>CANIUD010000052.1:0-642500 GCA_947470075.1 Closterium sp. Yama58-4
GCGCACAAGCAGTAGTAGCAGAAAGTGTAGTAGTAGGAATGCAGTGGTGCACAGGCGCAGCAGGCGGCAGCGAGAGCCGGCGTAGTAGGGGCGGGCTCAGCAGCGGTGATTCGCGGGCGACGGCGGGCGCAGCAGCGGCGGTGCGCGGGCGGCGGCGGGCTCAGCAGCGGTGGTGCGCGGGCGGCAGCGGGCGCAGCAGCGGCGGTGCGCGGGCGGCGGCGGGCTCAGCAGAGGCGTGGCGCGGGCGGCTGCGGGCTCAGCAGCGGTGGTGCGCGGGCGGCAGCGGGCGCAGCAGCGGCGGTGCGCGGGCGGCTGCGGGCTCAGCAGAGGCGGTGCGCGGGCGGCTGCGGGCTCGGCAGCGGCGGGCCGGGAGCAGTGCGGGCAGCGTGCGGGCCGGCGGCGGTCAGCGCACGAGCCGCGCAGCTCAGCACGGGCTTGCGGGGCTGGCTCGCGGGCTGCGTAAGCGGGTCGCGGGCGGCTCGCGGGGGTTCGCGGGCAGGTCGCGGGCTGCTCGCGGGCAGTTCGCGGGCTGTGCGCGGGCTGCGCGGGCTGGTCGCGGGCTGCGCAGGCGGTTCGCGGGCTGCGCGTGGGGCGGTCGCGGGCTGTGAGCGCGGCGCGCTGTGCGGTTCGCGGGCGGCGTGACGGGGCCGATCGGGGCGCTAAGGGGCGACGCGACGGGGGCCGTGAGAGGCCGCTAAAAAAAAATTCGAAGGGGCCGCAGGGCCGCTAGATCGTGCTAGATCGACGGGGCATCGGGCCGAAAAGAAGCGAAGGTAAGCAGGTAGGTAAGTCGGTGGGCCCTAAGAACAGTCCTAGCGAAGGACCTGCTCTGATACCATGTCAGAAATAACTGAGCAGGAATGGATGAACTAGAACAGAGTTTGGTACAAGTAGGAAACCCTAACTTTGTGTACCCCCTAAGGTGTAACCCACTACAGCCTAGACAATATAAACATGCAATGTTTGACAAGGAGTACAAGAAATCAAATAGCAAACTTGCTAGCCATATACTATGAGATAGCATTCCCTTATTAACTATACTGCATAACTACAGCAACCACGACTATTGCCATTCTCGACAGTTACCATGTTGCAGCAATTAACTGCCGTGCGGTTACTGGTCGGTCAAGGGTCACGACCCTTGACTGCCTTCGACTGTTGACCTTCGAGTGACTCTAGATCTTCCGCGTGCTCCATATAAGCTATTGCGGTACTGGTACAGTGCGTTGCTTCGTTAAGGAGTAGCAGATTGGCAGGAGACCTTCGGGAATGCTTATAATAAGCTTTTGGTTATTCAAACAACCATTATTATCAAGGATCAGACTCCAATAAGGGTACATTCATGTGTAGATACAAATGTCTCAATGCCCTATTTCCTGAGTCGTGCTACACATTTTTTCAATGTCGCGTCTCAAACATTAGATATATCGCGACACTAGGCGATCGGGCGAAAATACAATTGTGTGCATCTGATTGGGTTTCGGAAATGACTGTACACCACTTTCATCAAACGCTTGGCTGGGGTGTGGTTTTGACGCGCTGAATTTTTTTCCCGCGCGGAATTGTCATTGTGGGGTGTCCAACTACATTGACATTTCGGACCGCGGACTACTTTTTGAAATTGATGGGTCAATTTACAACTCGTCGGCGACGTCAGCGCGTTTCACAATGACCAATTTAAACTACAGTACATGTTGCAGAAACATGACTCGCAATTGGGACACAATACAGTTTAGGCTGTTTTTGGGTGTCACAAAGTGATTGAGACACAAATGTCGACACACGGATGTACCCTAAGATCCTAAGGGCTTTAGTTCAGACCCTAAACCCTGACATGAGTGATACCACTATGGTAATCTGTCAAGGATTATGTATGAATATGGTCATTCAGTTTTGCTGTTTCAAAGGCTTCTAACTATATTTGCATGATTTTCCAGCCGTTATTGTCAGAATCACTAGGCAAGAATGATGAAACAGCAGAAGTTTTGGGTACAAATATGAAACCCTAGTTGGGGTTGTACCCCATATTGGCTACCCCACTACAGCCTACAAGCATACTACAGTTTAACACACCCCCATAGGCAAAGTGGGGGAGAACAAAGGGTCACAAGACCAGTCCAGCAAAGCAAAGCAACGCCCAGGGTGGATCACAACGTCACCACACTCCGAGCACAAGTAAAGGCCACAAGGCCAGTTCACATGCAGTGCTAGATATAGTACAAGACAAGCAACACAGTGATCAAAACCTAGCAAGCAAGCAACAAGATATATATAAAGTACAGTACAAAGAATGTCAAGCAGTGAGCAAGTGAGGAAACGTGGACACAAGGCCTAAAGAAGTACAGTGCCGCTGATGATCACTAGGCGGGAGCGCCTTGGTGAAGATATCAGCAGTGTTGGCCTTCGAGTCCACGTACACAAGCCGAAGCTGACCGCGCTGCTGAAGCTCTCGAGCAAGAAAGTAGCGAAGAGCAATGTGCTTCGTCCTGTGCTCCAGTCTGTGCTCCTGACACAAGGCAAGAGCCGCCTTGTTGTCACCGTACAGAACTGGAGGAGAACTAGGCCGCTCTCCCAAGTCAGTCAGCAGGTAGGTGAGCCAGCGTAACTCCTGTGCAGCCATGGCTGTGGCGTAGATCTCAGCCTCACAACTAGAGCCGAGAACAGAGGAAGAGCGGGTGGACCGCCACGAGACAGAACCTGAGCCAAGGCTGAAGGTGTAACCCTGTGACGACCGCTGCGTAGCCAGGTCGTCCACCCAAGAGGCGTCCGAGTGACCAGTGAGGACAACTCTGTCGCGTCCTCCAAGCACCAGCCCCATGCCTGATGTACTGCACAGGTAACGCAGCACCCTCTTAGCAGCCTCCCAGTGCTCTCGCCTGTGTCTCCTAGGCGCAACGTAACGAGCAAGGATGCTAAGAGGGTACGCGAGGTCAGGTCGCGTGCAAGTCATCAGGTACATGAGGCAGCCTACAAGCTCTGGGTACGGGCCACTCGGCTCTACGGACTCGTCCGAAGGTGGAGCTGAGAGCGAGTGGCTGGTAGCCAGAGGTGTGGCCTGTGGTGAGGAGAACTGGAAGCCGAAGCGCTGAAGGACCTGCTGCACCATGTGTGACTGAGTCAGGGTGATGGTGCGGCGAGCTCTGTCCCGGGTGATCTGCAAGCCAAGGTAGCTACGCAGTTCACCCAGGTCAGTGCAGGTGTGTCTCTTCTGCAGCTCCGACTTCACACGAGCGAGTGCCTCAGTGTCAGCAGTAGCAAAGACCAAGTCGTCGACGTACACGAGAATGTAGAACGGCGGCAGCGACGTGTCTGTGCGCAGAAACAGCGACGGGTCAGCAGTAGACGGCGCGAACCCAAGAGCCGCAAGAGTAGTCCTCAGTGTGTCGTGCCACTCACGTGGCGCCTGGCGGAGACCGTAGACTGGCCGGCGGAGACTCCACTGGGTACCAGGGGGAAACGACCCAGTAAAGCCAGGTGGGCGGCGCAGCCAGATCTCCTCGTGCAGGCTGCCCTGCAGGAAGGCTGTGCTGAAGTCAAGAGAGTGAAGCTCGTAGTCACGCTGAGCGGCAACGTGCAGCAGAACCCGAAGAGTGGTCATCTTCGGGGTGGGGGAGAAGGTCTGGAAGAAGTCGACCCCCTGACGCTGACTGAAGCCTCTAGCAACGTAACGAGCCTTGAAGACAGGCGGAGAACCTGGCGGCCGCTTCACCCTGAAAATCCACATGCCATCGACGATGTTCGCCCCAGGAGGGGGAACCTCATCGACGTAGGTGCCTGTGGACTTCGAGGATGCCATCTCTGCGTCCATGGCTGTCTGCCACTGAGAGGAGTAGGGACCCGAGATCGCCTCTGCGTAAGTGCGCGGAGTGGGGATGTCTAGTGCATCCGGGTCTCCCTCAGGGGCAAGCAACCAGGCCACGAGATGAGGTACAGCAGCCGCAAGAGAGTCAAAGTCCTCCTGCCTGTCCTCAAGGACGTCCGTGCCAAGAGCACACTCACCCCCGACGGACGGAGGACAGACAGACGCAGACTCAGACTCAGCAACAAGGCTAGCAGCGTAGTCTAGACGACAGGCAGCAGCAAAGTCAACCAACTCAGCGACCAGAGCAGACGCAGCCGAGGACTCAAAGGTAGGGTCAGTGACAACAGTAGCGAGGAGACGCGTGACTGTAGGGTGCTCAGCGCGATACCGGTCAGACTCAGGGTCCGGAACGGCAGGCAAAGAGGACGCAGGAGGAGACGGTAGAGGGACACGCCGAGGAGCAGTAGAGGGACGTAGAGTCATGTAGTGAGTGCCTGGGACAGGAGGAGGACGCTCACGACGGACACGACTACCAGTGCGAGCAGGACGAACAGGCGACGCAGGACGAGACTCAGGCTCACGACGCTCTGTAAGACCTCCTGTGGGACCAGTATAAGGAGAGGGAGCAGGGAGAGGCGAGGCAGGCGGTAACTGTGACTGCGGCTGGACAGGCGGAGGACACTCTACGGAGGGAGGAGGACAAGGAGGAGGAGCCTGCCCAAGAACCTGCTGAAGGAGCGGTACGAAGTACGGTCGCGGCCGCGCAGCGTCTCCAGAAGCAGAAGGGACTCCAGCGGCCGGGTCCTCAGCACCAGTAGGAGCTCCAGCGTCCGGGTCCACAGCACCAGCAGCAGCTCCACCGGCCGGGTCCCCAGCTCCAGCAGCAGCTCCACCGTCCGACTCCTCAGCACCAGCAGCAGCTCCACCAGGTGGGTCCGCAGCACCAGCAGCAGCGCCACCCCCAGAGTCGGCAGCTCCAACTCCGCTAGCACCGCCAGCGCCAGAGTCCCCAGCTCCAGCAGCTCCAGTCGCAGTGCTCCCAGAACAGCCAGTCCCGGCAGCTCCAGTACCCCCAGTACGAGCACCCCCAGGTTGAGTAGCTCCAGCACCCCAAACTCCAGCCGAGCCACTAGGACGGCGAAAGCGTCGGACGTACCAGTCACGAAGCTGCTGCGGTGTGAGAGACTGCTCAGCACCCCGAACCGGAGCACCCCCAGACACAGTAACCCGAGGCTCCGTAGGCTCAGTAGCAGCACCCCCAGGCTCAGTACCCGCAGGCTCAGTACCCGCAGGCTCAGCACCCCCAGTCGCAGCACCCCCAGGCTCAGCACCCTCAGGCACCGTACCCTCAGCTCCAGCACCCTCAGTCCCAGCACCTGCAGCCCCAGCACCCCCAGGCCCAGCACCCCCAGGCTCAGCACCCCCAGGCTCAGCACTCCCAGCAGCACCACCCGCAGCAGCACCTGAGTCACCTGTGACCTCGACAGGCTCAGCGACGGGAGGAGGGTCTACCTGAGAGACACCTGAAGGAGCAGGACCCTGAGGGGGAAGGGGGTCTACCGGAGGGGGACCAGGAGCAAGGAAAAGTGGCGGGGGAGGGAGGGGGGCAGTGCGGTAGGGGAAGAGACGGTAAAAGGGGACCGACTCGTCAAAGGTGACATCCTGAGAGGCGAAGACCCGGCGCGAGGTGGGGTGGTAAAACTGCCAGCCAGGCGCGTCAGGGACAAAGCCAAGGAAGACACAGGGAAGCGTGCGGGAGGAGAGCTTGTCCGCAGACGTATCGCGGACAAGGGCACGAGCACCCCACACCCGGAAGCGCGACGCATCGCCAACCTCCCCCGTCCAACGCAGTGTGGGCGAGGTCTCCGGCAAGGAGACACGGGGCCAGAGGTTGAGCTGATGCGCGGCGTACCGGACAGCAAACGGCCACAGAAAATGGGGAGCCGCCGCGTGGACCAAGGAGGTACGAGCGACCTCCATGACCAGGCCAATGCGACGCTCAGCAACCCCATTCTGCTGTGGGGAGTCCGGAAGCGTGAAGGTCTGCTCGATGCCCTCCGCCTGACAGAAGGTCCTCAAGAGGTCGGAGGAAAACTCACCACCTCTGTCAGAGTGCAGACGCAGGACAGGAAGATCCGTCCGGAAACGGCGGCGGAGCTGGAGACGAACCGTGCGGATCCAAGGGATCAGAACAGCAGGGACCTCACCCTTGGTGCGCAAGGGGAAGACCGTGGTGTAACGCGAGTAGTCGTCGACAACCAGCAAAAAATACCGCTCACCGCCCTGACCACGAACGCGGGCTGGGCCCCACACGTCCAGGTGGAGGGTCTCCAGAGGAGCCTCTGTCGGGGGGAACGAGGAGGAGTGAGGAGCGGCGCGCTGCCGCCCCTCGACGCAAGGAAGGCAAGGCGGCGCAGGCGAGGCAGGGAGGGGAGGGAGGGACCTGGGAAGACCGGACACAAGGAGGCGACGGTGCATGCCACGAAGGCGTGGCAAGGAGGGGTGACCCAGGCGGTGGTGCCAGAGAAGAGTCTGGTGCGACAGGGAACGACACTCACAGGCGTGGGCCACCAGACCTGACTCAGACACCTGACCGACAGCAGCTACCTGGGGAGACGCAGTGGTCAGTGTGTAGAGACTCGACCCCGGCCGACGGGTGAACGTGGCCAGGTGACGGCCGGTCCTGGAGCACGTGCAGATCGCCACACGCTGTCCGCCACTGAACCCGACGTCCCACGCTGAGCAAGCCACTCACGAAGCTGCTGGGTCGTCTGGGGACGCTGCTGCTGCTGGGAGCTCTGGCCAGAGCCAGTGCCTCCACTCCGACCTCCGCCACCACCACTACCACCGCTCCGACCGCCACCGCCACCACCGCCACCACCGCCACCGCCGCCACCGCCGCCGCCGCCACTACTGCCACTGCTCCCTCCGCCGCCCCCGTCTCCACCACCGACCCCACTCCCACCAGCGCTCCCGCCACCGCTCCCTCCAGCACCGCCTCCCCCCCCACCTCCCCCACCTCCTCCCCCACCAGCGCCACCACCACCACTTTTGCCCCCCTTGCCCTTGCCGGTGCGGCGCCTCCCACCAGGAGTAGAAGCAGCGCCAACAGACTCAGCACCAAGGAAGTCAACAGCAGCAGCAGCAGCGTAGGAGGGAGCGAGGGGAGAGGGAGAACACCCCTCAAAGATGGGGGTGCGAGGAGCGCCACGAGCAGCACCGACAGCTACAATGCTCTTTTCGGCCGCGAGCAGGTGCTCCTCTAGGAGGGCGACTGTGAGCTCAGTGGGACAGCGAGCAAGGAAGTGGTCTCGAACTGAGCGGAGGGTGTCAGGGAGACGGGTGACTATGAAGTGGAGTGTCCAGTACAGTGGAGGGGGGTTCTTAGCGCAGAACTCGGTGGGAAGGGCGGCACGCAGGCGAGCATCACTAGTGCGAAGGTGGGTGATAAGATCGGCGACTGTAGTAAAGGTGGACAGATCGGGGAACAGGTACGGCAGCATGAGGCGGCTAAGCTCGGCTGTGGCAGGCGAGGAGTAGCGAGCGACGACAGCGTCGTACAGGGCCTTAGCGGATTTGCAGTCGCCAAAATGCTCTAGCTCAGCTAACGGCAGGTGACTGCGAATGGCTAGGCGAGCAGCTGCGTCACGAGTCTGCCAGTGGGAACGAACACTAAGCTCAGCTGTGGCAGGAGGGGCAGGCGCAGCACCAGACGCGTAGTCATAGAGCGACACATGCTCCTTGCTATCGCTCAGGAGAAACAGCTGCAGGTCATCTAGCCAAGCGGTGAAACGCACAGGGCGGCCCTCAGCATCGAACGACAGCACGCGAATGGAAGCCATAGCGACAGTGTGACAGAGTAACGCAAGCTGCCGCAGCAGGGGAAGACGACTGTGCACGGATAGAGAGCAGCGGGCGAGGCTGGCGCTACGGGCAGGTGGCGCTGCAAGCGGTCAGTGCGACGGGAGGGCGACGCTGCGAGCGGGCAGCGCGGCGGACGGGCCGGGAAGCGGGCAGCGCGGCGGGCAGGCGGCGCTGCAAGCGGGCAGCACGGTGGGCGGGCGACGCTGCGAGGCGGGCGGGCCGCAAAGCGGGCAGCGGGCGGGCGGGCGGGCTGCGAAGCGGGCAGCGGGGCGAGCGGGCTGCGAAGCGGGCAGCGAGCGGGCGGGCGGGCTGCGAAGTGGGCGGGCCGCGAAGCGGGCAGCGGGGCGAGCGGGCTGCGAGGCGGGCGGGCCGCGAAGCGGGCAGCGAGCGGGCGGGCGGGCTGCGAAGTGGCGGGCCGCGAAGCGGGCAGCGAGCGAGCGGGCTGCGAAGCGGGCGGGCCGCGAAGCGGGCAGCGAGCGAGCGGGCTGCGAAGCGGGCGGGCCGCGAAGCGGGCAGCGAGCGGGCGGGCGGGCTGCGTAGCGAGCGGGCCGCGAAGCGGGCAGCGAGCGGGCGGGCGGGCTGCGAGCGGGCGGCTCGGCGAGGGGCGCGCGAGGGCGCTAGTGAGGGGCGCGCGAGGGCGCTAGTGAGGGGCGCGCGAGGGCGCTAGCAAGGGGCGCGCGAGGGCGCTAGCAAAGGGGCGCGCGAGGGCGCTAACGAAGGGGCGCGCGAGGGCGCTGACGTGAGTGCGCGCGAGGGCGCTAACGAGGGTGCGCGCGAGGGCGCTAACGAGGGCGCACGAGGGCGCTATGAGGCTAGGGCACGGGGTAGCGTGGTAACCGCATGCGAGCGGTGGTGGGCCCTAAAAAAAACGATCGGTAGGTCCTAGGGACCTCCTGCTCTGAATACCATGTCAGAATCACTAGGCAAGAATGATGAACTAGCAGAAGTTTTGGGTACAAATATGAAACCCTAGTTGGGGTTGTACCCCATATTGGCTACCCCACTACAGCCTACAAGCATACTACAGTTTAACAGTTATATAATGCTATATTACAGAATAATCATAATGCAACTGACTTTGATCAAGTTTTGGAAGTATACAAACTGACTTCCGAGGAATGGCATAGCGAATTGCTAGGCAAAAATCGATAGCAAAAACTGCTTCGGTCGGGAGCATGACGAAGGTTATGGGGCTGTCTCGAAAGTGGTTTGGGTCCGATTAGTCAGGCCGAACCTGCTCTGGCAAGAAGTTCGGAAACCAGCAGAAACGCACGCGAAGCCGATTTACCGAAGTAAACCGAGGTATGATTGGAACCCACATTTTTCGGCACACCTTCTTGCCTCGGCAGCGCGCGCAGCGTGCACCCTCCTGTCTGCTCGACTCCCTCCCTGACGACCAGGGGTCTTGATTCGTTTTGGGGCACTCTGTCAAATAAAAATTCCAGGTCGACGTCACACTGCCACTGCAGTGTGGCTGCCGCGTCGAACCCTAGAAATGGCAGGGTGTTAAATATTTTCTGGTCTGGTATGGCAGGGTGGGAAAAAAATTAGGCTGCAGTGGTCTGTGTGAGTGTCTGTCTCCGTGAAAAACTTAGCCAGTTTTTGAGCACTCCGATGCCTGACGCGGCGTATGTGAGTGTTTCTGTAGAAAGTACTTAGCCAATTTTCGAGCACAGCCGATGCTTGACGTGGTTTATGTGTGAGTGTCCTTGTGTCAGGACTTAGCCAGTTTTCGACCACATCCGATTCTTGTTCTGGTGTATGTATAAGTGTCTCCGTGGAAAGGACTCAGCCAGCTTTTGAATGGCTAAAATTCCAGTCAGAGTGCTGCCACTACGGAACTCGGCCAAGGCAGTGTGCTACAAGAACCAACAGGCCTGATCGTGACAGGTTGGTAGAACCAGTGGATTCTGTATTTACAGTGTGGTCTGAAAAAACGACCCTGAAAAACAGGCTAATCGGGGTAAAATGCCCTGCAATCCTGAGGCCTGCTGACGACCCCAAGGCTTCCCTCTCTGCCTTCCCTCCACTCACCACTCACCACCTTCACACCTGCCTGCCTACTTGTAGTACAAATCAGCAGCTCGCACTCCAACTTCTCTCATCACACCAGCCTCAAGCAAGCTTCAGTTGTTACCAACATCAGTAGCTCTCAGCCTTTCGGTCCCGTTTTCATTCAGCCTAAGAATGGCCTCAGTGTCCAGCGCGAAGAATTCCTCCTATTCGGCAGCGCTGAGCTTCTGGAAGAGTCTCGACAAGGAGAGCTCGAGGGCATCACAGCGCGTACAGCCGGTGAGCGAGTCGTCGAGCAGCGGATCGAGTGACGCCTGCCGTTCTTCCGCCGTAACACCCCGCTGCAGCGCCTCTCACGCGACCACCTGCTGCGACTGCACCGACGACGACCATCGCGGCGCTCACGCCGCCGCGGAATGCAACCACGCGTGCGCTCGCCACGACGCAACGACGGAACCTGCTGTGACGAAATCTGCTGCAACAGAATCAGCGTCGGAATCCGCAGCGTCGGAATCAGCTGCTTTGGAATCAACGGCTTCTGAATCAGCAGCGTCGAAATCAGCGGCTTGTGAATCAACGGCTTCGGAATCAGCGGCTTCTGAATCAGCGGCTTCGGAATCACCGTCTTCGGAATCAGCGGCTTGGGAATCGGCGGCTTGGGAATCAGCGGCTTGGGAATCAGCGGCGGCTTGGGAATCAGCGGCTTCGGAATCAGCAACTTCTGAATCAGCGGCTTGGGATGCGTTGGTGGCTTGCTTCTCAACCTCGTCAGCTGGTCGCACCAAGGCTGCAGAAACAACATCAGCAAGTTCGCTCCCACCGTCGCGCATCCCGAAACCAAGCAACAAGGGAGCGAGGATTAGGCGCGTGGAGGGAGCGACTCGAATTCCGCAGCCGAAGTGTGCCGTTCCACAGAGGGAGGTCAGGTGCTGAAGCTGCTGTGAAGCCGCCTTGCAGAACGTCCAAGGCCGCGCTGGCTGCCCTCCCAAGGCGCCCATGGCGGCCCGGACCGCCGTTTCCATGAAAAAGAAAAAGGAAGAAAACAGAAAAGACAAAAGAGTTGTTGAACGAAAAAAAAAAAGAGCAAGGTAGGAGGAGGGGTGGAAGGCAGGTAAGCGCAGGGAAGCACAAAAACACGCAGAGAGCAGCGACTGGTGGAGGTGGAGGTGGGATGGGTGTGGTGTGGATGGGATGGGAGATTCCGGTGGCATTACCATTTTTGCGCCCTGCTTCACAGCAGGGTGTTTGTGGGAATGTGGGTGGGCAGGTGGGTGGCGGTTGGAGGGGGTGAGGGAAAGTTGTGGCTGTGGTGCTGTGCTCTCCCAGGATGACTCTGCTGTGCGCTGCTGTGCTATCACTGCCACACTCCAACAATGGCTCCAATCCAAGCGCTGCTACTGCTGTGGGAAGAGCAAAAGCTAAGAATCTGACAGCAATACGGTAGATCCTGTCATGACACTAGGCAAGGTGCCATGCAACTGCCGTAGGTGACAAAGCATGTCATGTGTAGGTACCTTGCATATTTACATATTGTATATAATTGTTGAACCTTTGTTGAGCGTCCACTCTAGCAAACACTAGGTAAAGGGAAGAACAAGAGTGCTTGGCCTTGGCAAGGCACTAGCATGTACATGAGGTGCAGGCGTGGCAGTTGAGTTTTCCCTATGAGGTGCCCTGTGCTCCCAGGACGGCTGCTGTCGCGCCTGCTCAGTGGAGGCAGTGCGTGCAATGCTGGTGCTGCAGTGAGCCCAGTTGCAGCAGGGCAAAGGAGGGGTGAGTGGGTGTGGCGTGGGCGTTGAGTGGTGCGTGGGGAGAGATTGTGGAGGGGTGAGTGGTGCGGCTGCAGGGCGCTCAGCACGGCACGCGGGGGCTGGCTGCAGGCAGGATGAGGACACATGGGAAGGGGGGGAACTGATGGGCACACGCAGCATGTCCACTGGCGGATTCCTCCCAAGCCACCACTCCAACGGCACCCACGAGTCATCCCCAACCTTGGTGAGCACCCTGTTCCTAGCGACGGTAGCGTGCCGAACAGCGTGGGGCCACATGGAGTTGCCAAGCCCAGATTCTATGAGCAGCGCCCTAGCTGTCTCTAGAATGGTCCGGTTCGCCCGTTCTGCTACACCGTTGGACTGTGGGGTATAAGCCGTGGTCAGCTCCCTCTGAATGCCCTGCTTCTTGAGCCAGGCCATCATCTCAGCTCCAAGGAACTCACCACCCCGGTCTGTCCTGATCCGCTTCACCACACACTCCGCTTGCTTCTCCACGAACGGCAGCCAATCGTCCCGAATCGTGGAGGCGGCATGATCTTTCTGCTTCAGCGGATACGCCCACATTAGCCTGCTCCAGTCATCCACTATGGTTAGGAAATACCGCTCCCCCTTGTGCCCTTGCACCGGCAGCGGCCCCACCAAGTCCATGTGGACCAGCTCCAACGGCTTCTTGCTCCTGCCAGCCACACTATGGAAGGGGAAACGGGTGAACTTTGAAAGGAGGCAAATTTCACAGTTATCATCGGGTGGTTGTCCGTTCAGCTTCAAGCCCTTAACGGCTCCATCCTTCTCCAGCTGCTTCAACAAAGGCATTGCCACATGCCCTAAGCGCCGGTGTGCCGTTGCCCAATCTGTCTCCCCAGATCTGGCCGACACTTTCACACCAACCCCTCCAACGGCGTTGCACTCCCCCTGGGATGCAGACCCCTCTCCAGCCTGCCCCTCACCGTGCCACGCCAGGGCCGGCAGCTGCCACATAGATCTGTACACGTCCTTGCTCTCGTGCAGATCCCAAAGCACCCGATTGCCCAGCTTCCCCTTATAAGTGCGAGCCCCATCCGTGTTGGTGTTCACCCCAGCCTTGCCAAGCTTATGGAGGGAGATAAGGTTGGCCTTCAGGTCGGGGACGAGGAGAACATCGTGCAGCACCACCGGCTTGCCATCCGCTCCCTTAAACGCAGCTCGTCCCGCACCAGCCACCTTCAACATGTGTCCAGAGGCGGAGTACACGTCATTGATCGGTGCAGCGCGTACTTCGTCCAGCAGGTCCTTGCGCGGCGTCATCGTCCAAGCAGCGCCTGTGTCCAACACCCAATAGTCCAGGGGGTGCAGCTCTGCTCCAACTTTGGCAGAGGCGTCTCCTTGCTCCCCCTTGTTTCCCACATGGAAGAATTGGCCCGCGGTGCGCTCCTTCTTCTTCTCCGCACCGCCGTTGCCCTTCGGGTTGTTGTCGGACGAATCAGCGACCATATTGGCACAGTTTTTCTGGTTTCTCCGCAAGCCGCCATCCTGGTGACGATTCTGGGGGGTCCATCCATCGGGTTTCTTATAGCACAAAAACCAGGGGTGCCCTTCCTTCTCACAATACCAGCAACTCCCTTTCATTTTGCCACCAGCACCTGACTTGCCCCCACGTCCAGATTTCGCACCGCGACCCCAACCGGTACCTCCTTGTTGGTCGTTGGAGTCGTCGTCTTTCTTTGCACCGCGTCCAGTCCCACCGAAGCCACGTCCTCTGCCACGTCGGCTCCCTTGCATCCCGTAGCCGCTGCTGCCGTCGTCTCCACCCCTCAGTTGGCGGCGACGGAAGTCCTCCTCCAGAATCTTCGTCCGCACCCACTCGAGCGTCCACAAGCTCTGGTTCTGCGGCAGGCTTAATCCGCTCGTGAATTGAAGCCACGATTCCGGCAGCAGCGAGAGCATCTTCAGGCACTTGGTAGGTGATTCCCGCGATCGCCAGCTTCGCGTAGAGATCACGCATCTTGTCCAGGATGGGTTGCACCGGCTCTCCCTCGCTCAGGCGCAACGCGGACAGCTCCCTCTCCATCATGAGCGTCGCAGCGACGGAGGTAGGGGCGTGCAGCTCCTTCAACACCGTCCACGCCTTCGGACCGCACTCAACCTCCGGCAGCAGGTGCATGACGTGATGACGCTGGTTCAGCTCCAAACTCTGCGACATCAAGTAGTAGCCAGCCGAGGCGCGCTCGTCCCAATCTTCCTGCAGGGCGGGGTCACTCGGTCTAGGCTCCTCCCCAATCATTAGTTTCAGCAATCCAATCTGACGGAAGTAGAGTTGCATTTTCCAGGCCCAATCATCATAGCCCTCATCATTGAACTTCTCGACGGTAAAGTTCTTCAGCACCTCCTTGATCAGCGAGCCCTGGTTTGTTCGCGCTCCCCTTGGCGCCGAAACACCAGAATCTTGGCTGCCGCTACGATCTTGGGCTGAAGATTCACCAGCTCCTGCCGAGGTGTTGCCCGCCATAGCTACCTATAACGAGGATCGCTATAACGCAGCTCTGATACCAGCTTGTTGGTGTGAGGGCCTAATAAACTCAAGCTATTAGGACTTAATCAAACTTAAAACCTCTCCTCGGGGTCACCTCCAAGGGTCCCTGGGTGTCTGGTACAAGACCAGCCCCTATCCTCGGGTCCGAGTTTGTAGAGAGAGGAGTCAAGAAAGACTTAGCCAAAACAGCAACAGTACCTTGAACGTCACGCAGCGTGCCGTGCAGACCGTCGATCGGATTAAGCTGAGAATTCTCTATATCGAAGCTCGCTCCAAGAGCTTAAAAATAAGCCAAGTTGCCTTGCGAAAAGTTCTGCCATTACGAAGTTATGGCTCGGACAGCGTTTGCCTAGCGTTGGAGTGCTAGCGTACTAGCGTTGACTCGGGTAGCATTCCGCCGTCGAACCGCGTAGAAAAAAAATTCCAGCGAGGAAGGAATTCGCATGAATCAATTGACTATGTTCAGGTACAAACAGAGAAGGAATAAATAGCTCTAGCTAGCAAGGACCTTGGGAATCAACCTGGGAACAACCAGGGATGATCCCAAATAATTCCAAGCAACAGAACCAACCTGGCTGGACAAAACAGCAGGTGGTAGGTTGGAAAACAACCTCTGGTTCTGTTTTTCCAACCTGGGAAAACAACAACCAGGTTCAGGTTCTTTTGTCTTTGCCCGACCAGCCAAATGCTGGTTCTGCTGGTTTCCCCTGGCCTTGCAGCATGCAGATACAGACAAACAACATCCAACCTTCACCTAAATTGTACCCCTATAGTGCCTGCCTTGCTACACTATAGTCAACCAAACATAACAGTACAATTTCGAGTTGGATAGAACTGAATCTGCGCAATCAACTCAACCGAACTGCAAAGCTTCCATCTTGGGTTCCTTTGCAAGCTCGTCCTTTCTGCTTGCACTGTTCATAACGCGTACAATGTTGTGCCGAAGCGCACATTGCGCGAGTACCTGGAAATGCTTCAAGCGAAAATTGCGAAAGCAAACAAACACACGAACATACCATGCACACGCAAATGCACTTGCACACGCATACTCGTACAAACAGACGGCAGGATGTCGTGCAAAGTGAATTTGCACCCAACACCACCTGTCTGCTCAGTGCAAGGAGAAGGAGCAGGCAATGGTGAGCCAGGCAGTAACGGACGACTAGTAGAAGACGGGAGGCTAAGAACCTGGCGAAGCACATAGTCAGACGGTGGCTGAGACGACGGAGACGGCGGAGCGAAGAACAGTCGCGTCGGTGCAGTGCCACCAGTAACAGCAGCAGCACCTCCAGCAGCTCCAGCACCCCCAGCGCCAGTACCTCCAGGACCAGCGCCACCAGCAGCAGCACCCCCAGAACCGGCACCTCCAGTCCCAGGGTCTCCAACCTCTGTGTCTCCAGCAGCAGCACCCCCAGAACCAGCACCTCCAGTCCCAAGGTCTCCAGCCTCAGTGTCTCCAGAAGCAGCACCCCCAGATGCAACACCTCCAGCCCCAGCAGCTCCAGTACCTCCAGTACGAGCACCTCCGGGACCAGCGACTCCAGCACCTCCAGTACTTAAAGTACCAGCACCACTTCTAGCTCCAGCGACGTCAGCAGAAGTACCTCCAGCAGCAGAGCCCCGAGCTCCAGCAGCGCGACCCTGACGGCGACCGTACCACTTGTGCAACTGCTGTGAGGTGAAAGGCGTACGCGGACGAAGGCGGCCACTCCAAGGAGACCGCGCACCAGCAGTCGCAGTACCCTCAGGCGCCGCACCCCCAGACTCAGCACCCCCAGGCTCAGCACCCCCAGGCTCCTCACGCTCAGGCTCAGCACCCCCAGGCTCAGCACCCCCAGGCGCAGTACGTCCAGGCTCCTCACGCTCAGGCTCAGTACCTCCAGGCTCAGCACCCTCAGGCCCCTCACACGCAGGCTCAGCACCCTCAGACTCGGCACCCCCAGGCTCAGCACCTCCAGGCTCCTCACGCTCAGGCACAGCACCCCCAGACTCCGCACCCCCAGGCTCAGCACCCCCAGGCTCCGCACGCTCAGGCTCCGTACCCCTAGGCTGAGCACCAACACAGACAGCACCCCGAGCAGGACCACCCCTAGCATGACCTGAGTCACCAGTGACCTCAACAGGCGCAGGCACAGGAGGGTCTACCTGAGAAACACCTGAAGGAGCAGGACCTGGCGCGGGGAGGGGGTCTACCTGGGAAGGACCTGGAGCGAGAAAGAGCGGCGGGGGGGGGGGGGGCGAGGAGCAGTGCGGAAGGGAAAGAGACGGTAAAAGGGGACAGATTCGTCAAAAGTGACGTCCTGAGATGCAAAGACACGGCGCGAGGTGGGGTCGTAAAACTGCCAGCCAGGCGCGTCAGGAGGAAAACCAAGGAAGACACAGGGAATGGCGCGGGCAGAGAGCTTGTCCGCGGTGAGATCGCGGACAAAGGCACGCACACCCCAGACCCGGAAACGCGACGCATCGCCAACCTCCCCCGTCCACAGCAGTGTGGGCGAGGTCTCCGACAAGGAGACACGGGGCCAGAGGTTGAGCTGATGCGCGGCGTACCGGACCGCAAACGGCCACAGAAAATGGGGAGCCGCCGCATGGATCATGGAGGTACGAGCGACCTCCATGACTAAGCCAATGCGGCGCTCAGCAACCCCATTCTGCTGCGGGGAGGCCGGAAGCGTGAACGACTGGGTGATGCCGTGCTCCTCACAGAAGGCTCGCAAGAGGTCGGAGGTGAACTCACCATCTCTGTCAGAGTGCAGACGCAAGACAGGAAAGTCCCGCTCGAACCGCTCGCGGAGCTGGAGACGAACAGCGCAGATCCAAGGGATCAAAACAGCAGGGACATCCCCCTTGCGCTGCAAGGGGAAGACCGTGGTGTAACGCGTGTAGTCGTCGACAACCAGCAGGAAGTACCGCTCGCGGCCCTGCCCCTGGACGCGGGCTGGGCCCCACACGTCCAGGTGGAGAGTCTGCAAGGGAGCCTCTGTGGGAGGAAACGAGGAGGAGTGAGGAGCGGCGCGCTGCCGCCCCTCGACGCAAGGAATGCAGGTGAGGGAGGGATGGCAGGCAGAGACCTGGGAAGACTAGAGACCAGGGAGCGAGAGTGCATGCTACGCAGGCGAGAGCCGGATGCGGCTCGCGAGGCAGCCGCGGGCTGCACGAGGGCGGCAGCCGCGGCGCGCAGGGCTGCTGCGGGCTGCGCAAGCTGCTGACGCGGCGCGCGGGGCAGCAGCGGGCTGCGCAGGCGGCGGACGCGACGCGCGGGGCAGCAGCGGGCTGCGCGTAGAATTAGGGTTTGCGCGCGCGGGCAGCGCAGCGCAGGCAAGGCAAGGCGCGCGCGGGCGGCGCAGCGCAGGCAAGGCAAGGCAAGGCGCAGGCAAGGCAAGGCGCGCACAGGCAGCGCAGCGCAGGCAAGGCAATGCACGCGCGGGTGGTGCAGCGCAGGCAAGGCAAGGCGCGCGCGGGCGGCGCAGCGCAGGCAACACGTGGGGCAGCTCAGTAGCAACAACGGTAGGTGGGCCCGGAAAAAACGGTCCTACGGGACCTTCTGCTCTGAAACCATGTTAGAAACTACAGGCAGGAATGAATGAACTAGCAGAAGATTGGGTACAAATATGAAACCCTAATAGGGTCGTACCCCATATTGGCTTCCCCACTACAGCCTATTCAAATATAACATGCATACATGTTTGACAAGCTACACTTGCTAGACGTTTCGAATGCCTTTCTCCAGGGAAGCGTGCCTGAGCAGATCTAACTTCAATCTTTTCCTCCTGGGACCCAATGGAGCCTGCGACGACCAGTCACGGTTTGCGCTAGGCACTTCGTGGGTGGCACCACTCTTGTTGCCCTCGGTATACGCCCATCTTCTGCCGACCCATCACTTTTCGCTCGTATACTACCCACACGTATCTTCATTCTTGTTTACGTCGACACCTTGGTCTTAGGTACTGTAGACATTGTTGCTCTGCTTTAGTGAAGGTTGAATTGCAGAAGAGACACACTTGCATTTGTTGTGTGATGCAACAATATGTGTGAGAGGACATCCCCGTTGTAATATTTTTTCAGTATTCTATTTTTCCTTTATCTTATTTTCCTTTTTCTCCTCTTTATTTTTTTCTTTATTTCATCCCAATCGGCCTACTATTCTATTTTCTATAGCCTTTTCTTTATTTCACTTATTTCTTATTTTTCCCACCGACATATTTATTCTACGGCATCGATAGCGCCGACACTGGTGTATACGGTGTAATCTGGGCGTAATCCCAAGTGCCAATAGCCTTGCGTGCTTGTGCGCACTTGTGATTGTAGTATCGGGAAGGGCATTTCCGAATGTTCATTTTATCTATTTTATTCTTGTAATTTCCGAGTAAAGCGTGCCTTGTGTTCATTTTTAGTGACACGTTCGAATGAGAATTCGATCCTGTGACAATATGCATTCACGTCTGTTTGCATCCCATCTTATCTTTCTACCTTGCATGAGTGGTGTGCGCGTGCGTAAGAGTTTGTGTTTGGTAAGGTTTGGGTTTCTCGGTGTATGTGAGTGTTCTTTTGCTTAGCAGCTATCTGAAATGTTTCTCTACTCAATAGCTTTCCAACGAACTAAGGATCGCTTCAATCGGAGCGAGAACATGAAAGTTATTATCGTTCGAAGTTTTAGTGGTGTTGCGTGATTATGGGAGTTGGTAAAGTGACTCTATATGGGGTATAGATTTTTGGGGGTTGGGAAATTTTGTCTAGCGCTGCCAAGTGATCGGGAGAAGCCAAACCAGGTTGGCAAGTGTGGTCAAGTTGGGTGAGGTCGATGGCATGGGTTGGGAAGATGACAAGAGCCGAAGTGGGGTTTTTATAAGAGGGGAATCTTTTGTGCATATGGAATTTCCTTGGTTGGGGACTCCTCGGGGACCTTCCCTCTTGTCCTCCTAATCCTCTCCTACTTCGTTTCTAACTACTTTAATTCTCTTTGTGGTTCGTGGTTGAGCTATTGGGATTGAGTTAGGTTTCAGCTACAGCATACCCCCATGTGCGCCGAAATTGATACGTCGAGTTACACTTTACTTTTTGAGATGATTAAAAAATAGTAATTTGTAGCCACAATGTAGAGCAACAACATGTCTGAAACAAGTCGAAGTTTTGACGGTGCACTTTTTGCCAACAGCATTTCTTGTGAAGGTCGAGAAAGTTAGTTCAACAATTTTGAGTTACTTTGGCCCCTAAACGGCCCAAACTTTGTTCTTGATCCTAACAGCACTTGTCGATGAGAAAGGACCTGTCCTCGCTTCGGCACAGCCGATCTTGCCGTTGCAAGTTGTCTTTCTGGTCGATAGAGGCGATGGTCGAGCAGGTCATGCCCGACCGGTTTCGGTCTACACCTTCCACTGATGTCGCTGGTAGACAACAGCGATCGTCAACGAGTCCATCGAGAGGCTCTACGCGAGAAGTTCGTCAGAGGGCTTGCTAGGTGTTGCAATGCCATTCTAGCTATATAGATTTGCATGCCTCATTGTAATATATTGTTCTTCTCATTTCCTTGGTGAGACTCTTGTCAATTTCCTTTGTGAACACATCAAGTAGTAAGGACACTTGCAGTCTCTACGATCACTCGCACAACCCTGTGCCTGTTGGTGTAAGGGCCTAATAAACTCAAGCTATTAGGACTTAATCAAACTTAAAACCTCTCCTCGGGGTCACCTCCAAGGGTCCCTGGGTGCCTGGTACAAGACCAGCCCCTATCCTCGGGTCCGAGTTTGTAGAGAGAGGGATCAAGAAGGACTTAGTCAAAACAGCAAGAGTACCTTGAACGTCGCGCAGCGTGCCGTGCAGACCGTCGATCGGATTAAGCTGAGAATTCGCTATATCGAAGCTCGCTCCAAGAGCTTTAAAATGAGCCAAGTTGCCTCGCGAAAAGTTCTGCCATTACTAAGTTATGGCTCGGACAGCGTTTGCCTAGCGTTGGAGTGCTAGCATACTAGCGTTGACTCGGGTAGCATTCCGCCGTCGAATAGCGCAGAAACGAAATTCCAGCGAGGAAGGAATTCGCTTGAATCAATTTGACTATGTTCAGGTACAAACAGAGAAGGATTAAATAGTTCTAGCTAGCAAGGACCTTGGGAATCAACCTGGGAACAACCAGGGATGATCCCAAATAATTCCAAGCAACAGAACCAACCTGGCTGGACAAAATAGCAGGTGGTAGGTTGGTAAACAACCTCTGGTTCTGTTTTTCCAACCTGGGAAAACAACAACCAGGTTCAGGTTCTAAAAACAGAACCTGTTTTGTCTTTGCCCAACCAGCCAAATGCTGGTTCCGCTGGTTTCCCCTGGCCTTGTAGCATGCAGATACAGACAAACAACATCCAACCTTCACCTAAATTGTACCCCTATAGTGCCTTCCCTGCTACACTATAGTTAACCAAACAAAACAGTACAATTCCGAGTTGGATAGAACTGAATCTGCGCAATCAACTCAACCGAACTGCAAAGCTTCCATCTTGGGTTCCTTTGCGAGCTCGTCCTTTCTGCTTGCACTGTTCATAGCGCATACAATGTTGTGCCGAAGCGCACATTGCGCGAGTACCTGCAAATGCATCAAGCGAAAAATGCGAAAGCAAACAAACACACGAACACACCATTCACACGCAAATGCATTCGCACACGCATACTCGTACAAACAGACGGCAGGATGTCGTGCAATGTGCATTTGCACCCAACACACTTCCCCTCAGCCTGCCGGCTGCATCCCCGTCATTCCATGCTAGTTCATGCTCATTCCACTCATGCGCACACAACGCCAATGAGGCTCATCCGCAAGCCTCTTGGTGAGAAAGTCTGCTGGCTGCTGGTGAGTCTTGATGTAGATCGGATGCACCGTCCCCCTCTTCACCTCCTTACGCAGCCAGTGCCACTTGATACGCATGTGCTTGTTCAGCCCATGAAGCACAGCGTTTCTGGCCATCCCAAGAGCCCCCTTGCTATCACAAAACAGCGGCGTAGCAACTTTCTGCTCCTGGCCAATCTCCTCTAACAGCCTCCTCAGCCAAATCACCTCCTTCACCCCATGGAACATCGCCATGTACTCTGATTCTACGGAAGAGAGTGCCGTCTCCGTCTGCTTCTTGGACCTCCAACTAACAGGTCCTCCCCCAACTACGCAGATGTATCCTCCCACAGATGAGGAATCCTCCTTCTCAGAAGCCCACGTAGCATCGGTAAAGCAAGTGAGAAATAGCTTGCCTTCTCCAAGCCTCTCCCCCTTCTCTTTCAGCACCTCCACCCCTTTCTGCTTCACCTGTGCAGATGCGGAGTATTGAACTCCAATGCTTGGGTGAGAGTTCAGGTACTTCACCACACGCTCAGCTGCATCCACCTGCTCCTCTGATGGATTCTGCACCACCCTAGCCAGCTGCCCAACCGAGAAAGAGATGTCGGGCCTCGTGTGAACTGCTGCGTACAAGAGGCTGCCCACCAAGGACTGAAATTGCTGCTGCTCTTCAGCTTCAACCCCTTCATCCTCTGCAGCCTTCACAAGCTTGAATTCTGCTGGCAGGGGAGTTGCAACCTTGCGCTCATTCTCAATCCCATACTTCTCCCCCAGCTCCTTGATGAACTTCTCCTGGTGCAGCTTCAACCACCTGTGATCTGGATCCCTCTCCACGTGCATCCCGAGGTAGTACTTTACCTCCCCAAGGTTCTTGCACTTGAAGTTTTCCATCAGTTGCTGCTGCACTTTCTGGATCTCCTTCATGCTGCTGCTGAAGAGAAGAATGTCGTCCACATAGACCAGAAACAGCACCAGCTTCTCCCCCTCGCCCTTGAGAAAGAGGCTCTCATCACAGCTGCTGGTCCTGAATCCCATCTCCTCTAAAACAGCTGCCAACTTCTGGTACCAGCAGCGTGGCGCCTGCTTCAAGCCGTAGATGGACTTGTTGAGCTTGCACACCCTGCCCGTACCATCCTCATACCCAGGCGGCTGCGTCATGTACACATCCTCCTCTAAAATCCCATTCAGGAATGCCGTTGAAATATCCATCTGAATGATGAATTTCCCACTAACAGCTGCATCTGCCAACAAGACACGGAGGGTAGGGGGTTTGGCAGTGGGAGCAAAGATCTCGTTGAAGTCCTGCTTCTCCTTCTGCATAAACCCCTTCGCCACCAGCCTACTCTTGTAGATGGTGACCTGCCCCTTGTCATCGGTCTTGATCCTCAGCACCCACTTGCATTGTATCGCTTTCTTCCCATCAGGCAGCACCACCAGATCCCATGTCCTATTCTCCAGCAGACTCTGGTACTCAGCATCCCTAGAAGCCAGCCACTTGTCCCTATCTGGTCCAGCTAATGCCTCCTCCATGCTAGCTGGTTCCTCTGGTGCAGGGGCAAGAAAACAGTACGCAGGCTCATCCTCCTCATCCGGGTCATAGCCATGAGGTAGAATCAGCAATGCCTCTTCGGTCCCTAGCTGCTGCTCTGCTGCATCAGTTCCTGCAGTCAGCTTCTTAGTAGCCATACGGGTACGTCCTGGCCTGGAGACGGGTGTCTCCCATCCCTTCATAACGACACCCTTCGGCTTCTTAGTTTTTCCCTGCTGCTTCTCTCCTCCCTCGGGTCCAGCAGCTCCACTAGTGCTGCCGCCAGTTTCCACACCATTTTCTCCACCAGCAGATGCCTCCTGTACCTTCTCTCCATCACCATTTCCAGCAGCTGCCTCCTCTCCCTCCTCCCACACACTAGGAGTCAGGTCCAGCTGCATGGTGATCTGCTCCATCTGCTGGGACACCCTTGCCTCCGGCTGTTTCTCCCAGCTCCCATACATCATGGCCTCAATGAATTTCACATCCCTGCTGTCAAACAACACACCCTTGGATGGTTCCCACAGCAGCCATCCCTTGCTCTCAGCAGCCAGCCCTAAATGCACACACCAGATTGCACTCGCCCCCAACTTACTGCGGTAGGTCTTGGGGACGTGGGCGACTGCCATGCAGCCAAACACCCTCAGCATATCCACCGGCGGCTTCCTCCCAAGCCACCTCTCCAACGGCACCCACGAGTCATCCCCAACCTTGGTGAGCACCCTGTTCCTAGCGACAGTGGCGTGCCGGACAGCATGAGGCCACATAGAATTGCTCAGCCCAGATTCTATGAGCAGCGCCTTAGCTGTCTCCAGAATGGTCCGGTTTGCCCGTTCTGCTACACCATTGGACTGTGGGGTATAAGCCGTGGTCAGCTCTCTCTGGATGCCCTGCTTCTTGAGCCAGGCCGTCATTTCAGCTCCAAGGAACTCACCACCCCGGTCTGTCCTAATCCGCTTCACTACACACTCCGCCTGCTTCTCCACGAATGGCAGCCAATCGTCCCGTATCGTGGAGGCGGCGTGGTCCTTCTGCTTCAGCGGATACGCCCACATCAGCCTGCTCCAGTCATCCACAATTGTAAGAAAATACCGCTCCCCCTTGTGCCCTTGCACCGGCAGCGGCCCCACCAAGTCCATGTGGACCAGCTCCAAAGGCTTCTTGCTCCTGCCAGCCACACTATGGAAAGGGAAACGGGTGAACTTTGAAAGCAAACAGATTTCACAGTTGTCATCGGATGGCTGTCCGTTCAGCTTCAGACCCTTAACGGCTCCATCCTTCTCCAGCTGCTTCAGCAAAGGCATTGCCACATGCCCTAAGCGCCGGTGTGCCGTTGCCCAATCTGTCTCCCCAGATCTGGCCGACACTTTCACACCAACCCCTCCAACGGCATTGCACTCCCCCTGGGATGCAGACCCCTCTCCAGCCTGCCCCCCACCATGCCACGCCAGGGCCGGCAGCTGCCACATAGATCTGTACACGTCCTTGCTCTCGTGCAGATCCCAAAGCACCCGATTGCCCAGCTGCCCCTTATAAGTGCGTGCCCCATCCGTGTTGGTGTTCACCCCAGCCTTGCCAAGCTTACGGAGGGAGATAAGGTTGGCCTTCAGGTCGGGGACGAAGAGAACGTCGTGCAGCACCACCGGCTTGCCATCCGCTCCCTTAAACGCAGCTCGTCCCGCACCAGCCACCTTCAACATGTGTCCAGAGACGGAGCACACTTCATTGATCGGTGCAGCTCGTACTTCGTCCAGCAGGTCCTTGCGCGGCGTCATCGTCCAAGCAGCGCCTGTGTCCAACACCCAATAGTCTAGGGGGTGCAGCTCTGCTCCAACTTTGGCAGAGGCGTCTCCTTGCTCCCCCTTGTCTCCCACATGGAAGAATTGGCCCGCGGTGTGCTCCTTCTTCTTCTCCGCACCGCCGTTGCCCTTCGGGTTGTTGTCGGACGAATCAGCGACCATGTTGGCGCCGTTTTTCTGGTTCCTCCGCGCGCTGCCATCCTGGTGACGATTCTGGGGGGTCCATCCATCGGGTTTCTTATAGCACAAAAACCAGGGGTGCCCTTCCTTCTCACAATACCAGCAACTCCCTTTCATTTTGCCACCAGCACCCGACTTGCCCCCACGTCCAGATTTCGCACCGCGACCCCAACCGGTACCTCCTTGTTGGTCGTTGGAGTCGTCGTCTTTCTTTGCACCGCGTCCAGCACCACCGAAGCCACGTCCTCTGCCACGTCGGCTCCCTTGCATCCCGTAGCCGCTGCTGCCGTCGTCTCCACCCCTCAGTTGGCGGCGACGGAAGTCCTCCTCCAGAATCTTCGTCCGCACCCACTCGAGCGTCCACAAGCTCTGGTTCTGCGGCAGGCTCAATCCGCTCGTAAATTGAAGCCACGATTCCGGCAGCAGCGAGAGCATCTTCAAGCACTTGGTCTGCTCCGGGTAGGTGATTCCCGCGGTCGCCAACTTCGCGTAGAGGTCGCGCATCTTGTCCAGGACTGGTTGCACCGGCTCTCCCTCGCTCAGGCGCAACGCGGACAGCTCCCTCTCCAGCATCAACGTTGCGACAACGGAGGTCGGGGCGTGCAGCTCCTTCAACACGGTCCACGCCTTCGGACCGCATTCAACCTCCGGCAGCAGGTGCATGACGTGGTGACGCTGGTTCAGCTCCAAACTCTGCGACATCAAATAGTAGCCAGCCGAGGAGCGCTCGTCCCAATCTTCCTGCAGCGTGGGGTCACTCGGTCTAGGCTCCTCCCCAATCATTAGTTTCAGCAAACCGATCTGACGGAAATATAATTGCATTTTCCAGGCCCAATCATCATAGCCCTCACCATTGAACTTCTCGACGGTGAAATTCTTCAGCACCTCCTTGACAAGCGAGCCCTGGTTTGTTCGCGCTCCCCTTGGCGCTGAAAGACCAGAATCTTGGCTGCCGCTACGATCTTGGGCTGAAGATTCACCAGCTCCCGCCGAGGTGTTGCCCGCCATAGCTACCTATAACGAGGATCACTATAACGCAGCTCTGATACCAGCTTGTTGGTGTAAGGGCCTAATAAACTCAAGCTATTAGGACTTAATCAAACTTAAAACCTCTCCTCGGGGTCACCTCCAAGGGTCCCTGGGTGCCTGGTACAAGACCAGCCCCTATCCTCGGGTCCGAGTTTGTAGAGAGAGGGATCAAGAAGGACTTAGTCAAAACAGCAAGAGTACCTTGAACGTCGCGCAGCGTGCCGTGCAGACCGTCGATCGGATTAAGCTGAAAATTCGCTATATCGAAGCTCGCTCCAAGAGCTTTAAAATGAGCCAAGTTGCCTCGCGAAAAGTTCTGCCATTACTAAGTTATGGCTCGGACAGCGTTTGCCTAGCGTTGGAGTGCTAGCATACTAGCGTTGACTCGGGTAGCATTCCGCCGTCGAATAGCGCAGAAACGAAATTCCAGCGAGGAAGGAATTCGCTTGAATCAATTTGACTATATTCAGGTACAAACAGAGAAGGATTAAATAGTTCTAGCTAGCAAGGACCTTGGGAATCAACCTGGGAACAACCAGGGATGATCCCAAATAATTCCAAGCAACAGAACCAACCTGGCTGGACAAAATAGCAGGTGGTAGGTTAGTAAACAACCTCTGGTTCTGTTTTTCCAACCTGGGAAAACAACAACCAGGTTCAGGTTCTAAAAACAGAACCTGTTTTGTCTTTGCCCAACCAGCCAAATGCTGGTTCCGCTGGTTTCCCCTGGCCTTGTAGCATGCAGATACAGACAAACAACATCCAACCTTCACCTAAATTGTACCCCTATAGTGCCTTCCCTGCTACACTATAGTTAACCAAACAAAACAGTACAATTTCGAGTTGGATAGAACTGAATCTGCGCAATCAACTCAACCGAACTACAAAGCTTCCATCTTGGGTTCCTTTGCGAGCTCGTCCTTTCTGCTTGCACTGTTCATAGCGCATACAATGTTGTGCCGAAGCGCACATTGCGCGAGTACCTGCAAATGCATCAAGCGAAAAATGCGAAAGCAAACAAACACACGAACACACCATTCACACACAAATGCATTCGCACACGCATACTCGTACAAACAGACGGCAGGATGTCGTGCAATGTGCATTTGCACCCAACAGTGCCTTCCCCCATAGTCCGCTCCTGTTGTGTAGTGACTCTCCGCAGCACTGACGTTGGTGAGCTGCGCAGCTATCTTGGCTTGCAGATCAACAAGGACAGAGCAGCGCGCACCATCACTCTGACTCAGTCACACATGGTGCAGCCTGTCCTTCAGCAGTTCATCTTTCAGGTCTCCTCCGCACTGCCCACTCCTCTTGCTGTTGACCATAAACTCACTGCTACTGTTCTAGACGAGCCAACTGAGCCCAGTCGTTCGTACGCAGACTTATGAAATGCCCCATGTACTATAGGAAGTGCATTTGGCCACACCTCGCGTATCTACTCACCATCCTTGCTCACTTTGTTCTGATCGGAAAACGCCGTCGTGTTCCCTGGATGGTCGTAGGAGCGTAGCGAAGTACCTAGCGAGAATTGTTGGTGTAAGGGCCTAATAAACTCAAGCTATTAGGACTTAATCAAACTTAAAACCTCTCCTCGGGGTCACCTCCAAGGGTCCCTGGGTGCCTGGTACAAGACCAGCCCCTATCCTCGGGTCCGAGTTTGTAGAGAGAGGGATCAAGAAGGACTTAGTCAAAACAGCAAGAGTACCTTGAACGTCGTGCAGCGTGCCGTGCAGACCGTCGGTCGGATTAAGCTGAGAATTCGCTATATCGAAGCTCGCTCCAAGAGCTTTAAAATGAGCCAAGTTGCCTCGCGAAAAGTTCTGCCATTACTAAGTTATGGCTCGGACAGCGTTTGCCTAGCGTTGGAGTGCTAGCATACTAGCGTTGACTCGGGTAGCATTCCGCCGTCGAATAGCGCAGAAACGAAATTCCAGCGAGGAAGGAATTCGCTTGAATCAATTTGACTATGTTCAGGTACAAACAGAGAAGGATTAAATAGTTCTAGCTAGCAAGGACCTTGGGAATCAACCTGGGAACAACCAGGGATGATCCCAAATAATTCCAAGCAACAGAACCAACCTGGCTGGACAAAATAGCAGGTGGTAGGTTGGTAAACAACCTCTGGTTCTGTTTTTCCAACCTGGGAAAACAACAACCAGGTTCAGGTTCTAAAAACAGAACCTGTTTTGTCTTTGCCCAACCAGCCAAATGCTGGTTCCGCTGGTTTCCCCTGGCCTTGTAGCATGCAGATACAGACAAACAACATCCAACCTTCACCTAAATTGTACCCCTATAGTGCCTTCCCTGCTACACTATAGTTAACCAAACAAAACAGTACAATTCCGAGTTGGATAGAACTGAATCTGCGCAATCAACTCAACCGAACTGCAAAGCTTCCATCTTGGGTTCCTTTGCGAGCTCGTCCTTTCTGCTTGCACTGTTCATAGCGCATACAATGTTGTGCCGAAGCGCACATTGCGCGAGTACCTGCAAATGCATCAAGCGAAAAATGCGAAAGCAAACAAACACACGAACACACCATTCACACGCAAATGCATTCGCACACGCATACTCGTACAAACAGACGGCAGGATGTCGTGCAATGTAAATTTGCACCCAACACACTCCCCCTCAGCCTGCCGGCTGCATCCCCGTCATTCCATGCTAGTTCATGCTCATTCCACTCATGCGCACACAACGCCAATGAGGCTCATCCGCAAGCCTCTTGGTGAGAAAGTCTGCTGGCTGCTGGTGAGTCTTGATGTAGATCGGATGCACCGTCCCCCTCTTCACCTCCTTACGCAGCCAGTGCCACTTGATACGCATGTGCTTGTTCAGCCCATGAAGCACAGCGTTTCTGGCCATCCCAAGAGCCCCCTTGCTATCACAAAACAGCGGCGTAGCAACTTTCTGCTCCTGGCCAATCTCCTCTAACAGCCTCCTCAGCCAAATCACCTCCTTCACCCCATGGAACATCGCCATGTACTCTGATTCTACGGAAGAGAGTGCCGTCTCCGTCTGCTTCTTGGACCTCCAACTAACAGGTCCTCCCCCAACTACGCAGATGTATCCTCCCACAGATGAGGAATCCTCCTTCTCAGAAGCCCACGTAGCATCGGTAAAGCAAGTGAGAAATAGCTTGCCTTCTCCAAGCCTCTCCCCCTTCTCTTTCAGCACCTCCACCCCTTTCTGCTTCACCTGTGCAGATGCGGAGTATTGAACTCCAATGCTTGGGTGAGAGTTCAGGTACTTCACCACACGCTCAGCTGCATCCACCTGCTCCTCTGATGGATTCTGCACCACCCTAGCCAGCTGCCCAACCGAGAAAGAGATGTCGGGCCTCGTGTGAACTGCTGCGTACAAGAGGCTGCCCACCAAGGACTGAAATTGCTGCTGCTCTTCAGCTTCAACCCCTTCATCCTCTGCAGCCTTCACAAGCTTGAATTCTGCTGGCAGGGGAGTTGCAACCTTGCGCTCATTCTCAATCCCATACTTCTCCCCCAGCTCCTTGATGAACTTCTCCTGGTGCAGCTTCAACCACTTGTGATCTGGATCCCTCTCCACGTGCATCCCGAGGTAGTACTTTACCTCCCCAAGGTTCTTGCACTTGAAGTTTTCCATCAGTTGCTGCTGCACTTTCTGGATCTCCTTCATGCTGCTGCTGAAGAGAAGAATGTCGTCCACATAGACCAGAAACAGCACCAGCTTCTCCCCCTCGCCCTTGAGAAAGAGGCTCTCATCACAGCTGCTGGTCCTGAATCCCATCTCCTCTAAAACAGCTGCCAACTTCTGGTACCAGCAGCGTGGCGCCTGCTTCAAGCCGTAGATGGACTTGTTGAGCTTGCACACCCTGCCCGTACCATCCTCATACCCAGGCGGCTGCGTCATGTACACATCCTCCTCTAAAATCCCATTCAGGAATGCCGTTGAAATATCCATCTGAATGATGAATTTCCCACTAACAGCTGCATCTGCCAACAAGACACGGAGGGTAGGGGGTTTGGCAGTGGGAGCAAAGATCTCGTTGAAGTCCTGCTTCTCCTTCTGCATAAACCCCTTCGCCACCAGCCTACTCTTGTAGATGGTGACCTGCCCCTTGTCATCGGTCTTGATCCTCAGCACCCACTTGCATTGTATCGCTTTCTTCCCATCAGGCAGCACCACCAGATCCCATGTCCTATTCTCCAGCAGACTCTGGTACTCAGCATCCCTAGAAGCCAGCCACTTGTCCCTATCTGGTCCAGCTAATGCCTCCTCCATGCTAGCTGGTTCCTCTGGTGCAGGGGCAATAAAACAGTAGGCAGGTTCATCCTCCTCATCCGGGTCATAGCCATGAGGTAGAATCAGCAATGCCTCTTCGGTCCCTAGCTGCTGCTCTGCTGCATCAGTTCCTGCAGTCAGCTTCTTAGTAGCCATACGGGTACGTCCTGGCCTGGAGACGGGTGTCTCCCATCCCTTCATAACGACACCCTTCGGCTTCTTAGTTTTTTCCTGCTGCTTCTCTCCTCCCTCGGGTCCAGCAGCTCCACTAGTGCTGCCGCCAGTTTCCACACCATTTTCTCCACCAGCAGATGCCTCCTGTACCTTCTCTCCATCACCATTTCCAGCAGCTGCCTCCTCTCCCTCCTCCCACACACTAGGAGTCAGGTCCAGCTGCATGGTGATCTGCTCCATCTGCTGGGACACCCTTGCCTCCGGCTGTTTCTCCCAGCTCCCATACATCATGCCCTCAATGAATTTCACATCCCTGCTGTCAAACAACACACCCTTGGATGGTTCCCACAGCAGCCATCCCTTGCTCTCAGCAGCCAGCCCCAAATGCACACACCAGATTGCACTCGCCCCCAACTTACTGCGGTAGGTCTTGGGGACGTGGGCGACTGCCATGCAACCGAACACCCTCAGCATGTCCACCGGCGGCTTCCTCCCAAGCCACCTCTCCAACGGCACCCACGAGTCATCCCCAACCTTGGTGAGCACCCTGTTCCTAGCGACAGTGGCGTGCCGGACAGCATGAGGCCACATAGAATTGCTCAGCCCAGATTCTATGAGCAGCGCCCTAGCTGTCTCCAGAATGGTCCGGTTTGCCCGTTCTGCTACACCATTGGACTGTGGGGTATAAGCCGTGGTCAGCTCTCTCTGGATGCCCTGCTTCTTGAGCCAGGCCGTCATTTCAGCTCCAAGGAACTCACCACCCCGGTCTGTCCTAATCCGCTTCACTACACACTCCGCCTGCTTCTCCACGAATGGCAGCCAATCGTCCCGTATCGTGGAGGCGGCGTGGTCCTTCTGCTTCAGCGGATACGCCCACATCAGCCTGCTCCAGTCATCCACAATTGTAAGAAAATACCGCTCCCCCTTGTGCCCTTGCACCGGCAGCGGCCCCACCAAGTCCATGTGGACCAGCTCCAAAGGCTTCTTGCTCCTGCCAGCCACACTATGGAAAGGGAAACGGGTGAACTTTGAAAGCAAACAGATTTCACAGTTGTAATCGGGTGGCTGTCCGTTCAGCTTCAGACCCTTAACGGCTCCATCCTTCTCCAGCTGCTTCAGCAAAGGCATTGCCACATGCCCTAAGCGCCGGTGTGCCGTTGCCCAATCTGTCTCCCCAGATCTGGCCGACACTTTCACACCAACCCCTCCAACGGCATTGCACTCCCCCTGGGATGCAGACCCCTCTCCAGCCTGCCCCCCACCATGCCACGCCAGGGCCGGCAGCTGCCACATAGATCTGTACACGTCCTTGCTCTCGTGCAGATCCCAAAGCACCCGATTGCCCAGCTTCCCCTTATAAGTGCGTGCCCCATCCGTGTTGGTGTTCACCCCAGCCTTGCCAAGCTTACGGAGGGAGATAAGGTTGGCCTTCAGGTCGGGGACGAAGAGAACGTCGTGCAGCACCACCGGCTTGCCATCCGCTCCCTTAAACGCAGCTCGTCCCGCACCAGCCACCTTCAACATGTGTCCAGAGGCGGAGCACACTTCATTGATCGGTGCAGCTCGTACTTCGTCCAGCAGGTCCTTGCGCGGCGTCATCGTCCAAGCAGCGCCTGTGTCCAACACCCAATAGTCTAGGGGGTGCAGCTCTGCTCCAACTTTGGCAGAGGCGTCTCCTTGCTCCCCCTTGTCTCCCACATGGAAGAATTGGCCCGCGGTGCGCTCCTTCTTCTTCTCCGCACCGCCGTTGCCCTTCGGGTTGTTGTCGGACGAATCAGCGACCATGTTGGCGCCGTTTTTCTGGTTCCTCCGCGCGCCGCCATCCTGGTGACGATTCTGGGGGGTCCATCCATCGGGTTTCTTATAGCACAAAAACCAGGGGTGCCCTTCCTTCTCACAATACCAGCAACTCCCTTTCATTTTGCCACCAGCACCCGACTTGCCCCCACGTCCAGATTTCGCACCGCGACCCCAACCGGTACCTCCTTGTTGGTCGTTGGAGTCGTCGTCTTTCTTTGCACCGCGTCCAGCACCACCGAAGCCACGTCCTCTGCCACGTCGGCTCCCTTGCATCCCGTAGCCGCTGCTGCCGTCGTCTCCACCCCTCAGTTGGCGGCGACGGAAGTCCTCCTCCAGAATCTTCGTCCGCACCCACTCGAGCGTCCACAAGCTCTGGTTCTGCGGCAGGCTCAATCCGCTCGTAAATTGAAGCCACGATTCTGGCAGCAGCGAGAGCATCTTCAAGCACTTGGTCTGCTCCGGGTAGGTGATTCCCGTGGTCGCCAACTTCGCGTAGAGGTCACGCATCTTGTCCAGGACTGGTTGCACCGGCTCTCCCTCGCTCAGGCGCAACGCGGACAGCTCCCTCTCCAGCATCAACGTTGCGACAACGGAGGTCGGGGCGTGCAGCTCCTTCAACACGGTCCACGCCTTCGGACCGCATTCAACCTCCGGCAGCAGGTGCATGACGTGGTGACGCTGGTTCAGCTCCAAACTCTGCGACATCAAATAGTAGCCAGCCGAGGAGCGCTCGTCCCAATCTTCCTGCAGCGTGGGGTCACTCGGTCTAGGCTCCTCCCCAATCATTAGTTTCAGCAAACCGATCTGACGGAAATATAATTGCATTTTCCAGGCCCAATCATCATAGCCCTCACCATTGAACTTCTCGACGGTGAAATTCTTCAGCACCTCCTTGACAAGCGAGCCCTGGTTTGTTCGCGCTCCCCGTGGCGCTGAAAGACCAGAATCTTGGCTGCCGCTACGATCTTGGGCTGAAGATTCACCAGCTCCCGCCGAGGTGTTGCCCGCCATAGCTACCTATAACGAGGATCACTATAACGCAGCTCTGATACCAGCTTGTTGGTGTAAGGGCCTAATAAACTCAAGCTATTAGGACTTAATCAAACTTAAAACCTCTCCTCGGGGTCACCTCCAAGGGTCCCTGGGTGCCTGGTACAAGACCAGCCCCTATCCTCGGGTCCGAGTTTGTAGAGAGAGGGATCAAGAAGGACTTAGTCAAAACAGCAAGAGTACCTTGAACGTCGCGCAGCGTGCCGTACAGACCGTCGATCGGATTAAGCTGAGAATTCGCTATATCGAAGCTCGCTCCAAGAGCTTTAAAATGAGCCAAGTTGCCTCGCGAAAAGTTCTGCCATTACTAAGTTATGGCTCGGACAGCGTTTGCCTAGCGTTGGAGTGCTAGCATACTAGCGTTGACTCGGGTAGCATTCCGCCGTCGAATAGCGCAGAAACGAAATTCCAGCGAGGAAGGAATTCGCTTGAATCAATTTGACTATATTCAGGTACAAACAGAGAAGGATTAAATAGTTCTAGCTAGCAAGGACCTTGGGAATCAACCTGGGAACAACCAGGGATGATCCCAAATAATTCCAAGCAACAGAACCAACCTGGCTGGACAAAATAGCAGGTGGTAGGTTGGTAAACAACCTCTGGTTCTGTTTTTCCAACCTGGGAAAACAACAACCAGGTTCAGGTTCTAAAAACAGAACCTGTTTTGTCTTTGCCCAACCAGCCAAATGCTGGTTCCGCTGGTTTCCCCTGGCCTTGTAGCATGCAGATACAGACAAACAACATCCAACCTTCACCTAAATTGTACCCCTATAGTGCCTTCCCTGCTACACTATAGTTAACCAAACAAAACAGTACAATTCCGAGTTGGATAGAACTGAATCTGCGCAATCAACTCAACCGAACTGCAAAGCTTCCATCTTGGGTTCCTTTGCGAGCTCGTCCTTTCTGCTTGCACTGTTCATAGCGCATACAATGTTGTGCCGAAGCGCACATTGCGCGAGTACCTGCAAATGCATCAAGCGAAAAATGCGAAAGCAAACAAACACACGAACACACCATTCACACGCAAATGCATTCGCACACGCATACTCGTACAAACAGACGGCAGGATGTCGTGCAATGTAAATTTGCACCCAACAAGAATTACAGGGCAAATTGACGCATTTTGATCTGACAACGACGAGAATTGCAATAACGAGATGCATGCTACTGTCATAGACAGGCTTTGAGCTGTATTGTGGAGGTCTACTCGTTCGTTGTCTGTGGCTTCGTCCAACGCTCAGGCCGAGATCCACACCTTCTGCTTAAGAGCTCTGCTGGCTGACTTTCTTGCTCACTGAATTAGGTGAGCGGCCTATCTCTGCTCTAACCTTGCACGCTAATAACACGGCATGATCCTCCTATATTAGGAGCCCCGAATTGAGGGACGATTGAAGCATATCGGCATGCGGTACATTCTCCTTCGTGAGTTGCAGCGACGCGGCCAGGCCCGCCTGGTTTTTTCTTGCCTCAGTAACCAACACCGCACATCTTCGCCAAACCACTTCAGCCTCGTGATCATCATCGGCTCTACGCTCAGCTAGGCCTTGTTCTAGTAGGCCCTTACCTGTTAGGTTGCAAATATTTGTACTCACTTTGTCTCTATTATGTTTATACTTTTGAGCTAAACTTATGGCCAACTAGCTCAGCTGGCGGAGCAAAATGCCACCCTGAGTTGCATTACATGCTTGCTACTTGTTACTTACTGTTATTGTCACCATCTCAGCGAGAGGCATTGAGTAGTAGTGCCACCATGACTTGTTTTCCAATTGCCCTGCACAATATGCCCCTTATCTAGGCTAGGGGGTGTGTCAAACTGTACATTCTATAATATGTTGTTATAAGCAGTAGCTTAGATTAAGGTTAGGTTATTTGTACACATCTTGCATATTCAACATCATCCAATTGATCGGCCAATGCACAAAATGATATCGCATATTTTATTACCGATGCCAATTGGCTCTAGGTAAGTAAGCAGCTTCGTGTGCTCCACTTTCCGAAGCAGGAATTTGCTTGAATGGTGTCTGCAAGGCTCCTTCTATTATTGCTAGAAGTTGATGCTTCTTGTTGCATGCCAGGCTTCGAAGCTTGTCGCTCGCATGTGTACCTTCGATCGAATAGGCTTCTCTTCGAAATGTACGGACTCATCATTCTAATGCAGGTCTTCACATAGTAACGTTAATATAAGATGCAGTGTTTCTCGCATTTGCATCACGTAAAGAAAACCTCAACGCAGAACAACCACCCGAGTATCGAGGCACGATCATTGGTTACGTTAAATAGACGTGGGTTTATTAGCTTTGTTTCACTACGGTTGTTATGACTGACGTGTTTGTATGCCCCACATCGTCTGTGTCGATGTCTCGTATGTCGCATACTGTTTCACCTACGACTTCAATCGTGTTCTTCTCGTACGTGGCATGCGACTCCTGGCACACTATACTTCGTGGCTAACATAGACCGACGTGTACCTCTCGTCATTGTTACACTTCAATAATCTTCAAATTGTAGCATCGACTCGTCCAGCTGCATCGACAGCAGCTCCAAATCATATAGGAGTTAAAGGAATTCTGAATTTGTGACAGTTTTAAGAAGTTATTGCACTTTGTAGACCAAGTTATTCGGAAGACCTCTTGTAGAGAGGATAGATTCATGGTTTTGCAAAAGCAATCAAAGTGGAGGGAGAAAAGCCAGTACGCATAGCGCAGCGCCATCGCCGCGCAATAAGTGAACCCACGAGTTGAAGCTTTAGTAACAATGAATGTCATGCTTAGACGTTACGTTACGATAGACGAGCGGTAGTTTCGTTGGCAGACATGGTTGGTGCGCGTGATCCAGCGGCAGCGACGTCGCGCAGTGACGATAGAGAGGAGCGAGAGTGTGGTTGGGACGGATGGCGAGCGCGCGTTGGTCCAGCGGCGTAGCAAGGCGCCCGAATACGGTCGCTTCATGGATGGCTGTCACGATGGCTCGTACGAGCTCGTCCACTCACGGTCGCAGCGACGTCGCGCGGTGCGCGTCGCTGCTGCTCATTTCGCCGTTCCGCCAGTCGCACGTGCAGCCGCGTGGGCGCCACTGAATCGGCAGCTGCGCGCTTGACGAGGCGGACGAAGATGCGCGCATTCTCGCGGCAGCGCCATTGGCGGGCCCCACGAGTGGTGGAGGGTTGCGCGGAACGGAGGTACGGAGTGATGCGAGGCGGCCGTCCAACCCCGCGCGCAACACACCCATCCCCGACTTCGCGAAAAAGGACTTGCGAAAAAGCTGCGGGAAAGTTGCAAAAAGGATACTGCCTGGATACCTTGGTTTTGCAACTTTTCAGTGATGGTCAAAAGTTGCAGAAACCGTCATTGCAAAAAAGTTGCAAAAAATTGCACTTCTGCAACTTTCCCGCAACAGTACCGCAACTTAGCGGACACCCGTTGGAGACTTGATGTATACATTTCGGTCACATGTACGCAGTTTCACTACATGCCACGTGGCACGCGTACATTTCTGACTTCGAAGTGTACGTACGCGGGTATGTTCGCGAAAATATTTTGCCACGTAAGCAAAGATATTTCTGCCAGGTGTCATTCTCGATGTGTGAACAGCAACTTGCCAGGTGGGCGAATCAGACATGACCTTGACGTGTGCGAAAAACGATTTCTGCTGGCCGCCGATTTGACTGAACAGTGCAAGCGGAGCATTCGTTACAGCAGCTTTCTGTTACTTGTTTAGTGTGAGGATTACAGTTTGAGGAAAATCTGTAATAGGCATAAACATTTGCATACAAACGTATTAAGTGTACACCTCGCGCTAACACTACGTAAAAACGAATACAGCTAACACCAAGAACTTGTACGTAGCTTCACGTCATATGTGGAGGGCTCAGGCTGCAAAGAAAATGCTTCTTTCTCGCCTGCAAACAATACACACACGTAACGTTAGAGCTTGGTTAGTGAGATGAGCGTTCCCCACCTCAGTGACTTACCATCCGCGAGGCTTCACCCCCACTTGTGACATTGCTGTCAACGTGCTTGGTAGCTTCTGGGTATTGACGATACAGCTGGAAATAAAAGTAAACGTAACTTCCATTAACCCTGCAAATGAAATCAATCCTGAAACACGATGACTACCACAACAACAGACATGAAAACGTTATCGTCAGAGGCTGGATTCCAGACAGCATGGGACAAGAAGGCGCATGCTGAAAAGCTCAAAAAGAGACCTTTGTGCGAGTACCACACCCTCCGCGTTCTCGCGCTGAAGACGGCGCCTCCCCTACAATTCGCGGGCCGAAGATCTTACGCATGCAGTGAACATGCCGACGAGCAGTATATGGAGGCTGCGGACGAAAAGAAGCGCAACTGATTACTTTAAAGAGGGAATGGGAGGACTGGCAGGGGCGGAAAAACATGTACAAGTCACTAGCCAAGGCGGAAGGTCTGCACACATATCGGGAAGATACGAACAAGTCGATTGCTCGTGAAGCATAACACGTGAGAACAGATGTACGAGTTGGAAACATTAATACGAGTTACAGCCTAAGGCACACGCGAGGGGAAAATGATAGCTAGGTCTCGAGTTACAGAAAGCATGTGTTGCACACCTTTCGGCACTTTTCGCGCGGAACCCGGCGACTCTGTTTTTAGTCGCTGGTGCCACGTTCTCCGTGTGAAGAACACGCTGCTGGTTAATCTGTAAAAGGAAAGGGGAGGTTTCGCAGGGGCATAAATGATAACATAGATCTGAGTTACAAGCAGCGGTGATAAAATTCCCTAAGAAATAGAGGTGATATGGCCTTCGGGTAGACCCTAGTTGCTGCATAAGAAGACACTCAGAGGCACGAGATGTGGGCGAGAATTGAATAACATGAGTCAGTTGTCTGAAAATGAGGTAGATGGCGGGTGCTTGTGCGGGAGAGAGTCAGGCGCAGAGTGAGGGTAATGAAGATAGAATGCTTCTAGAGCATGGAGGTGTGCTGATGTGTCGTAAAAAATACCGTCAATTTCTGATGCAGGCAAGAGCACACCAGTGATTGGTTAGTAAAAAATCATTAGGTTCGACCACTTCGTTGCGAGTTAGCTAAACCTTGGTCCTCGGAAGCCACGTCAGTACCCAAAACACTTAGCACTGATTGGGTGTGACTGTGAACCCCTAATGCCTGTTGCCAGTTCCGATTCCTGGTTGTACCTTGGCGACGGTCGTCCGGTTTTGTATCAACGTTACTGTGCTCGCAACTTTCGAGAAAGCTAACCTATTTTGTGCCAAGTGTTCATCGATCGGACACAAGCAGTTTCACAGCAAGGGGGGCTCCCAATTTTTGGTCGTGACCAGGTGTGCTGTTCGGTGAATCCCAAGGTTTCGAATTTGATGCTAGAAATGTGCGGTCCGAGAAACCCACAAATCCAAAATTCGCGCCTCAGATAACCCACGTACCCAAAATTCGCGGCTCGGTTACCCCTTGTATCCGAAATTTGCATCAGTTGCAAAATTCAGTCAATGCTTTTTGGATACGTTCCCGATACAAATCTGCAACTTTCCTGCAACTTTCGGACTTCAACTCGATTTTGGGCCAAAGACTTTTCCGCGATGGATCCCCGCCCCACCCCTACCAGCCGCTCCCGCCTGCTTTGCCACCGCGCGTCTCGTCGCGCCGCTGCTTGTCTGCCCGCAATCACTCGCTCGTGCAGGCTGCCAGTCGTTGCCCAACTCGCCATTGGCGGCAACACCGACCGTCAAACGTGGCTTCGCATGTTTGAGCCACCTCGCATCATCCCCATTCCTCCCTATTCGTTCCTTTCCGCTCACTCCTTTCCGCTCATTCCTTTCTTTCCCATCCATTCCGCCCATTCCTATCCGCCCCATTTCCTTTCCGCCCATTCCTCTCCGCCCCGTTTCCTTTCCGCCCATTCCTCACCATTTCTGTCTGCCCATTCCTCACCATTTATATCTGCCCATTCGTCCGTAGCAGCAGCGTGAGTGTGAGAGCGTGGCGTTAGGGATGGAAAACAGACAGCGCACTCAACCAACCCTATGCACACCAACCTGCTCATCACTTCCAATCCATTCCTTTCTGCCCATACCTGCACACATCCATGCCAAGATGCGTGCTGGATGGTGGATGGTGAGAGTGCTGCCATCAGAACGCGGGGGCTGGGAATGCTGGCATAACCATGGTAGGGGTGTGAGTGGCTGTGAGCTTGGGTGTGGGTGGGTGTGAGCTTGAGTGTGGGAGGGTGTTAGCTCGGGTGTAGAAGGGTGAGAGCCTTCCTCCTATCTCCTCCTTATTTCTTCCTTCCACCCTTTCTTACCCCTTCCTTCCCCGCTCCGTTCCCCCTCGTTTCCCATTCTGCTTCCCCTCCGTTCCGCCTCCTTCCCCCCTGCTCTTCCTCCCCTCCTCCCCCCCATTATTTCCTTTCACCTTCCTTTCCCCCTCCTTCCCCCCTGCTTTACACCCTCCTCCTGGGGGTATGAGAGTGCTGTAAGGAGGAAATTCCGCGCCATTTTTTTCTGCCCATTAGGGGCGAAAGTGTACTGTGAGAAGTAGAGGCTGGGGATGTCGTTAGGGGTGGGAAGCGGACACCGCACTCAACTGACCTCACATAGCTACCTGCTCATCCCTCACGCGCCATGCCTTGTTCTTCCTCCTCTTCATCACACTGCTCGCATCACAACGGTGCCTGTGGAAATGCTGGGATGACCATGCTGGGTGGGTGTCAGCTTCGCCCCTCTCTTTTCCAGCCCCTTCCTCCTTCCTTTCGCCTTCCTTCCCCCCTCCTTTCCCCCTCTGTTCCCCCCTCCTTTCCCCGCTCCCATCCCCCTGTCCTCCCCTCCTTTCTCCCCCCTTTCACCCCCCTGTTCCCCTCCTTTCATCCCCTTGTCCCCATTCTGCCTGCTTTCCCCCTCCGCCGCGCCCCTTACCTATGCGTTCCCCACATCTTCCCCACAACCTTCCAACCCCGTCCTATTCCACTGCACTCTTCTCTTTCGCAATCCCTTTGTTTCCCTCCTTTCTCCCTTCATCCTCCCACTTCCTCCTCCACTTCCACCATCCCTTCCCCCCTTTTCACCCCCCTTTTCCCCCCCTTTTTCCCTCCCCCTCCCGTTTCTACCACCAGCCTGCCCCACGGCTGACCTGCTGTGCAGAGGTCGACGACTTGGTCGACTGCTTCTCCCTCCTCGACGAGGTCGACGACTCCCAGACCTCCCGCAGCCTCCCTTGTCATCGTCGTCCGAGTCACTGCGGTCGGGGCACTCGAAGGAGAGGTGGTCGGGGTCGCCGCACAGCCAGCACTCCCGACGTCGACTTCCTCCTCCTCGGCCGTTGTCCTTGGTCGACTTCTTCTTGTTGACTTCCTTGGCCGCCTTCGAGCCACTGCTACCACCGCCGCCAGACTGTCCACGCTGCCCTGGTCGACCGCCTTGCTTCGCCGGGGCGACGTAGTTCACCTGCGCCAGAAGCTCTTGGGACCGCTCAGCCTCCTGCATCGCCTCGTCCTGCAGGATGTACGAGGTCAACGTGTCCTCGTTGAGCGTCGCCCGCGTGCTCGGCGCCATTGACAGCCGCTTCAGCAGGTTGTAGCTGCTCGGGAGTCCCTGCATGACGTGGGTGACGTACGACGCCGTCGAGTACTCTGCGCCGGCCATCCTGATGGTGGCGAGAATCCGCCGAGCTCGGTTGCAGTAGTCCGTCGCCGTCTCCTGGTCGCCCATACGCAGGTGCGTCAGCTGCCCTTCAAGCTGGGCGATGAACAAGTCATCGGTGACTTGGTAGGTCGACTCGATGAAGTGCCACGCCCGGTGGCCGGCGTCGACATGCTCCCTGCACGACTTCAGGGCGATTTGCACGCCCGGCGAGCAGCACCGCGAGATGACCGTGAAGGTCAGCAGCTGCACGGCGCGAAACTCCGCACGCAAGTCGGGGTCGTCCGGCGTCTCCACGGTGCCTCGAGCAAAGTTGATCAGCCCAGCCATCTCCAGCTGAGGCTCGATCGCCTCCTTCCAGGTGAGGATATCCGGTCGACCGACCAGCAGGGGGGTGACCTGGATCCTGTCCGGCGTAAACTTGAAGTAGCCGTAGCTCGGAGCAATCCCGCCTGCCGTCACCTGAGTCGCCGACATCGGGACAGACCCACTCCGTCGACCTCTGACGTCGCCCTCCGAGGACCCTGCAGCCGCCAACGACCGCATTCCTCGCGTCTGAACGCCGCCGACTTCGTCGGCGTGTATCACACCTCTCTGCCTCGACGTGCCTCCCACACTGCTGCCGACTTGGTCACCACCGGCGTTGACGCCCACGTCGACGCCGTCCTCTGCGTTCACCGGTCGAGGAGATGTAGGTTGAGAAGGGTGCAACGTCGCCCACATGGTGCGAATGCCCGCCTCCACAACCGCCCAGGGGATCGTTCCGTACTCCTGGGCTGCATGACGCGTCCTCGCGTCCTCCAGCTGTGCCTCCAGGGTCTCCATTCCCTAGTTGTCACCCACGCGTGACTGCACGGCTGCCGGCCTACGAACGACTTAGGTAAGTGACCTCTACGTCGACCTGACTGAAAGGTAAGTCGGGTGCCGTCCACGCTCACCGCACCATGCAGAGATAACTACTACAACGGGAGCTAGGCTGCGGGCTAGGCACGGATGCTCGTGTGATCTCTGCGTTCGTTCGTTCCTTAGTCGTTTTCCTAGTGCACACACTGCTTGCTAGTTCACAAGGCAATTTGGCAAGAGTTTCACTAAGAAAAGTTGACAACAATGATATAAAGAAGTTGGCAAGGCAAGATTACATCAGAGCTAGCATGCAAGCAGGACGACTGCCAGCGCAGCACGGTTGACCGCGTGCCAGCACGACTTGGTCGACCGCGCTCCAGAATTGCAGGTTGACAGCGCGCCACACGCGCGCGCTGGAGGTTCTGGAGCTGCTGGAGGCGCTGGAGCTGCTGGTGCTTGTACTGGAGATGCTGGTGCTGGTGGTACTGGTGCTGGAGGTGCTGCACAGCTGCGACTGTTCTTCGCTCTGCCGTCACCGTCGTCTCTGCTGCCGCCTGACTCAATGCTTTGCCTCCCGTCTTCAACTGGCCTCCCGTTACAGCCAGGCTCCCCACTGCCTGCTCCTTCTCCTTACACTGAGCACACAAACTCGCTTACAGAGCGTCGTAAGCCTGCGTCTCGTCCTGCCTCGCCTGTTCGCGCTGTTCGCACTGGTCGTCGTGTTCCTCGTCCGCGTCCTCCTCCTGTCCCTAGCACTAACACTATGACACTTCCTCTTTCCTCTGTTCCACAGTGTGTCCCCCTCCGTCTCCTCCTCCGTCCTCTCTTCCGTACGGCCCTGACCCTGAGTCTGACTTGGTTCATGCTGCCAGCCCTACTGTCACGCGTCTCCTAGCCAATGTCGTCACTGACCCTTCGTTTGAGTCCACTGCTGCGTCTGCCTTAGTCGCTGAGCTTGTTGACTTTGCTGCTGCTTGTCGTCTCGACTACGCCACTAGTCTTGTTGCTGAGTCTGAGTCTATCTGTCCTCCGTCCGTCGGGGGTGAGTGTGCTCTTAGCTTGGACGCCCTTGAGGACAGGCACGAGGACTTTGAGTGTCTTGCAGTAGCTGTACCTCATCTCGTGGCCATGCTGCTTTCCCCTTAGGGAGACCCGGATGCACCAGACATTCCGACCCCGCGCTCTTACGCAAAGGCGATTTCGGGTCCCTACTCCTCTCAGTGGCAGATAGCCATGGACGCAGAGATGACATCCTGGAAGTCCACAGGCACTTACGTCAACGCAGTTCCCCCTCCAGGGGCGAACATAGTCGACGGCATGTGGATTTTCAGGGTGAAGCGGCCGCCGGGTTCTCCGCCTGTCTTCAAGGCTCGTTATGTTGCACGAGGCTTTAGTCACCGACAGGGAGTTTACTTCTTCCAGAACTTCTCCCCTACCCTGAAGATGACCACTCTTCGGGTGCTGCTGCACGTTGCCGCTCAGCGTGACTACGAGCTTCACTCTCTTGACTTCAACACAGCTTTCTTACAGAGCAGCCTGCACGAGGAGATCTGGCTGCGCCGCCCACCTGGCTTCACTTGGTCGTTTCCTGCAGGTACCTAGTGGAGCCTCCGGCGGCCAGTCTACGGTCTCCGCCAGGCGCCTCGTAAGAAGCAAGACACACCGAGGACGGCACTTGCGGCACTTGGGTTTTCACCTTCGACTGCAGACCCGTCATTGTTTCGCTGCACTGACACTTCGCTGCCTCCGTTCTACATCATCGTGTACGTCGACGACTTGGTCTTTGCCACTGCTGACACTGAGGCACTCGCCCTTGTGAAGTCGGAGCTGCAGAAGAGACACACGTGCACAGACCTGGATGAGCTGCGCAGCTACCTTGGCTTGCAGATTACCCGGGACAGAGCACGCCGCACCATCATCCTGACTCAGTCACACATGGTGCACCAAGTCCTTAAGCGCTTCGGCTTCACTTGGTCCTCGCCACAGTCCACTCCTCTGGCTACCGGTCACTCGCTCTCAGCTCCACCTTCGGATGAGTCCGTAGAGCCGAGTGACCCTTTTCCAGAGCTTGTGGGCTACCTTATGTACCTGATTTCATGCACTCGACCTGACCTTGCCTACCCTCTTAGCATCCTGGCGCTCTACGTTGCTTCCGGGAGACACGGCGAGAGCACTGGGAGGCTGCTAAGAGGGTGTTGCGCTACTTGTGCAGTACATCGGGCATGGGGCTCGTGCTTGGAGGACGGGGTCCAGTTGTCCTTACTGGACACTCAGACGCGTCTTGGGTTGATGACCTGGCTAAGCAGTGGTTGTCATAGGGTTACACTTTCAGCCTTGGCTGCAACTCTATTTCTTGGCGGTCTACCAGCTCGTCTTCTGTTCTCAGCCCCTGTTGTGAGGCTGAGATCTATGCAGGAGCCATGGCTGCACAGGAGTTACGCTGGCTCACCTACCTGCTGACCGACTTGGGAGAGAGGCCTCGTTCTCCTCCAGTTCTGTACGTAGACAACAAGGCCGCTATTGCCTTGTGTCAGGAGCACAGAACGAAGCACATCGCTCTGCGTTACTTCCTTGCTCAAGTGTTGTAGTAGCGTGGTCAGCTTCGTCTTGCTTACGTGGCCACTCGGGCCAACACTGCTGATATATTCACCAAGGCACTTCTGCCTGGTGATCATCTAGGCTTGCTTTGCTTTTCTTGACTAGTCTTGTGACCACTGGTTCTACCCCACTTTGCCTATGGGGTGTGCCAAACTGTAATCATGTCTGTGCTGTGTAGGCTGTAGTGAGTAGCCCATATAAGGTACAACCCAGTTTAGGGTTAGTACTTGTACCCACATTTTGCTCAATGCAATCATTCCTGCTCGTTAGTTTCTTACACTACAGTGATGGAGACGAATTTCCCAATCCCCAAAAGCCTATACCCCATATAAAGTCACTCCACAAATTCCCATACTCGCTGCATCACAATCAAAACATCGAACGATCATATCTTTCTTGTTCTTGCTCTTGGTTCGTCGGAAAGCTCTCGAGCAGAGAAGTCATTTTGGATACCTGCTCAAACAAAATAACATTCACACATAATCAGAGAAACCAAACCACACTAAACACAAATTCTTGCACACGCTTACACCACGCATGCAACGCACCAGCATATTATGGGAGGCAGACAGACGTGAATGCAAATGATAGCATCACATAACAAACTCCCCCTCTGGCTGCCTACCATCATCCCGCATGCCATCGTTCAAGCATGCACCCTCAATGCACACTCATTCCATGACGTTTCATGCCCTTCCAATGCTCAGGTTCTGCCAGGCGCTTGGTGAGAATGTCAGCCGCTAGCTGATGGGTCTTCACAATCTCCAACCGCACCTCCTTATCTAGGAGCCTCCTCATCCAATGCCTCTTTGGCCTGATGTGCTTTGTCAGGCCATGAAGACAAGCATTCTTCGCAAGCTTTACAGCTTACTCGTTGTCACAGAATATGGCAGTCGGCTTCGTCTGGCACACTCTGATCTCCCCCAACAAACACCTCAGCCACACCACCTCCTTGGCCCCATGATGCAGGGCCATGTACTCTGTCTCACACGAGGACAGCCCCACCTCATTCTGCTTCTTGCTGCGCCAGCTCACTGTACCTCTTCCGAATGAAACAGCATAGCCGCATAGCCGCATAGTTGAGTGCCCCCACCATGGAATGAAACAGCTTCCTGTCACTCTCACCCACCACCCCCTCAGCAGCACAAGGCTCAACTGTGAACCCTGAAGGCAATGGGGTTGCAGGCTTTCCTCCATCTTGCAGCCCATACTTCTCCATCAGCCCCTCACAGTACTACCTTTGGTGCAACTTCAACACTCTCCACATGCATCCCAAGGTGGTACTTCACATCTCTCATCATGGAACACTTGAACTGCATCTCCAGCATCTCCTCCACACGCTCAATCATTGCAGACGACTCAGAGAAGAGCAGGATGTCGTCCACATACATTAGGAGTATGAGGAACTCGTCCTTCTCTTGCAGCAGGATCACACCAGTCTGTGATCACACTCGGTCTTCTTAAATTCTCTAGTCAGCAGTATCGCCTCCCTTTTGTGATACCAAGCACGAGGAGCCTGCTTCATGCCATAGATGGCCTTCTTCAGCCTACAAACCCTGCCGCTCCCATCATCCAACCCCTCAGGCTGCAGCATGTACAGCTCCTCCAGAATGATCCCATTGAGGAAAGCAGTAGTGATATCCACCTGCTTGTTCTTCCATCCGCGGTTAGTAGCCGTTCCCAACTGTTGTTCAGGATCCGTCACTTCGAGAGCTTACGACGAACTCATTTCTCAACTAAACGCAAATCCGCTCGGTATGCAAGATGTTGCGAGCTACCATCTCCAATTTGAATCACTTAGAAAGATGGTCTAGGTAGTGAGAACCAAGTAAAAACGTCCAGCAGCCGCATGACTAGAATGATGGAGGAAGTACAAGCATTAAGACATAGAATGTTGGAGTTGGGGACTCCAAGAGAACCATGAGAGGGAAGGGGTTCTCCAAGAGCTAGGGAAGGATGGTAAGAACCTTCCTAGCAGCAAGGATGCAACCCTCATCATGAGGTCCTTGAGGTGTTATATGCAAAATCCAATCTAGTTGGATTTTGCCCATGTGTTGCAATATTTGCAACCCATGCTAGAAACTTCTAGCCACCCCAATCCAAAAGTCAAAGTTGCCTTCCCAACCACCCAACCAAAGATCCCTTTATAGTCATGTCCCAATAATCGCCCAAATTAGATATAACCCCAAAGAGGTAATAAGAAATCCAAGTCTTGGAAATCTTGTAACTTGGGCGATCTTGGTCGGAATAAGGCGATCTTGGTATCGTTGCAAGCTCTGGATTTCTCCTGCATGATCAAGCATTTAGACTTGGAGAAAAACACAGAGATGATAATATCCAACAGCCATGCACAATGACATATGCTCATGCAAATAATGCAAGCACACATAGCACGAGCACTCGGCAGGACGTTAGGATGACATGCACTCAAAATGACGTGCATCCAACACCAACATTACCCCCAATGAGGAGCATAGAGCTCATCGAAGTCCTTCCCCATCATCCACCAGCTGAAAACTGAACACCAGCAGATGTCGTTGATCCGAGGTAGCGCACCAAGCGCTTTGCCACCTCCAACTGCTCCTCAGTGGGCCGCTGCACAACTCTGGCTAGCTGCCCCACTCCAAATGAAGCATCAGGTCGCGTATGCACAGCTGCATACATCACACTCCCAATGAGTGACAAGTACTAATTCTGCTGCTCATCATCGAGCACATCATCCTCCTCAGCTGCCTTCTTCAACTTGAAGCCCGCAGGAAACGGTGTCATTACAGTGCGACCCCCATCACACCATAACGCTCCATGACACCAGAGATGTAGTGTGACTGATGCATCTTCAGCCACCTCCTCTCAACATCCCTCTCAATCTGCAGCCCCAAGTAGTAGTGGACATCCCCCAGCATCTTGCACTTGAAGTTGTCCACCAGCAGCTTCTGTGCCCTCTCAATCTGCTCCATGGAGGGTGAGAACAGCAGTATGTCGTCGACATACACCAGCAGCAAGAGCAGCTGCTCCCCCTCTTTAAGCAGAAACAAGCTGTGATCCGCCTGGGACATCTTGAAGCCTCTACTCAGCAGCACCTCCTCTAGCTTCTCGTACCAGCACCTGGGCGCTTGCTTAAGGCCATAGATGGCCTTCTTGAGCTTGCACACCCGGCTGGTCCCATCCTCATAGCCGTCGGGCTGCGCCATGTAGATATCCTCCAGCAGTATTCCATTGAGAAACGCTGTGGTGATATCCATCTGCTTCACGTGCCATCCCTTCACAGCTGCGCCAGCCAGCACAGTCCTCAAAGTCACTGGCTTAACAACGGGAGCGAAGATCTCCTTGAATTCAACCTTCTCTTTCTGCTGAAACCCCTTGGCGACCAAGCGGCTCTTGAACCGCTCCAGCGCACCATCAGCTCCACTCTTCACCTTGAAGACCCACTTGCTGCTGATCGGCCGTCGCCCCTCGGGTAACTCAACAAGCTCCCAAGTCCCATTCTCAATGAGACTGTTGAACTCCGCATCCATGGCAGCCTTCCACTCCTCCTTCTGGGGTCCACTCAGTGCCTCCTCCACTGTGGCTGGTTCTCCAGGCAGAAGTGTGAAGAAACAGAAGGCCATCTCCTCATCCTCTCCCTCATCCGCCTGAACCGCCATGGCACCTTGCTTGGGTCCTCCCAAACGGCTATACTTCAGCCTTGAAGGTGCTGCTGCCACTCTCTTCTCGCGGGTTGCAGTCTGCTGCCCATGTGGTGAAGCTCCTTTCTGCACACTCCTCTTGGTGACCTTGGCAGTTGCAGCAGGCTCGGGCTGAGATGGTGAGTCCACACGTGCCGACTCATCCTCCAACCCCTCCTCCGCAGCAGGACCAGAAACTTGCTGCTCACCACCACCACAGTGGTCACTGGTCAGCTCTGACCCAGGGAGATCCTCAAGGTGCAGCTGAACCTCCTCCACTGCAGACCGCTCAATCTCCTGCAGACGCAAGCCAATCTGCACCTGCTGCTGCTGCTGCCAGTCCTTGTACATGACGTCCTCCACAAACTTGACGTCACGGCTGACCAGCGTCTTCTTGCTCTTGGGGTCCCACATCAGCCACCCCTTCGAGTCAGGAGCCATCCCAAGATGGACAGCCCACACAGCAGCAACTTCCAGCTTGTGCCTCTGCTCCTTAGGCACCATCACAAGCCCCATGCAGCCCCACACCCGCAGCATGTCAATGGATGGCTTCTTCCCAAGCCAACGCTCGTACGGCACCCAATACTTGTCACCAACATGCGTCAAGACCCTGTTCTTGACCGTGATGACATGGCGAACAGCTTCAGGCCAGAACTTGTAGGGCATCCCAGCAGCCGCCTCGCCAATGGTCCGGTTGGCACGCTCAGCAATGCCGTTCTGCTGCGGTGTTCCTGGGCAGGTCAGCTGGTGTCGAATGCCGTTCCTCTTGAGAAACTTGGTGAATTCCGCTCCAAGGAACTCTCCACCACGGTCGCTCCTCAGCACCTTCACCAGCCGCATCGCTTGCCGCTCCACCATCGGCAACCGATCCTACTTGATCGTCGCTGCAGCATCGCTCTTCTTGGACAAGGGATGAGCCCTTGTGAATCTGCTCCATTTGTCCACCATGGTGAGGAATTACAGCACTCCCCCAGTCCCCTCCGTCCTCATAGGACACACTAGGTCCATGTGCACCACCTCCAATGGTGCCTTGGCTGATCCCTCCGCACGTGGAAACGGGAGCAGCACAAACTTGTTTTGCATGCACGCCTCGCAGCTGCCATAGTGAGCGCCATCTCCTTGCAGTTGCAGACCGTGCACGCACTTCTTGTGCATCACCTCCAATGTAGATACAGCCACGTGTGCGAGCCGCCGATGCCAAGTCTCCCAGTTAGCTTGGCCCGAGGTAGCTGACGCCTTCACTGCCGCGCTTCCTCCAATCAGCTCCTCTCCTTGCACACCTTGCTGCTCCTCCTCAGTGACGCTCTCCTCCATAGATGCCACTGCTGCCGCCTTGCCCGATTTCCGCCAAGGGAGGACCGGGATCTGCCACATGCGCTTGTGGACATCTCCCTTCCGCTGCAGGTCCCAAATAAGGCGTTCATCGTTGTAGGCACGATAGCGCTCCGAGCCAATCGTCTCGGTGTTCACACCCGCATCTCCCAACCGGCCGGTAGAAATCAGGTTCGCGCACAAGTCCGGCACCCACAGCACGTTCTTCAGCCCCACGAGCTCTCCATCCGCTCCCATGAACTTGGCGCATCCCATGCCCATGACCTTGGCCTTGGCGTTCCTTGCGGATCTGACTGTAGAGATGGGTGCGGGCTGAATCTCATCGAGTAGGTCCGCACGAGGAGTCATGTGCCAAGAGCTCCCGGAATCAAGCACCCAATGGGTGAGAGGGTGTAGGAGAACCTTGGCAGCCATAGCGAGGTCGGTTGCACCTTCGTTCACGAAGAAGAAGAACCCGGCCTTCCGCTCCTCAGATTTGCCGCCTTTCTCCTCATCCTTCTCCTCCCCACTATCTCCCATGACTCTCCCACTCCTTTTGCCACCATGCTGGTTGCTTGACGAAGGCGGGATCCAATCCTTGGGTCGTTGGTACCGCCAACAATGTCCGCGCTTCTTGCAGTAGAAGCACACCTCCCCTTGACCCCCGCCGCCATCCTCCTTAGGGTTGTCCTTGTTCTTGCCCTTCCACTTCTTCTTGAAGCCACTCTTTCCACCTCCAACTCCATAGCCAGCCCCCTCCTCCGAGCGCTCCACACTCCGCCGCCGCAAGTCCTCCTCTAGGATGTAATCCACACTCTGCGCGAATGTAATCCACGCTCCACAGGGGTTAATGAGAGTTGAGGTTGATGGCAAGGGCAGGCCACGACTCCGGTAGCCGTTTCACGATCTCCACACATCGCACGAGCTCCGGGTACACCACACCGCCGCCTTGGAGCTTCGTGAAGATGTCGCGCATCTCGTCCAACACCGGTTGCATCGGCTCTCCATCAACGAACTTGATGTCGCGCAGCCGCCGCGCGAGTAGCACGATGCCGGTAGCGTGTGTCGGTGAGTGCACATCCAGAAGCTTCCTCCAAGCCTTGGGGCCACACTCTGGATCACCCAAGAGGTCCTTGATGTGGTCAAGTTGTCGTCCGCCAACCGCTTGCACCATGAGCATGTACGCGTCGAACGATCGCTTCATCCACGCTCCTTTCAGCTCCGCGGCCTCCGGCATCTTCTCCTTCCCCTCCACCAGGTCCAATAGCTTGTATTGGGTGTACATCAGCCTCATGCGGAAGCTCCAGTGCTCGTAGTCCTCCCCCATGAATTTCTCAATCGAGAACGCCTTCACGGAGCTTTCCAACGATACCAAGATCGCCTTATTTCGACCAAGATCGCCCAAGTTACAAGATTTCCAAGACTTGGATTTCTTATTACATTTTAGGGTTATATCTAACTTGGGCGAATATTAGGACATGAATATAAAGAGATCTTTGGTTGGGTGGTTGGGAAGGCAATTTTGTCTTTTGGATTGGGGTGGCTAGAAGTTTCTAGCATGGGTTGCAAATGTTGCAACACCTAGGCAAAATCCAACTAGATTGGATTTTGCATGTGACACCTCAAGGACCTCATGATGAGGGTTGCATCCTTGCTGCTAGGAAGGTTCTTACCATCCTTCCCTAGCTCTTGGAGAACCCCTTCCCTCTCATGGTTCTCTTGGAGTCCCCAACTCCAACATTCTATATCTTAATGCTTGTACTTACTCCACCATCCTAGTCATGCGGCTGCTGGACGTTTTTACTTGGTTCTCACTCCCTAGACCATCTTTCTAAGTGATTCAAATTGGAGATGGTAGCTAAGCCTAAGGCGCAACATTTTGCCGAGCGGATTTACGTTTATTTGAGAAATGAGTTCGTCGTAAGCTCTCGAAGTGACGGATCCTGAACAACAAGTGGTATCAGAGCGGGTAGTCGACTTTGAGACAACGAATTGTCGTGAATTCTCAACCAATGTTGACGAGTGAGACCAGTTTATAGTAGCACTGCTCGCGACTTTCGATAGGTGGTCAAATTGCGTTCTTACTCAAAGTCAAAATTTCTGGCAGAATTCTCTCCAAACGATTTCTCAAGTTTCCAAGCGGTCACCGGGTTCTCCGCCTGCCTTCAAGGCGCGTTACGTTGCACTTGGCTTCAGTAAGGGTGAGGGGGTGACATCTTCTAGCCCTTCTCCCCCACCCCGTAGATGACCACTCTTCGGGTGCTACTACACGTTATAGCATTTCGTAACTACGAGCTGCACTCGCTTGACTTCTCGACAGCTTTCTTGCAGGGCAGCCCTCACGAGGCTATCTGGTTGCGTCGCCCACCTGGCTTTACTAGGTCGTTTCTAGAGGGTACCCAATGGAGTCTCTGGCGACCAGTCTACGGTTTTCGTCAGGCGCCCCGTGAGTGGCACGACACACTGAGGACTACATTTGCGACTCTTGGTTTCGCTTCCCTTGACGCTCGTAGCATTCGCGCGCCCAGCTCGCGGCCTTTGCGTGCCTAGCTCGCAGCCTTCGCGGCCTTCGCGCACCCCGCCTGTAGTGCGCACTGCGTGCTGCCCCGCGCGCCCCTACACACTACCCACTACTGCGCGGGCTGCTGCCCTAACGCGCGTGCACCCGGCCCCTGTGCGCTGCCGCTGCTGCCGTGCACTCCGCTGCTGTTGCGCTGCTGCTGTAGTCGCTAAGAAACTCTATGACGCTGTAGTCGCTCGCTACTCCTCCCCCTCTATTGCTGCCCTCGGCCGACTCATGCTACCATATCTCATTCCTGAGCCCTCAGGCTTCCACACAATTGCTGCTCTCTTCACCCACCTTCGTGCTAGTAAGACTCGCTACTGCGCCGCTCTCAAGCCGGCCTTCCTCACTGCAAACCCCCCACCGCTTTATATCACGCTGTACTTCCTCGTCACTCGCCTCCTTGACTCCCTTCGTACTGTTAGGGACAACTTTCTCGCCCTTGACCCAACCAAGCTCATGCTTGCCTCGTTGGAGAAGTACCTTCTCGAGGCTGAGACTAGTACCGCCGCTGTCACTGCCTCTCGTGGGGGTGTGCTCCCTCCCCCTTCATACCCTTAGTTGCCTTTGCTGCCGCTGTCGATTTTCTTGGTGCTGAGGAGGTCGGCGCTGCTTCTGCTCCTAGTGGGAAGCGCCGCAGCGGCAAGGGCAAAGGGGGCAAGGGTGGTGGGAGTGGCATTGGTGGGGGTGGTAGCGGGGGTGGTGGTGATGGCGGTGGAGGTGGGGGTGGAGGGGGTGGTGGTGGCGGTGGAGGTGGAGGTGGAGGTGGCGGGGGTGGTGGAGGAGGTGGGGTGGGTGGAGGGGGCTCGGGTGGCGGTTGGGGTGGAGCTGGCAGGGGTGGAGGCCCACACCTCAACAGCTTCGTAAGTGGATTGTCCAGCGTGGTTCCCATAGGGGTCCTGTTCGTTGCCCGTACATCCAGAAGACATGTCTCAAGAAGGGTGAGGCATGCGGGAAGATAGTGCATATTGAGTACAGCTGCTTCTTACGTATTGAGGATGCCTTGCGCGCTAAGTATGGTGATGAGTAGGAGATTTTGAACTGGCTGGGATTGCCAGCAAGGGGAGTGGAGTCCCAGAAACAACACACGCGAATAGCAGAGTTAAATGTTAATGGCACGGTGGTGGATGACAAGCAGGGTATTTTGGACGCAGCGGCAAATTTCTTTAACGGGCTCTTCAGTACAGAGAAAATAATTTACCGAATGAGTTGGTTACCGGACCGGAGGCTGTCGGCGGAACATGCGGAGGGGCTTGCTCAAGATTGGTTGCCGCAGGAAATTAAAAATTGGTTTCAAGACGCTGGCGTGCGGGAAGTCGCCGGGCTTGGACGGGATTCCGAAGGAGCTGTTTGAGCTACATTGGGACATCCTGGGAGAGGGCTTCATGAGCCTGGCACGCTCCTTTGTAGTCTCCGCATCACTGCCTGCAAGCACCAAGGAGGCGGTTACGATATTGTTACACAAGAAGGGGGATAAAGGCCAAATAAGCAACTACCGGCCTATCACGCTTTTTAACTTCACTTGCAAAGTCCTGGCGAAAGTGGTGGCTGACCGGATGAAGAAGGTGCTGCACCGCGTGATCTCGAAGGAGCAGTATGGCTTCATACCGGGTCGGAGATTATCCGACGCAGTCAGCCTGGTGGCTGATATCATCGACGCCGCAAACAAAGGGGACAAATACTGGTTTCTGCTGCTGGTGGATTTTCAAAAAGCTTTCGACACTGTCTCTCGAGGCTTCCACTTTGAGACGCTGGAGAAGATGGGCTTCCCTCTGAGATTTGTGGGGTGGGTGAGGGGCCTGCACAAAGAAACGAAGTCGAGGTTGTTAATAAACGGATGGAAGAGTGAAGCCTTGGAGGTGGTTTTTGGGGTGCGGCAGGGCTGTCTTCTCGCTCCTTACCTCTTCATACGTGCGGTGGAGCCCCTGGCCCAGGAAGCGGCGAAGAGGCAGTTGGGCATTGTCAGTGATTCAGGGAGGAGGCTGCCCTACTTGGGCTATGCGGACGATACCACGCTACTGCTGCAAGGGAGGGAGCAGTTCGCAGAGGCAGGGAAAATGCTGGATCATTTTGCGCGCGTTTTTGGCCTGGTCACAAACATTGATAAGTCAGTGCTGATGCCGCTGGGCCAAAATCTTGGAGGTCGTCCCTGGAGGCCGGATGGTTTCAAATGGGCCGGTGCGGATGATGTGGAAAGACTACTTTGGGTCTGGATCACCACCTCAGGCGACTGCAAGGCGACATGGGACAAAACACTAATGAGACTGCTGGGGGAAATGGGAAAATGGGAGCTGAAGTATCTCACGATTACGGCAAGGGCGGTCGTCATCAACGGATACATTACCCCAATCGTCGCCTTCCAGGTCCGGGTCTACCCGCCACCGCAGGAGGCCTGGGGACGGATAGCGAAGCTGATTCACAATCTCCTCTCGGGAAGCCACGCGTCGGAGGAGGGGTGTTTCATCCTGTGGGGAATCTTTGCAACACGAGAGGAGGGGGGTATTGGGGTGAAGGACCCGGGGATTCTGGTCGCCTGCCTGGCTGCCAGAAGGATCGGAATCCTGCTCACTGAGACTGACGATTTCAAACGGGACATGATGCTCGCAGCAGCGGGGCTGCCGCTGGGGCTGGATACCTTCCTGTCACACGAAAAGCTGCTGAAATACTGGGTAGGTGGGAGCGCGCGATGGAAGCAAACCTGCGAGTGTTTCATGTCGTCGTCGTTTGCTACCGTTAGCACACCTCTCATTGCAGCGGAAGTTGCCGCGAAGAGATTGGTTTTCAACAAAGGCATTCTGCTTAACGGGAGAACGCCGGTTGGAGGACAGAAAGCCGCTAAGGTGCTTTAGGGAATCAGGCTGGGGGGCCTGCTGGCGCCCATGGCAAACGGTGTGATGGCAGTAAAGAGTGAGGAAACCATAGCAAGATCGCTCGTAACAGCACCTGCTCGGCTGGCTCTGAAGGGGCTGGCAGCCGCACCTGAGAACTAGAGGGAGCTGCTGCTCGCCTCATCGGAAGGGAATCAGGGCGTAGACATGGGGGGAGAGCGGACGTAGCCCCCGGGGCTAAACTGTTCCGCACGCCCGTTTTCCACCTCGGCCAAGTCGCCCCGATTAAGCATCTGCGGTTAGCATGGAGAAAGCAGGGGCACTCGACGCGGAGGAGCGAGAAGTGGGCGAACAGATGGGGGGGGACAATTGGCTGGAAGCGGGTGACGAAGATTCGTGATTTGCTCACCACGCCTAGTCGCCCCAGAGATGTTTCAACCAGGGTGCATAATTTCGACCTTCAATTTGGGAAAGGCTGGCTTTCCTTAGCTCGAAGCTGAAATGTCCACACTGTAGCGAGGCGGAGTCACTAGAGCACTGCCTTTTTGAGTGCCCGAGGATTCCGCCAGTGGTGGGGGCTTTGAAAACGGCTCTCATGATGCTCAATCCCGGGCGCACTATCTCATATCTAGGCGATCTCTTTTTCGAGCGAGCGGCGTCCAACTCAGCTTTTCCGGAAGCAACGCTTACGACGATCACCATCCATCAGCTGTGGGTTGAGAGATGTGAAGCTGCTTTCAGGGAGCACAATTTTCGGCTGCATGCAAGGGTCTTCATGAAACACGCAGGGGAAAAACTGCAGAAAGACAGTGCAACAGGGCAGAAGGTGACACGTGGAGGAGGGCCCAGCCAGGAGATGAGGCTTCTGGATCGAATCAGAGACAGAAATGCTAAGAAGTGGACGTGGAAGGCGGGGTTTGCAGCCATCTGGACATGACAGAGAAGGGGCAACATCACGCTGGGGCAGCTACACTGAGGCTGGTTACCACCTAGCCTCCAAGCGCAGTTACGACTGTTCTTGTTTTTGTACACTTGCCTATTCGGTATATAATGCAATTACCAAAAAAAGAAAAAAAAAAAAAAAAGCAAGGGGAGTGGAGGTATTTGCTCATAGCTTTGCTCAAATCAACAAGGGACTTTATGATATGTATGTTGATGCTATTAGTGCAAAGGGTGCCTATTACTCGTGTATGCCTTGCGCTGATGGTGTCCAGGCTGCTGCTCTGGTGCTAGTGAGTCTGCTGCCACATGTGGTAGTGAGTCTGCTGCAAGTGAGTCTGCTGCCTCAGCTGAGGCCTTGCACACTTTTACACTTGACTCTGGTGCGTCTTGTTGCTTCATTCGTGATTGCACCACAGTCACACCGCTCTCGCGGCACCTGTCCCAGTCTCCCTGACTGACCCCCCTAGGGGCCCCGTCGACGCACGAGCCTCCACTGTCCTCCCGTGTCTGGCAGTCCCCTCTGGCTCTCTTTCAGATCTCCACCTCCCCTCGTTCTCGACGAACCTGGTGAGCAACGCAGTCCTTCATGATGTCTGGGTTGGCACTTTTATTCACCGAGAGTAGCGTGTGGCGATATGTACGTGCCCCAGACTGGCCGTCACCTCGCTAATTTCCCCGAGTCCAATGTGTACACCCTGACCACTACGTCTGCACAAGTGGTTGCGTTAGGTCAGGTGACTGCGTCGCGTCAGGTGTCTGCGTCTAGTCAGCTTGCGGCGTCTTGCTCGTGTCGGGTACTCTCCCACCAGACTCTCCTCTTGCACCACCGACTAGGTCACACCTCTCTGCCGCGACTACGCAGCATGTACTCCCATCTCCTTGTCTCTGGCCTTCCCAGGTCCCTCTCCCCCTTCCGCGCTCACTCGATTGTGGAGGTTGGGACAATGACAAGGGTCAAAGTTGGACTAAGGGCATCGTGAGGAGTCTACTGAAGTGTGAAGATCCTCCTTGATCCACCATGGCCTTTGGGCGTACCTAAGTGGAGTTCTAGAGGTTGGATGTGACTTCCGCTAAGGCAGCTTCCGCTAAGTGACATATGGTGCAGCAGGTCCTTCAGCGCTTCGGCTTTTCGTGCTCCTCGCCACAGCCCACTCCTCTGCCTACAGGCCACTCGCTCTCAACTGCACCTTCAGACGAGTCCGTAGAGCCGAGTGGTTCGTATCCAGAGCTTGTGGGTTGCCTCATGTACCTGATGACGTACACACAAACTGACCTCGCATACCCTCTCAGCCTTCTGGCTCACTACGTGGCTCCCGATAGACACTGAAAGGTGCACTGGGAAGCTGCAAAGAGGGTACTGCGTTATCTGTGCAGTACGTCGGACATGGGGCTTGTGTTTGGAGGACGGGGTTCAGTTGTTCTCACTTGTCACTCTGACGCTTCTTGGGCTGACGACCAGGAGACGCATCGGTCAACATAGGGTTATAGTTTCAGCCTCCGCATTGGTTCTGTCTCGTAAAGGTCCACCCGCTCGTCTTCTGTACTTAGCTCCATCTGTGAGGCCGAGATCTACGCTGTGGCTATGGCTGCATAGGAGCTCCGCTGGCTGACCTACCTGCTGACCGACTTGGGTGAGCGGCCTCGTTCTCCTCCAGTTCTGTACGTCGACAACAAGTCTATGATTGCCTTGTGTCAGTACCAGAGACTGGAGCACAGAACAAAGCACATTGCTCTTCGTCACTTCCTCACGCGATAGCTGCAGCAGCGTGGTCTCCTCTTGCTTACGTGGCCACATAGGCCAACACCGTTGAAGTCTTCACCAAGGCCCTTGGGTCTGGTGATCATCAGCGTTTCTGCACTGCTCTTGGGCTTGTGCCCACTCTGCCTCACCTGCTTGTCTCTTGATTTTGTCTTGCCCTTGTTGTACACAAATACATATGAGTATATCTGCATGCTTATATTTGCTAGGTTGTGATCGGTGTACCACTCTTGCTATCATAAACTCTGCATGTGAACTGGCCTTGTGGTCGGAATGCATGGTGATTTTGAGATCCACCTTGAGCTTTGCTTTGCTTTGCTTCTTCTCTTGACTGGTCTTGTGACCCTTGCTTGCTCTGGCTGTCCCCCACTTCGCCTATGGGGTGTTTCAAAACATACATGTTTAGTTATATCTAGGCTGTATTGGGCCTAGCTTTAGGGGGTACAGAAATCATCTCAACATTCTACTTGTATCTCCCTCCTTTGACCTAATGCATCACTTTTCCTAGTTTTACACTTAATGCATTAATTATTCGGCCTTGAACACAAGAAAAACTCATCATTTGATGTGGATAATTCTAACAATGGCGAGTTCATTCACAAAGACGACTTGCGCGTTTATTTGCGCTTCAACGAAGAAAACACGCATTCAAAATGCATGGACCACCTGCCAGCGTTCCGTAGAGGAGCCGCACCAGCACTACAGAAAGGCGACCCCTGCCAACACAGCAGGTCGACGGCGTGCCAACGCTGCAGTAGAGCAGCTGTCCAGCGTTGCACTCGTAAAAGACAGCAGTGCGCATGTTCGCAGGTGCGCGCAGACAATTGGCCCGACTTGTACCGTTGTGCATCCGTCGGCCCTGGTCTGCGCTTGACGAGCCACATCGACTTTGGGATACCAGCCCAAAATCGCCTTCGTCATTGCGACCTCGACGACATTCACGTGAATTCGCATAACTCGCCGAGTACGTTACCCGGTCGACCTGGTCGACCACCCTGTGCTCTGGTCGACGCCTCCCTTGTCGACCGCAGCCCTCGTCGAGGAACACCCTGGTTGACGAACCCTTCCGTCGACCAGTACTGTCAGCTGCCCGCACGTACTGTCGCCGAGCTCCCCTCGTCGTCTGCTGCCCACATGTCCTACGCAGGTCGACAGACTCCTCCGTCGACCTCTTTGTCGAACTGCTGCTCCTGGACATCACCAGGTGCTCCGGTCGACCACCAGGTCCCCCTGGTCGACAACTAGGGCCTCTGGTCGACCACCAAGGCCTCTCTGGTCGACCACCAAGGGCCCCTGGTCAACCACAGCTCCTCTCAAGCCGCCCCCTGGTCGACGGACCCCTTCTGTTGACCAAAATGCTTAGCTGATGTCGCCGAGCTTCCCTCGTCGACCGCTGATGACAGGCTCCGTCGACCTCCCCGTCGAACTAGCACTCCTGGTCGATGGCCCACCCGTTGCCCAGCCCAGTCAGCTGCGTTCGTCGAGCACCCCTGGTCGACGGGAACCCCAGCGTGACACCCTGCAACTCGACAAAGCCCGTCGAGCAGCTCCCTCACTGTGAACGGTCGGCTGCTTCTCCCGTACATCCGACCAAGTCATCGGCGTTGCCCAAGCGAGGGCGGGGCCAACACTCCACTCCCGTTAACACTCCCCTGCCGCGCTCACGCTTGGGCCTCCAGCCCACACGGCAACACTCCACCGAGAAAAGTCCTTGGCGTGCACCCCTGCACACAGCACCCTGTTACCGCACCAGAGGTGCAGAAGGGCACGGCACCTATTGCAGCACATCATCATTGCCGCCCCCGACGTCGGCCACACGGAGTTGGCCGATGGCGACAGAGCACCGGTTGAAAGCCGGAAAATGCAGCGCCTTCGTCAGGAAGTCTATCGGCTGTTTGGTGGTGGGGATGTACTTCAGCACAAACTACCCGCGCCTCACCATGTGCTGCAGCCAGGCGTAGCGTCGCTCCATGTGCTTGAGGTATCCCGTCAACCCCAAGCCTTCAGCGACCGTGATCGCCGACTTGTTGTCCAAACGGAGAACAGTCGGCTTCTCAGGGTCGAGCAGCTTGAACTCCGCAAGAAGGAAGCGGAGACAACGTCCCTCCTTCAGCATTCGCGGCCGCCACATACTCCAACTCGGTCGACGACAATGTTGCGCACTTGATGCGCGAGCTCGACCAGGAGACAGCGGCCCCTCCGTAGACGAACACATAGCCGCCCGTGCTCGTTCGTTTCTGCTTGTCGCCCGCATCATCGGCGTCCACGTAGCCGATCAGCTTAAGCGACTCTGGTCCACTGCCAAACTCCAGGGCGGTGTCGCGGGTGTCAGCGAGGTAGGCGAGGCAACGGTCGACCTCGCGCCAGTGCTGGTCGCTTCTCACCGTGAGGCCGCTCCTCAGCTTGCTGCAGGCGAAGGCGATGTCCGGCCTCGTCATCGTCGCCGCGAACTGCAGCGAGCCAACCTTCTGCCGGTACTCCTCCTCCTCGCGCTCCTGCGCCTCCTCGTCGTCGAATGTCAGCTCGGCGTAGGCGTCGACCGAGACTGGCGTCTTCGGGATCCGACTGCCCTGCTCCTCGTCGATGAAACGCCTACGCAGCTTGTCGGCGTAGCCCTGTTGGTGCAGCCACAGCTTCCTCGCTGGCCTGTCGCGCACGATCTCCAGCCCGAGGTACTTCACGACCGGCGAGATCTCACGCAGCTCGAAGGCGGCCTCCAGCAGCTCCTTCAGCTCCTTCAGCATCGTGGTGCTGCTGCTGGCGGCGAGGAGGTCGTCGACGTAGACCAGCACCCAGCAGGTCACTCCATCGTCGCCAGCCTAGTAGAGCGCCTCGTCGACCTGGCTCTTCTTCCAGCCAGCGCCCAGCAGCACACCGTCGAGAGCCCTACACCACAGCAGCGGCAACTGCTTCAGCCCGTAGAGGCTCTTCAGAAGCTTTCACACCCGGCCAGTTCCATCATTGAAGTAGTCCGGCTGATACATGTAGAGCACCCTGTCAAGCTTGCTCTGCAGAAAAGCGTTCTTCATGTCGAGCTGCATCAGGTTGAGGTCGAGGACGGCGACGATGCTGAGGAAGATCCGCAGCGTGACGTAGCTGCTCGCCGGCAAGTACGTCTCGTTGTAGTCAGCGCCGTACACTTGCGTGAAGCCCTTCACGACCAGCCTCGCCTTCTCGTGCTCGACGGTGTCGTCGATGCGGTACTTGGTCGTCAGCACCCACCGGTTCTTCATGATGTTCACTCCGCGTGGGCGTTCGACCAGCTCCCAAATACCCATGCCGATGAGGCTGCGGATCTCTTCTTCCATGGCGGCCTTCACCGCCTCGCCCTTCACTGCCTCGCCCTTCCAGCTCGCCAGCGCCTCTATCATCATCATCGTGGCGATGTCCCAGCGATGTTTAGGGTCGGCATGCACGTCAGGGTCGAGCTCCGATAGTTCTTCATCCTCCTTTGCGTCGTCGTACAACAGGTCGTTATCGACCTTATCATACAGCGTGGTGAAGGCAGCTGGTGGCGGGCAAGCGTACAAGCTCAGCCGCTCCGGCGGCCGTCGAGCTCGACCAGAACGCCGTAGCTCCGGCGCAGATTTTTCGACCGGAACCTCCACCACATCACTGTCAATGGACTCCTCTCCCGTCGACAACTCCCCTTCCTCGTCGACGTTCGCATCGTCGACCAGCTGCTTCGACCCTTCGACCGGCTTTGCGCCTGCTGCGGACTTCGACAGCTCCCCTGTCGACTGCCCCAGCTGCTGCTCCCCCGTCGAGTGCCCTACTGCCTCCTGTTCGACTGGCTTCCCTGTCTGCTGCTCCCCTGTCGTCGACGGCTTCCGGTCCTGATCGATGAGCTTGGCGCCTTGTCGACCGCCGGCGATGCCACTGGCCGGCGCCACAGGCGACGCCTCAAGGCTCCCCTCATTGCCAGTGGCCGACACAGGTGTCGACGCAGGCCGATCTGCGACGGGGGAGGAAGGAACAATTACAGGGGGAGGTGGGGGACCCTCCACAACATCCTCATCAGCACGCTCGTCGACTTCGGCAAGCAGTGGGACCGTCGCCGTCGAGGTGTCCGTCGGCGGGTGCGCCTGCGTCCGACCTGACGCCGGCCCATACTTCGCCTTCCACACTTCCCGCGACAGCGTCTCGTAGAATATCACCTCGACCGACGTGACCAGCTTGTTGTCAGTAAGGTCGAGCACCTCCTAGCCCTTGCTCTCCGGCGACACGCCCAGGTGAAACCTTCAGCGAGCCTTCGGTGCCAGCTTCCCACCGCGCTGCTGCTCGGGAATTATGAACTGCACCATGCAGCCCCACACCCGCGCCAGCGTGAGGTCGGGCTTCTTCCCGGTCAGCAGCTGGTACAGAGTCCTCCCCAGCGGCGTCGTCGACCGCTCCAAGCAGTTGCGTACATACACTGCCTGTCGAAGATCGAGGTGCCACCAGTGGTGCTGCACACCCATGTGCAGCAGCATCATTCGCACGGACTCGACGACCGTGCGCATCTCCCGCTCAACCATGCTATTCTGCTGCGAAGTGTAGGGACATGTTAGGTCGTGGACGATGCCCTTCTCGTCGACGAAGGTGGTGAATGTTATAGTCACAATAGGCTTCAATGTGCCTAGAACGAAAGATAGAGTGCACAGTCGGATTTCTGCTCAGTGGCTTTAGACGTTTATAGCAATCTGGTCAGAGCTCCAAATGACCTCATTCAACTTGGATCTGGAGCGCATTAACATCGCCTACAAAAGGCATTTTAGATCGCACAACTTCATTATGATTTGACGACACATTGTCGGTTTGAACAAACGGCACTATGGCAGCAACATAGTCTTTGAACACAAATTAGGAAGAGCCAGGAAGAGTTACGAGTTGGAAAGGACTCCCAGCTCCTACAAACCCCAAGAGCTGAGGTACAGTGATGTGGAACAGTGCCACACTGTCCCCAACCAAGAAGGGTCTGGAACCTACCCTTCACAAGGGCCTACACCAAGAGAAATGTTACACTACACATTGTAATGTAACTATCTTCAACATCTTGAAGTGTACCCATTTTGGCGAACTTTGAAATCTCTTGAAGCTTGAAACCAAGGCTCGGGTTCTTCATCACAAACTCATCCTTGAGTTCTTGATGGGTCTGCTGCACACACCTGCAACACGCCGAACGTTCGACACAGGACAAAATAGAAACCCGACACACACACATGACATTATGACCCATCATACACACACTATTATAAGCATGAAATATATATTATTTCATGCCCTCATTCCATTCCATGCACACACGCATGCACGCACACGGACAACAAGCTGAGTGCAAACCGTAGGGTTGCACCAACAAACTCCCCCTCGGGTTGTTGGCCTTAGGATCTTGCTCTCTCAGTTCAGAGCCATCCCAGCCAGCTTGCAACACTTCCAATGCTGCTGCTCCACCAGCCTCTTGGTCATCATGTCAGCTGGCTGCCCCGTCGTCTTCACATAACGCAACTCAACTTCACCCGCGGCCACCATGCTCCTCGTCCAGTGCCACTTCACCCTCATGTGCTTGGTGAGGCCGTGCAACACAGGGTTCTTAGCTAGAGCAATGGCTCCCTGGCTGTCACAATAGAGTGAGGCAGGTCCTTGCTGCTCCTCCCCCAATTCAGCCAACAAACGCCGCTGCCACACAATCTCCCGTACGGCACGGAAGAGTGCCATGTACTCGGACTCTACCGAGCTCAATGCTTGGCCCACCTGCTTCTTGCTCTCCCAAGCAGTTGGGCCTCCACCAACACAACAAATAAACCCTCCAACACTTGTCATGTCCTCTGGTTCCGATGCATATGAAGCATCCGAGTAGGCGGTGAGGAACAAACGCCTGTGTTCAATACCTCCGCGCCCTTTTGATGCCTTTGTGCTGCCGCCGGGTATTGCAGCCCAACGGTCGGAGTTTGGCCAAGATACTTGGCCACCCTCATTCCAGCTGCTACCTGCTCCTCATTAGGGCATTGCACAACCCTTGCAAGCTGCTCGGTAGTAAACGCGATATCCGGTCATGTGTTGACCGCCGCATACATGAGGCTGCCCACCAACAAGTGATATTGGCGCCTCTCCTCTTCACCAACACTCTCCTCCTCTGGTCCCTTCACACACTTGAACCCAGAGGGAAAAAGAGTAGCCACATGGCCTTCACTCTGCCCAAAGTTGGCAGCCAAGGCCTCCAGGTACTTCCGTTGGTGCACCCGCATGCACCGCTTCTCCACATCACGGTTGATGTGAAGCCCGAAGAGGAGGATGTCATCCACATAAACCACCATGAAGCTCCTCTGCTCCCCCTCGCCAAGCATGAACAAGGAGTGATCGGCCGTTGAGGGAGTGAAGCCGATCCCCTCCTACACTTCACGCAACTTTAGGTACCACTTCCTCGGGGCTTGCTTGAGCCCATAGAGGGCCTTCTTCAGCTTCCACACTCTGCCACTACCGTCATCATACCCCTCTGGCTGCGCCATGAAAATCTCCTCGTCAAGAATGCCGTTGAGGAACGCGGTTACGATGTCCATCTGCTTCACCACCCATCCTTTGATGGCAGCTCCCGCGAGTAGGGTCCGCAGCATCGTCTGCTTCACCACTGGAGCAAACAGCTCATTGAAGTCCACCTTGTCCTTCTGCTGGTACCCCTTGGCCACAAGCCTAGACTTGTAGCGCTCGATCATGCCGTCTGCGTCTGACTTGATCTTGAAGAGCCACTTGATCATGCCGCCATACGCCCCTCCGGTAGCTCCCACAACTCAAACGTGTCATTCTCCTCAATCCTCTTCAGCTCACCCTCCATTACCTTCTTCCACTCCCGAGCATCACTACTCTCCAAGGCCTCCTTGAGAGTTGCTGGTTCTCTTGGCATCTCTGTTGGTGTAAGGGCCTAATAAACTCAAGCTATTAGGACTTAATCAAACTTAAAACCTCTCCTCGGGGTCACCTCCAAGGGTCCCTGGGTGCCTGGTACAAGACCAGCCCCTATCCTCGGGTCCGAGTTTGTAGAGAGAGGGATCAAGAAGGACTTAGTCAAAACAGCAAGAGTACCTTGAACGTCGTGCAGCGTGCCGTGCAGACCGTTGGTCGGATTAAGCTGAGAATTCGCTATATCGAAGCTCGCTCCAAGAGCTTTAAAATGAGCCAAGTTGCCTCGCGAAAAGTTCTGCCATTACTAAGTTCTGGCTCGGACAGCGTTTGCCTAGCGTTGGAGTGCTAGCATACTAGCGTTGACTCGGGTAGCATTCCGCCGTCGAATAGCGCAGAAACGAAATTCCAGCGAGGAAGGAATTCGCTTGAATCAATTTGACTATATTCAGGTACAAACAGAGAAGGATTAAATAGTTCTAGCTAGCAAGGACCTTGGGAATCAACCTGGGAACAACCAGGGATGATCCCAAATAATTCCAAGCAACAGAACCAACCTGGCTGGACAAAATAGCAGGTGGTAGGTTGGTAAACAACCTCTGGTTCTGTTTTTCCAACCTGGGAAAACAACAACCAGGTTCAGGTTCTAAAAACAGAACCTGTTTTGTCTTTGCCCAACCAGCCAAATGTTGGTTCCGCTGGTTTCCCCTGGCCTTGTAGCATGCAGATACAGACAAACAACATCCAACCTTCACCTAAATTGTACCCCTATAGTGCCTTCTCTGCTACACTATAGTTAACCAAATAAAACAGTACAATTTCGAGTTGGATAGAACTGAATCTGCGCAATCAACTCAACCGAACTGCAAAGCTTCCATCTTGGGTTCCTTTGCGAGCTCGTCCTTTCTGCTTGCATTGTTCATAGCGCGTACAATGTCGTGCCGAAGCGCACATTGCGCGAGTACCTGCAAATGCATCAAGCGAAAATTGCGAAAGCAAACAAACACACGAACATTCCATTCACACCCAAATGCATTCGCACACGCATACTCGTACAAACAGACGGCAGGATGTCGTGCAATGTAAATTTGCACCCAACACACTCCCCCTCAGCCTGCCGGCTGCATCCCCATCATTCCATGCTAATTCATGCTCATTCCACTAATGCGCACACAACGCCAATGAGGCTCATCCGCAAGCCTCTTGGTGAGAAAGTCTGCTGGCTGCTGGTGAGTCTTGATGTAGATTGGATTCACCGTCCCCCTCTTCACCTCCTTACGCAGCCAGTGCCACTTGATACGCATGTGCTTGTTCAGGCCATGAAGCACAGCGTTCCTGGCCATCCCAAGAGCCCCCTTGCTATCACAAAACAGCGGCGTAGCAACTTTCTGCTCCTGGCCAATCTCCTCTAACAGCCTCCTCAGCCAAATCACCTCCTTCACCCCATGGAACATCGCCATGTACTCTGATTCTACGGAAGAGAGTGCCGTCTCCGTCTGCTTCTTGGACCTCCAACTAACAGGTCCTCCCCCAACTACGCAGATGTATCCTCCCACAGATGAGGAATCCTCCTTCTCAGAAGCCCACGTAGCATCGGTAAAGCAAGTGAGAAATAGCTTGCCTTCTCCAAGCCTCTCCCCCTTCTCTTTCAGCACCTCCACCCCTTTCTGCTTCACCTGTGCAGATGCGGAGTATTGAACTCCAATGCTTGGGTGAGAGTTCAGGTACTTCACCACACGCTCAGCTGCATCCACCTGCTCCTCTGATGGATTCTGCACCACCCTAGCCAGCTGCCCAACCGAGAAAGAGATGTCGGGCCTCGTGTGAACTGCTGCGTACAAGAGGCTGCCCACCAAGGACTGAAATTGCTGCTGCTCTTCAGCTTCAACCCCTTCATCCTCTGCAGCCTTCACAAGCTTGAATTCTGCTGGCAGGGGAGTTGCAACCTTGCGCTCATTCTCAATCCCATACTTCTCCCCCAGCTCCTTGATGAACTTCTCCTGGTGCAGCTTCAACCACCTGTGATCTGGATCCCTCTCCACGTGCATCCCGAGGTAGTACTTTACCTCCCCAAGGTTCTTGCACTTGAAGTTTTCCATCAGTTGCTGCTGCACTTTCTGGATCTCCTTCATGCTGCTGCTGAAGAGAAGAATGTCGTCCACGTAGACCAGAAACAGCACCAGCTTCTCCCCCTCGCCCTTGAGAAAGAGGCTCTCATCACAGCTGCTGGTCCTGAATCCCATCTCCTCTAAAACAGCTGCCAACTTCTGGTACCAGCAGCGTGGCGCCTGCTTCAAGCCGTAGATGGACTTGTTGAGCTTGCACACCCTGCCCGTACCATCCTCATACCCAGGCGGCTGCGTCATGTACACATCCTCCTCTAAAATCCCATTCAGGAATGCCGTTGAAATATCCATCTGAATGATGAATTTCCCACTAACAGCTGCATCTGCCAACAAGACACGGAGGGTAGGGGGTTTGGCAGTGGGAGCAAAGATCTCGTTGAAGTCCTGCTTCTCCTTCTGCATAAACCCCTTCGCCACCAGCCTACTCTTGTAGATGGTGACCTGCCCCTTGTCATCGGTCTTGATCCTCAGCACCCACTTGCATTGTATCGCTTTCTTCCCATCAGGCAGCACCACCAGATCCCATGTCCTATTCTCCAGCAGACTCTGGTACTCAGCATCCCTAGAAGCCAGCCACTTGTCCCTATCTGGTCCAGCTAATGCCTCCTCCATGCTAGCTGGTTCCTCTGGTGCAGGGGCAAGAAAACAGTACGCAGGCTCATCCTCCTCATCCGGGTCATAGCCATGAGGTAGAATCAGCAATGCCTCTTCGGTCCCTAGCTGCTGCTCTGCTGCATCAGTTCCTGCAGTCAGCTTCTTAGTAGCCATACGGGTACGTCCTGGCCTGGAGACGGGTGTCTCCCATCCCTTCATAACGACACCCTTCAGCTTCTTAGTTTTTCCCTGCTGCTTCTCTCCTCCCTCGGGTCCAGCAGCTCCACTAGTGCTGCCGCCAGTTTCCACACCATTTTCTCCACCAGCAGATGCCTCCTGTACCTTCTCTCCATCACCATTTCCAGCAGCTGCCTCCTCTCCCTCCTCCCACACACTAGGAGTCAGGTCCAGCTGCATGGTGATCTGCTCCATCTGCTGGGACACCCTTGCCTCCGGCTGTTTCTCCCAGCTCCCATACATCATGCCCTCAATGAATTTCACATCCCTGCTGTCAAACAACACACCCTTGGATGGTTCCCACAGCAGCCATCCCTTGCTCTCAGCAGCCAGCCCCAAATGCACACACCAGATTGCACTCGCCCCCAACTTACTGCGGTAGGTCTTGGGGACGTGGGCGACTGCCATGCAACCGAACACCCTCAGCATGTCCACCGGCGGCTTCCTCCCAAGCCACCTCTCCAACGGCACCCACGAGTCATCCCCAACCTTGGTGAGCACCCTGTTCCTAGCGACAGTGGCGTGCCGGACAGCATGAGGCCACATAGAATTGCTCAGATTAGATTCTATGAGCAGCGCCCTAGCTGTCTCCAGAATGGTCCGGTTTGCCCGTTCTGCTACACCATTGGACTGTGGGGTATAAGCCGTGGTCAGCTCCCTCTGGATGCCCTGCTTCTTGAGCCAGGCCGTCATTTCAGCTCCAAGGAACTCACCACCCCGGTCTGTCCTAATCCGCTTCACTACACACTCCGCCTGCTTCTCCACGAATGGCAGCCAATCGTCCCGTATCGTGGAGGCGGCGTGGTCCTTCTGCTTCAGCGGATACGCCCACATCAGCCTGCTCCAGTCATCCACAATTGTAAGAAAATACCGCTCCCCCTTGTGCCCTTGCACCGGCAGCGGCCCCACCAAGTCCATGTGGACCAGCTCCAAAGGCTTCTTGCTCCTGCCAGCCACACTATGGAAAGGGAAACGGGTGAACTTTGAAAGCAAACAGATTTCACAGTTGTAATCGGGTGGCTGTCCGTTCAGCTTCAGACCCTTAACGGCTCCATCCTTCTCCAGCTGCTTCAGCAAAGGCATTGCCACATGCCCTAAGCGCCGGTGTGCCGTTGCCCAATCTGTCTCCCCAGATCTGGCCGACACTTTCACACCAACCCCTCCAATGGCATTGCACTCCCCCTGGGATGCAGACCCCTCTCCAGCCTGCCCCCCACCATGCCACGCCAGGGCCGGCAGCTGCCACATAGATCTGTACACGTCCTTGCTCTCGTGCAGATCCCAAAGCACCCGATTGCCCAGCTTCCCCTTATAAGTGCGTGCCCCATCCGTGTTGGTGTTCACCCCAGCCTTGCCAAGCTTACGGAGGGAGATAAGGTTGGCCTTCAGGTCGGGGACGAAGAGAACGTCGTGCAGCACCACCGGCTTGCCATCCGCTCCCTTAAACGCAGCTCGTCCCGCACCAGCCACCTTCAACATGTGTCCAGAGGCGGAGCACACTTCATTGATCGGTGCAGCTCGTACTTCGTCCAGCAGGTCCTTGCGCGGTGTCATCGTCCAAGCAGCGCCTGTGTCCAACACCCAATAGTCTAGGGGGTGCAGCTCTGCTCCAACTTTGGCAGAGGCGTCTCCTTGCTCCCCCTTGTCTCCCACATGGAAGAATTGGCCCGCGGTGCGCTCCTTCTTCTTCTCCGCACCACCGTTGCCCTTCGGGTTGTTGTCGGACGAATCAGCGACCATGTTGGCGCCGTTTTTCTGGTTCCTCCGCGCGCCGCCATCCTGGTGACGATTCTGGGGGGTCCATCCATCGGGTTTCTTATAGCACAAAAACCAGGGGTGCCCTTCCTTCTCACAATACCAGCAACTCCCTTTCATTTTGCCACCAGCACCCGACTTGCCCCCACGTCCAGATTTCGCACCGCGACCCCAACCGGTACCTCCTTGTTGGTCGTTGGAGTCGTCGTCTTTCTTTGCACCGCGCCCAGCACCACCGAAGCCACGTCCTCTGCCACGTCGGCTCCCTTGCATCCCGTAGCCGCTGCTGCCGTCGTCTCCACCCCTCAGTTGGCGGCGACGGAAGTCCTCCTCCAGAGTCTTCGTCCGCACCCACTCGAGCGTCCACAAGCTCTGGTTCTGCGGCAGGCTCAATCCGCTCGTAAATTGAAGCCACGATTCTGGCAGCAGCGAGAGCATCTTCAAGCACTTGGTCTGCTCCGGGTAGGTGATTCCCGCGGTCGCCAACTTCGCGTAGAGGTCGCGCATCTTGTCCAGGACTGGTTGCACCGGCTCTCCCTCGCTCAGGCGCAACGCGGACAGCTCCCTCTCCAGCATCAACGTTGCGACAACGGAGGTCGGGGCGTGCAGCTCCTTCAACACGGTCCACGCCTTCGGACCGCATTCAACCTCCGGCAGCAGGTGCATGACGTGGTGACGCTGGTTCAGCTCCAAACTCTGCGACATCAAATAGTAGCCAGCCGAGGAGCGCTCGTCCCAATCTTCCTGCAGCGTGGGGTCACTCGGTCTAGGCTCCTCCCCAATCATTAGTTTCAGCAAACCGATCTGACGGAAATATAATTGCATTTTCCAGGCTCAATCATCATAGCCCTCACCATTGAACTTCTCGACGGTGAAATTCTTCAGCACCTCCTTGACAAGCGAGCCCTGGTTTGTTCGCGCTCCCCTTGGCGCTGAAAGACCAGAATCTTGGCTGCCGCTACGATCTTGGGCTGAAGATTCACCAGCTCCCGCCGAGGTGTTGCCCGCCATAGCTACCTATAACGAGGATCACTATAACGCAGCTCTGATACCAGCTTGTTGGTGTAAGGGCCTAATAAACTCAAGCTATTAGGACTTAATCAAACTTAAAACCTCTCCTCGGGGTCACCTCCAAGGGTCCCTGGGTGCCTGGTACAAGACCAGCCCCTATCCTCGGGTCCGAGTTTGTAGAGAGAGGGATCAAGAAGGACTTAGTCAAAACAGCAAGAGTACCTTGAACGTCGTGCAGCGTGCCGTGCAGACCGTCGGTCGGATTAAGCTGAGAATTCGCTATATCGAAGCTCGCTCCAAGAGCTTTAAAATGAGCCAAGTTGCCTCACGAAAAGTTCTGCCATTACGAAGTTATGGCTCGGACAGCGTTTGCCTAGCGTTGGAGTGCTAGCATACTAGCGTTGACTCGGGTAGCATTCCGCCGTCGAATAGCGCAGAAACGAAATTCCAGCGAGGAAGGAATTCGCTTGAATCAATTTGACTATATTCAGGTACAAACAGAGAAGGATTAAATAGTTCTAGCTAGCAAGGACCTTGGGAATCAACCTGGGAACAACCAGGGATGATCCCAAATAATTCCAAGCAACAGAACCAACCTGGCTGGACAAAATAGCAGGTGGTAGGTTGGTAAACAACCTCTGGTTCTGTTTTTCCAACCTGGGAAAACAACAACCAGGTTCAGGTTCTAAAAACAGAACCTGTTTTGTCTTTGCCCAACCAGCCAAATGTTGGTTCCGCTGGTTTCCCCTGGCCTTGTAGCATGCAGATACAGACAAACAACATCCAACCTTCACCTAAATTGTACCCCTATAGTGCCTTCCCTGCTACACTATAGTTAACCAAATAAAACAGTACAATTTCGAGTTGGATAGAACTGAATCTGCGCAATCAACTCAACCGAACTGCAAAGCTTCCATCTTGGGTTCCTTTGCGAGCTCGTCCTTTCTGCTTGCATTGTTCATAGCGCGTACAATGTCGTGCCGAAGCGCACATTGCGCGAGTACCTGCAAATGCATCAAGCGAAAATTGCGAAAGCAAACAAACACACGAACATTCCATTCACACCCAAATGCATTCGCACACGCATACTCGTACAAACAGACGGCAGGATGTCGTGCAATGTAAATTTGCACCCAACAATCTCCACCGGAGAGAAGATTGCGAAGGTAAACTCCTCGTAGTCACTCTCGTCATCGTCTCCGCATGCGAGTGCACCAACGGAAGTACCTGGAAGCCAAAACCGTGATCTTGGCCAAACACCGACTGTTGGGCTGCAATACTCGGCGGGGGCGCAAATGCGCCAAAAGGGCGCGGATGGTGTTGAACCCGGGCGTTTGTTCCTCACCGCCTACTCGGATGCTTCATATGCATCAGAACCAGAGGACATGACAAGTGTTGGAGGGTTCGTATTGTTGGTGCAACCCTACGGTTTGCACTCGGCTTGTTGTCCGTGTGCGTGCATGCATGTGTGCATGGAATGGAATGAGGGCATGAAATAATATATATTTCATGCTTATAATAGTGTGTGTGTATGATGTGAATGGGAGTTGTGTGTTGGGCCCGTCCTCACTTGGGCGGAGCCGACTTCGTGGTCGGGTGTAGGGGTGCAGATGACCTACAGCAGTGGGCAAGCTGGTCGACGAGGAAGTCGACCTGCACGGGTGCCACTGCATGGGCGCCGACTTCAGGATGGCGCCGACTTCAGGGAGGTCGACCTGGGAAGTCGACCTGCGGAGGGCGTCGACTTGGTGATGCCAACTTGGGGTAGCCGACTTGGGTGGTCGGCTGACAGGACTGCTGGTCGACTTAGTTGGTCGACCAGGCCTGCTGGTTGACTTGGTGGTTGGTCGACCAGGCATGGTGTGACCTGGAGGTCGACTGAATATGGTGGTCGACGAAGGAGGGGCCGACGTCGACCTCGACAGAGGGATTCGCGACGCCGAGCTGTTGGGCGTCGAGTAGTGGGGCGTCAACTTAGTAACGCCGACTTCGGGAAGCCGACTGGGTGAGGTCGGCTGACAGACGTGCTGGTCGACTTGGAGTTGGCCGACCAGAAGTGACGTCAACTAGGAGCTAGTCAACCAGGGGTGTGGTCGAGCTGGGGAGGTCGACTGGAAGTGGTCGTCGACTTGGGTGGTCGACGGGCACGCACAGGAGCAGCTGGTCGACGTGGTTGCCCGGTCGACCAGGTTACCTGGGTGACGAGGTTCTGCGGAGGCACGCGACGGTCGCCCAGGCGACGTTGGCGAGGACGACCTCGGTGGTGGTATCCCAAGGTCGACGTGGCTGATCAGAAGCAGTCGTCAGCACGAAGTTGACGTGGTGTGTGCGCTGTGCAGGTGACGAGGCACTGCACGCCAATCATCTGCGAGCACCTGCGAAGCGGGTGCGCTGCTGTCCTGCGGGAGGGGCCGACGTCGACCTCGATAGAGGGATTCGCGACGCCGAGCTGTTGGGCGTCGAGTAGTGGGGCGTCAACTTAGTAACGCCGACTTCGGGAAGCCGACTGGGTGAGGTCGGCTGACAGACGTGCTGGTCGACTTGGAGTTGGCCGACCAGAAGTGACGTCAACTAGGAGCTGGTCAACCAGGGGTGTGGTCGAGCTGGGGAGGTCGACTGGAAGTGGTCGTCGACTTGGGTGGTCGACGCACACGCACAGGAGCAGCTGGTCGACGTGGTTGCCCGGTCGACCAGGTTACCTGGGTGACGAGGTTCTGCGGAGGCACGCGACAGTCACCCAGGCGACGTTGGCGAGGACGACCTCGGTGGTGGTATCCCAAGGTCGACGTGGCTGATCAGAAGCAGTCGTCAGCACGAAGTTGACGTGGTGTGTGCGCTGTGCAGGTGACGAGGCACTGCACGCCAATCATCTGCGAGCACCTGCGAAGCGGGTGCGCTGCTGTCCTGCGGGAGCAACGTTGGCACGCCGTCAACCTGCGACGTTGGCATGCCGTCGACTTGCAGCATTGGCAAGCCACGACTCTGCACTGCTGGAGCGCGGTCGACCAAGTCGTGCTGGCACGCGGTCGACCGTGCTGCGCTGGCAGTAGACTTGCTTGCATGCTAGCTCTGATGTAGTCTCACCTTGCCAACTGAATCGTATCATTGTTGTCAACCTTTTTTAGTGAAAATCTTGCCAAATTGCCTTGTGGACTAGCAAGCAGTGTGTGCACTAGGAAAACGACTAAGGAACAACGAATGTAGAGATCACGCGAGCATTCGTGCCTAGCCCGTAGTCTAACTCCCGTTATAGTAGTAATCTCCGCATGGTGCGGTGAGCGTGGACAAACACACGACTTACCTTTCAGTCTAGTCGACTTGGTAGTCACTTACCTATTGTGTTCGTAGGCCGGCAGCTGTGCGGTAGTCACCATGGTAGGCGCCGTAGGTGACATGGGGGTGGTGGACACCCTGGAGGCACGGCTGGAGAGCGCGAGGAGACGCCATGAGGCGAAGGAGTTCGGCGACCTCCCCTGGGCGGTCGTCGATGATGGCATCTGCTCCGTATGGGCGACGGGGCACCCTCCTTCTCGGCCTGCATCTCCTCGACCGGTGAACACCGAGGGCGGCGTCGACGCCGGTGGTGATCAAGTCGGTAGCAGTGCGTGAGGTACGTCGTCGAGGCAGCGTGGTGTGATTCCCGCGGATGAAGTTGGCGGTGTTCCGGCGAGAGGGATGCAGTCGTCGGCGGCTGCAGGCTCCTCGCAGGGTGACGTCGGAGGTCGACGAAGTGGATCTTTGCCGATGTCGGCGACCCAGGTGACAGCAGGCGGGATTGCACCGAGCTACGGCTACTTCAAGTTTACGCCGGATAGGATCTTGGTCACACCACTGCTGGTCGGTCGACCCGACATTCTCACCTGGAAGGAAGCCATCGAGCCCCAGCTGGCCGGGCTGATCAACTTTGCTCGTGGTACCGTGGTGACGCCAGATGACCCCAACTTGCGTGCAGAGTTTCGCGCCGTGCAGCTGCTGACCTTCACGGTCATCTCGCGGTGTTGCTCGCCGGGCGTGCAAATCACGCTGAAGTCGTGCAGGGAGCACATCGACGCCGGCCACCGGGCGTGGCACTTCATCGAGTCGACTTACCAAGTCACCGACGACTTGTTCATCGCCCAGCTTGAAGGGCAGCTGACACACCTACGTATGGGCGACCAGGCGACGGCGACGGACTACTGCAACCGAGCCTGGTGGATTCTCTCCACTATCAGGATGGCCGCCGCGGAGTACTCGACGGCGTCGTACATCACCCATGTCATGCAGGGACTCCCAAGCAGCTACAACCGGCTGCCGATGGTGCCGAGCACGCGGGCGACGCTCAACGAGGACACATTGACCTCGTACATCCTACAGGACGAGGCGATGCAGGAGGCCGAGCGGTCCCAAGAGCTCTTGGCGCAGGTGAACTACGTCGCCCCGGCGAAGCAAGGCGGTCGACCGGGGCAGCGTGGAAAGTTTGGCGGCGGTGGTAGCAGTGGCTCAAAGCTGGCCAAGGAAGTCGGTAAGAAGAAGTCGACCAAGGACAGTTGTCGAGGAGGAAGTCGACGTCGGGAGTGCTGGCTGTGCGGCGACCCCGACCACCTCTCCTTCGAGTGCCCCGACCGTAGTGACTCCGACGACGACGACGCCAAGGGAGGCCGCGGGAGGTCTGGCAGTCGTCATCGTCCACGTCGAGGAGGAAACTAGACGCGCAAGGAGAAGCAGTCGACCAAGTCGTCGACCTCGGCGAAGGACGCCACTCCACTGCTGGCGGCAAGGGGCGAGACGACAAGTCGGCGTCGTGCTCTCTGGTCGGCGTCGTGGAGCCGACCGTCTCCCTTGCGCCGGAAGCCGGCGAGGACTTCTAGGCGGTGGCGGCAGCTGTGCAAGCAAATCCGGCGGTGGTCCTCCTCGAGAGCGGCTGCTTCCACCACCTGATGGGGACGAAGGACGCCTTCGTCGACTTGGGGCCGAGCGGCGACGTGAAGCACGTACGTGGCTTCAATGGGGCGCTGCAAGACGTCAAGGGCCGGGGCACGGTTGCGCTGCAAGGGGAGGCCAGTAAGCGGGTGCTAATTCCCGACGTGCTCTACGTCCCGGGCGTGCATGCACGCCAACCTGCCGTCGTGCGGACAGTTGAAGGAGCACGGCGTGAAGCTGCAGGACGACGGCGACGGGATGCTGCTCGTCTCGGCGACGGGCGACGTGCTTGGTCGAGCAACGTATTCCGGCCGGGTCCTCTGCACCGACTTACGTCCCTGCTCGATGACGAACGCCGACGAAGTGGTGGCTTTGCGGGCGATCGTCTCGGCGACGAAGTCGACGCCGGACAGGCTGCATGCGAGGCTTGCACACGTCGGCATGGACACCATCCTGCGCTCGGCGAAGCACGAGGTCGCCACTGGGCTGGACCTCAAGTCGACGACTGGCGCCGACTCACCGTGTGTCTCGTGCGTCGGCGGGAAGCTGGCACGGCACTCCTTCCTCGACCAGGGCTCCGACGCCGTCGACGTGCTGGCTGTCGTGCACATCGACCTGTGCGGGCCATTCCGGGTGGCTGCCAAGGACGGCAGCCTGTACTTCTTGCTGCTGAAGGACCGTAAGTCCCGCTACGTGTGGGTGAGGCCGGTTGCCAAGAAGTCGGACGTGCTGCTGGAGTTCCAGAAGTGGCTGGTGCTGGTGGAGCGGCAGACGAAGAAGTCGGTGTTGCAGCTGCGCTCTGACCGAGGAGGGGAGTTCCTCGGCAAGGAGTTCACCGCCTTCGTGGACGGCAAGGGGATCGTCCACGACCTGACCTGCCCCTACACCCCACAGCAGAACGGCATGGCAGAGCGGGAGATGAGGACGGTGGTGGAGTCGGTGCGGACGATGCTGCTGCACATCGGCGTGTAACACCAATGGTGGCACCTCACTCTGCGGCAGGCCGTCTGGGTCCGCAACTGCCTGGAGCGGTCGGCGACGCCGGGGACGACGCCGTACCAGCTGCTGACCGGGACGAAGCCCGACCTGTCGCTGGCGCGCGTGTGGGGCTGCATGGTGCAGTTCCTCGTCCCCGAGCAAGCAGCGTGGTGGGAAGCTAAAGTCGAAGGCCAGGTGGGGCCTTCACCTCGGCGTGTCGGAGGAGAGCAAGGGCTGGGAGCTCCTTGACATCGCCGACAACCGTGTGATCACTGCGGAGATCCACTCTACAACAGTAGTAAGCTAGACTACGGGTGTTGGCACGAACTACTAGGAGTGATCGTAGCTTTGCTTGGTTCCTTACCACTTGTGCATTCACGAGAGAGATTGGCAAGAGTTTCCACTAGCAAAGTTGGAATTACAGAATGATTCAACAAGCAATGACAGAATGACTACATCAGGCACCTAGCAACCCTGCAGCTAGCCTGGTCGACCGCCAGCACTGCATGGTTGAACGCCTGCCATCGTTGCGTAGAGGAGCCACACCAGCACTGCAGAAGAGCGACCTGCCAACACTGCAGGTCGATGGCGTGCCAACGCTGCAGCAGTGCGGCTGTCCAGCGTTGCCCTGTAGAAGACAGCAGTGCGCACGCTCGCAGGTGCGCGCAGACGATTGGCCCGACTTGCCTCGTTGGGCATCCGTCGGCTGTTGTCTGCGCCTGATGAGCCACATCGACTTCGGGATACCAGCCCGCAGTCGCCTTCGCCATCGCGACCTCGACGACGTTCGCGTGCCTCCGCAGAACTCGTCGAGCAGGTTACCTGGTCGACCTGGACACCACCAGATGCTCCCGGTCGACCACCAGGTGCTTCTGTCGACCGCAAGGTGCCTCTTGTCGAGCACCATATACTCTGGTCGCTCGTCGAGCATCTCCCTTGTCGACGGACCCCCTTCCGTCGACCAGAACAGCCAGCGGTTGTCGCCGAGCTCCCCTCGTCGACCGCTGCCCACGTGTCAGGTCGACGGACCGCTCCGCGAACCGTTCCGCTTCGTGTCGGTACCTCCCCGTCGAACTGTAGGTCGAAGGACTGCTCCATCGACCCTCTGGTTGAACTGCAGGTTGACGGGATGCTCCGTCGACCTCCCGGTCGAGCTGCCGCTCCTGGTCGACGGCCCACCCGTCGCCCAGACCAGTCAGTTGCAGCTGTCGAGCTCCCTGGTCGACAGCAACGCCACAGCGGTCCCCTGCAGCTCGACGTAGCCTGTCGAGCAGCTCTCCCACTGTGAACGGTCGGCTGCTACTCCCGTACATCCGACCAAGTCGTCGGCATTGCCCAAGCGAGGGCGGGGCCAACACTCCATTCCCGTTAACAGTCACCACGTCGGACGTGATCTCAAATCGTAATGAAATCGTGTGATCTAAATTTCGTTTTGTAGGCGATGTTAAGACGCTCTAGATACAAGTTGAATAAGGTCATTTGGAGCTCTGACCAGATCGCTATGAACGTTTAAAGCCGCTGTGCAGAAATCCGACTGTGCACTCTATCCTTCGTTCTAGGCACATTGAAGCCTATTGTGACTATAGCATTCACCACCTTCGTCAACGGGAAGGGCATCGTCTACGACGTGACATGTCCGCGCAGAATGATGCTGAATAGCATGGCTGAGCGGGAGATGCGCACGCTCGTTGAGTCCGTGCGAATGATGCTGCTGCACATGGGTGTGCAGCACCACTGGTGGCACCTCGCTCTACGACAGGCACTGTGGGTATGCAACTGCTTGGAGCGGTCGACGACGCTGCTGGGGACGACTCCGTACCAGCTGCTAACCGGGACGAAGCCCGACCTCACGCTGGCGCGGGTGTGGGGCTGCATGGTGCAGTTCATGATGGCTGTACCTGAAAAAAGGGCTAAAAGAGGTGCTGGAGGCAATGGAGAAGCCCAAGCACAAGGCAAAGCTTGTGATTCGGCCACGGCGCCCGTGCAACCGACTTTTGGACCTTCTATGGACGAACCAAGTGTTTTCGGGCTTGAAAAGTTCAACGGTGACAACTTTGCTGAATGGTCCTTCAGAATGGAGAACGTGTTTGACCACTATGATCTGCTAGAGCTGATGGAAGGAACGGAGAAGCGTCCCGAGAAGCGCCCCGACAACGACCCAGAGAGGAGCCCGTGGGTGCGGAAGAGCGCACAAGGCTACCTCCTACTTGGGCAAGCGTTGGGGAGCAGTCAAATCCGTCACATCAAGCCATTCCAGCGTGAACCAGAGAAGGGACCAAAGGCATGGGCTGCTCTCAAGGGTGTACACGCTCCTGCAATAGCGGCGGTAGCTGTGGTGTTGGAACGGCAAATGGCGAATTGAAGAAGAAGAGCTTGTGGAAGAAGGGGTGCGGAAATTCTTCGACTTGTTGACGCGGCTTGAAGGAGCGGATCTCAACTATAGTGAGCTCCAAAAGAAGACCAAGTTGCTGGCCCTACTCCCAGAGTCATGGTCCTCGCTAATCATTAACTTGAACCGTGATCTGCCCCGTCTCTCGCTTGAAGACGTGAAGCGAGCTATCCTTCAAGAGGACTTCCGCCACCGTTGGTTGGCGAGTGCGGATGGCGCTGGGGCAGCGAGCGTCAGCCATGGATATGGCCGAGGAAGAGGTAGAATATGAGGGGGAGGAAGATTTGGTAGCAGCAGCTTCGGTGGAGGCCGTGGAAGTGGCGGATACGGCAGCGACGACAAGAGCTACGGGCGCGGTCGCGGCCGATTTGATGGCGAGTGCCATTATTGCCACAAGAGCGGACACATGTGGCGCGATTGCTACAAGCTCCCTGAAGGTTGGACCCCTGCTCAAGGCCAAGAGGGTAGAGGAGCAGGAGGAGGGAGAGGAAGAGGCCGTGGAGGCCGTGGCGGTCGCGGAGGTGGAGCTGCAAACAGCAAGAGCGGAGATAACGGCAAGGACCCGAGCGACGATCTATATCCGGGTCAATTCTACTTCGTGTCGACGCAAGTACCGGCTGGTCGAGCTTTGGGTGATCAATAGTGGCGTTACCTATAGCATGCCACCTCGCCCGGACTTGCTCACCGAACTCGAGCCGTCACAAGTGAAGCATGTCACATCGGCTTTGGGGCAGCAAGCAGAGGTGAAAGGCATGGGCAAGGCCATGTTCAAGGGTGCTGATGGGAAGATGGTGGGCCTCAAGAACGTGCTTTGGGTGCCCAGCCTTGCTGCAAACCTGATTTTTGTGCGGCGATTGGCAAAGGCCAGCATGGACACGAACTCGAAGGGAGCCAAGACCTACACCACAAGGATTGGCGTCCGGATTCTTTGGGACCTTCACGAGGACAGGGATGTCTACAACGAGATGTGGCAGATCCCTGTGGTCCCTATGCCTAAGGAGAGGCAAGTGGCAGCAAGCGTCAGCACCAAGGGTGAAGCGGTTGGTAGCGGCGATGGCGCGAACGGTCGCGCTAAGGAGAATGAGCCCAAGAAGGGCAAACCTGGAGGGACCAGCAAGCTCGGTGAACCTAAGGAGAGTGATGCAGCAGCCAAGGAGCAGCACAAGGGTGAGGAGAACCCCGAGGCAGCAGCGGAGGAGGACTATGGAGAGAGAAGGTGGGACGCTATTGCGAGCGCGGCATTCTCCAATCCGACTTCGGCTACTAGGGAGTGTGATTGGCTCATTTTGCATCGGTGTATGGGGCACGTGGCGTTGTCCATCTTGCAGCAACTAGTGAAGAACCAAATGGTTTCTGGCATACGTGTGAAGGGGGAGCCCAATGAGGTGCTTGGCTGCCCAACGAGCATGCAAGCCAAGTTCACCCGATTTCCGTTCCCTAGTTCGGAGGCAACGGCAAAGGCACCGCTTGATCCATTAGGTGGTGATGGACGTGGTGGGCCCCCTGAAGCTTGGAGCTGCTGGAGCAGAGTACTTCCTCACCATTGTGGATGTCTACACCTGCATGACTTGGGTGTACGTGCTGGCCAAGAAGAGCGACGTGGCTGAAACGGTGAAGACCGATTGGTTGCCGATGGTGGAGCGGCAACAAGACCGACTTGTGAAGTCGATCCGCACCGATCGAGGGGGAGAGTTCCTGAGCAAGGAGTTTGGGTTGTGGCTGAAGAAGAATGGCATAAGGCACTCCCTTACCATGCCATACTCCCCTGCAATGAATGGCATCGCCGAGCGAGCGAACCGCACAATAACGGAGACGGCACACGGGTTGCCCATTGAAGCCAGGCTACCCGACAATTTCTGGCCTGATGTGGTGCGGCGTGCGTGTGTGGCCAAGAACAGAGCCTTGACTCATGTGGGAGCAGACAAATGGGTACACTATGTGGAGTGGCTTGGAAGGAAGTCAAAAGTGGATATGCTTCGAGTGTTCAAGTGTATGTGCATGGCGCTCGTGCCTAAGCATCTTCGGCACAACAAGCTTGGTGCCAAGGCGGTGTGGGCCGTGCACTTGGGCATGGCTCAAAACAGCAAGGGGTGGCTTCTTTGGGACCCATTCACCAAGAATTTCTTGGTGAGCAGGGACTGCAAGTTCATGCAGGATTGGAAGGCGGAGAATGAGGCGAAGATAGGCCTGCGGATTAAAGATGTGAAGAGTTCCTGGTTGGAGCATGTGGAGCTGCCTTTGGAGCTGAGCAGCGGCAGCACCACCACAAGGCAATCTTCCCTTGTGAATGGGGGAGAGGAGGCCAAGGATGCAGAGGAGGAAGAGGAGGAGGTGCAGCAAGTGAGCGAGCGTGCACCGACACTCCCTTCTTGCACTACGAGTGCTCCACGGATCCGAGCCACACCGCAGCAACGCCAAGGCCTTCAAGTCCCTGCAGCTGAGGAAGAAGAAAGGGTCAAGAAGTAAGTTCAACCCCCTAATAGGCTGACCTATGATGCGCCGGGAAAGCAGGGCAAGACATCATTGGCCGGAGCGGCAATGATGGTCGGAGACGACGAGGAGAGTGATTACGAGGAGTGTGCCTTCGCGTTCTTCTCTCCGGTGGAGATGCCGGGAGAACCAGCAACTCTCAAGGAGGCCTTAACGATTAGTGATGCTGAGGAGTGGAAGAAGGCAATGGAGAGTGAGCTGAAGAGCATTGAGGAGAATGACACGTTTGAGTTGGTGGAGCTACCGGAGGGGCGTACGGCGATAACGTCCAAGTGGCTCTTCAAGATCAAGTCAGACGCAGACGGCATGATCGAGCGCTACAAGTCTAGGCTTGTGGCCAAGGGGTACCACCAGGAGGAGAAGGTGGACTTCAATGAGCTGTTTGCTCCTGTGGTGAAGCAGACGATGCTGCGGACCCTACTCGCTGGAGCTGCCATCAAAGGATGGGTGGTGAAGCAGATGGGCATTGTAACCGCGTTCCTCAATGGCATTCTTAAGGAGGAGATTTTCATAGTGCAACCAGAGGGGTTTGATGACGGTAGTGGCAGAGTGTGGAAGTTGAAGAAGGCCCTCTATGGGCTCAAGCAAGCGCCGATGTGGTGGTACCTGAAACTGCGTGAAGTGTTGGAGGGGATCGGCTTCACTCCCTCAACGGCCGATCACTCCTTGTTCATGCTTGGCGAGGGGGAGCAGAGGAGCTTCATGGTGGTTTATGTGGATGACATCCTTATCTTCTCACCCTCCTCTGAACTTGCAAAGGAGGTGATGCTGAAGCTTAAGGACAAGTTCAGGAGAAAGGCACTTGGTGACGTAATGTGGAGAAGCGGTGCATGCGAGTGCACCAACGGAAGTACCTGGAGGCATTGGCTGCCAACTTTGGTCAAAGTGAAGGCCATGTGGCTACTCTTTTTCCCTCTAAGTTCAAGTGTGTAAAGGGACCAGAGAAGGAGAGGGTTGGTGAAGAGGAGAGGCGCCGATTTCACTCGTTGGTGGGCAGCCTCATGTATGCGGCGGTCAACACACGACCGGATATCAGGTTTGCTACCGGGCAGCTTGCAAGGGTTGTGCAATGCCCTAATGAGGAGCAGGTAGCAGCTGGAATGAGGGTGGCCAAGTATCTTGGCCAAACACCGACCGTTGGGCTGCAATACTCGGCGGCGGCGCAAAGGCGCCAAAAGGGCGCGGATGGTGTTGAACCCGGGCGTTTGTTCCTCACCGCCTACTCGGATGCTTCATATGCATCAGAACCAGAGGACATGACAAGTGTTGGAGGGTTCATATGCTGTGTTGGTGCAACCCTACGTTGCACTCGGCTTGTTGTCCGTGTGCGTGCATGCATGTGTGCATGGAATGGTATGAGGGCATGAAATAATATATATTTCATGCTTATAATAGTGTGTGTATGATGGGTCATGATGTCATATGTGTGTGTCGAGTCAATACCGAGTTATCACTAGTTGCGTGTTAACGTGGTCATTTTGTGAGTCCCGCGCGGTTTCTATTTTGTCGTGTGTCTCGTGCGCGGTTTCTATTTTGTCGTGTGTCGAACGTTCGGCATGTCGCAGGTGTGTGTAGCAGTCTATATTGCTGCCATAGTGCCGTTCGTTCAAACCGACGCTGTGTCTTCAAATCTTAATGAAATTGAGCGATCTAAATTGCGTTTTGTAGGCGACGTTAGGACGCTCATGTTCCAAGTTGAATGAGGTCATTTAATGTTGTGATCAGATTGTTATGAACGTTTAAAGCCGCTTTGCAGAAATCCGACTGTGCACTCTATCCTCGTTCTAGGCACATTGAAGCCTATTGTGACTGTTGTTGGGTGCAAATTTACATTGCACGACATCCTGCCGTCTGTTTGTACGAGTATGCGTGTGCGAATGCATTTGGGTGTGAATGGAATGTTCGTGTGTTTGTTTGCTTTCGCAATTTTCGCTTGATGCATTTGCAGGTACTCGCGCAATGTGCGCTTCGGCACAACATTGTACGCGCTATGAACAGTGCAAGCAGAAAGGACGAGCTCGCAAAGGAACCCAAGATGGAAGCTTTGCAGTTCGGTTGAGTTGATTGCGCAGATTCAGTTCTATCCAACTCGAAATTGTACTGTTTTGTTTGGTTAACTATAGTGTAGCAGGGAAGGCACTATAGGGGTACAATTTAGGTGAAGGTTGGATGTTGTTTGTCTGTATCTGCATGCTACAAGGCCAGGGGAAACCAGCGGAACCAGCATTTGGCTGGTTGGGCAAAGACAAAACAGGTTCTGTTTTTAGAACCTGAACCTGGTTGTTGTTTTCCCAGGTTGGAAAAACAGAACCAGAGGTTGTTTACCAACCTACCACCTGCTATTTTGTCCAGCCAGGTTGGTTCTGTTGCTTGGAATTATTTGGGATCATCCCTGGTTGTTCCCAGGTTGATTCCCAAGGTCCTTGCTAGCTAGAACTATTTAATCCTTCTCTGTTTGTACCTGAATATAGTAAAATTGATTCAAGCGAATTCCTTCCTCGCTGGAGTTTCGTTTCTGCGCTATTCGACGGCGAAATGCTACCCGAGTCAACGCTAGTATGCTAGCACTCAAACGCTAGGCAAACGCTGTCCGAGCCATAACTTAGTAATGGCAGAACTTTTCGCGAGGCAACTTGGCTCATTTTAAAGCTCTTGGAGCGAGCTTCGATATAGCGAATTCTCAGCTTAATCCGACCGACGGTCTGCACGGCACGCTGCGCGACGTTCAAGTCCTTCTTGATCCCTCTCTCTACAAACTCGGACCCGAGGATAGGGGCTGGTCTTGTACCAGGCACCCAGGGACCCTTGGAGGTGACCCCGAGGAGAGGTTTTAAGTTTGATTAAGTCCTAATAGCTTGAGTTTATTAGGCCCTTACACCAACAAGCTGGTATCAGAGCTGCGTTATAGTGATCCTCGTTATAGGTAGCTATGGCGGGCAACACCTCGGCGGGAGCTGGTGAATCTTCAGCCCAAGATCGTAGCGGCAGCCAAGATTCTGGTCTTTCAGCGCCAAGGGGAGCGCGAACAAACCAGGGCTCGCTTGTCAAGGAGGTGCTGAAGAATTTCACCATCGAGAAGTTCAATGGTGAGGGCTATGATGATTGGGCCTGGAAAATGCAATTATATTTCCGTCAGATCGGTTTGCTGAAACTAATGATTGGGGAGGAGCCTAGACCGAGTGACCCCACGCTGCAGGAAGATTGGGACGAGCACTCCTCGGCTGGCTACTATTTGATGTCGCAGAGTTTGGAGCTGAACCAGCGTCACCACGTCATGCACCTGCTGCCGGAGGTTGAATGCGGTCCGAAGGCGTGGACCGTGTTGAAGGAGCTGCACGCCCTGACCTCCGTTGTCGCAACGTTGATGCTGGAGAGGGAGCTGTCCGCGTTGCGCCTGAGCGAGGGAGAGCCGGTGCAACCAGTCCTGGACAAGATGCGCGACCTCTACGCGAAGTTGGCGACCGCGGGAATCACCTACCCGGAGCAGACCAAGTGCTTGAAGATGCTCTCGCTGCTGCCAGAATCGTGGCTTCAATTTACGAGCGGATTGAGCCTGCCGCAGAACCAGAGCTTGTGGACGCTCGAGTGGGTGCGGACGAAGATTCTGGAGGAGGACTTCCGTCGCCGCCAACTGAGGGGTGGAGACGACGGCAGCAGCGGCTACGGGATGCAAGGGAGCCGACGTGGCAGAGGACGTGGCTTCGGTGGTGCTGGACGCGGTGCAAAGAAAGACGACGACTCCAACGACCAACAAGGAGGTACCGGTTGGGGTCGCGGTGCGAAATCTGGACGTGGGGGCAAGTCGGGTGCTGGTGGCAAAATGAAAGGGAGTTGCTGGTATTGTGAGAAGGAAGGGCACCCCTGGTTTTTGTGCTATAAGAAACCCGATGGATGGACCCCCCAGAATCGTCACCAGGATGGCGGCGCGCGGAGGAACCAGAAAAACGGCGCCAACATGGTCGCTGATTCGTCCGACAACAACCCGAAGGGCAACGGCGGTGCGGAGAAGAAGAAGGAGCGCACCGCGGGCCAATTCTTCCATGTGGGAGACAAGGGGGAGCAAGGAGACGCCTCTGCCAAAGTTGGAGCAGAGCTGCACCCCCTAGACTATTGGGTGTTGGACACAGGCGCTGCTTGGACGATGACGCCGCGCAAGGACCTGCTGGACGAAGTACGAGCTGCACCGATCAATGAAGTGTGCTCCGCCTCTGGACACATGTTGAAGGTGGCTGGTGCGGGACGAGCTGCGTTTAAGGGAGCGGATGGCAAGCCGGTGGTGCTGCACGACGTTCTCTTCGTCCCCGACCTGAAGGCCAACCTTATCTCCCTCCGTAAGCTTGGCAAGGCTGGGGTGAACACCAACACGGATGGGGCACGCACTTATAAGGGGAAGCTGGGCAATCGGGTGCTTTGGGATCTGCACGAGAGCAAGGACGTGTACAGATCTATGTGGCAGCTGCCGGCCCTGGCGTGGCATGGTGGGGGGCAGGCTGGAGAGGGGTCTGCATCCCAGGGGGAGTGCAATGCCGTTGGAGGGGTTGGTGTGAAAGTGTCGGCCAGATCTGGGGAGACAGATTGGGCAACGGCACACCGGCGCTTAGGGCATGTGGCAATGCCTTTGCTGAAGCAGCTGGAGAAGGATGGAGCCGTTAAGGGTCTGAAGCTGAACGGACAGCCACCCGATGACAACTGTGAAATCTGTTTGCTTTCAAAGTTCACCCGTTTCCCTTTCCATAGTGTGGCTGGCAGGAGCAAGAAGCCTTTGGAGCTGGTCCACATGGACTTGGTGGGGCCGCTGCCGGTGCAAGGGCACAAGGGGGAGCGGTATTTTCTTACAATTGTGGATGACTGGAGCAGGCTGATGTGGGCGTATCCGCTGAAGCAGAAGGACCACGCCGCCTCCACGATACGGGACGATTGGCTGCCATTCGTGGAGAAGCAGGCGGAGTGTGTAGTGAAGCGGATTAGGACAGACCGGGGTGGTGAGTTCCTTGGAGCTGAAATGACGGCCTGGCTCAAGAAGCAGGGCATCCAGAGAGAGCTGACCACGGCTTATACCCCACAGTCCAATGGTGTAGCAGAACGGGCAAACCGGACCATTCTGGAGACAGCTAGGGCGCTGCTCATAGAATCTGGGCTGAGCAATTCTATGTGGCCTCATGCTGTCCGGCACGCCACTGTCGCTAGGAACAGGGTGCTCACCAAGGTTGGGGATGACTCGTGGGTGCCGTTGGAGAGGTGGCTTGGGAGGAAGCCGCCGGTGGATATGCTGAGGGTGTTTGGCTGCATGGCAGTCGCCCACGTCCCCAAGACCTACCGCAGTAAGTTGGGGGCGAGTGCAATCTGGTGTGTGCATTTGGGGCTGGCTGCTGAGAGCAAGGGATGGCTGCTGTGGGAACCATCCAAGGGTGTGTTGTTTGACAGCAGGGATGTGAAATTCATTGAGGGCATGATGTATGGGAGCTGGGAGAAACAGCCGGAGGCAAGGGTGTCCCAGCAGATGGAGCAGATCACCATGCAGCTGGACCTGACTCCTAGTGTGTGGGAGGAGGGAGAGGAGGCAGCTGCTGGAAATGGTGATGGAGAGAAGGTACAGGAGGCATCTGCTGGTGGAGAAAATGGTGTGGAAACTGGCGGCAGCACTAGTGGAGCTGCTGGACCCGAGGGAGGAGAGAAGCAGCAGGGAAAAACTAAGAAGCCGAAGGGTGTCGTTATGAAGGGATGGGAGACACCCGTCTCCAGGCCAGGACGTACCCGTATGGCTACTAAGAAGCTGACTGCAGGAACTGATGCAGCAGAGCAGCAGCTAGGGACCGAAGAGGCATTGCTGATTCTACCTCATGGCTATGACCCGGATGAGGAGGATGAGCCTGCGTACTGTTTTCTTGCCCCTGCACCAGAGGAACCAGCTAGCATGGAGGAGGCATTAGCTGGACCAGATAGGGACAAGTGGCTGGCTTCTAGGGATGCTGAGTACCAGAGTCTGCTGGAGAATAGGACATGGGATCTGGTGGTGCTGCCTGATGGGAAGAAAGCGATACAATGCAAGTGGGTGCTGAGGATCAAGACCGATGACAAGGGGCAGGTCACCATCTACAAGAGTAGGCTGGTGGCGAAGGGGTTTATGCAGAAGGAGAAGCAGGACTTCAACGAGATCTTTGCTCCCACTGCCAAACCCCCTACCCTCCGTGTCTTGTTGGCAGATGCAGCTGTTAGTGGGAAATTCATCATTCAGATGGATATTTCAACGGCATTCCTGAATGGGATTTTAGAGGAGGATGTGTACATGACGCAGCCGCCTGGGTATGAGGATGGTACGGGCAGGGTGTGCAAGCTCAACAAGTCCATCTACGGCTTGAAGCAGGCGCCACGCTGCTGGTACCAGAAGTTGGCAGCTGTTTTAGAGGAGATGGGATTCAGGACCAGCAGCTGTGATGAGAGCCTCTTTCTCAAGGGCGAGGGGGAGAAGCTGGTGCTGTTTCTGGTCTATGTGGACGACATTCTTCTCTTCAGCAGCAGCATGAAGGAGATCCAGAAAGTGCAGCAGCAACTGATGAAAAACTTCAAGTGCAAGAACCTTGGGGAGGTAAAGTACTACCTCGGGATGCACGTGGAGAGGGATCCAGATCACAGGTGGTTGAAGCTGCACCAGGAGAAGTTCATCAAGGAGCTGGGGGAGAAGTATGGGATTGAGAATGAGCGCAAGGTTGCAACTCCCCTGCCAGCAGAATTCAAGCTTGTGAAGGCTGCAGAGGATGAAGGGGTTGAAGCTGAAGAGCAGCAGCAATTTCAGTCCTTGGTGGGCAGCCTCTTGGTGTAAGGGCCTAATAAACTCAAGCTATTAGGACTTAATCAAACTGAAAACCTCTCCTCGGGGTCACCTCCAAGGGTCCCTGGGTGCCTGGTACAAGACCAGCCCCTATCCTCGGGTCCGAGTTTGTAGAGAGAGGGATCAAGAAGGACTTAGTCAAAACAGCAAGAGTACCTTGAACGTCGCGCAGCGTGCCGTGCAGACCGTCGATCGGATTAAGCTGAGAATTCGCTATATCGAAGCTCGCTCCAAGAGCTTTAAAATGAGCCAAGTTGCCTCGCGAAAAGTTCTGCCATTACTAAGTTATGGCTCGGACAGCGTTTGCCTAGCGTTGGAGTGCTAGCATACTAGCGTTGACTCGGGTAGCATTCCGCCGTCGAATAGCGCAGAAACGAAATTCCAGCGAGGAAGGAATTCGCTTGAATCAATTTTACTATATTCAGGTACAAACAGAGAAGGATTAAATAGTTCTAGCTAGCAAGGACCTTGGGAATCAACCTGGGAACAACCAGGGATGATCCCAAATAATTCCAAGCAATAGAACCAACCTGGCTGGACAAAATAGCAGGTGGTAGGTTGGTAAACAACCTCTGGTTCTGTTTTTCCAACCTGGGAAAACAACAACCAGGTTCAGGTTCTAAAAACAGAACCTGTTTTGTCTTTGCCCAACCAGCCAAATGCTGGTTCCGCTGGTTTCCCCTGGCCTTGTAGCATGCAGATACAGACAAACAACATCCAACCTTCACCTAAATTGTACCCCTATAGTGCCTTCCCTGCTACACTATAGTTAACCAAACAAAACAGTACAATTCCGAGTTGGATAGAACTGAATCTGCGCAATCAACTCAACCGAACTGCAAAGCTTCCATCTTGGGTTCCTTTGCGAGCTCGTCCTTCCTGCTTGCACTGTTCATAGCGCATACAATGTTGTGCCAAAGCGCACATTGCGCGAGTACCTGCAAATGCATCAGGCGAAAAATGCGAAAGCAAACAAACACACGAACACACCATTCACACGCAAATGCATTCGCACACGCATACTCGTACAAACAGACGGCAGGATGTCGTGCAATGTGCATTTGCACCCAACACACTCCCCCTCAGCCTGCCGGCTGCATCCCCGTCATTCCATGCTAGTTCATGCTCATTCCACTCATGCGCACACAACGCCAATGAGGCTCATCCGCAAGCCTCTTGGTGAGAAAGTCTGCTGGCTGCTGGTGAGTCTTGATGTAGATTGGATTCACAGTCCCCCTCTTCACCTCCTTACGCAGCCAGTGCCACTTGATACGCATGTGCTTGTTCAGGCCATGAAGCACAGCGTTCCTGGCCATCCCAAGAGCCCCCTTGCTATCACAAAACAGCGGCGTAGCAACTTTCTGCTCCTGGCCAATCTCCTCTAACAGCCTCCTCAGCCAAATCACCTCCTTCACCCCATGGAACATCGCCATGTACTCTGATTCTACGGAAGAGAGTGCCGTCTCCGTCTGCTTCTTGGACCTCCAACTAACAGGTCCTCCCCCAACTACGCAGATGTATCCTCCCACAGATGAGGAATCCTCCTTCTCAGAAGCCCATGTAGCATCGGTAAAGCAAGTGAGAAATAGCTTGCCTTCTCCAAGCCTCTCCCCCTTCTCTTTCAGCACCTCCACCCCTTTCTGCTTCACCTGTGCAGATGCGGAGTATTGAACTCCAATGCTTGGGTGAGAGTTCAGGTACTTCACCACACGTTCAGCTGCATCCACCTGCTCCTCTGATGGATTCTGCACCACCCTAGCCAGCTGCCCAACCGAGAAAGAGATGTCGGGCCTCGTGTGAACTGCTGCGTACAAGAGGCTGCCCACCAAGGACTGAAATTGCTGCTGCTCTTCAGCTTCAACCCCTTCATCCTCTGCAGCCTTCACAAGCTTGAATTCTGCTGGCAGGGGAGTTGCAACCTTGCGCTCATTCTCAATCCCATACTTCTCCCCCAGCTCCTTGATGAACTTCTCCTGGTGCAGCTTCAACCACCTGTGATCTGGATCCCTCTCCACGTGCATCCCGAGGTAGTACTTTACCTCCCCAAGGTTCTTGCACTTGAAGTTTTTCATCAGTTGCTGCTGCACTTTCTGGATCTCCTTCATGCTGCTGCTGAAGAGAAGAATGTCGTCCACATAGACCAGAAACAGCACCAGCTTCTCCCCCTCGCCCTTGAGAAAGAGGCTCTCATCACAGCTGCTGGTCCTGAATCCCATCTCCTCTAAAACAGCTGCCAACTTCTGGTACCAGCAGCGTGGCGCCTGCTTCAAGCCGTAGATGGACTTGTTGAGCTTGCACACCCTGCCCGTACCATCCTCATACCCAGGCGGCTGCGTCATGTACACATCCTCCTCTAAAATCCCATTCAGGAATGCCGTTGAAATATCCATCTGAATGATGAATTTCCCACTAACAGCTGCATCTGCCAACAAGACACGGAGGGTAGGGGGTTTGGCAGTGGGAGCAAAGATCTCGTTGAAGTCCTGCTTCTCCTTCTGCATAAACCCCTTCGCCACCAGCCTACTCTTGTAGATGGTGACCTGCCCCTTGTCATCGGTCTTGATCCTCAGCACCCACTTGCATTGTATCGCTTTCTTCCCATCAGGCAGCACCACCAGATCCCATGTCCTATTCTCCAGCAGACTCTGGTACTCAGCATCCCTAGAAGCCAGCCACTTGTCCCTATCTGGTCCAGCTAATGCCTCTTCCATGCTAGCTGGTTCCTCTGGTGCAGGGGCAAGAAAACAGTACGCAGGCTCATCCTCCTCATCCGGGTCATAGCCATGAGGTAGAATCAGCAATGCCTCTTCGGTCCCTAGCTGCTGCTCTGCTGCATCAGTTCCTGCAGTCAGCTTCTTAGTAGCCATACGGGTACGTCCTGGCCTGGAGACGGGTGTCTCCCATCCCTTCATAACGACACCCTTCGGCTTCTTAGTTTTTCCCTGCTGCTTCTCTCCTCCCTCGGGTCCAGCAGCTCCACTAGTGCTGCCGCCAGTTTCCACACCATTTTCTCCACCAGCAGATGCCTCCTGTACCTTCTCTCCATCACCATTTCCAGCAGCTGCCTCCTCTCCCTCCTCCCACACACTAGGAGTCAGGTCCAGCTGCATGGTGATCTGCTCCATCTGCTGGGACACCCTTGCCTCCGGCTGTTTCTCCCAGCTCCCATACATCATGCCTCAATGAATTTCACATCCGTGCTGTCAAACAACACACCCTTGGATGGTTCCCACAGCAGCCATCCCTTGCTCTCAGCAGCCAGCCCCAAATGCACACACCAGATTGCACTCGCCCCCAACTTACTGCGGTAGGTCTTGGGGACGTGGGCGACTGCCATGCAGCCAAACACCCTCAGCATGTCCACCGGCGGCTTCCTCCCAAGCCACCTCTCCAACGGCACCCACGAGTCATCCCCAACCTTGGTGAGCACCCTGTTCCTAGCGACAGTGGCGTGCCGGACAGCATGAGGCCACATAGAATTGCTCAGCCCAGATTCTATGAGCAGCGCCCTAGCTGTCTCCAGAATGGTCCGGTTTGCCCGTTCTGCTACACCATTGGACTGTGGGGTATAAGCCGTGGTCAGCTCTCTCTGGATGCCCTGCTTCTTGAGCCAGGCCGTCATTTCAGCTCCAAGGAACTCACCACCCCGGTCTGTCCTAATCCGCTTCACTACACACTCCGCCTGCTTCTCCACGAATGGCAGCCAATCGTCCCGTATCGTGGAGGCGGCGTGGTCCTTCTGCTTCAGCGGATACGCCCACATCAGCCTGCTCCAGTCATCCACAATTGTAAGAAAATACCGCTCCCCCTTGTGCCCTTGCACCGGCAGCGGCCCCACCAAGTCCATGTGGACCAGCTCCAAAGGCTTCTTGCTCCTGCCAGCCACACTATGGAAAGGGAAACGGGTGAACTTTGAAAGCAAACAGATTTCACAGTTGTCATCGGGTGGCTGTCCGTTCAGCTTCAGACCCTTAACGGCTCCATCCTTCTCCAGCTGCTTCAGCAAAGGCATTGCCACATGCCCTAAGCGCCGGTGTGCCGTTGCCCAATCTGTCTCCCCAGATCTGGCCGACACTTTCACACCAACCCCTCCAACGGCATTGCACTCCCCCTGGGATGCAGACCCCTCTCCAGCCTGCCCCCCACCATGCCACGCCAGGGCCGGCAGCTGCCACATAGATCTGTACACGTCCTTGCTCTCGTGCAGATCCCAAAGCACCCGATTGCCCAGCTTCCCCTTATAAGTGCGTGCCCCATCCGTGTTGGTGTTCACCCCAGCCTTGCCAAGCTTATGGAGGGAGATAAGGTTGGCCTTCAGGTCGGGGACGAAGAGAACGTCGTGCAGCACCACCGGCTTGCCATCCGCTCCCTTAAACGCAGCTCGTCCCGCACCAGCCACCTTCAACATGTGTCCAGAGGCGGAGCACACTTCATTGATCGGTGCAGCTCGTACTTCGTCCAGCAGGTCCTTGCGCGGCGTCATCGTCCAAGCAGCGCCTGTGTCCAACACCCAATAGTCTAGGGGGTGCAGCTCTGCTCCAACTTTGGCAGAGGCGTCTCCTTGCTCCCCCTTGTCTCCCACATGGAAGAATTGGCCCGCGGTGCGCTCCTTCTTCTTCTCCGCACCGCCGTTGCCCTTCGGGTTGTTGTCGGACGAATCAGCGACCATGTTGGCGCCGTTTTTCTGGTTCCTCCGCGCGCCGCCATCCTGGTGACGATTCTGGGGGGTCCATCCATCGGGTTTCTTATAGCACAAAAACCAGGGGTGCCCTTCCTTCTCACAATACCAGCAACTCCCTTTCATTTTGCCACCAGCACCCGACTTGCCCCCACGTCCAGATTTCGCACCGCGACCCCAACCGGTACCTCCTTGTTGGTCGTTGGAGTCGTCGTCTTTCTTTGCACCGCGTCCAGCACCACCGAAGCCACGTCCTCTGCCACGTCGGCTCCCTTGCATCCCGTAGCCGCTGCTGCCGTCGTCTCCACCCCTCAGTTGGCGGCGACGGAAGTCCTCCTCCAGAATCTTCGTCCGCACCCACTCGAGCGTCCACAAGCTCTGGTTCTGCGGCAGGCTCAATCCGCTCGTAAATTGAAGCCACGATTCTGGCAGCAGCGAGAGCATCTTCAAGCACTTGGTCTGCTCCGGGTAGGTGATTCCCGCGGTCGCCAACTTCGCGTACAGGTCGCGCATCTTGTCCAGGACAGGTTGCACCGGCTCTCCCTCGCTCAGGCGCAACGCGGACAGCTCCCTCTCCAGCATCAACGTTGCGACAACGGAGGTCGGGGCGTGCAGCTCCTTCAACACGGTCCACGCCTTCGGACCGCATTCAACCTCCGGCAGCAGGTGCATGACGTGGTGACGCTGGTTCAGCTCCAAACTCTGCGACATCAAATAGTAGCCAGCCGAGGAGCGCTCGTCCCAATCTTCCTGCAGCGTGGGGTCACTCGGTCTAGGCTCCTCCCCAATCATTAGTTTCAGCAAACCGATCTGACGGAAATATAATTGCATTTTCCAGGCCCAATCATCATAGCCCTCACCATTGAACTTCTCGACGGTGAAATTCTTCAGCACCTCCTTGACAAGCGAGCCCTGGTTTGTTCGCGCTCCCCTTGGCGCTGAAAGACCAGAATCTTGGCTGCCGCTACGATCTTGGGCTGAAGATTCACCAGCTCCCGCCGAGGTGTTGCCCGCCATAGCTACCTATAACGAGGATCACTATAACGCAGCTCTGATACCAGCTTGTTGGTGTAAGGGCCTAATAAACTCAAGCTATTAGGACTTAATCAAACTTAAAACCTCTCCTCGGGGTCACCTCCAAGGGTCCCTGGGTGCCTGGTACAAGACCAGCCCCTATCCTCGGGTCCGAGTTTGTAGAGAGAGGGATCAAGAAGGACTTAGTCAAAACAGCAAGAGTACCTTGAACGTCGTGCAGCGTGCCGTGCAGACCGTCGATCGGATTAAGCTGAGAATTCGCTATATCGAAGCTCGCTCCAAGAGCTTTAAAATGAGCCAAGTTGCCTCGCGAAAAGTTCTGCCATTACTAAGTTATGGCTCGGACAGCGTTTGCCTAGCGTTGGAGTGCTAGCATACTAGCGTTGACTCGGGTAGCATTCCGCCGTCGAATAGCGCAGAAACGAAATTCCAGCGAGGAAGGAATTCGCTTGAATCAATTTTACTATATTCAGGTACAAACAGAGAAGGATTAAATAGTTCTAGCTAGCAAGGACCTTGGGAATCAACCTGGGAACAACCAGGGATGATCCCAAATAATTCCAAGCAATAGAACCAACCTGGCTGGACAAAATAGCAGGTGGTAGGTTGGTAAACAACCTCTGGTTCTGTTTTTCCAACCTGGGAAAACAACAACCAGGTTCAGGTTCTAAAAACAGAACCTGTTTTGTCTTTGCCCAACCAGCCAAATGCTGGTTCCGCTGGTTTCCCCTGGCCTTGTAGCATGCAGATGCAGACAAACAACATCCAACCTTCACCTAAATTGTACCCCTATAGTGCCTTCCCTGCTACACTATAGTTAACCAAACAAAACAGTACAATTTCGAGTTGGATAGAACTGAATCTGCGCAATCAACTCAACCGAACTGCAAAGCTTCCATCTTGGGTTCCTTTGCGAGCTCGTCCTTCCTGCTTGCACTGTTCATAGCGCATACAATGTTGTGCCAAAGCGCACATTGCGCGAGTACCTGCAAATGCATCAAGCGAAAAAATGCGAAAGCAAACAAACACACGAACACACCATTCACACGCAAATGCATTCGCACACGCATACTCGTACAAACAGACGGCAGGATGTCGTGCAATGTGCATTTGCACCCAACAAGTACTACCTCGGGATGCACGTGGAGAGGGATCCAGATCACAGGTGGTTGAAGCTGCACCAGGAGAAGTTCATCAAGGAGCTGGGGGAGAAGTATGGGATTGAGAATGAGCGCAAGGTTGCAACTCCCCTGCCAGCAGAATTCAAGCTTGTGAAGGCTGCAGAGGATGAAGGGGTTGAAGCTGAAGAGCAGCAGCAATTTCAGTCCTTGGTGGGCAGCCTCTTGTACGCAGCAGTTCACACGAGGCCCGACATCTCTTTCTCGGTTGGGCAGCTGGCTAGGGTGGTGCAGAATCCATCAGAGGAGCAGGTGGATGCAGCTGAGCGTGTGGTGAAGTACCTGAACTCTCACCCAAGCATTGGAGTTCAATACTCCGCATCTGCACAGGTGAAGCAGAAAGGGGTGGAGGTGCTGAAAGAGAAGGGGGAGAGGCTTGGAGAAGGCAAGCTATTTCTCACTTGCTTTACCGATGCTACATGGGCTTCTGAGAAGGAGGATTCCTCATCTGTGGGAGGATACATCTGCGTAGTTGGGGGAGGACCTGTTAGTTGGAGGTCCAAGAAGCAGACGGAGACGGCACTCTCTTCCGTAGAATCAGAGTACATGGCGATGTTCCATGGGGTGAAGGAGGTGATTTGGCTGAGGAGGCTGTTAGAGGAGATTGGCCAGGAGCAGAAAGTTGCTACGCCGCTGCTTTGTGATAGCAAGGGGGCTCTTGGGATGGCCAGGAACGCTGTGCTTCATGGCCTGAACAAGCACATGCGTATCAAGTGGCACTGGCTGCGTAAGGAGGTGAAGAGGGGGATGGTGAATCCAATCTACATCAAGACTCACCAGCAGCCAGCAGACTTTCTCACCAAGAGGCTTGCGGATGAGCCTCATTGGCGTTGTGTGCGCATGAGTGGAATGAGCATGAACTAGCATGGAATGACGGGGATGCAGCCGGCAGGCTGAGGGGGAGTGTGTTGGGTGCAAATTTACATTGCACGACATCCTGCCGTCTGTTTGTACGAGTATGCGTGTGCGAATGCATTTGGGTGTGAATGGAATGTTCGTGTGTTTGTTTGCTTTCGCAATTTTCGCTTGATGCATTTGCAGGTACTCGCGCAATGTGCGCTTCGGCACAACATTGTACGCGCTATGAACAGTGCAAGCAGAAAGGACGAGCTCGCAAAGGAACCCAAGATGGAAGCTTTGCAGTTCGGTTGAGTTGATTGCGCAGATTCAGTTCTATCCAACTCGAAATTGTACTGTTTTGTTTGGTTAACTATAGTGTAGCAGGGAAGGCACTATAGGGGTACAATTTAGGTGAAGGTTGGATGTTGTTTGTCTGTATCTGCATGCTACAAGGCCAGGGGAAACCAGCGGAACCAGCATTTGGCTGGTTGGGCAAAGACAAAACAGGTTCTGTTTTTAGAACCTGAACCTGGTTGTTGTTTTCCCAGGTTGGAAAAACAGAACCAGAGGTTGTTTACCAACCTACCACCTGCTATTTTGTCCAGCCAGGTTGGTTCTGTTGCTTGGAATTATTTGGGATCATCCCTGGTTGTTCCCAGGTTGATTCCCAAGGTCCTTGCTAGCTAGAACTATTTAATCCTTCTCTGTTTGTACCTGAATATAGTCAAATTGATTCAAGCGAATTCCTTCCTCGCTGGAGTTTCGTTTCTGCGCTATTCGACGGCGAAATGCTACCCGAGTCAACGCTAGTATGCTAGCACTCAAACGCTAGGCAAACGCTGTCCGAGCCATAACTTAGTAATGGCAGAACTTTTCGCGAGGCAACTTGGCTCATTTTAAAGCTCTTGGAGCGAGCTTCGATATAGCGAATTCTCAGCTTAATCCGACCGACGGTCTGCACGGCACGCTGCGCGACGTTCAAGGTACTCTTGCTGTTTTGACTAAGTCCTTCTTGATCCCTCTCTCTACAAACTCGGACCCGAGGATAGGGGCTGGTCTTGTACCAGGCACCCAGGGACCCTTGGAGGTGACCCCGAGGAGAGGTTTTAAGTTTGATTAAGTCCTAATAGCTTGAGTTTATTAGGCCCTTACACCAACAACTGTAACAAGATATACATCATTCGACAAAAGCGGACGCTGGGTGAACGACGTCAAGCGAAATTGTCGTGGGGTGAAGAGAAAAATATGGAGGGAAAGTCGTGGGTGCTCAAGCAAGTCATTTGAGTGACAGGTTGAGCCCATACACCACTCCACCATGAATTTCGGGGTTTACTAGGTGGACGCTGGAAGGGTCGGAATTTTTACACATGAAAGCATGGCGAGGGTGTGTATTGCCAAGGATACCTGGGATCTGATAAGCAATTTCGACGGGTATGAAGACGGGTGAACGTGCGAGTATCAGGGTCGACGGCGGAAACGTCTTGGTTAGACGGCGGAAAAAAACTTCAGGACTAGTGCCGCAACCATGATTTTCAGGGCTACATTTCTATGGTGGGAGACGGGTGAACGTCTACTCGCCAAGTTACGACGTACTTTGAAGCCATTTGGGAAATTCTACGACGACATCTGCGGCGTTGATGCGGGCTAGGTTAAGAGCGCCTCCTCTTGGTGGGTTGCTAGCGTGGTTAACCACAGGCGATAAAAATGGCGACGGGTGGGCACACTAGATACACCGGTTCTTCAAGGGGATAACCTGCAGGTGACCAAGACGTACGAGTGTTTTCGACGCCGACACTTACGGAGGGTACCGATTATCGATTCTACAAGAGTTTTTGTGGTGACGGCCAACAATTTCGTGCGCACAGCGGAGTTGCAGAGGCGCTTGGTTAAGCTCGTGAAAGCTGCCGTGGTATATTTTCTGGCATCAAAATGTGAAGCTGCTCAAGGGTGCCAACGATAGCAGCGACGATATCAGGGATAATTTTTGCTACAGAAGGGGGGAGAGGCAACAGTTATTTTTGTCCCTGCCCCGAGGTTTCTCGGCAAGTCACGACAACGTCGTCGAGGTAGCTGACGTCATCGGCAACTCAACTTCGAAGTAAAAAAAAAAAGTATTTGCGAGTTTGGGGGGAGGAACAGCAGCTATTTCTGCATAATCAGGACAAAAGACTCGGCGAATTACGACAAGACTGCCGGGGGTGCTAACGGCACACGACCCAGTTACGGGTCCGATGGGATCAATTGAAGTGAATTTTCAGTGTGTTACGTGACCCTGCCATGTCACCAATCGTCGCCACCGTGATTCAACAACTTCGCACTTTCGCAACGACATTTCGACGCCGAGCAAATTCAACAACTTCGCACTTTTGCAGCAACATTTCGACGCCGAGCAAAAACGAACCAGGGTCACACCGAAGGAGTTTTGGGATGGACAATCGAGCCTCTATTACCGACAAAAATTCCAACATGATCGCGCCAATGAGGAACAGCTGCAAGATCCGATTACAACTGCTGCCAGTTGGAGAAAACAGCGCTCGCGAGATTGGATGTTGCCACAGCGACATAAGACAGCAGCTGCAATTTTTAGATGGCAGATGCTACCAACTAGGCAGGCCCTCAGTTATCAGTGTAAAACACGCTGATTTGGCTGATTTTGTAGCTGTTTTTTTTTTTCCAATTTCACTGTAGTGGTGTACTAGAAACACTGATTAATCATTATATTGTCGGGGACCACACTGATTCGGGTGTAGTGTACTGGGGGAGTTCGGCCGGAGATACAAGTAAAAAACCCTTTACTAGGAAATCTTCTCCGTAAGGACGCAGTTTTCGCCCGTATACGGGACTCGAACCTGCAATCTCCAGCATGAAAAACAGAAACTTTGTTGCCTATTAAAGTTCGCTGATGCGTCAGTTAGCCTTGAAAATGCACACTGACAAACCAGTATAAACTCGACCCCTAACGTTGATGTTGACATATTTTTTAGCAGGGCACACTGATCCATCAGCATGGCCTGAAACCAATATGAGCGCCTGCAGCTGGGCATGCTGCAGCAGTCGAGATATTCTTATACAGTCGCGACAACAGCAGTTCTACGACGGGCTTCGACAGAGTTTACCGGGGAATTCTCAATTTTGAACTGTGGGGTTTTCGCCACCGACAACATTCTCGACTCTGCAGCCGCTAACATTTCGACAGGGGTTATCACGCTTGGTATTCTGACACATCTTTGGAGCCTAGGGTGGTTTTGTCAAAGTTATGTTTCGTATGCTTGTTTAGCCTGTACTGGATCACCCTCATAGGGGTACAACACCTCTCTTGATACCCATGTAGATTCTAACATGTTATCAGAGGCTAGGGTGTTCCTCGACCTTAGGACCTAAATTTTTTAAAGGGCCCGCTGTTAAAATTTCCCCTACCCGAACTGCTATCACGCTGCCCTGTCCTTCCCGAAGCGCTATTGCGCTGCCCTCGCTTTGCCAAAGATCGTCGCGCTGCTTAGCTGCCTCTTTGCAGTTGCGTGCTCCTTGTGCTGCCCCGCGTGCTGCTCATGCTGCTACCTACGCTTCGCATGCTCGCGGCCTTCGCGCGCCCCACTCGTAGCCTTCGCGGCCTTCGCGCGCCCCACCTGTAATGCGCACTGCGTGCTGCCCCTACGCACTGCCCGCTACTGCGTGGGCTACTGCCCTTACGCGCGTGCACCCGGCCCCTGTGCGATGTCGCTGCTGCCGCACACTGCGTTGCTACTGCGCGCAAGCGCCCATGCTGCTGCTGCTGCTGCTGCTGCTACTGCTGCTGCTGCTGCTGGCCCCCGCACACGCACCCGCTACTGCAGCTGCCGCTCGCGCTGCTTCGCTGACACTGCTGTGCTGCGGTGGCCACACGCGCTCCTGCGCCCTACGCTGCCTAGCCGTGCTGCCCATCCCGAGCCACGCCGCCCTGCCCGAGCCGCACCGCCCTGCCTGAGCCGTGCCGCCCAGCCTGTGCCACGCTGCCCTGAAGAACCGAGCCGCCCTGCTGCTGCTGCTGCTACTGCTGCTGTTCTACCCACTGCTACTGCCCACTATGGTTGCGATTAATGCCCTTCCCTTTGACGCAGATGGTTGCCCAACAGGTTTGACTGTTGGCTCGAGGACCTCGAGCTGTACCCGCAGAGTAAGGCTAGTGACGACGTCTAACTGCTAGAGCACACGTCCGGTTCCCTCCCTGTCCCTCTTGAATCCGCTGACTGAGCCAACCATTCTCAGTGGCTCGCACGAGATGTTGCCGCGCGCCTCGCTGTCCCTAGAGCGCTCCCGCTAGATGAGCGCGTTCACTTTGGCCATCTTAAGAGTGTCGCTGTAGTCGCTCACTACTCGTCCCCCTCTACTGCAACCCTCGGCAGACTCATGCTACCGTATTTCTTTCCTGAGCTCTTAGGCTTCCACACTATTGCTGCTCTCTTCACCCACCTTTGCGCTAGTGAGACTCGCTACCGCGCCGCTCTCAAGCCGGCCTTCCTCACTGCAAACACCCCACCGCTTTTTATCACGCTGTACTTCCTCGTCACTCGCCTCCCTGATTCCCTTCATACCGTTATGGACCACTTTCTTGCCCTTGACCCCACTGAGCTAACGCTTGCCTCGCTAGAGAAGTACCTTCTCAAGGCTGAGGCATGCGGGAAGACAGGGCATATTGAGTACCGCTGCTTCTTCTGTCTTGAGGATGCCTGGTGCGCTGAGTATGGTGATGAGTAGGAGATCCCAAACTGGCTGGGATTGCTAGCAAGGGGAGTGGATGTATTTGCTCATGACTTTGCTCAAATCAACAAGGGGCTTTATGCTATGTATGTTGATGCTATTAGTGCAAAGGATGCCGATTACTCGTGTGTGCCTAGCGCTGGTAGTGTCTAGGCTGCTGCCACAGGTGCTAGTGAGTCTGCTGCAGGTGAGTCTGCTGCCTCAGCTGAGGCCTGGCACACTTTCACACCACAAGATTCCGGTGCATCTTGTTGCTTCTTTCGTAATTGCACCACAGTCACACCGCTCTCGCGGCACCTGTCCATGTCTCCCTGGCTGACCCCTCTGGGGGTCCAGCCCGTCGTCGCACGAGCCTCCAATGTCCTCCCGTGTCCGGCAGTCCCCTCTGGCTCTCTTCCAGATCTCCACCTCCCCTCGTTCTCGACGAACCTGGTGAGCAACGCAGTCCTTCAGGATGTCTGGGTTGACACTTTTATTCATCGAGAGCAGCGTGTGGTGATCTGTACGTGCTTCCAGACTGACCGTCACCTTACTACGTTCCCCGGGTCCAGTGTGTACACCCTGGCCACTACGTCTGCACAAGTGGTTGAGTCAGGTCAGGTGACTGCGTCGCGTCAGGTGTCTGCGTCTGGTCAGCTTGCGGCGTCTTATTCGTGTCGGGTACTCTCCCACCAGAACTCTCCTCTTGCACCACCGACTAGGTCGCCCCTCTCTGCCGCGTCTACGTAGCATGCACTCCCGTCTCCTTGTCTCTGGCCTTCCCAGGTCCCTACCCCCCCTCCCGCGTTCGTTGGATTGTGGAGGTTGGGAAAATGACAAGGGTGAAAGTTGGATTATGGACATCGTGAGGAGTCTATTGAAGTGTGAAGACCCTCCTAGGTCCACCATGGCCTGTGGGCATACCTAAGTGGAGTTCTAGAGGTTGGATGTGACTTCCGCTAAGGGGAAACTCTGCCAAAACTTCGTTGGCACCGACACTTGTGAAAATAATGTGGAACTTCAGTGTGGACAGTAAAGGGTGGAGCTGAAACCTGTGAGTCAAGGGAGTGGAGAAGCAGCTGAGAAGAAGAGTGAGCCGCCACCATCCAAGATTGAGGCATTGGATGGCTCCAATTATAAGGAATGGAGCGGGCGGATGAGGAGTACCTTCAAGCGCTACAAGCTGGTCAAAACTGCAATGGGAGAAGATAAGATGCTGGAGGAAGGAGATGCCCGCGGTTGGTGGATTGAGACGAGCGCGGTGCTGTACGACCTAATCATTCAACTCGTCAACAACAACATGTTCCAGCACATCAAGGATTCGGTCAAGCTTGATGACTCGGGACCGAAAGCGTGGAAGCTGTGCATGATGTGATTCAGCCAAATATGCCGTCGATGGTGATTGTATTAGAGAATGAGTTGGCTGCCCTCTCCATGCGACCGGGAGATGATGTGAAGCCGGTCCTTGACAAGATCAAGGACACCTATGCAAGGATGGCAGCAGCGGGCAGCAAGGTGTCGGAGATGCAGCAGTGCACCAAGATCATCTCGGTGCTCGACAACTCGTGGGACAACCTCATCCCCACCCTCAACACTCAGCAGGACCAATGGACGCCTGAGTGCCTCAGGCAGCTGATTCTGTAGGAGGACTTCCACAGGCGCCATACGGGAGGTGGTGCTGCAAAGAAGACTGCAGAGGGGAATGGAGCTGCAGGAGGCAGCCGAAGAAGAGGGGGAGGAAGAGGCCGAGGCCGTGGGAGAGGCTTTGGCAGAGGGAGAGGACGTTGTGACTACAACGAGGTGCATAGGAGCTCTGGTGGCAGGGGGAGCACCCGAATGGAGGGTGCGTGCTGGTACTGCAAGAAGGCTGGACACCCATGGTTCAAGTGTTTCAGCCGGCCTGAAGGATGGGCGCCTCCAGGCATGAAGCCGCCAAGTGGTGAACGCGCACGAGGTGACACTGTGCAAGGTTCGGTTGCACAAGGTGATGGTGCACAAGGTAGAGCATCCCCTCGGATGTTCCTCATGGTTGAAGATGTGAAAGGGAGTGAGGGTGATGTGGGTTCGGTTGGGAAGGTTGTGATGCACCCCCTCACTCACTGGGTGATAGATTCAGGTTGCACAAGTCACATGACCCCACAGGCAAATTTTCTTGACGAGGTAAAACCCCCTGGAAAGATCAAATTTTTGGATGCCGCTTTATGATCTTTTCTCTCGGTAACTGTTGTTGGGAATGTCAAGGTGATGGGATTTAATGGGGAGCTCGTGGGACTTGGGAACGTTGGTTGAAGATTTGTTCGCTAACCTTCTTTCTGTGCGCCGACTGCAGAAAAGCAAGGCCAAAGTCACATTTGGCCCAACCAGCTGCCGTGCGAAGCTTGGGAAGTTGCTGCTGTGGGATTTGGAGGAGAAGAGCAGCTGCATCAAGGACCTATGGCAGCTGCCCATTATTCCTTGGAACAGAAAACCACCAGCGACGATAGCGGCAGCAGCAACGACTAAGGCAACTGTGGGAAGAGGGGAGATTGCACCAACTTCTGGGGCCCTGGATGTAGCCAAGAAGGTGCAGCAGCCACCACAGCCACATGGTGATGTGCTTGCAGGTGTGGCTGTGAGAGCTGCATGGGCAAAGGCTTCACCTAGGAGTGGTGAGGCCAATTGGAAGACGTGGCATGAGAGGTAGTGTCGCATCAACATTCCGATGCTGCAGAAGTTGGTGAAGGATGGGAGCTTGAAGGGGCTGGAGGTTAGGGGGCAACAAAGGAGATTGGGAGCTGCCCCACATGCCTCGAGACGAAATTCACTAAGTTCCCCTTCAGCAGCAGCACGTGACCAGTCAAGACACCACTCGCGCTTGTGCATATGGATGTGGTGGGCCCCACGAGGGCCAATTCACTCTTGGGCAGCCGCTACTTCTTGACCATCGTGGACGACCACACGCGTGCGGTGTGGGTGTACCCTCTCAAGACGAAGGGGGATGTGGCAGCGGCTGTTTTGAAGGAGTGGATGCCGAGAGCACAAAGGGAGAGCAGACGCAAAGTGAAGGTGATCCGCACTGACAACGGGGGAGAGTTCATTGGTGCTGATTTTGAGGCGGTGCTGAAGAAGAAGGGGATCCAACATCAACTTATAGTGCCTTACAACCCTCAGCAGAATGGCGTGGCTGAGCGGTTCAACTGGACCATGCAGGAAGGCGCTCGCACTCTCCTTGGACGCACAGGGCTGCTGGATCCGTTTTGGATGACTGCACTGCGGCAGGTCGTTTATGTGAAAAACTGGGTGCTGGCGACTGTGGGGGGCAAGCAGTGGGTCCCCTATACCAAGTGGTATGGGAGTGCACTAGCAGTCAACATGCTGAGAGCCTACGGCTGCATGGTGGTGTTTCATGTGCCTAAGGAGACAAGGGGAAAGTTGGAGGCTTTTGGACGATGGGTTGTGCACCTGGGGATTGCAAAGGACCACAAGGGCTGGCTGCTGTGGGACTTGACTAGCCAGAAGCTAACTGTTTCAAGGGATGTGAAGTTCCTTGAGTCCCTGTATTAAAAGGAATGGAAGCAGTAGCAGCAGCAGCTTCCTGCTATACCGCTGATCGTTGAGGCCGATGAGGTGTAGCGGGCCTTCAAGGCAAGTGGAGTTTTCTGTCTCTGAGGAGAAGATTTATGGGGTGACTGAGGATGGGGAAGAACCTGAGGTGGAGGAGCAGCAGCAGCCACAGTAGCAGCAGCCGCAACAGCAGCAGCAGCGGCAGCAGCAGCAGCAGCAAGATGCTGCACCACGTGCCCCACGTCCGCTTGAGCGTCCTAGGAGGGATGTTCGCCTTTCTGCCAGGCTGACCTATCCGAGTCGTGGGCAGCCAAAGGTGGTACGGGCTGGAAGTGTGGCTGAGCAGTGTGATGAGGATGAGATAGCGCACTGCTATGGGCACTCGTTCCTGAGCCCAAGACGCTAGCAGAGGCACTGAGCAGACCCAATGTTGAGAAGTGGAAGCAGGGTGTGAAGGAGGAGTATGACACTCTGCTGGAGAATGAGACATGTGAATTGTGTGAGCTGCCTCCTAGGAAGAAGGCAATTTCGTCGAAGCTGATCTTCAGGCACAAGTACGGACCTGATGGGGAGCTGGCACGTCACAAGTCAAGGCTTGTGGCTAAGGGGTTCCAGCAGACAAGAGGGAAGGGCTTTGACGAGCTTTATGCTCATGTGGGGAAAGGGAAAACACTGAGGGTGATGTTGGGAACGGCTGCAAACCACAAAAGGAAGATCAAGCAGATGTACGTCACGAGTGCCTTCCTAAATGGGATCATTCTTGAGCCTAAGGGATTGGATGATGGGAGCAGCAGGGTGTGCAGGTTGAACAAGGCCATCTATGGCTTGAGGCAGGCTCCTCGCGCATGGTACCACAAGCTGGAGGAGACACTGCTGGCTGGGGGTTTCAAGAAGAGAGAGTGTGATAACAGCCTGTTCCTGCTGGAAAAAAAGGAGCAGTTCCTCATGCTCGTGGTATATGTGGATGAAATCCTGCTCTTTTCTAAGTTTTCTGCAATGATTGACCGTGTGGAGGAGATGCTGGAGATGCAATTCAAGTGCTCAAATATGGGAGATCTGAAATATTACCTTGGGATGCATGTCGAGAGAGACCTTGACAAGGGAGTGTTGAGGTTGCACCAGAGGAAGTATTGTGAGGGGCTGGCTAAGAAGTTTGCGTTGCAAGATGGAGGAAAGCCAGCCACCCCACTGCCTTCGGGGTTCACTGATTGTGGGTGATGGGGAAGAGAGACAGAGCTCTTTCATTCCATGGTTGTGTTAGAGACAAAGGACTGAGTCTAGAACGTTTAGGGGCCGAAATATCACAAAATCGTTGGTCTTAGTGTCTGGACAGAAAACCGCGACTTCACAAGAAACGTCGTCGCCGAAACGTTCACAGTTAAAATCTCACGGAAACTGAGTATGTTGTAGCTCTAAACCGTGGCTACAATTCCCAAGTTGAATCACGTCAAATGGTGAACTAAATCGTGAGTTATCCGTTTCGGCGCACAAGGGGTAAGCTGCCATATAATCTTAAATCAATCACAATAGTTTCACAAGTTCACAAGAGAGTTAGAGTAGGACTAAACCAGGTAGGAGGGGATGAGGAGGACGAGAGGGAAGGTCCCAAGGGTTCCCCAACCAAGGAAACCCCATGCCACAAAACTCCCCTCTCCATATGCAACCCCACTTTCACATTTGTCACTTTCCAACTCATGCCATCCACCTCAACCCACTTGGCCACACTTGCCAACCTGGTTTGGCTTCACCCAACCACATGGCAGCATCTACAGTGATGGGTTCGAAATTCCCAACCCCCGAAAGTCTGTACCCCACAATGAATCACTCAATAAGTTCCCACAGTCGCCGCAACCAAAGTACAGAAAGCATACGAACTCCAACGTTCGTAACTTTCTTGTTCTTGCTCCAATCGCAATGATTCTTGGACTGTCGAAAAGCTCTTGAGTAGAGGAGTCATGTCAGATATCTGCTCAAGCCAAGTACCATCCACACACACTCAGGAAATCCAAACTGCACAAAACACAAATTTCTTACACACGCTCACACCACGCATGCAACGCACGAACACATGATGGGAGGCAGACAGATGTGAATGCATATGACTGCATCACACAACAAACTCCCCCTCTGGCTGCCAACCATCATCCCACATTCCATAGCTCAAGCATGCACCCTCAATGCACACTCATTCCAAAAAACTTCATTCATTTCCAACACTCATCCCAATGGACAGTCATCTCGGTCCGGCATCCCACTCCCAACATATCTTTTTTGCTCAAAACTGCAGCACCCCTCTGCACCCTTTGTCTCATAGCGTTAAGCTCCACACCCTCGCAATATAGCCCCACAGCAATAGGCTATCTCATCCCCATTCATTTGCTCAGCCACACTCCCAGCAGGTACCACACTTGGCTTTCCAAAGCTGGGATAGGTCAGCCCGTTAGGAGGGCGCACATCCCTCCTAGGACGGTCAGCCGCGCGTGCGGCACCTTGTGGAGCACCTTGCTGCTGCTGCTGCTGCTGCTGCTCCTCCACCTCAGGTTCTCCCCCATCCTCAGTCACCCCAGAGATCTCCTCCTCTGAGACAGTGACCTGCACTTGCCTCGAAGGCCGCTGCACCTCATCGGCCTCAATGATCAGTGGTGTAGTCGGAAGCTTCTGTTGCTGCTGCTTCCACTCCTTGTAGTACAAGGACTCGAGGAACTTCACATCCCTCGACACAGTCAGCTGCTGGCTGGTCAAGTCCCAAATCAGCCAGCCCTTGTGATCCTTCGCATGTCCCAAGTGCACACCCCATCTCCCAGAAGCCTCTAGCTTTCCCCGCTTTTCCTTCTACATGAAACACTACCATGCACCCGAACGCTCTCAGCATGTTGACCGCTGGTGCACTCCCATACCACTTGGTGTAGGGGATCCATTGATTGTCCCCCACAGTCGCCAGCACCCTGTTCTTCACAAGAGCGACCTGTCGCAGTGCAGTAACCCAAAACGGATCCAGCAGCCCTGCACGCCCAAGGGGAGTACGGGCACCTTCCTGCAGGGTCCGGTTGAACCGCTCAGCCACGCCATTCTGTTTTCTGAGGGTTGTAGGGCACTGTGAGCTGATGCTGGATCCCCTTCTTTAGCACCGCCTCATAATCAGCGCCGATGAACTCTCCCCCATTGTCGGTGCGGATCACCTTCACCTTGTGTCCGCTCTCCCTTTGAGCTCTCGGCATCCACTCCTTCAAAACAGCCGCTGCCACCTCCCCCTTCGTTTTGAGGGGGTACACCCACACCGCACGTGTGTGGTCGTCCACGATGGTCAGGAAATAGCGGCTGCCCGAGAGCGAAGTGGCCCTCGTGGGGCCCACCACGTCCATGTGCACAAGCGCAAGTGGTGCCTTGGCTGGTCCCGTGCTGCTGCTGAAAGGGAACTTGGTGAATTTCGTCTCAAGGCACGTAGGGCAGCTCCCAATCTCCTTTGCTGCCCCCTTCACCTCCAATCCCTTCAAGCTCCCATCCTTCACCAACTTCTGCAGCATAGGAATGTTGATGTGGCACAACCTCTCGTGCCACGTCTCCCAATCGGCCTCACCACTCCCGGATGAAGCCTTTGCCCATGCAGCCGTTGCATCCACACCAGCAAGCACCTCACCATGTGGTTGCTGTGGCTGCTGCACCTTCTTGACTGCATCCAGGGCCCCAGCAGTTGGTGCAGTCTCCTCTCCTCCCGCAGTTGCTTTAGCCGCTGCCGCTGCCTTTGCCGTTGATAGTGGTTTCCCATTCCAAGGGATGATGGGCAGCTGCCACAGCAGCAACAACAGCAACTCCACAAGCTTCCCAAGCAGCAACAACAGCAGCAACTTCCCAAGCTTTGCACGGCAGCTGGTTGGGCCGAACGTGACTTTGGCCTTGCTTTTCTGCAGTCGGCGCACAGAGAGAAGGTTAGCGGACAAGCCTTCAACAAGTAGGACATTCCCAAGTCCCACAAGTCCCCCATTGGCTCCCATCACCTTGGCATTCCCAATGCCAATTACAGCGAGCAAAGCACCTGAAGCGGCAGCCACAAACTTGATCTTCCCAGGGGGTTTCACCTCATCAAGCAAATCTGCCCGCGGAGTCATGTGACTCGTGCAACCAGAATCGATCACCCAGTGAGTGAGGGGGTGCATCACAACCTTCCCAACCGAACCCACATCATCCTCACTCCCTTTCACTTCCTCAACCATGAGGAACATCCGAGGGTCGGCTTTACCTTGTGCACCTGAACCTTGCACAGCGCCACCTCGTGCACGTTCACCACTTGGCGGCTTCATGCCTAGAGGCGCCCATCCTTCAGGCCGGCTGAAACACTTGAACCACGGGTGTCCAGCCTTCTTGCAGTACCAACATGCACCCTCCATTCGGGTGCTCCCCCTGCCACCAGATCTGCCATGCCCCTCGTTGTAGTCACCTCGGCCTCTCCCTCTGCCAAAGCCTCTCCCACGGCCTCGGCCTCTCCCTCCCCCTCTTCCTCTGCTGCCTCCTGCAGCTCCATACCCCTCAGCAGTTTTGTTGGCAGCACCACCTCCAGTGTGGTGCCTGCAGAAGTCCTCCTGCAGGATCTGCTGCCGTAGCCACTCAGGCGTCCACTTGTCCTGCTGAACATTGAGGGTGGGGATGAGGTTGTCCCACGAGTTGTCGAGCACCGAGATGATCGGCCTTTGTGCACTGCTGCATCTCCGACACCTTGCTGCCCGCCCGCATGGAGAGGGCAGCCAGCTCCTTCTCCAATACGATCACCATCGGCAGCGTGTTGGGCTGAACCACATCGCGCAGTAGTTTCCACGCCTTCGGCCCGGACTCATCGAGCTCCACCAAATCCTTGATGTGCTGAAAGTTGTCATTGTTGACAGACTGTAGAATCAGGTCGTATAGCACCGCACTCCGCTCAATCCACCGATCCTGAGCATCTCCTTCCTCGGGCATTTTCTCTTCTCCCATCGCAAGTTTCAGCAGCTTGTAGCGCTTGAAGACGCTCCTCATCCGCCCACTCCATTCCTCGTAGTTGGAGCCATCCAACGCCTCAATCTTGGATGGTGGCAGCGCTCTCCTCTTCTCAACTGCTTCTCCACTCCCTTGACTCATCTCCTCTGCTCCCAATCACAGGTTTCAGCTCCCCCCTTTTGCTGTCCACACCGAAGTCCCACACAATTTCCACAAGTGTCGGCGCCAACGAAATTTCGGCAGAGTTTCCCCTTAGCGGAAGTCACTCCCAACCTCTAGAACTCCACTTAGGCACGCCCACAGGCACTCAGGAAATCCAAACCGCACAAAACACAAATTTCTTGCACACGCTCACACCACGCATGCAACGCACGAACACATGATGGGAGGCAGACAGATGTGAATGCATATGATTGCATCACACAACAGGTTGGGGCGCTCAACTATGCTGCCAACCAAATGCGGCCTGACATTGCCTTTGCAACATCCAGGCTTGCGAGTGTGGTTTCTCGCCCCAGTCATGAGCAGCTGGAAGCGGCCAAGAGGTTGGTCCGCTATGTGAGTGCAACGGCATCAGTGGGCTTGGAGTACAGTGCTGCGCGACAAAGGCAGCAGCGGGTGCTGCTGATTTGGGCAAAGGGGAGATGCTCTTGATTTGTTACACCGACACTAGCTTCAACTCTGTGAAGGCAGATGGCACCAGCATTGGAGGCTATGTGTGCCTCTTTGGAGGTGGTGCAGTGAGCTGGCGCAGCAAGAAGCAGAACATGGTGGGGCTGTCCTCGTGTGAGACTGAGTACATGGCCCTTCATCATGGGGCCAAGGAGGTGGTGTGGCTGAGGCGTTTGTTGGAGGAGATCGGTGTTGGTCAGAGGGAGCCGACTGTGATGTTTTGTGACAATGAGTCAGCAGTGAAGCTTGCGAAGAATGCTTGTCTTCATGGCCTGACAAAGCACATCAGGCCAAAGTGGCATTGGACAAGGACGCTCCTGGACGAGGAGGTGCGGCTGTAGATTGTGAAGACCCAGCAGCAGGCAGCTGACATTCTCACCAAGCTTCTGGCTGAACCTGAGCACTGGAAGGGGATGAAGCTTGCTGGAATGAGTGTGCATTGAGGGTGCATGCTTGATTTATAGCATGTGGGATGATGGTTGACAGCCAGAGGGGGAGTTTGTTGTGTGATGCTATCATTCGCATTCACGTCTGTTTGCCTCCCATCATATGTTCGTGCGTTGCATGCGTGGTGTGAGCGTGTGCAAGAATTTGTGTTTTGTGTGGTTTGGATTTTCTGAGTGTTTGTGAATGTTATCTTGCTTGAGCAGATATCCGAAATCCTGGTCAAGTGCTTTTTTGACGAGCCAAGGATCGCTTCAATCGGAGCACGAACGAGAAAGTTACGAACGTTCGAAGTTCGTATGCTTTTGATGTTCGGTTGTGGCGACCATGGGAAGTTGTGGGATTGGCTCCATAAGGGGTATAGACTTTTGGGGGTTGGGAAATTCGTCACTTTAACTGTAGATGCTGCCAAGTGATTGGGAGAATCCAAACTAGGCTGGCAAGTGTGGCCAAGTTGGGTGAGGTGGATGGCATGAGTTGGGAAAGTGACAAAAGTAAAAGTGGGGTTGCTGTGGGGAGGGGACGTGATATGCTTATGGGGTTTCCTTGGTTGAGGACTCTCTTTAGACCTTCCCTCTCACCCTTCTTATCCCCTCCTACCTGGTTTATTGGCACTCCAACATTCTTGTGTGCAACTTGTGAAACCATTGTGATTGAGTTAAATTTCTATGGCAGCATACCCCCTAGTGCGCCGAAATTGATAACTCGAGATATACTCCATCATTTGATACGATTCAAATTGGGAACGATAGCCTTGGTCAAGGGCTAGAACATACTCAACATACCCTAAAGGTTAGTTTTTCGTCGACGGCGTTTCTTGTGACCGCGACAGTTCTTTCCAGATTTCTAAGCCAACGATGTTGTGATACTTCGGCCCCTAAACGTTCTAGACTCCGTCCTTAGTCTCTAACAGGAGGCGTTGGAGCTGCTGACGGTATGAGTACTGCACCGCGCTAACCGTTTTTCTCCCCGCATCCGTAGTCATCCCTACCACCACTAGGCTCGAAACTTCGTCAGGTTCTTAGTCTTCCGTCTTCCACTGGCCTTACTCAGCCTCTCCTGTGTCCTCCGCCTAACCAGTCACAGCCGCAGTTGCTGCCTGGCTCTCCGCTGCCTGCTCCTTCTCCGTACCCCGCACAGACAGGCTCCCTGGCAAAGCGTCGTGAGCCTGTGTCTTGTCCTGCCTCCCCTGTTCGCACTGTCAATCGTGCTCGTCGTTCTCGTCCTCCGCCTGTCCTTGGCATGCACACTATGACACTTCGTCCTTCCTCTGTTCCACAGCGTGTTGCTCTGCCGTCTCCTTCAACGTCCTCCCTTCCTGACGTTCCTGACCCTGAGTCCGACCTTGCTCGTGCTGCTAGTCCCACTGACCCTCGTCTCCTCGAACTATTGTCACTGACCCTTCCTTTGAGTCTACTGCTGCGTCTGCCCTAGTCACTGAGCTTGTCGACTTTGCTGCTACCCGTCGTCTTGACTACGTCGCGAGTCTTGTTACTGAGTCTGAGTCTGTCTGTCCTCCGTCCATCGGGGGTGAGCTTGCCCTTGGCAGTGACGTCCTTGAGGATATGTAGTTTGAGCTTGAGTGTCCCGCGACCGCTTTACCGCGTTTCACGTCCATGTTGCTTTGCCCTGAGGGAGACCCAGATAAACTAGACATCCCCACCCCGCGCTCTTACGCAGAGGCGATTACGGGTGATTACTCCTCTTAGTGGCAGAGATGGCTTCTTGGAAGTCCACAGGCACCTACGTCGACGAGGTTCCCCCTCCTGGGGCAAACATAGTCGATGGCATGTGGATTTTCAGAGTGAAGCGATCGTCGGGTTCTCTGCCTGCCTTCAAGGCGCGTTACGTTGCTCGAGGCTTCAGTCAACGATACGGGGTCGACTTCTTCCAGACCTTCTCCCCCACCCCAAAGATGACCACTCTTCGGGTGTTACTACACGTTATAGCACAGTGTCACTACGAGCTAAACTCGCTCGACCTCTCCACAGCTTTCTTGCAGGGAAGCTTTCAAGAGGAGATCTGGCTACGCCGCTCACCTGGCTTCACCTAGTCGTTTCCTGAGGGTACCCAGTGGAGCCTCCGGCGGCCAGTCTACGTACGGTCTCCTCCAGTCTCCCCGCGAGTGGCACAACACACTGGGGACGACGCTTGCGGCTCTTAGGGTTTCTCCTTCGACTGCTGACCCGTCGCTGTTTCTGCACACCGACCCTTCTCGGCCGCCGTTCTACATCCTCAACTACGTCGACGACTTGGTCTTTGCTACTGCCGACATTGAGGCGCTGGCCTTTGTGAAGTCGGAGCTGCAGAAGAGACACACTTGCACTGACCTGGGTGAGCTGCGCAGCTATCTTGGCTTGTAGATCACTCGGAACAGCGCAAGGCGCACCATCACGTTACACATGGTGCAGCAGGTCCTTCAGCACTTCGGCTTCCATTTCTTCTCGCCACAGCCCACTCTTCTGCCACTCGCTTGCTCTCAGCTCCACCTTTGGACGAGTCCGTAGAGCCGAGTGGTCCGTATCCAGAGCTTGTGGGTTGCCTCATGTACCTGATGACGTGCCACAATCTGAGCTCGCGTACCCTCTCAGCCTCCTGGCTCGCTACGTGGCTCCTGGTCGGCACCAAAAGGTGCACTGGGAAGTTGCTAAGAGGGTATTGCGTTACTTGTGCAGTACATCGGGCATGGGGCTTGTGCTTGGAGGACGGGACTCAGTGGTACTCACAGGTTACTCAGACGCTTCATGGGCCGACGAACAGGCAACTCAGTGGTTGTCACAGGGTTACACCTTTAGTCTTGGCTCTGGTTCTGTCTCGTGGAGGTCCATTTGTTCGTCTTCTGTGCTTAATTCCAGCTGTGCGGCCGAGATCTACGCTGGGGCTATGGCTGCACAGGAGCTACGCTGGCTGACCTACCTGCTGATCGACTTGGGGGAGCGGTCTCGTTCTCCTCCAGTTCTGTACGTTGTCGACTACAAGGCCATGCTTGGCTTGTGTCACGAGCAGAGACTGGAGAACAGAACGAAGAACATTGCTCTTCGCGCTTACTTGCTCAAGTTCTGCAGAAGCGTAGACAGCTTTGCCTTTCCTACGTTGCCTTTCGGGCCAACACTGCTTGATCTCTTCACCAAGGCCCTTTGTTCTGGTGATCATCAGCGTTTCTGCACTGCTCTTGGGCTTCTGCCTAGGGCCCAAAATCGGACTAGGCCCACCCTGTCTAACTAGGGTTGAGCCCTGTCTCACCTTGACTCCCTAGGGTAAATTTTTCGCTAGGCTAACAAATACAGTGTCAAAATTTTCCCAGCCTGATAGCGTCAGTGTAACTTTTTTCAAATACTGATTTGCAGGGTGAGATTTACGTTACACTGACCGTCCAATACAGCGAAAGCTGACTACTTCATTATAATTGTAGCAATGCTTCTCACATACAATGTTCACTTCACTCAGTAGTAGGCAAGCGACTCTGCAAACCACCGCTGTCGGCCACAAACTGGGTATATCTCTCCCTGGTCCTTGTGGAGTCTTTGGTGGGCCGTCTGAGCTTCTCCTCCCTGCAAATCGCCACCACCTCGAACCAGTCAATTTCATACTGGAGCAAGGAGCAGCGCATAAGATAGTCGAGGCTGCTGTCAAAGATGCTGTAGCGGTCCCAGGTTTTTATCAAATCCTGCTTGCTGAAGCCTCTCTCACACTCGGCCGTGCTGAGAGGCAGGACTGCTACTGCTTGCCATAGCAGCATAATGTTGGGGAAGGATTTCTGCCATGAATCATCCTGCAGCATGTTGGCAAGAGCTTGGTTGAATTCATCGTTGTGATGCTGTGAAAACATGGTACTCATGAACATCCACATCTCTGTCCGCACTTTGCTGTAGTTGAACCTTGTTGAAGGGAGAGAAGCATACGATACGAAACTCGAAGAGGGCGTTATTAAACCAATAATAGCAACCGAACCAACATTAGTATTAAATCGAGTAGTACAACATCCACATTCCAAAAAACACACTCACTCTGTGAAGTAGGCGCCATATCCGCCTTTCCAAGAGAGGTCCGGAAGACCCTCCTTTGCCAGAAACCAACACAGGGGCACAAACATGGCAGTAGGAGCGTCAGCCTTAGAAATAAATAGAACGATGTAGAGTATGCTGATGATATGGCGCGTGGCAGCGTCAGTCGTCTGCCACCGCGTCAACGTGGCCTGCCTCTGCTTGTCCGCCTCCGCGCTCTTGCTCTTTTAGGGCCGCCTTGTAAGCTTGGGTCGAAACGTGCGTCCAGTTGCTACCGATCTGCCGATCTCGTGCGCCCTCACCCCCTCGCGCCATAGCTGGTGTGCGCAGCAGGGTCTCCATATTGATGCAGATGTTGGACTTCAGCCCCGGCCGTCCGTCCTTCTTGCGGATAAGACACAATCACGAGAATTTCATGGACCATTCGGAGTCGGATCGGTGCTTGATGACGTCGAACGTTGCCTCTTCCGCCGTCTTCTCGACTGTTTCCTCCTCAGGATCCGCCGTTTTGGGAGGAGATGCAGACGTGTGTAGTGGCTTCACGCCCTTTAGACGTTGCTAGATGTATTTTACACCCACGAACTGTCATTTCCGGGGAGCACTCTGCGCGGTTGACGACGTCTCGATGACACCTTTGGACGATCCCTCACCACAACCTAGAACAAGGACAATAGAGGGGTGTGGCTTGAATGAAGAGGGTGAGTTGGAAGGCTCAAACAGGTACATGGTACCAACGAGACGCACGGGAGAGGGAGCACGAGGCACTTATTCGACGGGAATGCTATAAGTTTGAGACAGCTGCGGAAGAACGTCGAGCACAGAGAGGCCATTTTGGCGAGCTTCTAGTGGATCCGCGGGTTGTTGGTGTAAGGGCCTAATAAACTCAAGCTATTAGGACTTAATCAAACTTAAAACCTCTCCTCGGGGTCACCTCCAAGGGTCCCTGGGTGCCTGGTACAAGACCAGCCCCTATCCTCGGGTCCGAGTTTGTAGAGAGAAGGATCAAGAAGGACTTAGTCAAAACAGCAAGAGTACCTTGAACGTCGCGCAGCGTGCCGTGCAGACCGTCGGTCGGATTAAGCTGAGAATTCGCTATATCGAAGCTCGCTCCAAGAGCTTTAAAATGAGCCAAGTTGCCTCGCGAAAAGTTCTGCCATTACTAAGTTATGGCTCGGACAGCGTTTGCCTAGCGTTGGAGTGCTAGCATACTAGCGTTGACTCGGGTAGCATTCCGCCGTCGAATAGCGCAGAAACGAAATTCCAGCGAGGAAGGAATTCGCTTGAATCAATTTGACTATATTCAGGTACAAACAGAGAAGGATTAAATAGTTCTAGCTAGCAAGGACCTTGGGAATCAACCTGGGAACAACCAGGGATGATCCCAAATAATTCCAAGCAACAGAACCAACCTGGCTGGACAAAATAGCAGGTGGTAGGTTGGTAAACAACCTCTGGTTCTGTTTTTCCAACCTGGGAAAACAACAACCAGGTTCAGGTTCTAAAAACAGAACCTGTTTTGTCTTTGCCCAACCAGCCAAATGCTGGTTCCGCTGGTTTCCCCTGGCCTTGTAGCATGCAGATACAGACAAACAACATCCAACCTTCACCTAAATTGTACCCCTATAGTGCCTTCCCTGCTACACTATAGTTAACCAAACAAAACAGTACAATTCCGAGTTGGATAGAACTGAATCTGCGCAATCAACTCAACCGAACTGCAAAGCTTCCATCTTGGGTTCCTTTGCGAGCTCGTCCTTTCTGCTTGCACTGTTCATAGCGCATACAATGTTGTGCCGAAGCGCACATTGCGCGAGTACCTGCAAATGCATCAAGCGAAAAATGCGAAAGCAAACAAACACACGAACACACCATTCACACGCAAATGCATTCGCACACGCATACTCGTACAAACAGACGGCAGGATGTCGTGCAATGTGCATTTGCACCCAACACACTCCCCCTCAGCCTGCCGGCTGCATCCCCGTCATTCCATGCTAGTTCATGCTCATTCCACTCATGCGCACACAACGCCAATGAGGCTCATCCGCAAGCCTCTTGGTGAGAAAGTCTGCTGGCTGCTGGTGAGTCTTGATGTAGATTGGATTCACCGTCCCCCTCTTCACCTCCTTACGCAGCCAGTGCCACTTGATACGCATGTGCTTGTTCAGGCCATGAAGCACAGCGTTCCTGGCCATCCCAAGAGCCCCCTTGCTATCACAAAACAGCGGCGTAGCAACTTTCTGCTCCTGGCCAATCTCCTCTAACAGCCTCCTCAGCCAAATCACCTCCTTCACCCCATGGAACATCGCCATGTACTCTGATTCTACGGAAGAGAGTGCCGTCTCCGTCTGCTTCTTGGACCTCCAACTAACAGGTCCTCCCCCAACTACGCAGATGTATCCTCCCACAGATGAGGAATCCTCCTTCTCAGAAGCCCATGTAGCATCGGTAAAGCAAGTGAGAAATAGCTTGCCTTCTCCAAGCCTCTCCCCCTTCTCTTTCAGCACCTCCACCCCTTTCTGCTTCACCTGTGCAGATGCGGAGTATTGAACTCCAATGCTTGGGTGAGAGTTCAGGTACTTCACCACACGCTCAGCTGCATCCACCTGCTCCTCTGATGGATTCTGCACCACCCTAGCCAGCTGCCCAACCGAGAAAGAGATGTCGGGCCTCGTGTGAACTGCTGCGTACAAGAGGCTGCCTACCAAGGACTGAAATTGCTGCTGCTCTTCAGCTTCAACCCCTTCATCCTCTGCAGCCTTCACAAGCTTGAATTCTGCTGGCAGGGGAGTTGCAACCTTGCGCTCATTCTCAATCCCATACTTCTCCCCCAGCTCCTTGATGAACTTCTCCTGGTGCAGCTTCAACCACCTGTGATCTGGATCCCTCTCCACGTGCATCCCGAGGTAGTACTTTACCTCCCCAAGGTTCTTGCACTTGAAGTTTTCCATCAGTTGCTGCTGCACTTTCTGGATCTCCTTCATGCTGCTGCTGAAGAGAAGAATGTCGTCCACATAGACCAGAAACAGCACCAGCTTCTCCCCCTCGCCCTTGAGAAAGAGGTGTCAGAATCACTAGGCAAGAATGATGAACTAGCAGAAGTTTTGGGTACAAATATGAAACCCTAGTTGGGGTTGTACCCCATATTGGCTACCCCACTACAGCCTACAAGCATACTACAGTTTAACACACCCCCATAGGCAAAGTGGGGGAGAACAAAGGGTCACAAGACCAGTCCAGCAAAGCAAAGCAACGCCCAGGGTGGATCACAACGTCACCACACTCCGAGCACAAGTAAAGGCCACAAGGCCAGTTCACATGCAGTGCTAGATATAGTACAAGACAAGCAACACAGTGATCAAAACCTAGCAAGCAAGCAACAAGATATATATAAAGTACAGTACAAAGAATGTCAAGCAGTGAGCAAGTGAGGAAACGTGGACACAAGGCCTAAAGAAGTACAGTGCCGCTGATGATCACTAGGCGGGAGCGCCTTGGTGAAGATATCAGCAGTGTTGGCCTTCGAGTCCACGTACACAAGCCGAAGCTGACCGCGCTGCTGAAGCTCTCGAGCAAGAAAGTAGCGAAGAGCAATGTGCTTCGTCCTGTGCTCCAGTCTGTGCTCCTGACACAAGGCAAGAGCCGCCTTGTTGTCACCGTACAGAACTGGAGGAGAACTAGGCCGCTCTCCCAAGTCAGTCAGCAGGTAGGTGAGCCAGCGTAACTCCTGTGCAGCCATGGCTGTGGCGTAGATCTCAGCCTCACAACTAGAGCCGAGAACAGAGGAAGAGCGGGTGGACCGCCACGAGACAGAACCTGAGCCAAGGCTGAAGGTGTAACCCTGTGACGACCGCTGCGTAGCCAGGTCGTCCACCCAAGAGGCGTCCGAGTGACCAGTGAGGACAACTCTGTCGCGTCCTCCAAGCACCAGCCCCATGCCTGATGTACTGCACAGGTAACGCAGCACCCTCTTAGCAGCCTCCCAGTGCTCTCGCCTGTGTCTCCCAGGCGCAACGTAACGAGCAAGGATGCTAAGAGGGTACGCGAGGTCAGGTCGCGTGCAAGTCATCAGGTACATGAGGCAGCCTACAAGCTCTGGGTACGGGCCACTCGGCTCTACGGACTCGTCCGAAGGTGGAGCTGAGAGCGAGTGGCTGGTAGCCAGAGGTGTGGCCTGTGGTGAGGAGAACTGGAAGCCGAAGCGCTGAAGGACCTGCTGCACCATGTGTGACTGAGTCAGGGTGATGGTGCGGCGAGCTCTGTCCCGGGTGATCTGCAAGCCAAGGTAGCTACGCAGTTCACCCAGGTCAGTGCAGGTGTGTCTCTTCTGCAGCTCCGACTTCACACGAGCGAGTGCCTCAGTGTCAGCAGTAGCAAAGACCAAGTCGTCGACGTACACGAGAATGTAGAACGGCGGCAGCGACGTGTCTGTGCGCAGAAACAGCGACGGGTCAGCAGTAGACGGCGCGAACCCAAGAGCCGCAAGAGTAGTCCTCAGTGTGTCGTGCCACTCACGTGGCGCCTGGCGGAGACCGTAGACTGGCCGGCGGAGACTCCACTGGGTACCAGGGGGAAACGACCCAGTAAAGCCAGGTGGGCGGCGCAGCCAGATCTCCTCGTGCAGGCTGCCCTGCAGGAAGGCTGTGCTGAAGTCAAGAGAGTGAAGCTCGTAATCACGCTGAGCGGCAACGTGCAGCAAAACCCGAAGAGTGGTCATCTTCGGGGTGGGGGAGAAGGTCTGGAAGAAGTCGACCCCCTGACGCTGACTGAAGCCTCTAGCAACGTAACGAGCCTTGAAGACAGGCGGAGAACCTGGCGGCCGCTTCACCCTGAAAATCCACATGCCATCGACGATGTTCGCCCCAGGAGGGGGAACCTCGTCGACGTAGGTGCCTGTGGACTTCCAGGATGCCATCTCTGCGTCCATGGCTGTCTGCCACTGAGAGGAGTAGGGACCCGAGATCGCCTCTGCGTAAGTGCGCGGAGTGGGGATGTCTAGTGCATCCGGGTCTCCCTCAGGGGCAAGCAACCAGGCCACGAGATGAGGTACAGCAGCCGCAAGAGAGTCAAAGTCCTCCTGCCTGTCCTCAAGGACGTCCGTGCCGAGAGCACACTCACCCCCGACGGACGGAGGACAGACAGACGCAGACTCAGACTCAGCAACAAGGCTAGCAGCGTAGTCTAGACGACAGGCAGCAGCAAAGTCAACCAACTCAGCGACCAGAGCAGACGCAGCCGAGGACTCAAAGGTAGGGTCAGTGACAACAGTAGCGAGGAGACGCGTGACTGTAGGGTGCTCAGCGCGATACCGGTCAGACTCAGGGTCCGGAACGGCAGGCAAAGAGGACGCAGGAGGAGACGGTAGAGGGACACGCCGAGGAGCAGTAGAGGGACGTAGAGTCATGTAGTGAGTGCCTGGGACAGGAGGAGGACGCTCACGACGGACACGACTACCAGTGCGAGCAGGACGAACAGGCGACGCAGGACGAGACTCAGGCTCACGACGCTCTGTAAGACCTCCTGTGGGACCAGTATAAGGAGAGGGAGCAGGGAGAGGCGAGGCAGGCGGTAACTGTGACTGCGGCTGGACAGGCGGAGGACACTCTACGGAGGGAGGAGGACAAGGAGGAGGAGCCTGCCCAAGAACCTGCTGAAGGAGCGGTACGAAGTACGGTCGCGGCCGCGCAGCGTCTCCAGAAGCAGAAGGGACTCCAGCGGCCGGGTCCTCAGCACCAGTAGGAGCTCCAGCGTCCGGGTCCACAGCACCAGCAGCAGCTCCACCGGCCGGGTCCCCAGCTCCAGCAGCAGCTCCACCGTCCGACTCCTCAGCACCAGCAGCAGCTCCACCAGGTGGGTCCGCAGCACCAGCAGCAGCGCCACCCCCAGAGTCGGCAGCTCCAACTCCGCTAGCACCGCCAGCGCCAGAGTCCCCAGCTCCAGCAGCTCCAGTCGCAGTGCTCCCAGAACAGCCAGTCCCGGCAGCTCCAGTACCCCCAGTACGAGCACCCCCAGGACGAGTAGCTCCAGCACCCCAAACTCCAGCCGAGCCACTAGGACGGCGAAAGCGTCGGACGTACCAGTCACGAAGCTGCTGCGGTGTGAGAGACTGCTCAGCACCCCGAACCGGAGCACCCCCAGACACAGTAACCCGAGGCTCCGTAGGCTCAGTAGCAGCACCCCCAGGCTCAGTACCCGCAGGCTCAGTACCCGCAGGCTCAGCACCCCCAGTCGCAGCACCCCCAGGCTCAGCACCCCCAGGCCTCGCACCCGCAGGCTCAGCACCCCTAGGCGCAGCACCCCCAGGCTCCGTACTCTCAGGCACCGTACCCTCAGCTCCAGCACCCTCAGTCCCAGCACCTGCAGCCCCAGCACCCCCAGGCCCAGCACCCCCAGGCTCAGCACTCCCAGCAGCACCACCCGCAGCAGCACCTGAGTCACCTGTGACCTCGACAGGCTCAGCGACGGGAGGAGGGTCTACCTGAGAGACACCTGAAGGAGCAGGACCCTGAGGGGGAAGGGGGTCTACCGGAGGGGGACCAGGAGCAAGGAAAAGTGGCGGGGGAGGGAGGGGGGCAGTGCGGTAGGGGAAGAGACGGTAAAAGGGGACCGACTCGTCAAAGGTGACATCCTGAGAGGCGAAGACCCGGCGCGAGGTGGGGTGGTAAAACTGCCAGCCAGGCGCGTCAGGGACAAAGCCAAGGAAGACACAGGGAAGCGTGCGGGAGGAGAGCTTGTCCGCGGACGTATCGCGGACAAGGGCACGAGCACCCCACACCCGGAAGCGCGACGCATCGCCAACCTCCCCCGTCCAACGCAGTGTGGGCGAGGTCTCCGGCAAGGAGACACGGGGCCAGAGGTTGAGCTGATGCGCGGCGTACCGGACAGCAAACGGCCACAGAAAATGGGGAGCCGCCGCGTGGACCAAGGAGGTACGAGCGACCTCCATGACCAGGCCAATGCGACGCTCAGCAACCCCATTCTGCTGTGGGGAGTCCGGAAGCGTGAAGGTCTGCTCGATGCCCTCCGCCTGACAGAAGGTCCTCAAGAGGTCGGAGGAAAACTCACCACCTCTGTCAGAGTGCAGACGCAGGACAGGAAGATCCGTCCGGAAACGGCGGCGGAGCTGGAGACGAACCGTGCGGATCCAAGGGATCAGAACAGCAGGGACCTCACCCTTGGTGCGCAAGGGGAAGACCGTGGTGTAACGCGAGTAGTCGTCGACAACCAGCAAAAAATACCGCTCACCGCCCTGACCACGAACGCGGGCTGGGCCCCACACGTCCAGGTGGAGGGTCTCCAGAGGAGCCTCTGTCGGGGGGAACGAGGAGGAGTGAGGAGCGGCGCGCTGCCGCCCCTCGACGCAAGGAAGGCAAGGCGGCGCAGGCGAGGCAGGGAGGGGAGGGAGGGACCTGGGAAGACCGGACACAAGGAGGCGACGGTGCATGCCACGAAGGCGTGGCAAGGAGGGGTGACCCAGGCGGTGGTGCCAGAGAAGAGTCTGGTGCGACAGGGAACGACACTCACAGGCGTGGGCCACCAGACCTGACTCAGACACCTGACCGACAGCAGCTACCTGGGGAGACGCAGTGGTCAGTGTGTAGAGACTCGACCCCGGCCGACGGGTGAACGTGGCCAGGTGACGGCCGGTCCTGGAGCACGTGCAGATCGCCACACGCTGTCCGCCAGGGGTAAAGGTGTCAACCCACTGATCCTGGAGGACAGCGTTGCTCACCAGGTTCGTCGAGAACGAGGGGAGGTGGAAACCCGACAACGAGCCAGACGGAACCGCCGGACAAGGGAGGACAGTGGTAGACTGGGCAAGGACTGGGCCCCCAGAGGGGTCAGCCAAGGAGACTGGGACCGGTGCAGGAAGCGGTGTGAGCTCAGTACTGTCACGAAAGAAGCAACGGGAAGCACCTGAGTCAAGGGTGAAGGTGTGACAGGCCTCAGCCGGTGCGGTACCTGAGAGAGCAGTCTCTGTGGGTGCTGTACCTGAGAGAGCAGACTCGAAACCAGCCGGGACAGCACTGGAGGGAGCAAGTACAGGGGGCACCATACCAGAGAGAGCAGACTCACTAGTACCCAGGGCAGCGGGCTCTATACCTGGGTCAGGCGGCACACACAAGTAACAGTCTCCCTCGGCACTAACAGTCAATGCATACATGGCAGCAATAATAGCATCATAGTCAAGAGCAAAGACATCAACACCAGCCCTCATGAGCTCAGCCCAGCGGGGGCGCTCAACATCCGCACCCATCTCCTCACGCCAAGCGTCGTCAAGGCGGGAGAAGCAGCGGTACGGGGTGTGGAACCTCCCACACGTCTGTCCCTTGCGGTCACCTGTGCGAATGACATAAGAACAGCGGGCACTGGCCCCCGACGTCCCACGCTGAGCAAGCCACTCACGAAGCTGCTGGGTCGTCTGGGGACGCTGCTGCTGCTGGGAGCTCTGGCCAGAGCCAGTGCCTCCACTCCGACCTCCGCCGCCACCACTACCACCGCTCCGACCGCCACCGCCACCACCGCCACCACCGCCACCGCCGCCACCGCCGCCGCCGCCACTACTGCCACTGCTCCCTCCGCCGCCCCCGTCTCCACCACCGACCCCACTCCCACCAGCGCTCCCGCCACCGCTCCCTCCAGCACCGCCTCCCCCCCCCCCCCCCCCCCCCCCCTCCCCCACCTCCTCCCCCACCAGCGCCACCACCACCACTTTTGCCCCCCTTGCCCTTGCCGGTGCGGCGCCTCCCACCAGGAGTAGAAGCAGCGCCAACAGACTCAGCACCAAGGAAGTCAACAGCAGCAGCAGCAGCGTAGGAGGGAGCGAGGGGAGAGGGAGAACACCCCTCAAAGATGGGGGTGCGAGGAGCGCCACGAGCAGCACCGACAGCTACAATGCTCTTTTCGGCCGCGAGCAGGTGCTCCTCTAGGAGGGCGACTGTGAGCTCAGTGGGACAGCGAGCAAGGAAGTGGTCTCGAACTGAGCGGAGGGTGTCAGGGAGACGGGTGACTATGAAGTGGAGTGTCCAGTACAGTGGAGGGGGGTTCTTAGCGCAGAACTCGGTGGGAAGGGCGGCACGCAGGCGAGCATCACTAGTGCGAAGGTGGGTGATAAGATCGGCGACTGTAGTAAAGGTGGACAGATCGGGGAACAGGTACGGCAGCATGAGGCGGCTAAGCTCGGCTGTGGCAGGCGAGGAGTAGCGAGCGACGACAGCGTCGTACAGGGCCTTAGCGGATTTGCAGTCGCCAAAATGCTCTAGCTCAGCTAACGGCAGGTGACTGCGAATGGCTAGGCGAGCAGCTGCGTCACGAGTCTGCCAGTGGGAACGAACACTAAGCTCAGCTGTGGCAGGAGGGGCAGGCGCAGCACCAGACGCGTAGTCATAGAGCGACACATGCTCCTTGCTATCGCTCAGGAGAAACAGCTGCAGGTCATCTAGCCAAGCGGTGAAACGCACAGGGCGGCCCTCAGCATCGAACGACAGCACGCGAATGGAAGCCATAGCGACAGTGTGACAGAGTAACGCAAGCTGCCGCAGCAGGGGAAGACGACTGTGCACGGATAGAGAGCAGCGGGCGAGGCTGGCGCTACGGGCAGGTGGCGCTGCAAGCGGTCAGTGCGACGGGAGGGCGACGCTGCGAGCGGGCAGCGCGGCGGACGGGCCGGGAAGCGGGCAGCGCGGCGGGCAGGCGGCGCTGCAAGCGGGCAGCACGGTGGGCGGGCGACGCTGCGAGGCGGGCGGGCCGCAAAGCGGGCAGCGGGCGGGCGGGCGGGCTGCGAAGCGGGCAGCGGGGCGAGCGGGCTGCGAAGCGGGCAGCGAGCGGGCGGGCGGGCTGCGAAGTGGGCGGGCCGCGAAGCGGGCAGCGGGGCGAGCGGGCTGCGAGGCGGGCGGGCCGCGAAGCGGGCAGCGAGCGGGCGGGCGGGCTGCGAAGTGGCGGGCCGCGAAGCGGGCAGCGAGCGAGCGGGCTGCGAAGCGGGCGGGCCGCGAAGCGGGCAGCGAGCGAGCGGGCTGCGAAGCGGGCGGGCCGCGAAGCGGGCAGCGAGCGGGCGGGCGGGCTGCGTAGCGAGCGGGCCGCGAAGCGGGCAGCGAGCGGGCGGGCGGGCTGCGAGCGGGCGGCTCGGCGAGGGGCGCGCGAGGGCGCTAGTGAGGGGCGCGCGAGGGCGCTAGTGAGGGGCGCGCGAGGGCGCTAGCAAGGGGCGCGCGAGGGCGCTAGCAAAGGGGCGCGCGAGGGCGCTAACGAAGGGGCGCGCGAGGGCGCTGACGTGAGTGCGCGCGAGGGCGCTAACGAGGGTGCGCGCGAGGGCGCTAACGAGGGCGCACGAGGGCGCTACGAGGCTAGGGAACGGGGTAGCGTGGTAACCGCATGCGAGCGGTGGTGGGCCCTAAAAAAACGATCGGTAGGTCCTAGGGACCTCCTGCTCTGAATACCATGTCAGAATCACTAGGCAAGAATGATGAACTAGCAGAAGTTTTGGGTACAAATATGAAACCCTAGTTGGGGTTGTACCCCATATTGGCTACCCCACTACAGCCTACAAACATAATACAGTTTAACAAGAGGCTCTCATCACAGCTGCTGGTCCTGAATCCCATCTCCTCTAAAACAGCTGCCAACTTCTGGTACCAGCAGCGTGGCGCCTGCTTCAAGCCGTAGATGGACTTGTTGAGCTTGCACACCCTGCCCGTACCATCCTCATACCCAGGCGGCTGCGTCATGTACACATCCTCCTCTAAAATCCCATTCAGGAATGCCGTTGAAATATCCATCTGAATGATGAATTTCCCACTAACAGCTGCATCTGCCAACAAGACACGGAGGGTAGGGGGTTTGGCAGTGGGAGCAAAGATCTCGTTGAAGTCCTGCTTCTCCTTCTGCATAAACCCCTTCGCCACCAGCCTACTCTTGTAGATGGTGACCTGCCCCTTGTCATCGGTCTTGATCCTCAGCACCCACTTGCATTGTATCGCTTTCTTCCCATCAGGCAGCACCACCAGATCCCATGTCCTATTCTCCAGCAGACTCTGGTACTCAGCATCCCTAGAAGCCAGCCACTTGTCCCTATCTGGTCCAGCTAATGCCTCTTCCATGCTAGCTGGTTCCTCTGGTGCAGGGGCAAGAAAACAATACGCAGGCTCATCCTCCTCATCCGGGTCATAGCCATGAGGTAGAATCAGCAATGCCTCTTCGGTCCCTAGCTGCTGCTCTGCTGCATCAGTTCCTGCAGTCAGCTTCTTAGTAGCCATACGGGTACGTCCTGGCCTGGAGACGGGTGTCTCCCATCCCTTCATAACGACACCCTTCGGCTTCTTAGTTTTTCCCTGCTGCTTCTCTCCTCCCTCGGGTCCAGCAGCTCCACTAGTGCTGCCGCCAGTTTCCACACCATTTTCTCCACCAGCAGATGCCTCCTGTACCTTCTCTCCATCACCATTTCCAGCAGCTGCCTCCTCTCCCTCCTCCCACACACTAGGAGTCAGGTCCAGCTGCATGGTGATCTGCTCCATCTGCTGGGACACCCTTGCCTCCGGCTGTTTCTCCCAGCTCCCATACATCATGCCCTCAATGAATTTCACATCTCTGCTGTCAAACAACACACCCTTGGATGGTTCCCACAGCAGCCATCCCTTGCTCTCAGCAGCCAGCCCCAAATGCACACACCAGATTGCACTCGCCCCCAACTTACTGCGGTAGGTCTTGGGGACGTGGGCGACTGCCATGCAACCGAACACCCTCAGCATGTCCACCGGCGGCTTCCTCCCAAGCCACCTCTCCAACGGCACCCACGAGTCATCCCCAACCTTGGTGAGCACCCTGTTCCTAGCGACAGTGGCGTGCCGGACAGCATGAGGCCACATAGAATTGCTCAGCCCAGATTCTATGAGCAGCGCCCTAGCTGTCTCCAGAATGGTCCGGTTTGCCCGTTCTGCTACACCATTGGACTGTGGGGTATAAGCCGTGGTCAGCTCTCTCTGGATGCCCTGCTTCTTGAGCCAGGCCGTCATTTCAGCTCCAAGGAACTCACCACCCCGGTCTGTCCTAATCCGCTTCACTACACACTCCGCCTGCTTCTCCACGAATGGCAGCCAATCGTCCCGTATCGTGGAGGCGGCGTGGTCCTTCTGCTTCAGCGGATACGCCCACATCAGCCTGCTCCAGTCATCCACAATTGTAAGAAAATACCGCTCCCCCTTGTGTCCTTGCACCGGCAGCGGCCCCACCAAGTCCATGTGGACCAGCTCCAAAGGCTTCTTGCTCCTGCCAGCCACACTATGGAAAGGGAAACGGGTGAACTTTGAAAGCAAACAGATTTCACAGTTGTCATCGGGTGGCTGTCCGTTCAGCTTCAGACCCTTAACGGCTCCATCCTTCTCCAGCTGCTTCAGCAAAGGCATTGCCACATGCCCTAAGCGCCGGTGTGCCGTTGCCCAATCTGTCTCCCCAGATCTGGCCGACACTTTCACACCAACCCCTCCAACGGCATTGCACTCCCCCTGGGATGCAGACCCCTCTCCAGCCTGCCCCCCACCATGCCACGCCAGGGCCGGCAGCTGCCACATAGATCTGTACACGTCCTTGCTCTCGTGCAGATCCCAAAGCACCCGATTGCCCAGCTTCCCCTTATAAGTGCGTGCCCCATCCGTGTTGGTGTTCACCCCAGCCTTGCCAAGCTTACGGAGGGAGATAAGGTTGGCCTTCAGGTCGGGGACGAAGAGAACGTCGTGCAGCACCACCGGCTTGCCATCCGCTCCCTTAAACGCAGCTCGTCCCGCACTAGCCACCTTCAACATGTGTCCAGAGGCGGAGCACACTTCATTGATCGGTGCAGCTCGTACTTCGTCCAGCAGGTCCTTGCGCGGCGTCATCGTCCAAGCAGCGCCTGTGTCCAACACCCAATAGTCTAGGGGGTGCAGCTCTGCTCCAACTTTGGCAGAGGCGTCTCCTTGCTCCCCCTTGTCTCCCACATGGAAGAATTGGCCCGCGGTGCGCTCCTTCTTCTTCTCCGCACCGCCGTTGCCCTTCGGGTTGTTGTCGGACGAATCAGCGACCATGTTGGCGCCGTTTTTCTGGTTCCTCCGCGCGCCGCCATCCTGGTGACGATTCTGGGGGGTCCATCCATCGGGTTTCTTATAGCACAAAAACCAGGGGTGCCCTTCCTTCTCACAATACCAGCAACTCCCTTTCATTTTGCCACCAGCACCCGACTTGCCCCCACGTCCAGATTTCGCACCGCGACCCCAACCGGTACCTCCTTGTTGGTCGTTGGAGTCGTCGTCTTTCTTTGCACCGCGTCCAGCACCACCGAAGCCACGTCCTCTGCCACGTCGGCTCCCTTGCATCCCGTAGCCGCTGCTGCCGTCGTCTCCACCCCTCAGTTGGCGGCGACGGAAGTCCTCCTCCAGAATCTTCGTCCGCACCCACTCGAGCGTCCACAAGCTCTGGTTCTGCGGCAGGCTCAATCCGCTCGTAAATTGAAGCCACGATTCTGGCAGCAGCGAGAGCATCTTCAAGCACTTGGTCTGCTCCGGGTAGGTGATTCCCGCGGTCGCCAACTTCGCGTAGAGGTCGCGCATCTTGTCCAGGACTGGTTGCACCGGCTCTCCCTCGCTCAGGCGCAACGCGGACAGCTCCCTCTCCAGCATCAACGTTGCGACAACGGAGGTCGGGGCGTGCAGCTCCTTCAACACGGTCCACGCCTTCGGACCGCATTCAACCTCCGGCAGCAGGTGCATGACGTGGTGACGCTGGTTCAGCTCCAAACTCTGCGACATCAAATAGTAGCCAGCCGAGGAGCGCTCGTCCCAATCTTCCTGCAGCGTGGGGTCACTCGGTCTAGGCTCCTCCCCAATCATTAGTTTCAGCAAACCGATCTGACGGAAATATAATTGCATTTTCCAGGCCCAATCATCATAGCCCTCACCATTGAACTTCTCGACGGTGAAATTCTTCAGCACCTCCTTGACAAGCGAGCCCTGGTTTGTTCGCGCTCCCCTTGGCGCTGAAAGACCAGAATCTTGGCTGCCGCTACGATCTTGGGCTGAAGATTCACCAGCTCCCGCCGAGGTGTTGCCCGCCATAGCTACCTATAACGAGGATCACTATAACGCAGCTCTGATACCAGCTTGTTGGTGTAAGGGCCTAATAAACTCAAGCTATTAGGACTTAATCAAACTTAAAACCTCTCCTCGGGGTCACCTCCAAGGGTCCCTGGGTGCCTGGTACAAGACCAGCCCCTATCCTCGGGTCCGAGTTTGTAGAGAGAAGGATCAAGAAGGACTTAGTCAAAACAGCAAGAGTACCTTGAACGTCGCGCAGCGTGCCGTGCAGACCGTCGGTCGGATTAAGCTGAGAATTCGCTATATCGAAGCTCGCTCCAAGAGCTTTAAAATGAGCCAAGTTGCCTCGCGAAAAGTTCTGCCATTACTAAGTTATGGCTCGGACAGCGTTTGCCTAGCGTTGGAGTGCTAGCATACTAGCGTTGACTCGGGTAGCATTCCGCCGTCGAATAGCGCAGAAACGAAATTCCAGCGAGGAAGGAATTCGCTTGAATCAATTTTACTATATTCAGGTACAAACAGAGAAGGATTAAATAGTTCTAGCTAGCAAGGACCTTGGGAATCAACCTGGGAACAACCAGGGATGATCCCAAATAATTCCAAGCAACAGAACCAACCTGGCTGGACAAAATAGCAGGTGGTAGGTTGGTAAACAACCTCTGGTTCTGTTTTTCCAACCTGGGAAAACAACAACCAGGTTCAGGTTCTAAAAACAGAACCTGTTTTGTCTTTGCCCAACCAGCCAAATGCTGGTTCCGCTGGTTTCCCCTGGCCTTGTAGCATGCAGATACAGACAAACAACATCCAACCTTCACCTAAATTGTACCCCTATAGTGCCTTCCCTGCTACACTATAGTTAACCAAACAAAACAGTACAATTCCGAGTTGGATAGAACTGAATCTGCGCAATCAACTCAACCGAACTGCAAAGCTTCCATCTTGGGTTCCTTTGCGAGCTCGTCCTTTCTGCTTGCACTGTTCATAGCGCATACAATGTTGTGCCGAAGCGCACATTGCGCGAGTACCTGCAAATGCATCAAGCGAAAAATGCGAAAGCAAACAAACACACGAACACACCATTCACACGCAAATGCATTCGCACACGCATACTCGTACAAACAGACGGCAGGATGTCGTGCAATGTGCATTTGCACCCAACACGGGTTCTTGCTCGACAGGCATGATTGGTAAGCGGGAGAGGTAGGCGTTGAGGTGGAACAACGACACGCCTGGGGAAGAACGGTGCTAGCAAGAAGGGACCCTTTCCTTTTACAACCACCCACCCACGCAGCGCCCGTGCATGCATGGTTCAGTTCCGTGCAACACGTGAAGATGATGTGTGGTAATGCCAGTTCCTTGTGTGGCTGCACACCTTCAGCAACTTCGGCGCGCTGCCAAGTAATGCTGGCAAACATATCTGCCGCCGGTTCAATGGTGGGCCTCCTCGCAGCGGGGAAAATTTTACCCACCGCACGTTGGGTACACAGCGCAGGGCGGCAGGGCGTTACGTGAGGGGTGCAGCGAATTCGGGCGAATCCTCGCTAATGGAGACTCAGTTCAGGGTAACTCAAAGCCCAACCTTTCTACACGGGGAAACGAAACGCCTACGCTAAATTTATAAGGGTAAAAAAGTAAACCATTAACTTGAAGAAAGGGTAATATAAACCATAGAATGTCTTGATAAGGGAAACTAGAAAAAAGAGACCTACAGAAAGGGCTAAAAGGTTATTTTACCCCTGTATTTTGGGCCCTGCTTTTGCCCACTCTGCCTCACTTGCTTGTCTCTTGGTCTTGCATTGCACTTGCTGTAGACTGCTATATATGCGTACACCTGCATGTTTACTATTGCTAGGTTGTGATCAATCTACTGCGTTGCTATTATAACTGTGCATGTGAACTGGCCTTGTGGCCGCTTGCTTGTGCTCGAAGTGTGTGGTGATCCTGAGATCCACCCTGGGCTTTGCCTTGTTTGCTTCTCTTAACTAATTTTGCGACCACATGCTTGTTGCGGTCGTTTTATATGCATCTCACTCAGCTATGGGGGTGTGCCAATATTATATTTCATATGCTTGTTTAGCTTGTAGAGAGTTACCCTTTAGGGGTACAACACTTCTCTCGATACCCATCTTGTACCCCTCCCATGACCTAACTCGACATTCTCCTTATTAGATTCTAACAGGTTTGTGGTTTCGTGCCCGTGCAGCTGTGCAGATTTTTTGTGGGCAGTATTTTCAAAGAGGGGGGGAGAGAGTGATTCCTCACTGTCTTCCATTGTCAGCTTCTGACAGTCTCATCAGACTCTCTCACCACGACCTACGTCCAAGATTCCTTCATCACCATCGATAGTTCTTGTTTGCCCATGTCAACTCTCGCGTCGGGAACACCCGCCCGCCAACATCGTTCTGTTGGGTGCAAATTTACATTGCACGACATCCTGCCGTCTGTTTGTACGAGTATGCGTGTGCGAATGCATTTGTGTGTGAATGGTGTGTTCGTGTGTTTGTTTGCTTTCGCATTTTTCGCTTGATGCATTTGCAGGTACTCGCGCAATGTGCGCTTCGGCACAACATTGTATGCGCTATGAACAGTGCAAGCAGAAAGGACGAGCTCGCAAAGGAACCCAAGATGGAAGCTTTGCAGTTCGGTTGAGTTGATTGCGCAGATTCAGTTCTATCCAACTCGGAATTGTACTGTTTTGTTTGGTTAACTATAGTGTAGCAGGGAAGGCACTATAGGGGTACAATTTAGGTGAAGGTTGGATGTTGTTTGTCTGTATCTGCATGCTACAAGGCCAGGGGAAACCAGCGGAACCAGCATTTGGCTGGTTGGGCAAAGACAAAACAGGTTCTGTTTTTAGAACCTGAACCTGGTTGTTGTTTTCCCAGGTTGGAAAAACAGAACCAGAGGTTGTTTACCAACCTACCACCTGCTATTTTGTCCAGCCAGGTTGGTTCTGTTGCTTGGAATTATTTGGGATCATCCCTGGTTGTTCCCAGGTTGATTCCCAAGGTCCTTGCTAGCTAGAACTATTTAATCCTTCTCTGTTTGTACCTGAACATAGTCAAATTGATTCAAGCGAATTCCTTCCTCGCTGGAATTTCGTTTCTGCGCTATTCGACGGCGGAATGCTACCCGAATCAACGCTAGTATGCTAGCACTCCAACGCTAGGCAAACGCTGTCCGAGCCATAACTTAGTGATGGCAGAACTTTTCGCGAGGCAACTTGGCTCATTTTAAAGCTCTTGGAGCGAGCTTCGATATAGCGAATTCTCAGCTTAATCCGACCGACGGTCTGCACGGCACGCTGCGCGACGTTCAAGGTACTCTTGCTGTTTTGACTAAGTCCTTCTTGATCCCTCTCTCTACAAACTCGGACCCGAGGATAGGGGCTGGTCTTGTGCCAGGCACCCAGGGACCCTTGGAGGTGACCCCGAGGAGAGGTTTTAAGTTTGATTAAGTCCTAATAGCTTGAGTTTATTAGGCCCTTACACCAACAAGCTGGTATCAGAGCTGTGTTATAGTGATTCTCGTTATAGGTAGCTATGGCGGGCAACACCTCGGCGGGAGCTGGTGAATCTTCAGCCCAAGATCGTAGCGGCAGCCAAGATTCTGGTCTTTCAGCGCCAAGGGGAGCACGAACAAACCAGGGCTCGCTTGTCAAGGAGGTGCTGAAGAATTTCACCGTCGAGAAGTTCAATGGTGAGGGCTATGATGATTGGGCCTGGAAAATGCAATTATATTTCCGTCAGATCGGTTTGCTGAAACTAATGATTGGGGAGGAGCCTAGACCGAGTGACCCCACGCTGCAGGAAGATTGGGACGAGCGCTCCTCGGCTGGCTACTATTTGATGTCGCAGAGTTTGGAGCTGAACCAGCGTCACCACGTCATGCACCTGCTGCCGGAGGTTGAATGCGGTCCGAAGGCGTGGACCGTGTTGAAGGAGCTGCACGCCCCGACCTCCGTTGTCGCAACGTTGATGCTGGAGAGGGAGCTGTCCGCGTTGCGCCTGAGCGAGGGAGAGCCGGTGCAACCAGTCCTGGACAAGATGCGCGACCTCTACGCGAAGTTGGCGACCGCGGGAATCACCTACCCAGAGCAGACCAAGTGCTTGAAGATGCTCTCGCTGCTGCCAGAATCGTGGCTTCAATTTACGAGCGGATTGAGCCTGCCGCAGAACCAGAGCTTGTGGACGCTCGAGTGGGTGCGGACGAAGATTCTGGAGGAGGACTTCCGTCGCCGCCAACTGAGGGGTGGAGACGACGGCAGCAGCGGCTACGGGATGCAAGGGAGCCGACGTGGCAGAGGACGTGGCTTCGGTGGTGCTGGACGCGGTGCAAAGAAAGACGACGACTCCAACGACCAACAAGGAGGTACCGGTTGGGGTCGCGGTGCGAAATCTGGACGTGGGGGCAAGTCGGGTGCTGGTGGCAAAATGAAAGGGAGTTGCTGGTATTGTGAGAAGGAAGGGCACCCCTGGTTTTTGTGCTATAAGAAACCCGATGGATGGACCCCCCAGAATCGTCACCAGGATGGCGGCGCGCGGAGGAACCAGAAAAACGGCGCCAACATGGTCGCTGATTCGTCCGACAACAACCCGAAGGGCAACGGCGGTGCGGAGAAGAAGAAGGAGCGCACCACGGGCCAATTCTTCCATGTGGGAGACAAGGGGGAGCAAGGAGACGCCTCTGCCAAAGTTGGAGCAGAGCTGCACCCCCTAGACTATTGGGTGTTGGACACAGGCGCTGCTTGGACGATGACGCCGCGCAAGGACCTGCTGGACGAAGTACGAGCTGCACCGATCAATGAAGTGTGCTCCGCCTCTGGACACATGTTGAAGGTGGCTGGTGCGGGACGAGCTGCGTTTAAGGGAGCGGATGGCAAGCCGGTGGTGCTGCACGACGTTCTCTTCGTCCCCGACCTGAAGGCCAACCTTATCTCCCTCCGTAAGCTTGGCAAGGCTGGGGTGAACACCAACACGGATGGGGCACGCACTTATAAGGGGAAGCTGGGCAATCGGGTGCTTTGGGATCTGCACGAGAGCAAGGACGTGTACAGATCTATGTGGCAGCTGCCGGCCTTGGCGTGGCATGGTGGGGGGCAGGCTGGAGAGGGGTCTGCATCCCAGGGGGAGTGCAATGCCATTGGAGGGGTTGGTGTGAAAGTGTCGGCCAGATCTGGGGAGACAGATTGGGCAACGGCACACCGGCGCTTAGGGCATGTGGCAATGCCTTTGCTGAAGCAGCTGGAGAAGGACGGAGCCGTTAAGGGTCTGAAGCTGAACGGACAGCCACCCGATGACAACTGTGAAATCTGTTTGCTTTCAAAGTTCACCCGTTTCCCTTTCCATAGTGTGGCTGGCAGGAGCAAGAAGCCTTTGGAGCTGGTCCACATGGACTTGGTGGGGCCGCTGCCGGTGCAAGGGCACAAGGGGGAGCGGTATTTTCTTACAATTGTGGATGACTGGAGCAGGCTGATGTGGGCGTATCCGCTGAAGCAGAAGGACCACGCCGCCTCCACGATACGGGACGATTGGCTGCCATTCGTGGAGAAGCAGGCGGAGTGTGTAGTGAAGCGGATTAGGACAGACCGGGGTGGTGAGTTCCTTGGAGCTGAAATGACGGCCTGGCTCAAGAAGCAGGGCATCCAGAGAGAGCTGACCACGGCTTATACCCCACAGTCTAATGGTGTAGCAGAACGGGCAAACCGGACCATTCTGGAGACAGCTAGGGCGCTGCTCATAGAATCTGGGCTGAGCAATTCTATGTGGCCTCATGCTGTCCGGCACGCCACTGTCGCTAGGAACAGGGTGCTCACCAAGGTTGGGGATGACTCGTGGGTGCCGTTGGAGAGGTGGCTTGGGAGGAAGCCGCCGGTGGATATGCTGAGGGTGTTTGGCTGCATGGCAGTCGCCCACGTCCCCAAGACCTACCGCAGTAAGTTGGGGGCGAGTGCAATCTGGTGTGTGCATTTGGGGCTGGCTGCTGAGAGCAAGGGATGGCTGCTGTGGGAACCATCCAAGGGTGTGTTGTTTGACAGCAGGGATGTGAAATTCATTGAGGGCATGATGTATGGGAGCTGGGAGAAACAGCCGGAGGCAAGGGTGTCCCAGCAGATGGAGCAGATCACCATGCAGCTGGACCTGACTCCTAGTGTGTGGGAGGAGGGAGAGGAGGCAGCTGCTGGAAATGGTGATGGAGAGAAGGTACAGGAGGCATCTGCTGGTGGAGAAAATGGTGTGGAAACTGGCGGCAGCACTAGTGGAGCTGCTGGACCCGAGGGAGGAGAGAAGCAGCAGGGAAAAACTAAGAAGCCGAAGGGTGTCGTTATGAAGGGATGGGAGACACCCGTCTCCAGGCCAGGACGTACCCGTATGGCTACTAAGAAGCTGACTGCAGGAACTGATGCAGCAGAGCAGCAGCTTGGGACCGAAGAGGCATTGCTGATTCTACCTCATGGCTATGACCCGGATGAGGAGGATGAGCCTGCGTACTGTTTTCTTGCCCCTGCACCAGAGGAACCAGCTAGCATGGAGGAGGCATTAGCTGGACCAGATAGGGACAAGTGGCTGGCTTCTAGGGATGCTGAGTACCAGAGTCTGCTGGAGAATAGGACATGGGATCTGGTGGTGCTGCCTGATGGGAAGAAAGCGATACAATGCAAGTGGGTGCTGAGGATCAAGACCGATGACAAGGGGCAGGTCACCATCTACAAGAGTAGGCTGGTGGCGAAGGGGTTTATGCAGAAGGAGAAGCAGGACTTCAACGAGATCTTTGCACCCACTGCCAAACCCCCTACCCTCCGTGTCTTGTTGGCAGATGCAGCTGTTAGTGGGAAATTCATCATTCAGATGGATATTTCAACGGCATTCCTGAATGGGATTTTAGAGGAGGATGTGTACATGACGCAGCCGCCTGGGTATGAGGATGGTACGGGCAGGGTGTGCAAGCTCAACAAGTCCATCTACGGCTTGAAGCAGGCGCCACGCTGCTGGTACCAGAAGTTGGCAGCTGTTTTAGAGGAGATGGGATTCAGGACCAGCAGCTGTGATGAGAGCCTCTTTCTCAAGGGCGAGGGGGAGAAGCTGGTGCTGTTTCTGGTCTATGTGGACGACATTCTTCTCTTCAGCAGCAGCATGAAGGAGATCCAGAAAGTGCAGCAGCAACTGATGGAAAACTTCAAGTGCAAGAACCTTGGGGAGGTAAAGTACTACCTCGGGATGCACGTGGAGAGGGATCCAGATCACAGGTGGTTGAAGCTGCACCAGGAGAAGTTCATCAAGGAGCTGGGGGAGAAGTATGGGATTGAGAATGAGCGCAAGGTTGCAACTCCCCTGCCAGCAGAATTCAAGCTTGTGAAGGCTGCAGAGGATGAAGGGGTTGAAGCTGAAGAGCAGCAGCAATTTCAGTCCTTGGTGGGCAGCCTCTTGTACGCAGCAGTTCACACGAGGCCCGACATCTCTTTCTCGGTTGGGCAGCTGGCTAGGGTGGTGCAGAATCCATCAGAGGAGCAGGTGGATGCAGCTGAGCGTGTGGTGAAGTACCTGAACTCTCACCCAAGCATTGGAGTTCAATACTCCGCATCTGCACAGGTGAAGCAGAAAGGGGTGGAGGTGCTGAAAGAGAAGGGGGAGAGGCTTGGAGAAGGCAAGCTATTTCTCACTTGCTTTACCGATGCTACATGGGCTTCTGAGAAGGAGGATTCCTCATCTGTGGGAGGATACATCTGCGTAGTTGGGGGAGGACCTGTTAGTTGGAGGTCCAAGAAGCAGACGGAGACGGCACTCTCTTCCGTAGAATCAGAGTACATGGCGATGTTCCATGGGGTGAAGGAGGTGATTTGGCTGAGGAGGCTGTTAGAGGAGATTGGCCAGGAGCAGAAAGTTGCTACGCCGCTGTTTTGTGATAGCAAGGGGGCTCTTGGGATGGCCAGGAACGCTGTGCTTCATGGGCTGAACAAGCACATGCGTATCAAGTGGCACTGGCTGCGTAAGGAGGTGAAGAGGGGGACGGTGCATCCGATCTACATCAAGACTCACCAGCAGCCAGCAGACTTTCTCACCAAGAGGCTTGCGGATGAGCCTCATTGGCGTTGTGTGCGCATGAGTGGAATGAGCATGAACTAGCATGGAATGATGGGGATGCAGCCGGCAGGCTGAGGGGGAGTGTGTTGGGTGCAAATTTACATTGCACGACATCCTGCCGTCTGTTTGTACGAGTATGCGTGTGCGAATGCATTTGTGTGTGAATGGTGTGTTCGTGTGTTTGTTTGCTTTCGCATTTTTCGCTTGATGCATTTGCAGGTACTCGCGCAATGTGCGCTTCGGCACAACATTGTATGCGCTATGAACAGTGCAAGCAGAAAGGACGAGCTCGCAAAGGAACCCAAGATGGAAGCTTTGCAGTTCGGTTGAGTTGATTGCGCAGATTCAGTTCTATCCAACTCGGAATTGTACTGTTTTGTTTGGTTAACTATAGTGTAGCAGGGAAGGCACTATAGGGGTACAATTTAGGTGAAGGTTGGATGTTGTTTGTCTGTATCTGCATGCTACAAGGCCAGGGGAAACCAGCGGAACCAGCATTTGGCTGGTTGGGCAAAGACAAAACAGGTTCTGTTTTTAGAACCTGAACCTGGTTGTTGTTTTCCCAGGTTGGAAAAACAGAACCAGAGGTTGTTTACCAACCTACCACCTGCTATTTTGTCCAGCCAGGTTGGTTCTGTTGCTTGGAATTATTTGGGATCATCCCTGGTTGTTCCCAGGTTGATTCCCAAGGTCCTTGCTAGCTAGAACTATTTAATCCTTCTCTGTTTGTACCTGAACATAGTCAAATTGATTCAAGCGAATTCCTTCCTCGCTGGAATTTCGTTTCTGCGCTATTCGACGGCGGAATGCTACCCGAGTCAACGCTAGTATGCTAGCACTCCAACGCTAGGCAAACGCTGTCCGAGCCATAACTTAGTGATGGCAGAACTTTTCACGAGGCAACTTGGCTCATTTTAAAGCTCTTGGAGCGAGCTTCGATATAGCGAATTCTCAGCTTAATCCGACCGACGGTCTGCACGGCACGCTGCGCGACGTTCAAGGTACTCTTGCTGTTTTGACTAAGTCCTTCTTGATCCCTCTCTCTACAAACTCGGACCCGAGGATAGGGGCTGGTCTTGTGCCAGGCACCCAGGGACCCTTGGAGGTGACCCCGAGGAGAGGTTTTAAGTTTGATTAAGTCCTAATAGCTTGAGTTTATTAGGCCCTTACACCAACACGTTCAAATCGCCACTGCCGATTAACATTGATGGCTGGCAACCCAACTTTTTCGATTTTGCCTGCCCTGTCAAACTATGATGATGTTTGTGCTGTGAAGGCAAAAGTGGGGTAGCCCATAAGGGGTACAACCCAAATTAGCATTTGTACCCACTTCTTTGCTCAATGCATTCACGCTTACTCTCTTGACATGGTTTTAAGCAGTAGGTCTGTAGGACCATTTTTTTTTTCCAAGCCCACCATTAGCTAGTGACCGCCTACGTTTACTGCGCTGCCCCACTCCCTGACGTGCGTCACGCTGCTCGTGCACGCCCTGTCCTGCGTCGCGCCGCCCCGCAAACGCTCTGCCCTGCGTTGCGCCGCCCCACGCACGCCCTGCCCTGCCCTGCGCCGCGCTGCCCCGCGCACTCCCTGCCCTGTCCTGCGCCACCCGCTCTCCGCCCGTCTGCATCCCGCGCGCTGCCCTTCGCAGCCAGCACGCCGACCGTGCAACCCGCATGCTGCCCGTCTGCAGCCCACGCGCCGCCCTACTGGCCGCGCGCTGCCCTTCACAGCCCGCGCGCCGCCCTTGCAGCCCGCGCGCTGCCCTTTTCCAGCCCCGTGCGCCGCCCTGCTGGCCGAGCGCTGCCCCTGCCTGACCCCGCGCCGCCCTCTGCAGCCCGCGCGCCGACCTGTAAGCCGCGCGCCGACCCTACCTGGCCGCGCGCCGCCTTTTCTGCCCGCGCGCCGCCCTTCCTTGCCCTGCCCTGCAGCCTGCCCATGCACCGCCCTACTAAACGCGCGCCATCCCGCTTTGACCGCTATGACTTCTCTTCCCGGCAGCAGTGGGAGTGGTGGCGGCGGCTGTCGTTGTTGTGTGATGCAATCATTTGCATTCACGTCTGTCTGCCTCCCATCATGTGTTCGCGTGTTGCATGCGTGGTGTGAGCGTATGCAAGAATTTGTGTTTGGTGTGGTTGGGATTTTCTGAGTGTGTGTGAATGTTATCTTGCTTGAGCAGATATCTGAAATGACTCCTCTGCTCAAGAGCTTTCCGACGAGCCAAGAATCGTCGCAATCGGAGCACGACTAAGAAAGTTACGAACGTTGGAGTTCGTATGCTTTTCATATTTGATAGCGGCGACTGTGGGAAGTTGTGGGGTTGACTTTATATGGGGTACAGACCTTTTGGGGTTGGGAAATTCGTAACTCCCACTGTAGATGCTGCCATGTGGTTGGGAGAAGCCAAACCAGGTTGGCAAGTGTGGCCAAGTTGGGTTGAGGTGAGTTGTGGAGGTTGGGATAGTGACAAAGGTCAAAGTTGGGTTGCCTATGGGGAAGGGAATTGTGTGGTATGGGGTTTCCTTGGTTGGGGACTCCCTTGGGACCTTCCCTCTCGTCCTCCTCTTCCTTCCTACCTGGTTTAGTGCTACTCTAACTCTCTTGTGCGTGACTTTTGTGGAACTTGTGAAACCCTTGTGATTGAGTTAATCTTCTGTGGCAGCATACCCCCTAGTGCGCCGAAATCAATACCTCACGATTCACTCCACCTTTTGACACGATTCAAATTGGGAATGATAGCCACGGTCAAGGGCTATAACATACTCGAGTTTGAGACAATTCTAACAGTGCACGTTTTGTCGACGGCGTTTCTTGTGGAGTCGACGTTTCTGTCCAGAATTCTAAGCCAACGATTTTGAGATATTTCGGCCCTTAATCTTCATAGACTCCGTCCTTAATCTCTAACAGTCGTGGCAGTCGCGGTGGAGCTGCTCAGTGGGGAGTTTCTGGCGGTGACTAGATGCAGCTGCAGCGTCCGCGTGAGACCCTTAGGCCCCAGCAGCTTCGTGAGTGGTACGCTCAGCGTGGGGCGTCTCGGATTAATGCTCGCTGCCGATACGTCATTCGCATAGGTGATCGGGCTGGAAAGACTTGCGGGACAGTTGGCCACATATAGTCCTGCTGCTTCTCCTGTCTGAGCGACGCCTGGCGCGCTAAGTTTGGCGTCGAGGCTGAGCTCCCCCGCTGGCTAGAGCTGCTTCATAACAATGTGGATATATTTGCTCTAGACTATGACGCTATCCTTAATGCCATAAATGCTTTGACTATTGGTACTGAGGGTGACTGTTACCTGTGTGTGCCGCCCGACCCTGGTATAGAGGCTGATGCTCAAGGTGCTATTGAGTCTGCTCCCTCTGGTACTGCGGCTGCTAAGGCCTTGAACACCTTCACGCTTGACTCAAGTGCTTCCCGCTGCTTCTTTCGCGACACGCCCTGCACCCGTTGCAATCTCTCTGGCTGACCCCTCCGAGGGCCTAGTTCTTGCACATACCTCCACTGTTCTCCCGTGTGCGGCGGTTCCGTCTGGCTCTCTGACAGATCTTCACCTCCCCTCGTTCTCTACGAACTTGGTGAGTAACGCCGTCCTTCAGGATGCTTGGGTTGATACCTTTACCCCCGGAGAAAGGTGGGTGGTGATCTGCACGTGTGTACGGACGGGCCGTCACCTAGCCACGTTCACCCGTCGGCCTGGGTCGAGCCTGTACACACTGACTACTGAGTCTACTCAGGTCGTTGCGACTGGTCAGGTGTCTGTATCAGGTCAGCTATCAGCCCCTTGTTCGTGTCGCCTCCTCTCGCACCAGACTCTCCTCTGGCACCACCGCCTTGGTCACCCCTCCCTGCCACGCCTCCGTGGCATGCACTCCCACCTCCTTGTCTCTGGCCTTCCCAGGTCTCTGCCCCCCCTCCCGCGCTCGCCTGCCCCGCCCTGCCTTCCTTGCGTCGAGGGGCGGCAACGCGCCGCTCGTCACTCTTCCTCGTTTCCCCTGACGAATGCCTCGCTGCAGACTCGCCACACGGACGTGTGGGCCCAGCCCGCGTCCAGGGACAGGGCCGCGAGCGGTACTTTTTGCTGGTTGTTGACGACTACACGTGTTCCACCACAGTCTTCCCCTTGCGCAGCAAGGGGGAGGTCCCTGATGTTCGGATCTCTTGGATCCGCGCTGTCCATCTCCAGCTCCGCGAGCGGTTCCGCACGGACCTTCCTGTCCTGCGTCTGCACTCTGACAGAGGTGGTGAGTTCTCCTCCGACCTTTTGCGGGACTTTTGTCGTGGGGAGGGCATCCTCCACCCGTTCACGCTTCTGGCCTCCCCGAAGTGGAATGGGGTTGCTGAGCGCCGCATTGGCTTAGTCATGGAGGTCGCTCGTACCTCCATGATCCATGCAGCTGCTCCCCATTTTCTGTGGTCGTTTGCGGTCCGGTACGCTGCGCATCAGCTCAACCTCTGGCCCCGTGTCTCCTTGCCGGAGACCTCGCCCACACTGCGTTGGACGGGGAAGGTTGGCGATGCGTCGGTGTTTTGGGTCTGGGGCGCTCGTGCCTTTGTCCGCGATACCTCCACGGACAACCTCTCCTCCCGCGCCATTCCCTGTGTCTTCCTTGGCTTCCCCCCTGACGCGCCTGGCTGGCAGTTTTACCACCCCACCTCGCACCGTGTCTTCCTCTCTCAGGACGTCACGTTTGACGAGTCGGTTCCCTTTTACCGTCTCTTCCCTTACCGCACTGACCCATTCCCCCCCTGCCGCTCTTCCTCGCTCCAGGTCCCCCTCCGGTAGACCCCCTTCCCCCTCATGGTCATGCTCCTTCAGGTGTGTCTCAGGTAGACCCACTCCCCTTGGTTGAGACCGTCAAGGTCACTGGTGACTCTGGTGCTGCTCGGGGTGCTGCGTCTGGGGGTGCTGAGCCTGCGGGTGCGGAGCCTAAGCGTGCGGAGCCTGGGGGTGCTGAGCCTGCGAGTGCGGAGCCTGGGGGTGCTGAGCCTGAGCATGCGGAGCCTGGGGGTGCTGAGCCTACGAGTGCGGAGCCTGGGGGTGCTGAGCCTGAGCGTGCGGAGCCTGGGGGTGCTGAGCCTGTGGGTGCGGAGCCTGGGGGTATTGAGTCTGGGCGTGCTTCGTCTAGGGGTACTGCTTCTACATTACAGGAGCCTCTCTCACCACAGGAGCGGCGCAAGTGGTACACTTGGCGCACCCGCCTTCGGAGTGGTGATGCTGGAGCTGGAGGCCCTGGAGCTGCTAGTCCCAGAGGAGTTGGAGCTGCTGGTTTTGGAGGTGCTCATACTGGAGGTACTGGAGCTGCCGGAGCTGGTGGTGCTGCTGGTGCTGGAGGTGCTAGTGGTGTTGGCACTGCCGGTCCCGGAGGTGCTCGTCTTGGGGGAGCTGGAGCTACTAGTCCTGGAGGTCCTACAGGTGCCTCGCTACAGCAGTCTAGCCGGCAGGAGCCTCTCTCACTACAGCAGCTGCACGAGTGGTACGCTCGGCGCACACGCCTTCTTAGTGGCGCTGCTGGAGTTGGAGGCCCTGCCACTGGCAGCGCTGGCGCTGGAGACGCTGGAGTTGGAGACCCTAGAGCTGGAGGCACCGGAGCTGGAGGCGCTAGAGATGGAGGCGCTGGAGCTCGAGGCGCTGGAGCTAGAGATGCTGGAGTTGGAGGCTGTGGAGCTGGAGACGCTAGAGCTGGAGGTGTCAGAGGAGCTGGAGCTGCTGATCCTGGAGGTGCTCGTACTGGAGGTACTGGAGCTGCTGGAGCTGGTGATATTGCTGGTGGTGGAGGTGCTGGTGGTCCTGGCGCTGTTGGTCCCGGAGGTGCTCGTACTGGAGGTGCTGGAGCTGCCGGAGCTGGTGGTGCTGCGGGCACTAGAGCTGGAGGCAGTGGAGCTGGAGGCACTGGAGCTGGAGGTGCTGGAGCTGGAGGCGCTAGAGCTGGAGGCGCTGGAGCTAGAGGCGCTGGAGCTGGAGGTTCTGGAGCTGCTAGAGGCGCTAGAGTTCCTGATGCTCGTAGTGGAGGTGCTGGAGCTGGTGGTACTGGTGCTGGTGGTACTGCACAGCAGTGACTGTTCTTCGATCCTCCGTCACCGTCGTCTCTGCCACCGCCTGACTCCGTGCTTCGCCAGGTTCTTAGCCTCCCGTCTTCTACTGGCCTCCCGTTACAGCCAGGCTCCCCACTGCCTGCTCCTTCTCCTTACCCTGGGAAGACAGACTCGCTTACAGAGCGCCGTGAGCCTGAGTCTCGTCCTGCCTCGCCTGTTCGCGCTGTTCGCACTGGTCGTCGTGTTCCTCGTCCGCGTCCTCCTCCTGTCCCCGGCACTCACACTATGACACTTCGTCCTTCCTCTGTTCCACAGCGTGCCCCCATGCCGTCTCCTCCTGCGTTCTCTCTTCCGCACGTTCCGGACTCTGGGTCTGACTTGGTTCGTGCTGCCAGCCCTACTGTCACGCGTCTCCTAGCCACTGTTGTCACTGACCCTTCGTTTGAGTCCACTGTTGCGTCTGCCTTAGTTGCTAAGCTTGTTGACTTTGCTGCTGCCTGTCGTCTCGACTACGCTAGTAGTCTTGTTGTTGAGTCTGAGTCTGTCTGTCCTCCGTCCGTTGGGGGTGAGTGTGCTCTCGGCACGGACGTCCTTGAGGACAGGTAGGAGTGTTAGAGACTAAGGACCGAGCCTATGAAGATTAGGTGCCGAAATAACTCAAAATCGTTGGCTTAGAATTCTGGACAGAAATGTCGACTTCACAAGAAACGCCGTCGACGAAAATTGCACCTTTAAACCTCCACCAATTTCAATTAGGTTGTAGCTCTAGTCCGTGGCTACAATTCCCAATTTGAATCGTATCAAATGATGGAGTATATCTCGAGTTATCAATTTCGGCGCACTAGGGGGTAAGCTGCCACAAGCTTAACTCAATCACAATTGTCCTCACAAGTTTTCACAAGTTTCACACAAGAGAATTGGAGTAGCACTAAACCAGGTGGGAGGGAAGAGGAGGACGAGAGGGAAGGTCCTAAGAGAGTCCCCAACCAAGGAAACCCCATGCCACACAATTCCCCTTCCCCATAGGCAACCCAACTTTGACCTTTGTCACTATCCCAACCCATGCCATCCACCTCACCCCACTTGGCCACACTTGCCAACCTGGTTTGGCTTCTCCCAACCACATGGCAGCATCTACAGTGATGGGTTCGAATTTCCCAACCCCCAAAAGTCTATACCCCACATAGATTCAGACCCACAACTTCCCACAGTCGCCGCAATCAAATATGAAATGCATACGAACTCCAACGTTCGTAACTTTCTTGACCATGCTCCGATCGCGACAATTCTTGGTTCGTCGGAAAGCTCTTGAGTAGAGCTGTCACTTCAGATATCTGCTCAAGTAAAACATCATTCACACACACCCAGAAAATCCCAACCACACACAACACATATTCTTGCACGCGCTCACACCACGCATGCAACACAGAAACACATGATGGGTGGTAGACAGACGTGAATGCAAATGATAGCATCACACAACAAGGAGGACTTTGAGTGTCTTGCAGCTGCTGTACCTCATCTCGTGGCCATGCTGCTTGCACCTGAGGGAGACCTGGATGCACTGGACATCCCGACCCCGCGCTCTTACGCAGAGGCGATTACGGGTCCCTACTCCTCTCAGTGGCAGACAGCCATGGACGCAGAGATGGCATTCTGGAAGTCCACAGGCACTTACACCAATGCAGTTCCCTCTCTTGGAGCGAACATAGTCGATGGCATGTGGATTTTCAGGGTGAAGCGGCCGCCGGGTTCTCCGCCTGTCTACAAGGCTCGTTACGTTGCACGAGGCTTTAGTCAGTGTTAGGGAATTGACTTCTTACAGACCTTCTCCCCTACCCCGAAAATGACCACTCTTCGAGTGCTGCTGCATGTTTCCGCTCAGCATGACTACGAGCTTCACTCTCTTGACTTCAACACAGCGTTCTTACAGGGCAGCCTGCACGAGGAGATCTGGCTGTGTCGCCTACCTGGCTTTACTGGGTCGTTTCCTGAGGGTACCCAGTGGAGCCTCCGGCGGCCAGTCTATGGTCTCTGTCAGGCGCCTCCTGAGTGGCTCGACACATTGAGGACACCACTTGGGGTTCTTGGGTTTGCTCCTTCGACTGCTGTTTGTCGTTGTTTCTGCGCACCGACACTTCGCTGCCGCCGTTCTACATCCTCGTGTACGTCGAGGACTTGGTCTTTGCCACTGCTGACACTGAGGCACTCGCCCTTGTGAAGTCGGAGCTGCAGAAGAGACACATGTGCACAGACCTGGGTGAGCTGCGCAGCTACCTTGGCTTGCAGATCACCCGGGACAGAGCACGGTGCACCATCACCCTGACTCAGTCACACATGGTGCACCAGGTCCTTCAGCGCTTCGGCTTCACGCGGTCCTCGCCAAAGTTCACTCCTCTGCCTACCTATCACTCGCTCTGAGCTCCACCTTCGGACGAGTCCGTAGAGCTGAGTGGCCCGTATCCAGAGCTTGTGGGCTGCCTCATGTGCCTGATGACCTGCATTCGACCTGACCTTGCATACCCTCTTAGCATCCTAGCACGCTATGTTGCTCCTGGGAGACACCGACCAGAGCACTGGGAGGCCGCTAAGAGGGTGTTGCGCTACTTGTGCAATACAACAGGCATAGGGATCGTGCTTGGAGGATGGAGTCACGTTGTCCTCACTGGACACTCAGACACCTCTTGGGTTGACGACTTGGCTATGCAGCGGTCGTCACAGGGTTACACGTTCAGCCTTGGCTCCGGCTCTGTTTCTTGGCGGTCTACCCACTCGTCTTCTGTTCTCAGCTCCAGTTGTGAGGCTGAGATCTACGCCACATCCATGGCTGCACAGGAGTTACGCTTGCTCACCTACCTGCTGACCGACTTGGGAGAGCGGCCTCGTTCTCCTCCAGTTCTGTACGTAGACAACAAGGCCGCTATTGCCTTGTGTCGGGAGCACAGACTGGAGCACAGAACGAAGCACATCGCTTTGCGTTCTTTCCTTGCTCGAGAGTTGCAACAGCGTAGTCAGCTTCGTCTTAGTTACGTGGCCATTCGGGCTTCACTATTGAGATTGAGAGTACAAATAAACAAACAGCAACACCAGGAGGTGCATGATCAAGCATGATGCAATAACTACACTACAATTGCAAACGATTATATAAAATATGTAAACATATTTTTACAATGTTTGCTCTCTTCTATATAGCTTTGCATGTGAACTGGCCTTTTGGCCATTTGCTTGTCAACAAAATGTGTGGTGACTTCGTGATCCACCCTGAGCTTGCTTTGCTCTTCTTGACTGGTCTTGTAACCACCATTTCTCCCCCACTTTGCCTTTGAGGGTGTGTCAAACTACTTCGTTGTTTGTGCTGTGTAGGCTGTAGTGGGGTAGCCCATGTCAAGAGCCTAAGTTGACTTAGGACTTAGGTTGAGGGTAGAACGAGAGTTACGAGAGGAAGGGGTCGAGAGATTTGCCAAAAGAGGTTGTTCACTATAGAGCAAACAGTACAAATAGGCAAGCAAAAGCAAGAATGGTGCACCACCAACTAGAAAGGCTATAACTACAGTACCCAATCCTACAGGCAGTTACATATAGAAAATATTAACTTATATTTTCTGACACACCCCCATAACTGGCTGTAGGAGATGAGTATGCAGCTAGCGCCCCCTGAAAGGGTACACCACGATTGCGCAGCGAAAATCGCAGCAACAAGTAAGTGCAGTGGCAACCACTGCAGTGGTGGCAGATCCAGCTGTACCAGACCCTCGGGCAAGGCAGAATCAGTAGCAGGTGTAGGGGCGGCAGGTCGCCTGAGGAGCAGGCTCTGTGGCTGCAACGTGCAGCAGGACAGCAGCGGCTCGACGGCAGCACCTGCAGGCCCCAGCAGCAGGTGTTGTGTGATGCAATCATATGCATTCACGTCTGTCTGCCTCCCATCATGTATTCGTACATTGCATGCGTGGTGTGAGCGTGTGCAAGAGTTTGTGTTTTGTGCGGTTTGGATTTCCTGAGTGTGTGTGAATGTTGTCATTGGAATTGGGCAGATATCTGAAGTGACTTCTCTGCTCAAGAGCTTTCCGACGGTCCAAGAATCGTCGCAATCGGAGCAAGAACAAGAAAGTTACGAACGTTGGAGTTCGTATGCTTTCTGTACTTCGGTTGCGGTGACTGTGGGAAGGTGTGGGGTTGACTTTATATGGGTTACAGACTTTTGGGGTTGGGAAATTCGGTCCCATCACTGTAGATGCTGCCATGTGGTTGGGAGAAGCCAAACCAGGTTGGCAAGTGTGGCCAAGTTGGGTTGAGGTGGATTGTGGAGGTTGGGATTTTGACAAAGGTCAAAGTTGGGTTGCCTATGGGGAAGGGAATTGTGTGGTATGGGGTTTCCTTGGTTGGGGACTCCCTTGGGACCTTCCCTCTCATCCTCCTCTTCCCTCCTATCTGTTTTCTAGCTACTCTATCTTCCTTGTGTGTAACTTGAGAAATGAGTTGATAGTGATAAAGTTAAGATTCTGTGGCAGCTTACCCCCTAGTGCGCCGAGACTGATAACTCAAGATCTACTTCACTTTTTTGTGCGATTCAAATTGGGAAATGTAGTCACGGTCTTTTTTGGCGCACTTTCAACGGTGAACGTTTCGTCGATGGCGTTTCTTGTAAACACGACTTTTCTGTCCAGAAACTAGGACCAACGATTTTGTGTTATTTCGGCCCCTAAACGTCATAGACTCCGTCCTGAATCTCTAACAAGTGGTATCAGAGCTGATTGAGGACGTTGTGAAGAGTCTACTGAAGTGTGAAGACCCTCTTAGACCCACCATGGCCTGTGGGCGTGCCTAAGTGGAGCTCTGGAGGTTGGGAGTGACTTCCGCTAAGGGGAAACTCTGCCGAAATTTCGTTGGCGACAACACTTGTGAAGATCTTGTGGATCTACATTGTGACCAGCAAAGGGGGAGCTGAAACCTGTAATTGGGAGCTGAAGAGATAAGTGGAGAAGCAGCTGATAAGAAGAGTGAACCGCCACCGTCCAAGATCGAGGCTTTGGACGGCTCCAACTATGAGGAATGGAGCGGGCGGATGCGGAGCGCTTTCAAGCGCTACAAGCTGCTGAAACTCGCGATGGGAGAAGAGAAGATGCCCGAGGAAGGAGATGCTCGGGATCGGTGGATTGAGCGGAGCGCGGTGCTGTACGACTTGATTCTACAGTCGGTCAACAACGACATGTTCCAGCACATCAAGGATTTGGTGGAGCTCTACGACTCGGGACCGAAGGCGTGGAAATTACTGCGCGATGTGGTTCAGCCTAACACGCTGCCGATGGTGATTGTGTTGGAGAAGGAGCTGGCTGCCCTCTCCATGCGGCCGGGAGACGATGTGAAGCCGGTGCTTGACAAGATCAAGGACACCTATGCGAGGATGGCAGCGGCGGGCAGCAAGGTGTCAGAGATGCAGCAGTGCACCAAGATCATCTCGGTGCTCGACAACTCGTGGGACAACCTCATCCCCACCCTCAACGTTCAGCAGGACAAGTGGACGCCTGAATGGCTACGGCAGCAGATCCTGCAGGAGGACTTCCGCAAGCGCCACACGGGAGGTGGTGCTGCCAACAAAACTGCTGAGGGGTATGGAGCTGCAGGAGGCAGCAGAGGAAGAGGGGGAGGGAGAGGCCGAGGCCGTGGGAGAGGCTTTGGCAGAGGAAGAGGCCGAGGTGACTACAATGAAGGGCATGGGAGCTCTGGTGGCAGGGGGAGCACCCGAATGGAGGGTGCGTGCTGGTAGTGCAAGAAGGCTGGACACCCTTGGTTCAAGTGTTTCAGCCGGCCTGAAGGATGGGCGCCTCCAGGCATGAAGCCGCCAAGTGGTGAACGCGCACGAGGTGGCGCTGTGCAAGGTTCTGGTGCACAAGGTGATGGTGCACAAGGTAAAGCCGACCCTGGGATGTTCCTCATGGTTGAGGATGTGAAAGAGAGTGAGGATGATGTGGGTTCAGTTGGGAAGGTTGTGATGCACCCCCTCACTCACTGGGTGATCGATTCTGGTTGCACGAGTCACATGACTCCGCGGGCAGATTTGCTTGATGAGGTGAAACCCCCTGGGAAGATCAAGTTTGTGGCTGCCGCTTCAGGTGCTTTGCTCCCTGTGATTGGTGTTGGGAATGCCAAGGTGATGGGAGCCAATGGGGGACTTGTGGGGCTTGGGAATGTCCTACTTGTTGAAGGCTTGTCCGCTAACCTCCTCTCTGTGCGCCGACTGCAGAAAAGCAAGGCCAAAGTTACGTTCGGCCCAACCAGTTGTCGTGCAAAGCTTGGAAAGTTGCTGCTGTGGGATTTGGAGGAGAAGAGCAGCTGCATCAAGGACCTGTGGCAGCTGCCCATCATCCCTTGGAACGGGAAACCACCAGCAACGGCAACGGCAGCCGCAGTGGCAAAAGCAACAATTGGAGGAGAGGTGACTGCACCAACTGCTGGGGCCCTGGATGCAGTCAAGAAGGTGCAACAGCCACAGCAGCCACATAGTGAGGTGCTTGCTGGTGTGGATGCAACAGCTGCATGGGCAAAGGCTTCATCTGGGAGTGGTGAGGCCGATTGGGAGACGTGGCATGAGAGGTTGTGCCACATTAACATCCTGATGCTGCAGAAGTTGGTGAAGGATGGGAGCTTGAAGGGGTTGGAGGTGAAGGGTGCTGCAAAGGAGATTGGGAGCTGCCCTACGTGCCTTGAGACAAAATTCACCAAGTTCCCTTTCAGCAGCAGCACGGGACCAGCCAAGGCTCCACTTGCACTTGTGCACATGGATGTGGTGGGCCCCACGAGGGCCCTTTCTCTCTCAAGCAGCCGCTATTTCCTTACCATTGTGGACGACCACACGCGTGCGGTGTGGGTGTACCCTCTCAAGACTAAGGGGGAGGTGGCAGCGGCTGTTCTTAAGGAGTGGATGCCGAGAGCTCAAAGGGAGAGCGGACACAAGGTGAAGGTGATCCGCACCGACAATGGGGGAGAGTTCATTGGTGCTGATTTTGAGGCGGTGCTGAAGAAGAAGGGGATTCAGCATCAACTTACAGTGCCCTACAACCCTCAGCAGAATGGCGTGGCTGAGCGGTTCAACCGGACCCTGCAGGAAGGTGCTCGCACTCTCCTTGGGCGTGCAGGGCTGCCGGATCCGTTTTGGGTGACTGCACTGAGGCAGGTTGCTGTTGTGAAGAACAAGGTGCTGGCGACAATGGGGGACAAGCAATGGGTCCCCTACACCAAGTGGTACGGGAGTGCACCAGCAGTCAACATGCTGAGAGCCTATGGCTGCATGGTGGTGTTTCATGTGCCGAAGGAGAAGAGGGGAAAGCTGGAAGCTTCTGGGAGATGGGGTGTTGATTTGGGACTTGCTTAGGATCACAAGGGCTGCCAGCAGCTAACTGTGTCGAGGGATGTGAAATTCCTCGAGTCCTTGTACTACAAGGAGTGGAAGCAGCAGCAGCAAAAGCTTCCTACTACGCCGCTGATCATTGAGGCCGATGAGGTGCAGCGGCCTTCGAGGCAGGTGGAGGTTTCTGTCTCTAAAAAGGAGATCTCTGGGGTGACTGAGGATGGGGGAGAACCTGAGGTGGAGGAGCAGCAGCAGCAGCAACAGCAGCAGCAGCACCAGCAGCAGCACCAGCAGCAGCAGCAGCAGCAGCAGCAGCAGCAGCAGCAGCAGCAGCAGCAGCAGCAGCAGCAGCAGCAGCAGCAGCAGCAGCAGCAGCAGCAGCAGCAGCAGCAGCAGCACAGCAGCAGCAGCAGCAGCAGCAGCAGCAACAGCAGCAGCAGCAGCAGCAGCAGCAGCAGCAGCAGCAGCAGCAGCAGCAGCAGCAGCAGCCGCAGCAGCAGCAGCAAGGTGCTCCACAAGGTGCCGCACGTTCGGCTGACCGTCCTAGGAGGGATGTGCGCCCTCCTAACCGGCTTACCTATCCGAGCTTTGGGAAACCAGGCGTGGTACAGGCTGGGAGTGTGGCTGAGCAGTGTGATGAGGAGGAGATAGCGCACTGCTATTGGGCAACCGTCCCTGAGCCCAAGACACTTACCGAGGCCTTGAGTGGGCCCGATGCTGAGAAGTGGAAGCAGAGTGTGAAGGAGGAGTATGACTCTCTGCTGGAGAACGAAACATGAGAGTTGTGTGAGCTACCTCCTGGGAAGAAGGCAATCTCTTCGAAGCTGATTTTCAGGCACAAGTATGGACCTGATGGGGAGCTGACCCGCTACAAGTCAAGGCTTGTGGCTAAGGGGTTCCAGCAGACAAAGGGCAAGGACTTTGACAACATCTTTGCTACTGTAGGTAAAGGGACTACATTGAGGACGATGTTGGCAATGGCTGCAAACCGTGGATGGAAGATCAAGCAGATGGACATCATCACTGCCTTCCTCAATGGGATCATCCTGGAGGAGCTGTACATGCTGCAGCCTGAGGGGTTGGATGATGGGAGCGGCAGGGTGTGCAGGCTGAAGAAAGCCATCTATGGCTTGAAGCAGGCTCCTCGTGCATGGTACCACAAGCTGGAGGAGACACTGCTGGCTGGGGGATTCAAGAAGAGCGAGTGCGACCACAGCCTGTTCCTGCTGCAAGAGAAGGAACTGTTCCTCATACTCCTGGTGTATGTGGATGACATCCTGCTCTTCTCTGAGTCGTCTGCAATGATTGAGCGTGTGGAGGAGATGCTGGAGATGCAGTTCAAGTGCTCAAAGATGGGAGATGTGGATGCATGTGGAGAGGGACCTTGACAAGGGAGTGTTGAGGTTGCACCAGAGGAAGTATTGTGAGGGGCTGGCCGAGAAGTATGGGCTGCAAGATGGAGGGAAGCCAGCCACCCCACTGCCTTCGGGGTTCACTGTGGAGCCCTGTGCTGATGAGGAGGTGGTGGGGGAGAGTGACAGGAAGCTGTTTCATTCCATGGTTGGGGCACTCAACTACGCAGCTAACCACGCGCGGCCTGACATTGCCTTTGCTACATCCAGGCTTGCGAGTGTGGTTTCACGCCCCAGTCATGAGCAGCTGGAAGCGGCCAAGAGGTTGGTCCGCTATGTGAGCGCTACAGCATCAGTGGGCTTGGAGTACAGTGCTGTGCGACAGAGGCTGCAGAGGGGTGCAGCTTCCTTGAGCAAGGGGGAGATGATCTTGACCTGCTACACCGACGCTAGCTTCAACTCAGTGAAGTCGGATGGCACCAGCATTGGAGGCTATGTGTGCCTCTTTGGAGGTGGTGCAGTAAGCTGGCGCAGCAAGAAGCAGAACGAGGTGGGGCTGTCCTCGTGTGAGACAGAGTACATGGCCCTGCATCATGGGGCAAAGGAGGTGGTGTGGCTGAGGCGTTTGTTGGAGGAGATTGGAGTTGCTCGGAAGGAGCCGACTGTGATTTTCTGTGACAACGAGTCAACAGTGAAGCTGGCCAAGAATGCTTGTCTTCATGGGCTGACCAAGCACATCAGGCCCAAGTGGCATTGGACAAGGAGGCTCCTGGATAAGGAAGTGCAACTGGAGCTTGTAAAAACCCAGCAACAGGCGGCTGACATTCTCAACAAGCGCCTGCTGAATCTGAGCATTGGAAGGGGATGAAGCTTGCTGGAATGAGTGTGCATTGAGGGTGCATGCTTGAGCTATGGCATGTGGGATGATGGTTGGCAGCCAAAGGGGGAGTTTGTTGTGTGATACAATCATATAAATTCACGTCTGTCTGCCTCCGATCATGTATTCGTACGTTGCATGCGTGGTGTGAGCGTGTGCAAGAGTTTGTGTTTTGTGCGGTTTGGATTTCCTGAGTGTGTGTGAATGTTATTTGAATTGGGCAGATATCTGAAGTGACTTCTCTGCTCAAGAGCTTTCCGACGGTCCAAGAATCGTCGCAATCGGAGCAAGAACAAGAAAGTTACAAACGCTGGAGTTCGTATGCTTTCTGTACTTTGGTTGCAGGGTGGGAAGTTGTGGGGTTGACTTTATATGGGGTACAGACTTTTGGGGTTGGAAAATTCGGTCCATTACTGTAGATGCTGCCATGTGGTTGGGAGAAGCCAAACCAGGTTGGCAAGTGTGGCCAAATTGGGTTGAGGTGGATTGTGGAGGTTCGGATATTGACAAAGGTCTAAGTTGGGTTGCCTAAGGAGAAGGGAATTGTGTGGTATGGGGTTTCCTTGGTTGGGGACTCCCTTGGGGCTTTCCCTCTCGTCCTCCTCTTCCCTCCTATCTGTTTTGTAGCTGCTCTATAACTACAGTACCCAATCCTACAGGCAGTTACATATAGAAAATATTAACTTATATTTTCTGACTGCCCATAAGGGGTACAACTCAAATTAGAGTTACCCATTTCTCTGCTCAAAGCATTCATTTTAGCTTACTCTCTTGACATTGTCAGCAAGTCAGCCACGCGTCAGCTGGACGGTCAACACGCATGTATACACCGTCAGATCAATTTCAATTGAAAATTTGCAGTTGTCACGCTACTGCAAGACTCGCCTACGTTATAAGAGAGTCATATTTACCGGAAGAAGGAAGGGTGTAATGAATGTATATATTATTACTGAGTCTGTTCCTAAGGCGTACAGCCCCGAGCACTTCGCGTCAGTTTCGGGACGTGTCACGTCACCTTTCTTCAAACCCAGCCCCGACCCTACGTATGGATAAACGGGAAACAAGACTCGACGTGAACGCCGGAAGGGTTGCGTAGAAGATATATTTTTGTCGTATGAAAACATGAGGTGAGGAATGCTTGATATTACATGTACGTTACTTAGAGCAAGGGACAAACTATGTTATTCCTCTTTATAACAGGTTGTTAGTTCCTCATCTTGTTCTTCCAATTCCTCATTATTAACGATGGGATTTTTTTGAATATTTATATGATAATTGTTTTGTAGCAGTAATTTATGTAGGTACAAATTGCACTATCATATGATTTACTGGGTTTGTTTATAATTCTAGCTAATCCTTATGTGTCAGCTAGGTGGATCGCGTGTTTGTACGAGTGTCGTCACGTGACACTGGGTTCCAAATCTTGTCTGTGTGTTTGTTTTTTTCGGAATACAATGTGCCCGGGTACCTTGCAATTCGCCCATCGTCCTTGTACTGTACTATACTCTGATTGTAAGAAACTGTTCAGGTAGAGAATTCTCATGCCAGCGCCACACAATCCAAACCAACCCCAAAAATTCCTTCCCTAGGCAGTCTCGTCTAGGTTTCTTGAATTCAAGCACCTGCTCTACTCTAGTCTCGGTGCTTTTCCCAACCCAGCCGTCGATTATCCTGCCATCGCCACTCCCTATCAGCTATCTGTTTTTAGTCATTACAACAACCTGCAGTTGCCTCTCCTCACTCCACCGTCCCCTCTCCTCAATCCCCACCGTCGCCTCTCCCTCGCTCCCCACCATCGCCTCTCCCTTACTCCCCATCATAGCCTCTCCCTCCCTCCCCGCCGTCGCTCTCCCTTCCTCTTCACCGTCGCCTCTCCCTCCCTTCCCGCCGTCGCCTCTGGTGGGTGCACGAGCGCGAGCGCGGGTTGCTGCACGACCGCGCGTTTTGTGAGGCACCGTCGTCTTAGGTGCGTTTCCGTTTCTCGGACCTTTTTTCCTCGCTCCTCCCTCCGAAATTTCATATTTTCTCTACTTTCTTTGTAAGTTCTTGTTGCCGATTGGTGATTAGCTCGCTGGCGCCTAAGGCGCTGGCGCCTAACGCGCTGGCGCCTAATACGCTGGCGCGTAGCGCGCTGGCGCCTAGCGCGCTAACGCCTAACGCGCTGGCGCCTAACGCGCTGGCGCCAAACGCGCTGGCGCTGTCAAACATTATACATGTTATATTTGTGTAGGCTATAGTGGGTTAGTCTATAGGGGGGTCACAACTCTAGGGTTTCCTATTTGTACTCTCATTCCTTTCTAGTCCAACAACACTTGTTCATTCTAACATGGTATTACGAGCCTAGGTTAGGCACCTAGGACCGCCTACTACTACGGGCCCACCGTTCCGTTAGAAGCGCCCTCGTGCGCCTCGTCTCACTCGCGCCCTCGTGCGCCTCTCTCTACTCGTGCGCCCTCGTGCGCCCTCGCGCCCTCGTGCGCCTCTCACTACCGCGCGCGCGCATCTTGCTAGCCACCCGCGCGCGGCCCGCTTTCCGTACGGGCAGCCCGCTAGCCACCCGCGCGCGGCCCGCTTGCCGTGCGCGCGACCCGCTAGCCGCCCGCGCGCGGCCCGTCAGCTCCCCGCGCAGCCAGTGCCGCTAACGCGCGGCCCGCCGCGGCCTTGTGCGGCCCCGCGCGCAGCCCGCGAGCTGCTCGCCGCCTCGCGCTGCCGTCGCTCGCACGCAGGCCGCAGCCTCGCGCACCCGCCGCCCGTACGCAGGCCGCAGCCTGCGCGCCGCAGCTGCCCGCACGCCGGCCGCCTCTACGCAGCTGCCGCCCGCGCGCAACTGCAGCCCGCGCACAGCCGCAGCTGCTCGCACGCCGGCCGCCTCCGCGTAGCTGCCGCCCGCGCGCAACCGCAGCTTACGCGTCGCTGCCGCCCGTGCGCAGGCCCCCAGCCGAGCCGCGCAGCCCGAACCGAGCCGCGCCGCCCTAACTGAGCCACGCGCGCCCTGCCTAGAGGCCCCGCCGGCCCCGTCGTCCTCGCAACTGCTGATACTACTACTGCTACTCCTGCTACCACTACTGCTGCTACTGCTACTGCTACTGCCACTATGGCTGGTCCTCCTGTACTCGCTTTCGATGCTGAGGGCCGCCCAGTGAAGTTCGACACCTGGCTAGATGACCTGCACCTCTTCCTACAGCTCACTGCCAAGGAGGATATTTCACTGTACGATCATGCCCTCGGTCACGCTACTGTCAAACATTATATGTGTTGGTTGTTGTTAGGCTACAGTTGGTTAGACCATATGGGGTACAGATCTCTAGGGTTTACTATTTGTACTGCCTTCCTTGTTAGTTCAGTCATTCCAGTCTGTTATTACGACATGGTTTCAGAGCAGGTCCTTCTCTAGGACCGTTCCTAAGGGCCCACCGTTCGCTACCTAACTACCTACCTACTACCGGAGCGCGTTCTTAGCGCCTCCCCCGTAGCGCCCTCGAGCGCTTCATTATTATTTTTTTTTTTTTCGGCCCCGCTGGCCCCGTCGATCGAGCCCCGTCTAGAGGCCCCGCGGCCCCGTCGCATTTGACCTAGAGGCCCCTCACGGCCCCGTCGCGCCGCCCCTTAGCGCCTCGAACGACCCCGCCGCTCGCCCCTTAGCGGCCCCGTCGGCCTTGCGATCGCCCCTAACGGCCCGCGCACCGCCCGCTACCGGCCCGCGCACCGCGCACGCAGCCCGCATTTTACCCCCGCGGCCTGCGTGCTGCCCGCTGCCGGCCCCGTCGCACTGCCCGCGCACTGCTCGCACGCCTTTGCGTCGCTAGCGCACAGCCCGCCGCGGCCCCGCCGGCCCGCGATTTGCACCGCTGCAGCTGCCGCCCGCTTGTCCCCCGCTGCTGCTGCCGCTGCTGCCCGCGAGTCGCCCGCTGCCGCTCCCGCGTTTCTGCCGTGCCCGCAGCCGCTGCCGCCGCTACTACCGCCCGTGCACTGCTGCTGCCGTACTCGCTGCCGCCGCCGCAGCCGCTGCCGTGCGCCGCTATTGCCCGTCGCCTGCTCGCGCACGCCCTGCTGCCCGCAGCCGCTTGCACGCCGCTGCTTCCGCTGCTGCTTGCGTGCCGCTGCCCGTGCGCCGCCATTGCCCGTGCGCCACCGTTCCCCGTGCGCCGCTGCCGCCCGTGCGCTTCTGCAGCCGCCGCCCGCGAGGCACTCGCTCTCACTGCTGTTTATTTACTACCTACCGCGCACACTGCTACCACTACAGCTACCACCAGTGCACCGTTGCAGCTCCTGCTGCCACGCTACCTACTATTGCCGCTCGTGTGCCACTACGGACAGTCGACCCCGCCCGCGCCTTACCTAGCGGCCCCGCCGGCCCCGTTGACCCTCCGCACACCTTTCCAGCGGCCTGATTCCTACTACTACTGCTACTGCTACTGTCGCTATGGCTAGTCCTCCCGTTCTAGCTTTCGATGCCGAGGGCCGTCCGGTGAAGTTCGAAACCTGGCTAGATGACCTGCACCTGTTCCTACAGCTCACTGCCAAGGAAGATATCTCACTGTACGACCACGCCCTAGGCCATGCCACTGCCCCTGACTCGACTGCTGACAGCACTCTGCATTCGTAGTGGCAGACCCGTGATGCGCATGCTCGCTTTGCTATTCGCAACTCCCTGCCGCTAGACGAGCGCGAGCACTTCGGCCAGTGCAAGACTGCTAAGGACCTCTACACCGCTGTAGTTGCCCGCTACTCCTCACCCGCTTCTGCCACGCTAGGCCGCCTCACTCTCCCCTACCTGTTCCCCGACCTAGCCTCCTTTCACACTGTCGCAGACCTCATCACCCACCTTAAGACTAGTGAGGCCCGCTTTCGCGCTGCTATGCCTGCCGAGTTTCTCACTAGCAACCCCCCCCCACTCTGGATCACTCTCTACCACATCGTCACCCGCCTCCCTGACTCTCTGTGCGCAGTCAGGGACCACTTCCTCTCTCGCTCCCCCACTGAGCTCACCATTGCCCTCCTCGAGAAGGAACTGCTTGCAGCTGAGACGAGCATCGTCGCTGTAGGCACCTCTCGTGGCGACCCCCGCACCCCGTTCTTTGAGGGGTGTTCCCCTTCCCCCCTCCTCCCCTCTGTCGCCTCTGCTGCTGCTGTCGACCTTCTTGGTGCTGAGAAGGTCGGGACCGCGTCTGCTTCGAGCGGGCGCCGCAGGAACAAGGGGGGCAGGGGTGGGGGTGGCGGCGGAGGAGGTGGGGGTGGAGGCGGTGGGAGTGGAGGCGCGGCTGGGGAGACTAGTGGCGGCAGTGGGGGAGGAGACAGCAGCGGTGGGAGTGGTGGTGGAGGCGGCAGCGGAGGCGGAGGTGGTCGTGGCGGCGGCAGGGGTGGAGGTGGCCGGGGCGGCGGCGGTGGGGGTGGTGGTCGTGGAGGCACTGGCGGAGGCCCGAGTCAGCAGCCCGCCCCGACGCTTCAGGCCGCCCGTGAGTGGTATGCGCAGCGTAGCGTTACCTGCACGTACGTCATTCGCACAGGTGACCGCAGCGGCCAGCAGTGTGGGAGGCCACACCCCACGCAGCGCTGCTTCGCGCGCCTTAACGACGCGTGGCGCACTCAGTTTCCTGCTGCCACTGAGCTGCCGCGCTGGGCTGATCTGGAAAAGAGGGGTGTTGATATTTGGGCTTTAGACTTTGATGCTATTCTCACTGCCATGTATGCGATGTCTATTAGTGGAGAGGGTGCTCAGTACTTGCGTGTTCCGCCGACCCGGGCATTCAGGCCAGTCCGGCTGCCGCTCTAGGTGCCAGTGCGTCTGCTCCCACAGGTCCTGGTGAGGCTGCAGCCCTAGGTGCTCGTGCGTCCGTGCCCCCTCGTACTGAGTCGACTGCAGCACTGCACACCTTCACACTAGACTCAGGTGCTTCTCGCTCCTTCTTTCGTGACCGCACTGTCCTTGAGCCACTCGCTCGGCCAGTTGCTGTCTCCCTTGCTGACCCCTCTGGGGGTCCGGTCATTGCGACCTCCTCCACTGTCCTTCCTTGTCTTGCGGTCCCGTCCGGCACGCTGTCAGGTCTCTACCTCCCCTCGTTCTCTACGAACTTGGTGGCAGGTAGTGCGCTCCAGGACGGGGGTGTTCACCAGTTCACCCCTGCCTACGAGCGCGTGACACACTGCACGTGTGCTCGGACGGGTCGCCACCTGGCTACCTTCACTCGGGAGCCGGGGTCGGACCTTTACACACTGACCACTGAGTCCCCTCAGGTAGCTGCGTCCGCGTCTGCGTCTGCGTCAGGTCAGCTGTCCGCCCCCTGCTCGTGTCGCTCTCTGGCGCATGAGACTGTCCTTTGGCACCACCGCCTTGGTCACCCGTCTGTGCAGCGCCTTCGGGCCATGCACAAACGGGACCTTGTTGCTGGTCTTCCCAGGGTGCTCCCTCCCCTTCCCGACTCGCCTGCTCCTCCCTGTATTCCCTGTGTCGAGGGACGGCAGCGCGCCGCTCCTCACTCCTCCTCCTTTCCCCCGACGACTGCTCCCTTGCAGACGCTCCACATAGACGTGTGGGGCCCAGCCCGCGTCCGTGGTCAGGGTCAGGAGAGGTACTTCCTGATTGTTGTTGACGACTTCTCGCGCTACACCACGGTCTTCCCCTTGCGCGCCAAGGGTGACGTCCCTGATGTCTTGATCCCTTGGATCCGCAGATCTCGTCTCCAGCTCCGTGAGCGTTTCCGCTCCGACTTCCCTGTCCTGCGTCTGCACTCTGACAGAGGTGGGGAGTTTTCCTCTGGCCTATTGGAGGCCTTCTGTCAGCAGGAGGGCATTGAGCAGTCGTACACGCTTCCGGCCTCTCCACAGCAGAATGGGGTTGCTGAGCGCCGCATTGGTCTGGTCATGGAGGTCGCTCGTACCTCCTTGAGCCATGCGGCTGCCCCCCATTTTCTGTGGCCGTTTGCAGTCCGATACGCTGCGCATCAGCTCAACCTCTGACCCCGTGTCTCCTTGCCGGAGACTTCTCCAACACTGCGTTGGACGGGAGAGGCTGGCGATGCGTCGCGTTTTCGGGTCTGGGGATCCCGAGCTTTTGTCCGCGACACGTCCGCGGACAAGCTCTCCCGTCGCGCTGTCCCCTGCGTCTTCCTTGGCTTTGTCCCGGACGCCCCTGGCTGGCAGTTCTACCACCCCACCTCGCGTCGTGTCCTGGCCTCTCAGGACGTCACTTTTGACGAGTCCGTCCCCTACTACCGCCTCTTCCCCTACCGCACTGCCCCGCTCCCCCCCCCGCCTCTCTTCCTCGCTCCAGGTGCTGAGGTACCAGACCCCCTCCCCCCTCAGGGTGCCGCTCCCTCAGGTGTGTCCCAGGTAGACCCGGGTGAGCCTGTCGAGGTAGCTGTTGACTCTCGTCCTACTAGGGGTGCTGAGCCTGGGGGTGCTGCGTCTAGGGGTGCTGAGCCTGGGGGTGCTGCGTCTGGGGGTGCTGAGCCTGGGAGTGCTGAGTCTGGGGGTGCGGAGCCTGGGGGTGCTGAGTCTGGAGGTGCGGAGCCTGGGGGTGCGGAGTCTGGAGGTGCTGAGCCTGGGGGTGCTGAGTCTGGGGGTACTGAGCCTGGGGGTGCTGAGCCTGAGCGTGCTACACCTGGAGGAGCCCTCTCCTCCCAGCAGCTGCAGGAGAGGTACCTCGAGTACTGCCGCCTCCGGAGAGGTGCTACTGGAGCTCGTCCCGGTACTTCCCCTCCTACCCAGGAGCTCCCCCCCATTCAGCAGATCCGCGAGTGGTACACACGGCGCTGCAGTCTTCGGAGTGGTGCTCCTGGTGCTGCGGACCCTGGGGGTGGCGCTGCTGCTGGTGCTGAGGACCCGGACGTTGGAGCTGCTGCTGGAGCTGAGGACCCGGGCGGTGGCGCTGCTGCTAGTGCTGAGGACCCGGACGGTGGAGCTGCTGCTGGTGCTGAGGACTCGGACGGTGGAGCTGCTGCTGGAGCTGAGGACCCGAGCGGTGGCGCTGCTGCTGCTGCTGAGGACCCGGGCGTTGGAGCTGCTACTGGTGCTGAGGACCCGGCCGGTGGAGCTGCTGCTGGTGCTGTGGACCCGGCCGCTGGAGTCTCCTCTGCTTCTGGAGACGCTGCGCGGCCGCGACCGTACTTCGTACCGCTCCTTCAGCAGGTTCTTGGGCAGGCTCCTCCTCCTTGTCCTCCTCCCTCCGTAGAGTGTCCTCCGCCTGTCCAGCCGCAGTCACAGTTACCGCCTACCTCGCCTCTCCCTGCTCCCTCTCCTTACACTGGTCCCACAGGAGGTCTTACAGAGCGTCGTGAGCCTGAGTCTCGTCCTGCGTCGCCTGTTCGTCCTGCTCGCACTGGTAGTCGTGTCCGTCGTGAGCGTCCTCCTCCTGTCCCAGGCACTCACTACATGACTCTGCGTCCCTCTACTGCTCCTCAGCGTGTCCCTCTACCGTCTCCTCCTGCGTCCTCTTTGCCTCACGTTCCGGACCCTGAGTCTGACCGGTATCATGCTGAGCACCCTACTGTCACGCGTCTCCTTGCTACTGTTGTCACTGACCCTGCCTTTGAGTCCTCGGCTGCGTCTGCTCTGGTCGCTGAGTTGGTTGACTTTGCTGCTACCTGTCGTCTAGACTACGCTGCTAGCCTGGTTGCTGAGTCTGAGTCTGTCTGTCCTCCGTCCGTCGGGGTGAGTGTGCTCTTGGCACGGACGTCCTTGAGGACAGACAGGAGGAGTTCCAGTGTCTTTCTGTTGCTTTGCCCCGTCTCGTGTCCTTGCTAGTTGCCCCTGAGGGAGACCCGGATGCACCAGACATCCCGACCCCGCGCTCTTACGCTGAGGCGATGGCGGGTCCCTACTCCTCTCAGTGGCAGACAGCCATGGACGCCGAGATGGCTTCCTGGAAGTCCACACGCACCTACGTCGACGAGGTTCCCCCTCCTGGGGCGAACATCGTCAGTGGCATGTGGATTTTCAGGGTGAAGCGGCCGCCGGGTTCTCCGCCTGTCTTCAAGGCGCGTTACGTGGCTCGAGGCTTCAGTCAGCGAGAGGGAGTTGACTTCTTCCAGACCTTCTCCCCCACCCCGAAGATGACTACTCTTCGGGTGCTGCTGCACATAGCCGCTCAGCGCGACTACGAGCTTCACTCACTTGACTTCAGCACTGCTTTCTTGCAGGGCAGCCTGCACGAGGAGATCTGGCTGCGCCGCCCACCTGGCTTCACTGGGTCGTTTCCTCCTGGTACCCAGTGGAGGCTTCAGCGGCCGGTCTACGGTCTCCGCCAGGCTCCGCGTGAGTGGCACGACACACTGAGGACTACACTTGCGGCTCTTGGGTTCGCGCCTTCTACAGCTGACCCGTCGCTGTTCCTGCGCACCGACACTTCGCTGCCGCCGTTCTACATCCTCGTGTACGTCGACGACTTGGTCTTTGCCACTGCTGACACTGCAGGACTCGCCTACGTGAAGTCGGAGCTGCAGAGGAGACACACGTGCACAGACCTGGGTGAGCTGACAAGCTATCTTGGCTTGCGGATCACCCGGGACAGAGCACGGCGCACCATCACCCTGACTCAGTCACACATGGTGCAGCAGGTTCTCCAGCGCTTCCGCTTCACGTACTCTTCGCCTCAGTCCACTCCTCTGCCTACCGGTCACTCGCTCTCAGCTCTGCCTTCGGATGAGTCCGTAGAGCCGAGTGGCCCGTATCCAGAGCTTGTGGGCTGCCTCATATACCTGATGACCTGCACTCGACCTGACCTTGCATACCCTCTTAGCATCCTTGCACGCTATGTCGCTCCTGGCCGTCACAGGAAGGAGCACATGGATGCCGCTAAGAGGGTGTTGCGCTACTTGTGCAGTACGTCGGGCATGGGGCTTGTGCTTGGAGGGCGAGACCGAGTTGTTCTCACAGGGCACTCAGACGCTTCTTGGGCAGACGACCAGGCCACTCAGCGGTCGTCTCAGGGTTACACCTTCAGCCTTGGCTCTGGCTCAGTTTCTTGGCGCTCTACGCGCTCTTCTTCTGTTCTCGGCTCCAGTTGCGAGGCTGAGATCTACGCCACAGCCATGGCTGCCCAGGAGCTACGCTGGCTGACCTATCTGCTGACCGACCTCGGAGAGCGGCCTCGTTCTCCTCCAGTGCTGTACGTCGACAACAAGGCTGCCATTGCCTTGTGTGAGGAGCACAGACTGGAGCACAGAACGAAACACATCGCTCTGCGGTACTTCCTTGCTCGAGAGCTGCAGCAGCGCGGTCAGCTTTGTATTCGCTACGTGGCCACTGAGGCCAACACTGCTGATGTGTTCACCAAGGCGCTTCAGCCTCGTGACCATCAGCGCTTCTGCACTCTACTAGGCCTTGTGCCTACTGGACCTCACTTGCTTACCTCTTGACTTTGCTTGTACTGTGATCACTATATATATATATACCTGCATGTTTACTCTTGCTAGGTTGTGATCACTGTATCTCTTGCTCTGTTATAAACTTGCATGTGAACTGGTCTTGTGACCACTAGCTTGTGCTCGGAATTTGTGTGGAATCCTCGAGATCCACCCTGAGCTTGTTTGCCCTGCTTTGCCTTGACTGGTCTTGTGACCCCTAGGTCTCCCCCACTTTGCCTATGGGGGTGTGTCAAACATTATATGTGTTGGTTGTTGTTAGGCTACAGTTGGTTAGACCATATGGGGTACAGATCTCTAGGGTTTACTATTTGTACTGCCTTCCTTGTTAGTTCAGTCATTCCAGTCTGTTATTCCGACAGCTACTGCCCCTCCTACCACTGCTGACAGCACTCAGCGCTCACAGTGGCAGACTCATGACGCCCACGCTCGCTTTGCTATTCGCAACTCCCTGCCGATAGATGAGCGCGAGCACTTTGGCCAGCACAAGACTGCTAAGGAACTGTACACTGCTGTCGTTGCTCGTTACTCCTCACCTGCTTCTGCCGCACTAGGCCGCCTCTCACTCCCCTACCTGTTCCCCGACCTGGCCTCCTTTCACACAGTTGCTGACCTCATCACCCACCTCAAGACTAGTGAGGCCCGCTTCCGCGCTGCTATGCCTGACGAGTTCCTTGCTAGCAACCCCCCCCCGCTCTGGCTCACTCTCTACCACATCGTCACCCGCCTCCCTGACTCTCTCCGCGCAGTCAGGGATCACTTCCTAGCTCGCTGCCCCACTGAGCTCACCATTGCCCTCCTCGAGAAGGAACTACTTGCAGCTGAGGCGAGCATCGTCGCTGTAGGTGCCTCTCGTGGCGACCCCCGCACCCCTTTCTTTGAGGGGTGTTCCCCTTCCCCCCTTCTCCCCTCTGTAGCCTCTGCTTCTGCTGTCGACCTCCTTGGTGCTGAGAAGGTCGGGACAGCGTCTGCTCCGAGCGGCCGCCGCAGGAACAGAGGGGGCAAGGGTGGAGGTGGCGGCGGGGGAGGCGGGGGTGGAGGCGGTGGGAGTGGAGGAGGGGCTGGAGAGGCTAGTGGCGGCAGTGGGGGTGGTGACGGCAGCGGCGGGGGCGGTGGCAGGGGCGGGGGCGGCAGCGGAGGCGGAGGTGGTCGTGGCAGCGGCAGGGGAGGAGGTGGTCGAGGAGGTGGCGGCGGCGGTGGTGGTCGTGGAGGCGCTGGCAGTGGTCTGAGCCAGCAGCACACTCCGTCGCTCCAGGAGGCCCGTGAGTGGTATTCGCAGCGCCCGCGGACGGGTGGCTTTAGCTGCACGTACGTCATCCGCACTGGTGACCGCACTGGTCAGACGTGTGGGAGGCCACACCCCACGCAGCGCTGTTTCTCGCGCCTTGACGACGCTTGGCGCGCCCAGTTCCCTGATGGCGCTGAGCTGCCCCGCTGGGCTGATCTGGAGAGGAAGGGAGTTGATATCTGGGCTCTAGACTTTGATGCTATTCTCACTGCCATGTATGCGATGTTTACTAGTGGAGAGGGTGCTCAGTACTTGCGTGTTCCGCCCGACCCGGGCATTCTGACCAGTGAGGCTGCCGCTCTAGGTGCTAGTGAGACTGCCACTGCAGGTACTCGCGTGTCTGCCACCTCAGGTGATGGTGAGGCTGCCGCTCTAGGTGCTAGTGAGTCTGTCCCCCCTGGTACTGAGTCGACTGAGGCACTGCACACCTTCACCCTGGACTCAGGTGCTTCTCGCTGTTTCTTTCGTGACTGCACTGCCCTTGAGCCGCTTGCTCGGCCAGTTGCTGTCTCCCTCGCTGACCCCTCTAGGGGTCCGGTCATTGCGACCTCCTCCACTGTTCTTCCCTGTCCTGCGGTCCCGTCGGGCACACTGTCTGGTCTCCACCTCCCCTCGTTCTCTACGAACTTGGTGGCGGGTTGTGCGCTCCAGGACGCGGGTGTTCACCAGTTCACCCCTGCCTACGAGCGCGTGACACACTGCACGTGTGCTCGGACGGGCCGTCACCTGGCTACCTTCACTCGGCAGCCGGGGTCGGACCTGTACACACTGACCACTGAGTCCCCTCAGGTAGCTGCGTCCGTGTCCGCATCTGCGTCAGGTCAGCTGTCGGCCCCCTGCTCGTGTCGCTCTCTGGCGCACGACACCGTCCTCTGGCACCACCGACTTGGCCACCCGTCTGTGCAGCGCCTTCGTGCCATGCACAAACGGCACCTTGTCTCTGGTCTTCCCAGGGTTCTCCCTCCCCTCCCACCCTCGCCTGCTCCTCCCTGTCTTCCCTGTGTCGAGGGGCAGCAGCGCGCCGCTCCTCACTCCTCCTCCTTTCCCCCGACGACTGCTCCCTTGCAGACGCTCCACCTGGACGTGTGGGGCCCAGCCCGCGTCCGTGGACAGGGTCAGGAGAGGTACTTCCTGATTGTTGTTGACGACTACTCTCGCTACACCACGGTCTTCCCCTTGCGCACCAAGGGTGAGGTCCCTGCTGTCTTGATCAGCAGAGCTCGTCTCCAGCTCAGCAAGCGCTTTCGCTCGGACTTTCCTGTCCTGCGCTTGCACTCTGACAGAGGTGGTGAGTTCTCCTCCGACCTTCTGGCAGCCTACTGTGCCGAGCACGGCATTGAGCAGTCGTTCACGCTTCCGGCCTCTCCACATCAGAATGGGGTTGCTGAGCACCGCATTGGCTTGGTCATGGAGGTCGCTCGTACCTCCCTGATCCATGCGGCTGCTCCCCACTTTCTGTGGCCGTTTGCGGTCCGATACGCTGCGCATCAGCTCAACCTCTGGCCCCGTGTCTCCTTGCCGAAGACTTCCCCGACACTGCGTTGGACGGGAGAGGTTGGCGATGCGTCGCGTTTTCGGGTCTGGGGATCCCGAGCTTTTGTTCGCGATACGTCCGCGGACAAGCTCTCCCGTCGCGCTGTTCCTTGTGTCTTCCTTGGCTTTGTCCCGGACGCCCCTGGTTGGCAGTTTTACCACGTCACCTCGCGCCGGGTTCTGCCCTCTCAGGACGTCACTTTTGACGAGTCCGTCCCCTACTACCGCCTCTTCCCCTACCGCACTGCCCCGCTCCCTCCCCCGCCTCTCTTCCTCGCGCCAGGTGCTGCTGTGGTAGACCCCCTCCCCCCTCAGGGTGCCGCTCCCTCAGGTGTGTCCCAGGTAGACCCGGTTGAGCCTGTCGAGGTAGCTGTTGACTCTCGTCCTACTAGGGGTGCTGAGCCTGAGCGTGAGGAGCCTGGCGGTGCTGAGTCTGGGGGTGCGGAGCCTGGGGGTGCTGAGCCTGGGGGTACTGAGCCTGGGGGTGCGGAGCCTGGGGGTGCTGAGCTTGGAGGTGCGGAGCCTGGGGGTGCTGAGCCTGGAGGTGCTGAGTCTGGGGGTGCTGAGTCTGGGGGTGCTGAGCCTGAGAGTGCTACACCTGGAGGAGCCCTCTCCTCACAGCAGCTGCAGGAGAGGTACCTACAGTACTGCAGCCTCCGGAGAGGTGCTGCTGGAGCTGGCACCAGTGCTTCCCCTCCTACCCGGGAGCTCCCCTCCCTTCAGCAGATCCGAGAGTGGTACACGCGGCGCTGCAGTCTTCGGAGTGGCGCTCCTGGTGCTGCGGACCCTGGAGTTGGAGCTGCTGCTGGTGCTGAGGACCCGGGCGGTGGAGCTGCTGCTGGTGCTGAGGACTCTGGAGTTGGAGCTGCTGCTGGTGCTGAGGATCCGGACGTTGGAGCTGCTGCTGGTGCTGAGGACCCGGGCGTTGGAGCTGCTGCTGGTACTGAGGACCCGGCCGTTGGAGTTGCTACTGGTGCTGAGGACCCGGGCGTTGGCGCTGCTGCTGGTGCTGCGGACCCTGGAGTTGGAGCTACTGCTGGAGCTGAGGACCCGGGCGTTGGAGCTGCTGCTGGTACTGAGGACCCTGACGCTGGTGTCTCTACTGGTTCTGGAGACGCTGCGCGGCCGCGACCGTACTTCGTACCACTCCTTCAGCAGGTTCTTGGTCAGACTCCTCCTCCTTGTCCTCCTTCCTCCTTAGAGTGTCCTCCGCCTGTCCCGTCGCAGTCACAGTTACCGCCTGCCTCGCCTCTTCCTGGTCCCTCTCCTTACACTGGTCCCACAGGAGGTCTTACCGAGCGTCGTGAGCCTGAGTCTCGTCCTGCGTCGCCTGTTCGCACTGCTCGCACTGGTCGTCGTGTCCCACGTGAGCGTCCCCCTCCTGTCCCTGGCACTCACTACATGACTCTGCGTCCCTCCACTGCTCCTCAGCGTGTCCCACTGCCGTCTCCTCCTGCGTCCTCTCTACCTACTCTTCCTGACCCGGAGTCTGACTCCCGTCGTGCTGCCAGTCCCACTGTTACACATCTCCTCGCCACTGTTGTCACTGACCCTACCTTTAAGTCCTCTGCTGCATCTGCTCTGGTCGCTGAGTTGGTTGACTTTGCTGCCCGGTGTCGTCTAGACTACGTTGCTAGCCTTGTTGCTGAGTCTAAGTCTGTCTGTCCTCCGTCCGTCGGGGGTGAGTGTGCTCTTGGCACGGACGTCCTTGAGGACAGACAGGAGGAGTTCCAGTGCTTTGCTACTGCTTTGCCCCATCTCGTGTCCATGCTAGTTGCCCCTGAGGGAGACCCGGATGCACCAGACATCCCGACCCCGCGCTCTTACGCAGAGGCGATGGCGGGTCCCTACTCCTCTCACTGGCAGACAGCCATGGACGCAGAGATGGCTTCCTGGAAGTCCACAGGCACCTACGTCGACGAGGTTCCCCCACCTGGGGCGAACATCGTCAGTGGCATGTGGATCTTCAGGGTGAAGCGGCCGCCGGGTTCTCCTCCTGTCTTCAAGGCGCGCTACGTTGCTCGAGGCTTCAGTCAGCGAGAGGGAGTAGACTTCTTCCAGACCTTCTCCCCCACCCCGAAGTTGACCACTCTTCGGGTGCTGCTGCACATAGCCGCTCAGCGCGACTACGAGCTTCACTCACTTGACTTCAGCACTGCTTTCTTGCAGGGCAGCCTGCACGAGGAGATCTGGCTGCGCCGCCCTCCTGGCTTCACTGGGTCGTTTCCTCCTGGTACCAAGTGGAGGCTTCAGCGGCCGGTCTACGGTCTCCGCCAGGCGCCACGTGAGTGGCACGACACACTGAGGACGACACTTGCGGCTCTTGGGTTCGCTCCCTCTACTGCTGACCCGTCGCTGTTTCTACGCACCGACACCTCGCTGCCGCCGTTCTACATCCTCGTGTACGTCGACGACTTGGTCTTTGCCACTTCTGACACTGAGGCACTCGCCCACGTGAAGTCGGAGCTGCAGAAGAGAGACACGTGCACAGACCTGGGTGAACTGACAAGCTATCTTGGCTTGCGGATCACCCGGGACAGAGCACGGCGCACCATCACCTTGACTCAGTCACACATGGTGCAGCAGATCCTTCAGCGCTCTCGCTTCACGTACTCCTCGCCACAGTCCACTCCTCTGCCTACCGGTCACTCGCTCTCAGCTCTGCCTTCGGATGAGTCCGTAGAGCCGAGTGGCCCGTATCCAGAGCTTGTGGGTTGCCTCATGTACCTGATGACCTGCACTCGACCTGACCTTGCATACCCTCTTAGCATCCTTGCACGCTATGTCGCTCCTGGCCGTCACAGGAAGGAGCACATGGATGCCGCTAAGAGGGTGTTGCGCTACTTGTGCAGTACGTCGGGCATGGGGCTAGTGCTTGGAGGGCGAGACCGAGTTGTACTTACTGGACACTCTGACGCTTCTTGGGCAGACGACCAGGCTACTCAGCGGTCGTCTCAAGGTTACACCTTCAGTCTTGGCTCTGGCTCAGTTTCTTGGCGTTCTACACGCTCTTCTTCTGTTCTCAGCTCCAGCTGTGAGGCTGAGATCTACGCCACAGCCATGGCTGCCCAGGAGCTACGCTGGCTGACCTACCTGCTGACCGACTTGGGAGAGCAGCCTCGTTCTCCTCCAGTGCTGTACGTCGACAACAAGGCTGCCATTGCCTTGTGTGAGGAGCACAGACTGGAGCACAGAACGAAGCACATCGCCCTGCGGTACTTCCTTGCTCGAGAGCTGCAGCAGCGCGGTCAGCTTCGTCTGCGTTACGTGGCCACTGAGGCCAACACTGCTGATGTGTTCACCAAGGCGCTTCAGCCTTGTGACCATCAGCGCTTCTGTACTCTTCTAGGCCTTGTGCCTGCTGGTCCTCACTTGCTTACTTCTTGACTCTGTTTGTACTGTGATCTATATATATATACATATATACCTGCATGTTTACACTTGCTAGGTTGTTATCACTGTATCTCTTGCTATATTATCAAACTGCATGTGAACTGGTCTTGTGACCACTTACTTGTGCTCGGAATTAGTGTGGTATCCTTGAGATCCACCCTGAGCTTGTGTTGCTTTGCTTTGACTGGTCTTGTGACCCCTTGCTCTCCCCCACTTCGCCTATGGGGGTGTGTCAAACATTATACATGTTATATTTGTGTAGGCTATAGTGGGTTAGTCTATAGGGGGGTCACAACTCTAGGGTTTCCTATTTGTACTCTCATTCCTTTCTAGTCCAACAACACTTGTTCATTCTAACAGGCGCCAAACGCGCTGGCGCCTAGCGCGCTGGCGCCATGCGCGCTGGCGCCATGCGCGCTGGCGCCATGCGCGCTGGCGCCTAACGCGCTGGCGCCATGCGCGCTGGCGCCATGCGCGCTGGCGCCTAACGCGCTAGCACCTTGCGCGCTGGCGACTAACGCGGTAGCGCCATGTGCGCTGGCGCCTAATGCGCTGGCACGTAGCGCGCTGGCGCCTAGCGCGCTGGCGCCTAGCGCGCTGGCGCCTAACGCGGTGGCGCCTAACGCGCTGGCGCCAAACGCGCTGGCGCCTAGCGCGCTGGCGCCTAGCGCGCTGGCGCCATGTGCGCTGGCGCCATGTGCGCTGGCGCCTAACGCGCTGGCGCCATGCACACTGGCGCCATGCGCGCTGGCGCCATGCGCGCTAACGCCAAACGCGCTGGCGCCAAACGCGCGGGCGCCTAGCGCGCTGGCGCCATGCGCGCTGGCTCCATGTGCTCTGGCGCCATGTGTACTGGCGCCTAACGCGCTGGCGCCATGCGCGCTGGCGCCTAATGCGCTGGCGACATGTGTGGACTTGGTGCCAAAAATTGTCTGCTACCATTTTTGCTCTCCTTCCTTTCTGCTGCAGGTGATGCATTCCGTGCATGCTGATGTGGTTTTCGTGTTGCCTTGGATTCGAGTTTAAAGCCATGTGTGTGAGACGTCAAATTGGGTTTGCCTTTAATATTTATATTTTATCAATTTACTGGACTGTTAATAACAACCCTTTCAATCATGCTTCACTATTTCTACCCTAGTGCGCTGGCACCTTGCTGCGGTGCGCTGGCGCCTTGCTGCAATGCGCTGGCGCCTTAGATAACTAGCATTTTTTTGTCAGAATGTTATATTCTCTAGCCTGCAGTGGGGTACTCAATAGTGAGTACGGCCCAGTTAGGGTTTGCTATTTGTATCTCAACTGCTGCTAGTGAAACCCCTCTTTCTGCTTCTAAACTTTCTACTCATTATTCTTGACATGCTATCAGAGCAGGTCGACCCCCTTGGGTCGATCCTGTGGGTGGGCCCACCACCTAATGCTTCCGCTGCTGTTCTACTTGTCGCGCGCCTCGGTCGCGCGACGCCTCCTTCCTGCCGAAATTTTTTTAGGGTTTTCATCCCGTCGTGCGCTCGGGGCGCGCGGCGGTTTTCTGCCCGCCGTGCGCCCCGAGGCGCGCGGCGGTTTCCTACCGTGGGGGACCCCCGCGCGCCCCCGCCCTGTCCGTCGCGGCGCCCTGGGGGACCCGCGCGCAGCCCCAGCTGCCCCGTCGGCAGTCGCGTCGCCCCGCCACCCCGTCACTCCGCCCTGGGGAGCCGCGCGCGACCCCTCGCTGCCCCGTCGACGGTCGCGTCGCCCCGCGGGACCCGCGCGCGATCCCCGTCGACCCTCGCGTCGCCCCCCGGAGACCCGCGAGCCGCCCCTGGAGCCGTGCGCGACCCCCCCCCCTGCCCCGTCGCGGCGCCCTGGGGGGCTGCGCGCGGCCCCTCGCTGCCCCATGGTGGCGCCCTGGGGGCCGCGCGCCTTCCCCCTCGCCGTCTCCCGCGCTCCTACCCCGTTCCGCCCGTTTTAGGGTTTGGGGGTGGGGAGTGTGTGTCAAGCTATATATGCATGTTTGTTTTATCTAGGCTGTAGTGGGGTAGCACTAGGGGGTACAGAAATTCTCTCGACATTCTCTCTTGTACCCCCCCCTTGACCTAATCCAATCACTTCTTCCTAGTCTAGGATTCTAAGATGGTATCTAGAGCTTTAGGTCTTAGGACCTAAGATTTGGGCCCACCGGTTACAGTGTTACCCCACCTACTCCTTCTTATCCTTGCCTGCTACCCGCGCGCGCCTCGGCTGAGCCTATAGCCCTTTTTTTTTTTTTTTTTTAGCGCGCGCTACTGCTGCCACCCGCGTCCCGCTCTCCTAGACGCCCGCGCAGCCCGCCCTGAGCCCGCGCAGCCCGCCCTGAGCCTGCGCAGCCCGCACGCGGCCTGCAGCTGCCCCGCGCACCGCCCGCGCAGCCCGCGTCGAGCCCGCGCAGCCCGCGCCGAGCCGCGCGCAGCCCACGCGCAGCCTGCAGAGCCCGCGCGTGGCTCGCGCACTGCCCGAGCAGCCTGCGCCGCGCTGTTCTATCCCGCGTGCAGCTCGCAGCCGCGCGTGCCCTGCCCTGCCTGTGCCCTGCCTTGAGCGCCTACCTGCCTTAAGAACTGCCTTACCCTCAAGACTTTGCCTGCTGCTTGAGCCTGCTGCCTGAGCTTGCCTGCTGCCTGCTGCCTGAGCTTGCCTGCTGCCTGCACCTGAGCCTGAGCCTGAGCCTGTGCCTGCTGCATTTACCCGCCCTGTGACCATGGCAACCATCTCTGTTCTCGAGTTTGAGCCTGACGGTAGTCCTGTTCAGTTTGACACCTGGCTCAGTGACCTGCAGCTTTACCTTTTGACCAATACCAAGGACGGAGCCTCCCTGCTAGACTATGTCAATGGCACTGCCCCTGCTCCCGCTGCTACTGCTCCCGCCTCAGACCGCGCTGAATGGCAGACCCGTGATGCCCTTGCCCGCCTAGCTATTCGCAACCACCTGCCTATCTCCGAGCGCGCACACTTCAACCAGCTTAAGACTGCTAAGGAACTGTTTGACGCTGTAGTTGCCCGCTATTCCGCCCCAGCCACTGCCGCCGTTGGTAGCCTCATCCTACCCTACCTTTTCCCCGACCTCGCCTCGTTTTCCACTGCTGCAGACCTCATCTCTCACCTCCGCACTAGTGACGCTCGCTTTCGTGCCGCTCTCTCTGACGAGTTCCTCGCCGAGAACAAACCCCCCCTGTACTTTACCCTCTACATCCTAGTCACCCGCCTTCCCGACACGCTCCGTTCCGTTAGGGACTATTTCCTCGCTAAAGATCCTCCCACCATCACCCTAGATGACTTCGAGCAGCAGCTAGTTGCAGCTGAGAAGAACATTCTTGCTGTGAATGCTGCTCGTGGCACTCCCCGCACTCCCCTCTTTGAGGGATGCTCCCCCTCCCCTCTTACCCCCTCCTATGCCTCTGCTGCTGCTGCTGTTGACCTTCTCGGCGCTGAGAAGGTCCACGCCGCTTCTACTCTTGGTGGGAAGCGCGGCGGAGGCAAGGGGGGCAAAGGGGGCAGGGGTGGCGGAGGTGGCGGCGGTGGGGGCGGTGGTGGAGGTGGTGGGGGTGGCCGTGGGGGTGGCGGAGGAGGTGGGGGTGGCCGTGGGGGTGGAGGTGATGGGTGGGGTGGTGGCAGGACCGGGGGCGGTGGAGGCGGCAGCGGAGGTGGTGGGGGAGGAGGCAGCGGCAGTGGTGGAAGTGGGGGTGGGGGTGGATATGGCCAGAAGGGTGGCGCTGGTGGCGGCCAGCAGCAGCAGCAGCAGCAGCAGCAGCAGCCGCAGCAGCAGCAGCAGCAGCAGCAGCAGCGTCCGCCTCCCACCTCCCAGCAGCTCCATGACTGGTATGCTGGGCGTGGGGCGTCTAGGGGCTCTGACCGCTGCCCCTATGTCATTCGCACAGGTCCCCGCCAGGGTCGCACCTGCGACGGTTTTCACACTGAGTTCCGCTGCTTCGCTAGGCTTAGTGACGCCTGGCGCGCAAAGTATCCTGATGCTACTGAGTTCCCCAACTGGGCAGATCTGCTTAGGCGTGGTGTTCCTATCTTTGATCTAGACTATGATGCTATTCTTGCTGCTATGTATGCATTGACTGTTAGTGCTGAGGGTGACTGTTACTTGTGTGTGCCGCCTGACCCAGGTATAGAGACTGCAGCCCTAGGTGCTAGTGAGTCTGTGCTCCCTGGTACTGCGTCCGCTCAGGCTTTGCACACGTTCACACTTGACTCTGGTGCTTCGCGCTGTTTCTTTCGTGACAGCACCACTGTCACCCCTCTCCCTGCACCTGTTCCTGTCTCACTGGCTGACCCCTCTGGGGGTCCAGTGCTTGCACGGGCCGCGACTGTGCTTCCGTGCCCAGCGGTCCCGTCTGGTGAGCTGTCTGGTCTCCATGTTCCCTCGTTCTCTACGAACCTGGTGAGCAACGCCGTCCTTCAGGATCACTGGGTTGACACCTGGACTCCTGGAGGACAGCGTGTGGCGATCTGTACATGCTCCAAGACCGGCCGCCACCTGGCCACGTTCACACGTGAGCCAGGGTCTAGTCTGTACACCCTCACCACTGTTTCACGCTCCACTCCTTTGTCTCCACAGCTGTACGCGTCTGCTCAGGTTGCTACCCAGTGTGAGTGCCGCCGCCTGTCCCACGACACTCTCCTGTGGCACCACCGCCTTGGTCACCCCTCCCTGCCTCGCCTTCGTAGCATGCACTCTCGTTGCCTGGTCTCTGGCCTTCCCAGGTCTCTCCCTGCCCTCCCTCCCTCGCCTGCGCCGCCCTGCATTCCCTGCGTCGAGGGGCGGCAGCGCGCCGCTCCTCACTCCTCCTCGTTTCCTCCCACAGAGGCTCCACTGCAGACTCTCCACCTGGACGTGTGGGGCCCGGCCCGCGTCCAGGGACAGGGCCGTGAGCGGTACTTCCTGCTGGTAGTTGACGACTACACGCGCTACACCACAGTCTTCCCCTTGCGCAGCAAGGGGGACGTCCCTGCTGTTTTGATCCCCTGGATCCGCGCTGCTCGTCTCCAGCTCCGCGAGCGGTTCCAGTCGGACTTTCCTGTCTTGCGTCTGCACTCTGATAGAGGTGGTGAGTTCTCCTCCGACCTCCTGCGAGCCTTCTGTGCGGAGCACGGCATCACCCAGTCGTTCACGCTTCCGGCCTCTCCACAGCAGAATGGGGTTACTGAGCGCCGCATTGGCTTAGTCATGGAGGTCGCTCGTACCTCCATGATCCATGCGGCGGCTCCCCATTTTCTGTGGCCGTTTGCTGTCCGGTACGCAGCGCATCAGCTCAACCTCTGGCCCCGTGTCTCCTTGCCGGAGACCTTGCCCACACTGCTGTGGACGGGGAAGGTTGGTGATGCGTCGCGTTTCCGGGTCTGGGGTGCTCGTGCGTTTGTCCGCGATACTACTGCGGACAAGCTCTCCGCTCGTGCCATTCCCTGTGTTTTCCTTGGCTTTGTTCCTGACGCGCCTGGCTGGCAGTTCTACGAGCCCACCTCGCGCCGTGTCTTTGCGTCTCAGGACGTCACCTTTGACGAGTCCGTTCCCTTCTACCGTCTCTTTCCCTACTGTGCTTCTCCTCGCACTCCCCCGCCGCTCTTCCTCGCTCCAGGTTCCTCGCACCCCCTCCCCGCACCAGGTCCTGCTCCCTCAGGTGTTTCTCAGGTAGACCCTCCCGCTCCTGCACCTGTTGAGGTCACTGGTGACTCCGGTCCTGCTGGAGGTGGTGCTGTCGTTGGGGGTACTGGGCCTGGGGGTGGGGAGCTTGGGGGTACTGAGCCTGGGGGTGCGGAGCTTACGCGTGAGGAGCCTGGAGGTGCTGCGTCTGGGAGTGCTGAGCCAGTGCGTGAGGAGCCTGGAAGTGCGGAGCCTGGGGGTACTGTGCCTGCGTGTGAGGAGTCTGGAGGTGCGGAGCCTGGAGGTGCGGAGCCTGGAGGTGCGGAGCCTGGACGTGCGGAGCCTGGAGGTGCGGAGCCTACGTGTGAGGGTTCTGGGGGTGCTGAGTCTGGGGGTGCTGAGCCTGGAGGTACTGGGTCTGAGGGTGCTGAGCCTGCTGGTGTGCGGTCCCCTTGGAGTGGCCGCCTTCGTCCGCGTGTGCCTCTCACCTCCCAGCAGCTGCACGACTGGTACGGTCGCCGTCAGGGTCGCAGAACTGGAGCCCGGGGCTCTTCTGCTGGCGGTCCTGGAGCTGCTGGGGCTGGGCGTACCGTTTCTGGGGGTGCCGCTGCTGGGGACACTGCGACTGGAGACCCTGGGACTGGGGGTGCCGGTTCTGGGGGTGCTGCTACTGGTGGAGCTGGTCCTGGAGGAGCTGGCGCTGGGGGTGCTGGAGTTTCTGGAGGTGCTGGAGCTACTGGTGCTGCTGGTCCTGCACAGCCGCGCCTGTTCTTCGCTCCGCCGTCTCCGTCGTCTCAGCCGCCCCCTGACTCTGTGCTTCGCCAGGTTCTTAGTCTTCCGTCTTCTACTGGTCTTCCGTTACTGCCTGGCTCGCCGCTGCCTGCTCCCTCTCCTTACACTGAGCAGTCAAGGGGTCTTACTGAGCGTGTTGAGCCTGCGTCGCGTCCTGTCTCACCTGTTCGTCCTAGTAGTCCCACTCGTCGTGTTGCGCGTCCGCGTACGCCGCCTTTCCCCACCGCACGCCTTGTCGTCCGTCGTCCTTCCTCTGGTCCACAGTCTGTTTCTCTGCCGTCTCCCCCTGCGTCTTCCTTGCCTCACGTTCCGGACCCTGAGTCAGACCGGTTTCGTGCTGAGCACCCTACTGTCACGCGTCTGCTCGCCACTGTTGTCACTGACCCCTCGTTTGAGTCTGCTGCTGCGTCTGCTTTGGTGGCTGAGCTTGTTGACTTTGCGGCTGCCTGTCGTCTAGACTACGCTGCTAGCCTTGTTGCTGAGTCTGAGTCTGTCTGTCCTCCGTCCGTCGGGGTTGAGTGTGCTCTTAGCACGGACGTCCTTGAGGACAGGCACGAGGACCTTGAGTGTCTTGCAGCCGCTGCGCCTCATCTCGTGGCCATGCTGCTTGCCCCTGAGGGAGACCCGGATGCTATAGACATCCCCACACCGCGCTCTTACGCTGAGGCGATCGCGGGTGAGTACTCCTCTCAGTGGCAGGCAGCCATGGACGCAGAGATGGCATCCTGGAAGTCCACAGGCACTTACGTCGATGAGGTTCCCCCTCCCGGGGCGAACATCGTCGATGGCATGTGGATTTTCAGGGTGAAGCGGCCGCCGGGTTCCCCGCCTGTCTTCAAGGCTCGTTACGTTGCTCGAGGCTTCAGTCAGCGAGAGGGAGTTGACTTCTTCCAGACCTTCTCCCCCACCCCGAAGATGACTACTCTTCGGGTGCTGCTGCACGTTGCCGCTCAGCGTGACTACGAGCTACACTCCCTTGACTTCAGTACCGCTTTCCTACAGGGCAGCCTGCACGAGGAGATCTGGCTGCGCCGTCCACCTGGCTTCACTGGGTCGTTCCCTCCTGGTACTCAGTGGAGCCTCCGCCGGCCAGTCTACGGTCTCCGCCAGGCGCCCCGTGAGTGGCACGACACACTGAGGACTACACTTGCGGCTCTTGGGTTTGCGCCTTCGACTGCTGACCCGTCGCTGTTTCTGCGCACAGACACTTCGCTGCCGCCGTTCTATATCCTTGTGTACGTCGACGACTTGGTCTTTGCTACTGCTGACACTGAGGCCCTCGCCCAGGTGAAGTCCGAGCTGCAGAAGAGACACACGTGCACAGACCTGGGTGAGCTGCGCAGCTACCTTGGCTTGCAGATCACCCGGGACAGAGCACGCTGCACCATCACCCTGACTCAGTCACACATGGTGCAGCAGGTCCTTCAGCGCTTCGGCTTCACCTGGTCCTCACCACAGTCCACTCCTCTGGCTACAGGTCACTCGCTCTCAGCTCCACCTTCGGACGAGTCCGTAGAGCCGAGTGGTCCTTACCCAGAGCTAGTGGGCTGCCTCATGTACCTGATGACTTGCTCTCGTCCTGACCTTGCATACCCTCTTGGCCTTCTGGCTCGCTACGTGGCTCCTGGTCGGCACCGAAAGGTGCACTGGGATGCTGCGAAGAGGGTACTACGCTACTTGTGCAGTACATCGGGCATGGGGCTCGTGCTTGGAGGACAGCGAGAGGTGGTCCTCACTGGGCACTCAGACGCTTCTTGGGTTGACGACCAGGCTACGCAGAGGTCGTCACAGGGTTACACTTTCAGTCTTGGCTCTGGTTCTGTTTCCTGGCGTTCTACTCGCTCGTCTTCTGTTCTCAGCTCCAGTTGTGAGGCTGAGATCTACGCCACAGCCATGGCTGCTCAGGAGTTACGCTGGCTCACCTACCTGCTGACCGACTTGGGAGAGAGGCCTCGTTCTCCTCCAGTTCTGTACGTCGACAACAAGGCTGCCATTGCCTTGTGTGAGGAGCACAGACTGGAGCACAGAACGAAGCACATCGCCCTGCGGTACTTCCTGGCTCGAGAGTTGCAGCAGCGTGGTCAGCTTCGTCTTGCACACGTGGCCACTCGGGCCAACACTGCTGATATATTCACCAAGGCACTCTCGTCTGGTGATCATCAGCGTTTTTGTACTTTGTTAGGCCTTGTACCTACGTTTCCACACTTGCTGTAGGCTTTGCTTGTACTGTGATCTATATATCTATATACCTGCATGCTTGTTCTTGCTTGGTAGGGATCACTGTACTGTTCTTGTCACATATATATCCCTGCATGCGGACTGGCCTTGTGGCCCTTTACTTGTGCTCAGAGTGTGTGGTGACGTTGTGATCCACCCTGAGCGTGCTTTGCTTCTCTTGACTGGTCTTGTGACCCCTTGTTCTTCCCCACTTTGCCTATGGGGGTGTGTCAAACTATATATGCATGTTAGTTTTGTCAGAAATAACTGAGCAGGAATGAATGAACTAGAACAGAGTTTGGTACAAGTAGGAAACCCTAACTTTGTGTACCCCCTAAGGTGTAACCCACTACAGCCTAGACAATATAAACATGCAATGTTTGACACACCCCCATAGGCGCAGTGGGAGACAACCACAGGGTCACAAGACCAGTCAAAGCAAAGTAAAGCAAGCTCAGGGTGGATCTCAAGGATTCCACACAAATTCCCGGCACAAGCAAGCGGTCACAAGACCAGTTCACATGCAGGTTTATAACAAAGCAAGAGATACAGTGATCACAACCTAGCAAAAGTAAACAAGTAGGCATATATATATAGTGATCACAGTACAAGCAAGGTCAAGAGGTAAGCAAGTGAGGCCCAGTAGGTACAAGGCCTAGTAGAGTGCAAAAGCGCTGATGGTCACAAGGCTGAAGCGCCTTGGTGAACACATCAGCAGTGTTGGCCTCCGTGGCCACGTAACGCAGACAAAGCTGACCACGCTGCTGCAGCTCTCGAGCAAGGAAGTACCGCAGAGCGATGTGCTTCGTTCTGTGCTCCAGTCTGTGCTCCTCACACAAGGCAATGGCAGCCTTGTTGTCGACGTACAGCACTGGAGGAGAACGAGGCCGCTCTCCGAGGTCGGTCAGCAGGTAGGTCAGCCAGCGTAGCTCCTGAGCAGCCATGGCTGTGGCGTAGATCTCAGCCTCACAACTGGAGCTGAGAACAGAAGAAGAGCGAGTAGAACGCCAAGAAACTGAGCCAGAGCCAAGGCTGAAGGTGTAACCCTGGGACGACCGCTGAGTAGCCTGGTCGTCCGCCCAAGAAGCGTCTGAGTGCCCTGTGAGAACAACCCGGTCTCGCCCTCCAAGCACAAGCCCCATGCCCGACGTACTGCACAAGTAGCGCAACACCCTCTTAGCAGCATCCATGTGCTCCTTCCGGTGACGGCCAGGAGCGACATAGCGTGCTAGGATGCTAAGAGGGTATGCAAGGTCAGGTCGAGTGCAGGTCATCAGGTACATGAGGCAGCCCACAAGCTCTGGATACGGGCCACTCGGCTCTACGGACTCATCCGAAGGCAGAGCTGAGAGCGAGTGACCGGTAGGCAGAGGAGTGGACTGAGGCGAGGAGTACGTGAAGCGGAAGCGCTGGAGAACCTGCTGCACCATGTGTGACTGAGTCAGGGTGATGGTGCGCCGTGCTCTGTCCCGGGTGATCCGCAAGCCAAGATAGCTCGTCAGCTCACCCAGGTCTGTGCACGTGTGTCTCCTCTGCAGCTCCGACTTCACGTGAGCGAGTGCCGCGGTGTCAGCAGTGGCAAAGACCAAGTCGTCGACGTACACGAGGATGTAGAACGGCGGCAGCGAGGTGTCGGTGCGTAGAAACAGCGACGGGTCAGCAGTAGAGGGAGCGAACCCAAGAGCCGCAAGTGTCGTCCTCAGTGTGTCGTGCCACTCACGTGGCGCCTGGCGGAGACCGTAGACCGGCCGCTGAAGCCTCCACTGGGTGCCAGGAGGAACTGACCCAGTGAAGCCAGGGGGGCGGCGCAGCCAGATCTCCTCGTGCAGGCTGCCCTGCAAGAAAGCAGTGCTGAAGTCAAGTGAGTGAAGCTCGTAGTCGCGGTGAGCGGCTATGTGCAGCAGCACCCGAAGAGTAGTCATCTTCGGGGTGGGGGAGAAGGTCTGAAAGAAGTCAACTCCCTCTCGCTGACTGAAGCCTCGAGCCACGTAGCGCGCCTTGAAGACAGGTGGAGAACCCGGCGGCCGCTTCACCCTGAAAATCCACATGCCACTGACGATGTTCGCCCCAGGAGGGGGAACCTCGTCTACGTAGGTGCCTGTGGACTTCCAGGAGGCCATCTCTGCGTCCATGGCTGTCTGCCACTGAGAGGAGTAGGGACCCGCCATCGCCTCAGCGTAAGAGCGTGGGGTCGGGATGTCTGGTGCATCCGAGTCTCCCTCAGGGGCAACTAGCAAGGACACGAGACGGGGCAAAGCAGCAGCAAGGCAGTGGAACTCCTCCTGTCTGTCCTCAAGGACGTCCGTGCCGAGGGCACACTCACCCCCGACGGACGGAGGACAGGCAGACGCAGACTCAGACCTAGCGACAAGGCTGGCAGCGTAGTCTAGGCGACAGCGAGCAGCAAAGTCAACCAACTCAGTGACCAGAGCAGACGCAGCAGAGGACTCAAAGGTCGGGTCAGTGACAACTGTAGCGAGGAGACGCGTAACAGTGGGACTGGCAGCACGACGGGAGTCAGACTCCGGGTCAGGAAGAGTAGGAAGAGAGGACGCAGGAGGAGACGGCAGCGGGACACGCTGCGGAGCAGTGGAGGGACGCAGAGTCATGTAGTGAGTGCCAGGGACAGGAGGAGGACGCTCACGTGGGACACGACGACCAGTGCGAGCAGTACGAACAGGCGACGCAGGACGAGACTCAGGCTCACGACGCTCTGTAAGACCTCCTGTGGGACCAGCGTAAGGGGAGGGAGCAGGGAGAGGCGAGACAGGCGGTAACTGTGACTGCGGCTGGACAGGCAGAGGACACTCGACGGAGGGAGGAGGACAAGGAGGAGGAGCCTGACCAAGAACCTGCTGAAGGAGCGGTACGAAGTACGGTCGCGGCCGCGCAGCGTCTCCAGAAGCAGCAGGGACACCAGTGGCAGCCCCAACGCCCGAGTCCTCAGCACCAGCAGCAGCTCCAACGCCCGAGTCCTCAGCACCAGCAGCAGCACCACCGGTCGGGTCCTCAGCACCAGCAGCAGCTCCAACGCCCGGGTCCTCAGCACCAGCAGCAGGGCCACTGGTCAGGTCCTCAGCACCAGCAGCAGCGCCACCGGTCGGGTCCTCAGCACCAGCAGCAGCTCCAACGCCCGAGTCCTCAGCACCAGCAGCAGCTCCAGCCCCCGGGTCCTCAGCACCAGCAGTAGCTCCAGCGTCCGGGTCCTCAGCACCAGCAACAGCACCACCGCTCGGGTCCGCAGTACCAGGAGCACCACTACGAAGACTGCAGCGCCGCGTGTACCACTCGCGGATCACCTGAATGGGGGGGAGCTCCTGGGTAGGAGGGGAAGTACCGGGACGAGCTCCAGAAGCACCTCTCCGGAGGCGGCAGTACTCGAGGTACCTCTCCTGCAGCTGCTGGGAGGAGGGGGCTCCTCCAGGCTCAGCACCCCCAGGCTCCACACCTCCAGGCTCAGTACCTCCAGGCTCCGCACCTCCAGGCTCCGCACCTCCAGGCTCAGCACCCCCAGGCTCCGCACCTCCAGGCTCAGCACCCCCAGGCTCCGCACCCTCAAACGCAGCACTCCCAGGCTCAGCACCCCCAGACGCAGGACGCGAGTCAACAGCTACCTCGACAGGCTCACCCGGGTCTACCTGGGACACACCTGAGGGAGCGGCACCCTGAGGGGGGAGGGGGTCTGGTACCTCAGCACCTGGAGCGAGGAAGAGAGGCGGGGGGGGGAGCGGGGCAGTGCGGTAGGGGAAGAGGCGGTAGAAGGGGACGGACTCGTCAAAAGTGACGTCCTGAGAGGCCAGAACCCGGCGCGAGGTGACGTGGTAAAACTGCCATCCAGGCGCGTCGGGAACAAAGCCAAGAAAGACACAGGGAACAGTGCGACGCGAGAGCTTGTCCGCGGACGTGTCGCGGACAAAAGCTCGAGATCCCCAGACCCGGAAACGCGACGCATCGCCAACCTCTCCCGTCCACCGTAGAGTCGGGGAAGTCTCCGGCAAGGAGACACGGGGCCAGAGGTTGAGCTGATGCGCTGCGTACCGGACCGCAAACGGCCACAGAAAGTGGGGAGCAGCCGCATGGGTCAGGGAGGTACGAGCGACCTCCATGACTAAGCCAATGCGGCGCTCAGCAACCCCATTCTGCTGTGGAGAGGCCGGAAGCGTGTACGACTGCTCAATGCCGTGCTCAGCACAGTAGGCTGCCAAGAGGTCGGAGGCGAACTCACCACCCCTGTCAGAGTGCAAGCGCAGGACAGGAAAGTCCGAGTGAAAGCGCTCGCCTAGCTGGAGACGGGCTCGGCTGATCCAGGGGATCAAAACACCAGGGACGTCACCCTTGGCGCGCAAGGGGAAGACCGTGGTGTAGCGCGAGTAGTCGTCAACAACTATCAGGAAGTACCTCTCCTGACCCTGACCACGGACGCGGGCCGGGCCCCACACGTCCATGTGGAGCGTCTGCAGGGGAGCGGTCGTCGGGGGAAAGGAGGAGGAGTGAGGAGCGGCGCGCTGCCGCCCCTCGACACAGGGAATGCAGTCAGGAGCAGGGGAGTCAGGAAGGGGAGGGAGCACCCTGGGAAGACCAGCAACAAGGTCCCGTTTGTGCATGGCCCGCAGGCGCTGCACAGACGGGTGACCAAGGCGGTGGTGCCAGAGGACGGTGTCGTTCGCCAGAGAGCGACACGAGCAGGGGGCGGACAGCTGACCTGACGCTGACGCAGACGCAGCTACCTGAGGGGACTCAGTGGTCAGTGTGTACAGGTCAGACCCCGGCTCTCGAGTGAAAGTAGCTAGGTGGCGGCCCGTCCGAGCACACGTGCAGTGAGTCACACGCTCGTAGGCAGGGGTGAACTGGTGAACACCCGAGTCCTGGAGCGCACTACCTGCCACCAAGTTCGTGGAGAACGAGGGGAGGTAGAGACCTGAGAGCGTGCCGGACGGAACCGCTGGACACGGAAGGGTGGTGGAGGAGGTCGCAAGGACCGGACCCCCAGAGGGGTCAGCAAGAGAGACAGCAACCGGCCGAGCTAGAGGCTCAAGGACAGTGCGGTCACGAAAGAAAGAGCGAGAAGCACCTGAGTCCAGTGTGAAGGTGTGCAGTGCTGCAGTCGACTCAGTACCAGGGGGCACAGACGCACAAGCACCTAGAGCAGCAGCTGCAGAAGTACCTGTGGAAGCAGACACACTAGCACCTAGAGCAGCAGCGGGGCTGGCCTGAATGCCCGGGTCGGGCGGAACACGCAAGTACTGAGCACCCTCTCCACTAATAGACATCGCATACATGGCAGTGAGAATAGCATCAAAGTCAAGTGCCCAAATATCAACACCCTTCCTGAGCAGATCAGCCCAGCGCGGCAGCTCACCCCCACCAGGAAACTGAGTGCGCCACGCATCGTTGAGGCGGGCGAAGCAGCGCTCCGTCTGGTGCGGCCCCCCACACGTCTGGCCAGTGCGGTCACCTGTACGAATAACGTACTGGCAGGTGACGCTGCGCCGCGCATACCACTCACGGGCGGCCTGAAGGGTCGGGGCAGGCTGCTGACTCTGACCGCCCCCCGGGCTCCCACGACCACCACCCCCTCCGCCTCCGCCCCGGCCACCTCCACCCCTGCCGCTGCCACGACCACCTCCGCCTCCACTGCCGCCTCCACCCCTGTCACCACTCCCAACACCGCTGTCACCTCCACCACCGCCGCCACTAGCCTCTCCAGTCGCACCTCCACCGCCACCACCTCCACCCCCGCCTCCTCCGCCACCACCCCCACTCCTGCCACTCCTGCCCCTGCGTCGTCCGCCTGAAGCAGACGCAGCCCCGACCTTCTCAGCACCAAGGAGGTCGACAGCAGCAGCAGAGGCGACAGAGGGGAGGAGGGGGGAAGGGGAGCACCCCTCGAAGAAGGGGCCGCGGGGGTCGCCACGAGAGGTGCCTACAGCGACGATACTAGCCTCGGCTGCAAGCAGTTCCTTCTCGAGGAGGGCTATGGTGAGCTCAGTGGGGGAGCGAGAGAGGAACTGGTCCCTGACAGGGCGCAGAGAGTCAGGGAGGCGGGTGACAACGTGGTAGAGGGTGATCCAGAGCGGGGGGGGGTTGCTAGCGAGGAACTCATCAGGCATGGCAGCGCGAAAGCGAGCCTCACTAGTCTTAAGGTGGGTGATGAGGTCTGCGACAGTGTGAAAAGAGGCTAGGTCGGGGAACAGGTAGGGGAGAGTGAGGCGGCCTAGTGTGGCAGAAGCGGGTGAGGAGTAGCGGGCCACTACAGCTGTGTAGAGGTCCTTAGCAGTCTTGCACTGGCCGAAGTGCTCGCGCTCATCTAGCGGCAGGGAGTTGCGAATAGCAAAGCGAGCGTGCGCGTCACGGGTCTGCCACTGTGAGCGCTCAGCTGGGGGGGCAGTAGCGAGTGGGGCGGTCGCATGGCCGAGAGCGTGGTCGTACAGTGTAATATCTTCCTTGGCAGTGAGCTGTAGGAAAAGGTGCAGGTCATCTAGCCAGGTTTCGAATTTGACCGGACGGCCCTCGGCGTCGAAAGCTAGAACAGGAGGACTAGCCATAGCGACAGCGGCAGTAGTAGAAGCAGTAAAGTCACTGAACAGGCGTGCGCAGGGTTAGTAGGGCCGGTGGGGCCTACGGACTGTAGTGGCGCACAAGCAGCAGTAGCAGGAAGTGTAGTAGTAGGATCTGCAGTGGTGCACAGGCGCAGCAGGCGGCAGCGAGAGCCGGCGCAGCAGGGGCGGGCTCAGCAGCGGTGATACGCAGGCGGCAGCGGGCGCAGCAGCGGCGGTGCGCGGGCGGCGGCGGGCTCAGCAGCGGCGGTGCGCGGGCGGCGGCGGGTTCAGCAGCGGCGGTGCGCGGGCGGCTGCGGGCTCAGCAGCGGCGGGCCGGGAGCAGTGCGGGCAGCGTGCGGGCCGGCGGCGGTCAGCGCACGAGCCGCGCAGGCTCAGCGCGGGCTGTGCGGGCTGCTCGCGGGCTGCGTAAGCGGGTCGCGGGCGGCTCGCGGGGGTTCGCGGGCAGGTCGCGGGCTGTGCGCGGGCTGCGCGGGCTGGTCGCGGGCTGTGCGCGGGCGGTTCGCGGGCTGTGAGCGCGGCGCGCTGTGCGGTTCGCGGGCGGCGTGACGGGGCCGATCGGGGCGCTAAGGGGCGACGCGACGGGGGCCGTGAGAGGCCGCTAGGAAAAAAAAAATTTCGACGGGGCCGCAGGGCCGCTAGATCGTGCTAGATCGACGGGGCCAGCGGGGCCGGAAACAAGCGAAGGTAAGCAGGTAGGTAAGTCGGTGGGCCCTAAGAACAGTCCTAGCGAAGGACCTGCTCTGAAACCATGTCAGAAATAACTGAGCAGGAATGAATGAACTAGAACAGAGTTTGGTACAAGTAGGAAACCCTAACTTTGTGTACCCCCTAAGGTGTAACCCACTACAGCCTAGACAATATAAACATGCAATGTTTGACAAGTTTTATCTAGGCTGTAGTGGGGTAGCACTAGGGGGTACAGAAATTCTCTCGACATTCTCTCTTGTACCCCCCCCTTGACCTAATCCAATCACTTCTTCCTAGTCTAAGATTCTAAGAGTGTGGGGGTGGCGGTTGTGGGGGTGCCGGTTGTGTGCCCCGTCCCCTACTCCTCCTCCTCCTCCTCCTCCGTCTCCCGCTGCTGCAGCTGCCGCTCAGGGGGGTGGTTGTGTGGGGAGCCGAAGGAGTGGTGCTAGGGGGGTGAAGGGGGAGTGGAGCTAGGGGCGCAGCAGGGGGTGTGTGTCGAGGGGTGTGGGACAGTTGGGGGAGGTTGAGTGGAGGCAGCCGTCGTGTCGTCCGCAGCGCCTGTATTCCGGGGCCCTTGTCGCCGGTAGCTCAGAGAGCCTGCTGCACCTGTTGCCCGTGGGTCCGTTGCTCCTGCCGCTCGTCGCAGCCGCAGAGCCTGTTACTCCTGTATTCCGGGACGCACTGTCTCGGTAGCCACTGAGAGCCTGCTGCACCAGTCGCCCGTGGGTCCGTTGCTTCTGCCGCTCGTCGTAGCCGCAGAGCCAGTTACTCCAGTATTCCGGGGTGCTCTGTCTCGGTAGCCACTGTGTCAGCCGCCACTGTGTCAGCCGCTTCTGTTGCCCGTGTGTCTGCAGCTTCAGTCGTCGCCTCCCATCTTCTCTCCTCTCACAGTCCCTCCTCCTCCTCACTTGCTCGCTATGACTGCCTCTAGCTTTGCTCATAAATTGTGAACTACTGCTATGACTGCTTGTTGTGCTGATTACACCCCACTTTGGCTATGGGGGTGTGTCAGAATGTTATATTCTCTAGCCTGCAGTGGGGTACTCAATAGTGAGTACGGCCCAGTTAGGGTTTGCTATTTGTATCTCAACTGCTGCTAGTGAAACCCCTCTTTCTGCTTCTAAACTTTCTACTCATTATTCTTAACATTTTTTGCATGACCTGGATGTTTTGCAGGATATGCGAGCCACATCACGGGGAGCAGAAAAGGGAAGGCGAGGGGAAGATGTGGAAAAGCAAGGGATGAAGAGGGAAGGGGGAACAGGATAGGAACTGGGGGCAGGCTAGCAGTGATTGTTGATATCCAATTACTTGCGACTCCTTGTTTGCTTTCCCTATCCTCCTTGTATGTATGTGTATATGCATGTGTGTCCGTGCATGTGTGTTTGTGCGTGTGTATAAGTTCAACGTGTCATTCATGTCAGTTGGTTGTGATTGTTTCAAGGTGTGGTGCCCGGTGTGCATCATGTTTCCAGCTGGGGTTGTCATCTTCAGTGCAATTCATAACACTCCTAAAGATTCGTTTGAGGTGAGGTAGCGTCGATAGTGAACTGTACGCGTTTATTTTTCTGGTGACTACTTCCCGCCATCTTCAGCGTACGAGCGACAGCTGTCTTCGCTCCGCGGTAGAAATTTGATGTTTCAGCTACTAAGCTGAAATTGGCTTGAATAATTGTATAGGAATAAATTTACAACATAAAGGGCTAAATATCTAAGCACCGGGGGTGAAGTTGGTGGCATAGGCCCAGGCGTTGTTGACGGTGGGGTCAGCCAGGTGGTCGGACAGGTTCTCCAGGGGGCCCTTGCCGGTGACGATGGCCTGGACGAAGAAGCCAAACATCGACACCATGGCGAGGCGGCCGTTCTTCAGCTCCTTCACCTTCAGCTCGGCAAGAGCATCGGGGTCGTCGGCCAGACCCAGGGGGTCGAAGGCACCGCCGGGGTACAGGGGGTCCTCAACCTCTTGGAAGCCCTCGAGGCCACCCACGCGGTAGCTCTCGACGGCACCCATGAGGATGACCTGGGTGGCCCAGATGGCCAGGATGGACTGCGCGTGGATCAGGCTGGGGTTCCCCAGGTAGTCCAGGCCACCCTCCGAGAAGATCTGAGCGCCGGCCTTGAACCACACGGCCTCGCCGAAGTTCACGCCGTTTCCGGCCAGCAGCTCGGGGGTCAGGCAGCCGAGCGCGCCGAGCAGAGCCCAGCGAGCGTGGATGACCTGAAAGATTGACAAACAGTGCATTCGGTCAGTAAATTGAGATTGTGACCGTCGTTAAGAAGCGAAGGTGGGGACGTTCCAAAGTTGTTGCTAAATAAAAAAGTGATGCGTTTAGAGAGGCTGGTTCATCTTCTTTCGTGAAAATTGCGTCGCATATTTCTTGCTAGAGATTCCGGTCGGCTTACCTCCAGCTCGCGGTTCTTGGCAAAGGTCTCGGGGTCAGCGGACAGGCCAGCGGTGTCCCAGCCGTAGTCGCCGGGGTACTCGCCGGTGAGGTAAGCCGGGGGGGAGGTGTACGGGCCCAGGAACAGGTTGCGGTCGGGGCCGTAGAAGGCGCTGCTGGAAGCCGCCTTGGCGGTCTTCCTCATCGTCACGCGGGCCTCGACATTGTTCACCTTGGCGGCGAGCTCAGCGCTCTGGCCGACGAAGGTGGAGGGGAGCACGGCAGCGTTGGCGAGAGCAGCCATTGTGGATGTGCGAGTCTCTCGAAGAGAAGCTGCGGTAAGGAAATTCCTGGACGAATGAAACCGATAACTGCTGTTCTGCTGCGACTGGTGCCAGTTATGAACTTGAGAACGAGGAGTTACGGGAGGGAGGGAGAGGTGGTGTTGTGATTGGACGCTGACGCATCACGCGCGCACCGCTTGGTTTCCAATCTTCTGCGATGCTCCGAAATCTCCAAAACTGGTCGATGCAAATCCCCGCAATCCAAGATCGACCAATCGGTGTAAAATAAAAGTTCTCAGAATTGGGCGATGGGTTGGGCTGGTGATGTGTTTTGCGAAAATGTGTGCGACGTTTCGCCCTATCGTCAATCGGTCAAGCTGGTGCTTCATGGTGTGGTGTGACGTGGCATGGAAACTGGTTCGACAACACAAATATCTTCACTTCACTGGTTGTGGGCATGATCGGTTGATTGCGGCCCAGCGAGGTGACCTCAAAAGGAGTTGCTCGGATCTTATCCACACTGTTACCGTTCTGTATCTCAGTTAAACGATTAATTAAAAACGTTTTCAAAGTACCGACCACTCATCACCCTACAGATCCTCCTTTCGAATTCAGATCAGTTTCTAGTGGAGCAAGTAGGTTCGGTATTTTACTTGTGACGCGTCCTAAGGGCGTGTAAATTGTAACGACCAAACCAATTTTCCGCCCTTTGCGCGTTTCTGGCGAATGCGAAACGATGTAACGCGTAAGCGATCCCCGCCAAAACTTACGCGAGCGCGTGGGGCATCCGCCACGAACCATCCCCGTAATTGAAATCGAAAAATTAAATTCTTACTACTGCATTCGAACGGGGTGGAATACAGGGGGCTTGGAGGCCTAGACCCGAGTATTTAACAAAGCATTAAGTTTGGGCGAGCACAAAGGTTTTTCCCCTCGCTGAGGAAACATGTCTACGTAGGTCCCAAAATGCAGTGCGTCCAATTTCTATGCATAATACCCCTGCTATTCGGTCAAGTCGGGGTGACTACTCTAAACAGCGTAACCCTAATTCCTCGCAATCGCCAGAAACGCCCACATGAACAACCATAGCGTTTGGTCGTTACAATTTTACACGCCCTAATTTACCCGCTGTCCTAGTCCAAGCAAACTTGAGTTGGCCATAGGCTATAATAAAAAACGACTGTAAAGCTGCGCGCCGACTCTGTGAGCGCGATGTGGGGACGCGGATGGTGAGTCGCGGGGGCGAGCGCATGGCGGGGATACCGTTGGCGGCAGCAGAGGCGGTGAGGGTTGGAGCGACGCGCGGAGTGGCGGACTTCCGTCAGCTGCAGCGCGCCGCTGCTCGGCTCGGCGCGCTCTGCACGGCCTCTGCCGCCGACTGTGTTGCACTCAGCGGCTGACTGGTGGCGAGGTGGAGAGGTACGATGGCCGTGTGTCAGCGTCGCTGCTCTGCCTCCTCGTCAAGCCCGTCGCCTCGCCGCCCTCTCCCGTCACCCCGCCGTCTCTCCTGCGGACGTCTTGTCACGCGCGATCGTTCCTCACACTGCGCGCATTCCGCTCGCCTCAACCCTGATCACGTGATCGCTGCTCGCGCTGCCCTCCTCTCGCACCTTCCTCCACCCCCCTTTCACTCGTCTCCGCCTTACCCTCCGCTCATACATGCGTCCATCCCAACCCCTCTGCTATTCCCGAACCCACCTGTGCCCTGCGTGCCGTCCGTCGCTACCCCCCCTCTCCCCCATCGCGCCAGTCCCACGGCTTGCCAGGCATGAGCTGCCGCGCATCGTGCTGCGGGTGTTTCCTCGCCCATCGCGGCCCGCCGTGCCGCTGCATCCGCGCCATGACGTCATCGCGGGGTGTCGCTCACACCAAGCCACGCCATGCCTGCGTTGCCTTGCGCCATGCCATGATGCCACGCGCGCGGTGCTTCACATTCACATGCCAAAGGCGCAGGTGAGGTGCGTCACTCCCAGGCTCGTCTCGCAGTGCACACCATGCACGCATGCACTCAACGCCCCTGCCATGCCCTGCATCTCATGCCTCATTTCCCAATCGCACCATCTTCAACGCCCCAGCCCGTACCTAACTTTCCAATCGTTCTCGTCCGTTCCTCTTCCGTCTTCTCTCCTGCTCATCACTTTCTCTCCCGCTCATCACTTTCTCTCCCGCTCATCACTTTCTCCCGCCCCAACCCGTACCTAACTTTCCACTTCTTTTCGTCCGTTCCTCTTGTCTCGCGCTCATCACTTTCCCACACGTGGATTGCTTGACAGGTATGATAGGCGTCGTGACACCCACCACCGTGTCTCAACTGCTCTACTCATCGTCTCTGCCGTCGCCCCGCCTTCTCTCCCATCATCTCCCCTTCTCCCATCATCTCCCCCCTCTCCCATCATCTCCCCTTCTCCCATCATCTCCCCTTCTCCCATCATCTCCCCTTCTCCCATCATCTCCCCCCTCTCCCATCATCTCCCCCCTCTCCCATCATCTGCCGTCTGTCCCCACCGCACCCTCTCCCGTTCCCGCCATTGCCCCCCTCCCAGGGAGTGGCAGGCATGAGCTGTGCGTGCGGGGTGTGTTTGCTGTGCGTGTGGCTGAGGGGGCGCCCATGACGCCATGGCCACGGCACCTCTGCTGGGCGCCAAACCAAGCCACGCCGTGGCGGGTCGCCGCGCATCTCTGCCTGCACGGCACGCGCACCCAGCCTGCCCATCCACCACCGCCACACCAACCTGCCACATCACCTGCCGCCATGTCTCCTCATACTTCTCATGCTATCGCTGCACGCAGGTGGACGAAGCACAACCACAATCCCATGCCTCATGCACATTCTCATCACCTCTCACTGCACACATGCATGCATGTGCACGCCATGCCCGTTTCCTTTCCTTTCCCTCTCTCCCACCCTTTTTTCTCTTCAGCAGCACTTCCTCTCTCCCCCATCTCCTCTCTCCCCCATCTCCTCTCTCCCCCATCTCCTCTCTCCCCCATCTCCTCTCTCCCCCATCTCCTCTCTCCCCCATCTCCTCTCTCCCCCATCTCCTCTCTCACCCATCTCCTCTCTCACCCATCTCCTCGCTCACCCATCCCCTCTCTCCCTCCCATTCATTCTTTTCCCTGTGAATCCGACCTGCTTTTGAGCGACCCCCCTCTCCCTCCAACTCATTTCCTCTCCTTGTGCCCTCGCCATTTCTCCTACCCTTTTCGCTATTACGGCACTTCCTCGCTCACCCATCCCCTCTCTCTCTCCCCCGCCCCCTGTCGCTTGCCTACCTGCCGCCCATGTGCCAACCCCACCGCCATGTGCCAAACCCACCGCCATGTGCCAACCCCACCGCCATGTGCCAACCCCACCGCCCATGCGCGTTGGTGCAGCAGAAGCCATCTCCCACCCAGAGATCTCCCGTCCCAAAGATCTCCCAATGACGCGCTGTTGCTTGCTGGACAGGTGGGTGGTGCGTGGGGATGGTGGGTGGTGCGTGGGGATAGTGGGTGGTACGTGGGGATAATGGGTGGTGCGTGGGTATAGTGGGTGGTGCGTGGGGATGGTGGGTGGTGCGTGGGGATGGTGGGTGGTGCGTGGGGATGGTGGGTGGTGCGTAGGGATGGTGGGTGGTGCGTGGGGATGGTGGGTGGTGCGTGGGGATGGTGGGTCTGGAACCAAAGATAGGGTTGGTGCGAGGCTGTGAGTGAGGTGGCGGGTGTTTTCGCATGAGGGAAGGGAGGTGATGAGGGCAGTGGCGGCCATTGTGGGCAGCAGCAGTGGTGGGTGCTGCTTGCTATTCTCACTTGTCGCTGCTGGCAGGGGAGGCGGGGTGGCAGAGGCGGATGGGGGTGAGGAGTGGGAGGAATAGGTGAGAGGGGTGGAGACAAGGGGAGGGACGGAGGGCAGTGTGGGGAAGTGGGGAAGTGGGGAAGTGGGGAAGTGGGGAAGTGGCGGACCATTCTGGCCAGCAGCGAGTGGCGGCGGGCAGAGGAGGTGGGAGTGAGAGCGGTAGGGAGGGAGCCAGGGAGATGCGAGCCAGGCGAATCCATCCTCCCCTTTAGGTCCTGCCAACACATTTTCCTTCTCTGCCATCTCCCCTCCTCCTCACCCCCCGTCTCCCTTCCTCACTCCCCCTCCCCACCCACCAGGCAGCAGCCGCTGTTGCTCCCATTCCTCCCTCCTCTCTGTTTCGCCAGGCAGCTGCCCCTGTTGCTCACATGACCATTTCTGCAGTGCTACTCCTGCCATGGCTGCACAAACACTGACATCCCAATAATACTAATATTCATTACCGAGTACAAGATAAGTATACTATTTTGCCTTGCCTTCAAGTACATAGCAAAGTAGTGTACTCCCTTTGGGAACACCTGAACCCACCACGTAGAAAGCACATTCGCCTGAAAGTCAGCAGCTAGATACGGTAGCACATTTCCCTTGGAGCCATCCCTTGAGGAGCACATTTCAGCACAGCATCACCTCCTCACCCCTGCCACCCTCCACCGGTTTCAACCTCCCACACTCCCACAAACACCCAGGCAAGCTGGGTGAAAAAAGGCTACTGCTTCCACCAAGTTCCCCACCCACACCCCTCCAACCAACTCACACCAACTCCCTCCCTGCTGCTGCCAGCTGCTGTGCTCCGTTGCCTCCATCCATCTGCCGCTCACTCTTCGTCTCTTCCATCCCCCATTCCCCGACCTCCCTCTTCTTCACATGCTTTTTTTCAGGTCTTTCTCTCTCGCCCTCTTTCTTCTTTCCAGTGATGGGTCATTATTTTCAACTGCTGCAGCCAAGGCCACCATGGCTGTGAGTCCCTGCGCCTTTGTGCTTTCAACCAACATCACTTACCGCTTTCTCACTCTCCAACTTTTTTTTCCGTATAACATATTTTTTTCTTCAGCCAGATTATTTCTTTCCCCACAGCAGTAGCTCAAGGCCGCCATGGCTGTGCCTTTGAGACGTTCAGCGCCGTCACTTGCCGTTTGCTGAGTGCCCATTCGCATATTTTCTTGGTCTTTTTCATTTTATATATTGTTTCCCCCACTGCAGCGTGTCAAGGCCGCCATGGCCGCCGTGAGCTGGCTGACCGCACGACCCTCGCCGCTCTGCTCGGCCGCTTGCCTGCAGCTTCGTCCTCCACTCCCCGCGCCTCCCTGCCTGCTAGCTGCGACGGTGCAGCGAATTTAGGCCTCGGGATGAGCGTCGCACGCGCCTCACCACTGCTCTCTTACCGTTTGGCTTCGGGATCCGCGACGGCAGCAGCGCTAGTGCAGCATTCGTTGACCTTCTAGCTGCCGCCGTCGTGCAACCAGCTGGCGATAGCATCGCCGAAACCGACACCGTTGGATCTGAGGCTGGAACATCCAACACTTCAGCATCCGACGGTGTAGCATCCGATGGTTCCGCCTCCGACGGTGTAGCATACGCCGGTTCAGCGACCGATACTGTAGCATCCGACAGTTCAGCTTGCGATGTGGAAGCGGATAGCTTAGGAGCATCCGACGGTTCAGCATACGATGCTGTAGCATCCGATGCTCCAGCATCTGACGCTCCAGCATGATCCGACGGTTGAACCTCCGACGCTGAAGCATCAAGAGCTTCAGCATCCGACGACACCGCTGGCATCTCTGGCAGCATTGGCGCTGCAGCGTTGGCTGGAACGCCATTTTTCGTGTTCAGACTCTTCCAGAAGCTAAGCGCGGCACGATACGAAGGGTAATCGGAGATTGAGGCCATCGAGGAAACCGGACAGCGGAGTCGAACAGAGCTCGAAAGGCTGGCAAGGTAGTAGCTAGTGCTTGAAGCGAGAGTAGTGAATGAAACGGGGTATTCAAGTGCAGATTTGTAGGCAGCGCAGATTTGTGAGTGTGTTGGCCTAGGCAGGGTGAGAGGAGAAAGGCAGTCGGGGAGAGGAGGGAGAGAAGTCTCGAAGTTGTCGGGGGAAGGGAGGGAGGCACGAGCGACTGGTTTGGTTTGGATAGGAGGTGGCTAGGTTGCAGGGACCCCTCGGGATTTAAATGCGGTACACTGCGTTATTGTGGTGTTCTCTAACAGATGTTGTACGGTTGAGTGGTTTGATACGAGAAACGCGGTCAGTTGTGTGGCTGGGGCTTGCGCAAATTTCGCCAAGGTGCTCGCGCAAATTTCGCCAAGGCTGCCCGCGAAAGGTAGGGGACGGGGCTTGGCTTGGAGTCTCGGTTCTGGTTGGGGGAGATAGCTAGCGACACTCGGCATGACAGGCTGGGCCCGAGGTCCTCGCTTCGCTCCGGACCTTGGCGAAACCAAACGTGTGCCGAACCTCGAATACCGAAATCCCCGCCAAATGAGCGTACCTTGCTAAAACTTGTGTTAGATTGCATCTGTAATCTGTAATATAACATTGTTCGTATACATATATTGTTTCTTTCACGCACTCTTCATTTATAGCTCATAACACCGCCTTTTCAATTGCCTTCCTAATTATTCCGTGGTGATTGGCTACATACAAACAACAAAACCGCTCAAATGAAATAATTACATAATTGACTATCCATTCGAGCCCAGTTTAAGGTTTTTTTCCATTCCTTGCCGCGCATCTCGGCATTGCGTACACGACCAACCGTTTCTTCTCCGTAATTGATAACGGTATTTTGCCGCATTCGCATGCCATACTTGCCAAACCATGCATCGTTGGCCTGGCCAGAGTCGGCCTACGCTTCGGGACCAGCCCGAACCTCATTGATAGCATCGCTCTAGCCAACTCGGACGCGCAGCGTTATAGTTTGTATGTTTCGCTTAGAATTCGCTCATGCCTTCGTTCATACTTCTAATCTGCCAACTTAGCAATCCTTGCTACCTCAATACATTGCACGTGTAACATTTGGTTATCAAAGCCACTTTCCTTTCGGACCGTGCATTTCCGCAACCAGCAGAACTCAACTTTCGGAGCCCTGTCCTTGCGGTCTCTCGCAGGCACGAACAGCTGCGTCTGCGCCTAGCACCTACAGTAGATTGGCCACCGTCCTTCGATATGGGTGACCGCATCGACCTTGCCACCCTTGCGCAGGAGTGCCTGCACGCATTAACGCGCCAACTGTACGAAAGCGCCGAGGAAATTGCGAGTAACTGCAGAATGTACATCATTGCAAAACATTGCACGGGCGCAACAAGCACAGACACAAACGGAAGGATCAACAGCACAAAGAGCACCATCCCCCACCCAATACGAGAGTGTGGGACAACACTCAAGCGCTGCTCGTGGTCTCGCGACGACCACGAGACGACACACCCCGTAGCAACGAACGCGGCTGGGAGTCAGCGTCGCGTCAACATATCGGCGCATATCGATGTGTCGACACTTCCTTCACCAATGCCGCTCAAGCGGCACCGCCTCCCATGCTTCAACCCCAGTCAACAGGGTGGCCCGACGGATTCAGCTCTGGATCTTCACGGTAAATGTTTTCTTCACGGTAAAATCCGCTACGCCGTCTCGTTACTACGAGGACCCGCCATGGATTTATGGCGCGTCATCACCACGAAGCTGGGCGACTACGAGGCTCTACCGCCATGGGAAGGACCAAATGGACCCTGGGCGCCGTCGTATTTCGTGGAGGTTTATGGTTTAGGGTTATGTATCTGGGATGTGTGGTGCGCAGGTCTACACGGGAAATTTGAGCCAATCGCGGCGTCGATTTCCTCACATCAGAATCTCCGCACTTCGCGGCCAAGATTACACCACCGGGTTTCTGGCATTATGCGAGCAGGTGGGGTAGATGTATGAAGCTGCGTCCATCGACCGCTACGTTGGCTGCCTAAAAAGCGGCATCGCGCATGAGATCCTGATCTGCAACGTCACCGAATTGAATGAGATACTCGCTATGGCTGAGAAACTCTTTTTTCTCCACCGCCTGAGACCGGGGTCCTACCAAAAGCAACGGCAAATGGGTACGCCGAGCTCGTGGGACGAACGAGCATGCCACGAAATGTGCCGTCGCCGCGAATGCCAGCTCCCGCCATTTTCAAAGGGCGCTCCTTCGCGTGCAATCGGCCGAGGCACCACAAAAAACGAATGCTCGGAAGCTAAGGGAAAAGAAAGCAGAAACAGACCAACCAGCAGGGGAAATGCTGGGAGTCAATAGCAGACAGGCCCTCTTCAGACAGGTCACGCCGCTCGCCCGACCCGACTGACCCTCACCGAGTGACAGTGCCGATTCATGCAGTCGACCAAACTCGGCTGAACAATGAGGGATCAACGTTAGAAAGTCCAATACTGCTTAGCGAGAAAACTCACACCGACTTAGTTAAGATTTTCGTAGACGGGTGGGCTAGCCACACCCGAATTAATACTGCAACAGCATGGAAATTTAAAGTGCCACTGGACTGGTGTATACATGAGATCGACGCAAGACTGGTCGACTACACGCCACTGGCAATATGTGAGCGTGTGGACCGAGCTCGGATTCGCTCCCAGTGTAACTTCACTTTCGCCCAGGAAATGTTGGCGACGATCCTCGATGGGACCGACATTTTAGTCGGCCGTGATTGGCTGCGTCGACACAACCCACGAATAGGCTGGACGACGAGCGACTGCACTGTGCGAGTCAACTGTAACAACATCGCCCTACCTTGCTGGAGCTCACCTTCATCTTTGTCGGTTCGAGTCAACGCCATTACAAATGAAACGAGCCGTATTACCATGAGGTTGTCAAACATTGTATGTTTATATTGTTTAGGCTATAGTGGGTTACACCTTAGGGGGTACACAAACTTAGGGTTTCATACTTGTACCAAACTTTCTGTTAGTTCATTCATTCCTGCCTCAGTTATTCTGACATGGTTTCAGAGCAGGTCCTTCGCTAGGACCTAATTTACCACTACTGACTGTGTACTAGCGCCCTCGTGCGCCCTACTGTCGGAGCGCGCCTTAGCGCCTCCCCCCACCGCCCTCGAGCGCTTCTCTTTTTTTTTTTTTACTCGGCCCCGCTGGCCCTGTCGACCGCGCGCGCGCCCCGCTTAGAGGCCCCGCTGGCCCCGTCGACCCGCGCGCGCCCCGCTTACGGCCCCGCTTACGGCCCCGTCGACCCCGCGCGCGCCCCGCTTAGAGGCCCCGCTGGCCCCGTCGACCCCGCGCGCGACCCGCCTAGTGGCCCCGCCGGCCCCGTCGACCCCGCGCGCGACCCGCCTAGTGGCCCCGCCGGCCCCGTCGACCCCGCGCGCGCCCCGTTTAGTGGCCCCGCGGCCCCGTCGACCCCGCGTTCGCCCCGCCTAGAGGCCCCGCCGGCCCCGTCGACCCCGCGCGCGCCCCGCCTAGAGGCCCCGCCGGCCCCGTCGACCCCGCATGCGCCCCGCCTAGAGGCCCCGCGGCCCCGTCGTCCCTGCTTGCGACCCGCCTAGAGGCCCCGCCGGCCCCGTCGACCCCGCGCACGCCCCGCCTAGACGCCCCGCCGGCCCCGTTCTCCCCGCGTGCGCCGCCCATAGAGACCCCGCCGGCCCCGTCGACCCCGCGCACCGCCCCTTAACGGCCTACTGCTACTACTGCTACTGCTGCTACTGCTACTACTGCTACTGCTACTACTGCTGATACTATGGCTAGTCCTCCTGTGCTCGCTTACGATGCTGAGGGCCGCCCAGTGAAATTTGACACCTGGCTCGATGACCTGCACCTCTTCCTCCAGCTCACTGCCAAGGAGGACGTCTCACTGTACGATCATGCCCTCGGCCATACTACTGCCCCTCCTACTACTGCTGACAGCACTGCCCGCTCGCAGTGGCAGACTCGTGACGCCCACGCTCGCTTTGCTATTCGCAACTCCCTGCCGATAGATGAGCGCGAGCACTTTGGCCAGCACAAGACTGCTAAGGAACTGTACACTGCTGTCGTTGCTCGCTACTCCTCACCTGCTTCTGCCGCACTAGGCCGCCTCTCACTCCCCTACCTGTTCCCCGACCTGGCCTCCTTTCACACAGTTGCTGACCTCTGATGAGTTCCTTGCTACGAACCCACCCCCGCTCTGGCTCACCCTCTATCACATCGTCACCCGCCTCCCTGACTCTCTGCGCACAGTCAGGGATCACTTCCTAGCTCGCTGCCCCACTGAGCTCACCATTGCCCTCCTCGAGAAGGAACTACTTGCAGCTGAGGCGAGCATCGTCGCTGTAGGTGCCTCTCGTGGCGACCCCCGCACCCCTTTCTTTGAGGGGTGTTCCCCTTCCCCCCTTCTCCCCTCTGTAGCCTCTGCTTCTGCTGTCGACCTCCTTGGTGCTGAGAAGGTCGGGACGGCGTCTGCTCCGAGCGGGCGCCGCAGGAGCAGAGGGGGCAGGGGTGGAGGTGGCGGCGGGGGAGGCGGGGGTGGAGGCGGTGGGAGTGGAGGAGGGGCTGGAGAGACTAGTGGCGGCAGTGGGGGTGGTGACGGCAGCGGCGGGGGCGGTGGCAGGGGCGGGGGCGGCAGCGGGGGCGGCGGTGGTCGTGGCAGCGGCAGGGGAGGGGGTGGTCGAGGAGGTGGCGGCGGCGGTGGTGGTCGTGGAGGCGCTGGCGGTGGTCTGAGCCAGCAGCACACTCCGTCGCTCCAGGAGGCCCGTGAGTGGTATGCGCAGCGTGGGGGGGCGGGTGGCTTTAGCTGCACGTACGTCATCCGCACTGGTGACCGCACTGGTCAGACGTGTGGGAGGCCGCACCCCACGCAGCGCTGTTTCTCGCGCCTTGACGACGCTTGGCGCACTCAGTTCCCTGATGCCACTGAACTGCCCCGCTGGGCTGATCTGATGAAGAAGGGAGTTGATATCTGGGCTCTAGACTTTGATGCTATTCTCACTGCCATGTATGCGATGTTTACTAGTGGAGAGGGTGCTCAGTACCTGTGTGTTCCGCCCGACCCGGGCATTCTGACCAGTGAGGCTGCCGCTCTAGGTGCTAGTGAGACTGCCACTGCAGGTACTCGCGTGTCTGCTACCTCAGGTGATGGTGAGGCTGCTGCTCTAGGTGCTAGTACGTCTGTCCCCCCTGGTACTGAGTCGACTGAGGCACCCTGGACTCAGGTGCTTCTCGCTGTTTCTTTCGTGACCGCACTGCCCTTGAGCCGCTTGCTCGGCCAGTTGCTGTCTCCCTCGCTGACCCCTCTGGGGGTCCGGTCATTGCGACCTCCTCCACTGTTCTTCCCTGTCCTGCGGTCCCGTCGGGCACACTGTCAGGTCTCCACCTCCCCTCGTTCTCTACGAACTTGGTGGTGGGTTGTGCGCTCCAGGACGCGGGTGTTCACCAGTTCACCCCTGCCTACGAGCGCGTGACACACTGCACGTGTGCTCGGACGGGCCGTCACCTGGCTACCTTCACTCGGCAGCCGGGGTCGGACCTGTACACACTGACAAATGAGTCCCCTCAGGTAGCTGCGTCTGCGTCTGCGTCAGGTCAGCTGTCGGCCCCCTGCTCGTGTCGCTCTCTGGCACACGAGACCGTCCTCTGGCACCACCGACTTGGTCACCCGTCTGTGCAGCGCCTTCGTGCCATGCACAAACGACACCTTGTCTGCTCCTCCCTGTCTTCCCTGTGTCGAGGGGCGGCAGCGCGCCGCTCCTCACTCCTCCTCCTTTCCCCCGACGACTGCTCCCTTGCAGACGCTCCACCTGGACGTGTGGGGCCCAGCCCGCGTCCGTGGACAGGGTCAGGAGAGGTACTTCCTGATTGTTGTTGACGACTACTCTCGCTACACCACGGTCTTCCCCTTGCGCACCAAGGGTGAGGTCCCTGATGTCTTGATCCCTTGGATCAGCAGAGCTCGTCTCCAGCTCAGCGAGCGTTTCCGCTCAGACTTTCCTGTCCTGCGTTTGCACTCTGATAGAGGTGGTGAGTTCTCCTCCGACCTCCTGGCAGCCTACTGTGCGGAGCACGGCATTGAGCAGTCGTACACGCTTCCGGCCTCTCCACAGCAGAATGGGGTTGCTGAGCGCCGCATTGGCTTGGTCATGGAGGTCGCTCGTACCTCCCTGATCCATGCGGCTGCTCCCCACTTTCTGTGGCCGTTTGCGGTCCGGTACGCTACGCATCAGCTCAACCTCTGGCCCCGTGTCTCCTTGCCGGAGACTTCCCCGACACTGCGTTGGACGGGAGAGGTTGGCGATGCGTCGCGTTTTCGGGTCTGGGGATCCCGAGCTTTTGTTCGCGATACGTCCGCGGACAAGCTCTCCTCCCGCGCTGTTCCTTGTGTCTTCCTTGGCTTTGTCCCAGACGCGCCTGGTTGGCAGTTTTACCACGTCACCTCGCGCCGGGTTCTGCCTTCTCAGGACGTCACTTTTGACGAGTCCGTCCCCTACTACCGCCTCTTCCCCTACCGCACTGCCCCGCTCCCCCCCCCGCCTCTCTTCCTTGCTCCAGGTGCTGCTGTGGTAGGCCCCCTCCCCCCTCAGGGTGCCGCTCCCTCAGGTGTGTCCCAGGTAGACCCGGTTGAGCCTGTCGAGGTAGCTGTTGACTCTCGTCCTACTAGGGGTGCTGAGCCTGAGTGTGAGGAGCCTGGCGGTGCTGAGCCTGGGGGTGCTGAGTCTGGGGGTGCTGAGCCTGGGGGTGCTGAGCCTGGGGGTGCTGAGCCTGGGGGTGCTGAGCCTGGGGGTGCGGAGCCTGGGGGTGCTGAGTCTGGGGGTGCTGCGTCTGGAGGTGCTGAGCCTGGGAGTGCTACACCTGGAGGAGCCCTCTCCTCACAGCAGCTGCAGGAGAGGTACCTACAGTACTGCAGCCTCAGGAGAGGTGCTGCTGGAGCTGTATTAGTGCTTCCCCTCCTACTCGAGAGCTCCCCTCCCTTCAGCAGATCCGTAAGTGGTACATGCGTCGCTGCAGTCTTCGGAGTGGCGCTCCTGGTGCTGCGGACCCTGGAGTTGGAGCTGTGACTGGTGCTGAGGACCCGGACGTTGGAGCTGCTGCTGGTGCTCCGGACCCGGGAGTTGGAGCTACTACTGGTGCTGAGGACCCGGGCGTTGGAGCTGCTGCTGGTGCTGAGGACCCGGGCGGTGGAGCTGCTGCTGGTGCTGCGGACCCTGGCGTTGGAGCTGCTGCTGGTGCTGAGGATCCGGACGTTGGAGCTGCTGCTGGTGCTGAGGACCCGGGCGTTGGAGCTGCTGCTGGTACTGAGGACCCTGACGCTGGTGTCTCTACTGGTTCTGGAGACACTGCGCGGCCGCGACCGTACTTCGTACCGCTCCTTCAGCAGGTTCTTGGTCAGACTCCTCCTCCTTGTCCTCCTTCCTCCTTAGAGTGTCCTCCGCCTGTCCAGTCGCAGTCACAGTTACCGCCTGCCTCGCCTCTCCCTGGTCCCTCTCCTTACACTGGTCCCACAGGAGGTCTTACGGAGCGTCGTGAGCCTGAGTCTCGTCCTGCGTCGCCTGTTCGTACTGCTCGCACTGGTCGTCGTGTCCCACGTGAGCGTCCTCCTCCTGTCCTTGGCACTCACTACATGACTCTGCGTCCCTCCACTGCTCCTCAGCGTGTCCCTCTGCCGTCTCCTCCTGCGTCCTCTCTCCCTACTCTTCCTGACCCGGAGTCTGACTCCCGTCGTGCTGCCAGTCCCACTGTCACACGTCTCCTCGCCACGCGGAGCCTGGGGATGCTGAGCTTGGAGGTGCGGAGCCTGGGGGTGTTGAGCCTGGAGGTGCTGAGCCTGGGGGTGCTGAGTCTGGGGGTGCTGAGCCTGAGAGTGCTACACCTGGAGGAGCCCTCTCCTCACAGCAGCTGCAGGAGAGGTACCTACAGTACTGCCGCCTCCAGAGAGGTGCTGCTGGAGCTGGCACCAGTGCTTCCCCTCCTACCCGGGAGCTCCCCTCCCTTCAGCAGATCCGAGAGTGGTTTCACGCGGCGCTGCAGTCTTCGGAGTGGCGCTCCTGGTGCTGCGGACCCTGGAGTTGGAGCTGCTGCTGGTGCTGAGGACCCGGGCGGTGGAGCTGCTGCTGGTGCTGAGGACTCTGGAGTTGGAGCTGCTGCTGGTGCTGAGGATCCGGACGTTGGAGCTGCTGCTGGTGCTGAGGACCCGGGTGTTGGAGCTGCTGCTGGTGCTGCGGACCCTGGAGTTGGAGCTACTGCTGGTGCTGAGGACCCGGGCGTTGGAGCTGCTGCTGGTACTGAGGACCCTGACGCTGGTGTCTCTACTGGTTCTGGAGACGCTACGCGGCCGCGACCGTACTTCGTACCACTCCTTCAGCAGGTTCTTGGTCAGACTCCTCCTCCTTGTCCTCCTTCCTCCTTAGAGTGTCCTCCGCCTGTCCCGTCGCAGTCAAAGTTACCGCCTGCCTCGCCTCTTCCTGGTCCCTCTCCTTACACTGGTCCCACAGGAGGTCTTACCGAGCGTCGTGAGCCTGAGTCTCGTCCTGCGTCGCCTGTTCGCACTGCTCGCACTGGTCGTCGTGTCCCACGTGAGCGTCCCCCTCCTGTCCCTTGCACTCACTACATGACTCTGCGTCCCTCCACTGCTCCTCAGCGTGTCCCACTGCCGTCTCCTCCTGCGTCCTCTCTACCTACTCTTCCTGACCCGGAGTCTGACTCCCGTCGTGCTGCCAGTCCCACTGTTACGCGTCTCCTCGCCACTGTTGTCACTGACCCTACCTTTGAGTCCTCTGCTGCGTCTGCTCTGGTCGCTGAGTTGGTTGACTTTGCTGCCCGGTGTCGTCTAGACTACGCCGCTAGCCTTGTTGCTGAGTCTGAGTCTGTCTGTCCTCCGTCCGTCGGGGGTGAGTGTGCTCTTGGCACGGACGTCCTTGAGGATAGACAGGAGGAGTTCCAGTGCTTTGCTGCTGCTTTGCCCCATCTCGTGTCCATGCTAGTTGCCCCTGAGGGAGACCCGGATGCACCAGACATCCCGACCCCGCGCTCTTACGCTGAGGCGATGGCGGGTCCCTACTCCTCTCAGTGGCAGACAGCCATGGACGCAGAGATGGCTTCCTGGAAGTCCACAGGCACCTACGTCGACGAGGTTCCCCCACCTGGGGCGAACATCGTCAGTGGCATGTGGATTTTCAGGGTGAAGCGGCCGCCGGGTTCTCCTCCTGTCTTCAAGGCACGCTACGTTGCTCGAGGCTTCAGTCAGCGAGAGGGAGTAGACTTCTTCCAGACCTTCTCCCCCACCCCGAAGATGACCACTCTTCGGGTGCTGCTGCACATAGCCGCCCAGCGCGTCTACGAGCTTCACTCACTTGACTTCAGCACTGCTTTCTTGCAGGGCAGCCTGCACGAGGAGATCTGGCTGCGCCGCCCTCCTGGCTTCACCGGGTCGGTTCCTCCTGGTACCCAGTGGAGCCTCCGGCGGCCAGTCTACGGTCTCCGCCAGGCACCGCGTGAGTGGCACGACACACTGAGGACTACACTTGCGGCTCTTGGGTTCACTCCTTCTACTGCTGACCCGTCGCTGTTTCTACGCACCGACACCTCACTGCCGCCGTTCTACATCCTCGTGTACGTCGACGACTTGGTCTTTGCCACTGCCGACACTGCGGCACTCGCCCACGTGAAGTCGGAGCTGCAGAAGAGACACACGTGCACAGACCTAGGTGAACTGACAAGCTATCTTGGCTTGCGGATCACCCGGGACAGAGCACGGCGCACCATCACCTTGACTCAGTCACACATGGTGCAGCAGGTCCTTCAGCGCTTCCGCTTCACGTACTCCTCGCCTCAGTCCACTCCTCTGCCTACCGGTCACTCGCTCTCAGCTCTGCCTTCGGATGAGTCCGTAGAGCCGAGTGGCCCATATCCAGAGCTTGTGGGCTGCCTCATGTACCTGATGACCTGCACTCGACCTGACCTTGCATACCCTCTTAGCATCCTTGCACGCTATGTCGCTCCTGGCCGTCACAGGAAGGAGCACATGGATGCCGCTAAGAGGGTGTTGCGCTACTTGTGCAGTACGTCAGGCATGGGGCTAGTGCTTGGAGGGTGAGACCGAGTTGTACTTACTGGACACTCAGACGCTTCTTGGGCGGACGACCAGGCTACTCAGCGGTCGTCTCAGGGTTACACCTTCAGTCCTGTCTCTGGCTCAGTTTCTTGGCGTTCTACACGCTCTTCTTCTGTTCTCAGCTCCAGTTGTGAGGCTAAGATCTACGCCACAGCCATGGCGGCCCAGGAGCTACGCTGGCTGACCTACCTGCTGACCGACTTGGGAGAGCGGCCTCGTTCTCCTCCAGTGCTGTACGTCGACAACAAGGCTGCCATTGCCTTGTGTGAGGAGCACAGACTGGAGCACAGAACGAAGCACATCGCCCTGCGGTACTTCCTTGCTCGAGAGCTGCAGCAGCGCGGTCAGCTTCGTCTGCGTTACGTGGCCACTGAGGCCAACACTGCTGATGTGTTCACCAAGGCGCTTCAACCTTGTGACCATCAGCGCTTCTGTACTCTTCTAGGCCTTGTGCCTGCTGGACCTCACTTGCTTACCTCTTGACTCTGTTTGTACTGTGATCTCTATATATATACCTGCATGTTTTTCCTTGCTAGGTTGTGATCACTGTATCTCTTGTTATATTATCAAACTGCATGTGAACTGGTCTTGTGACCACTTGCTTGTGCTCAGAATTTGTGTGGTATCCTTGAGATCCACCCTGAGCTTGCTTTACTTTGCTTTTACTAGTCTCATGACCCTGTGGTTGTCTCCCACTGCGCCTATGGGGGTGTGTCAAACATTGTATGTTTATATTGTTTAGGCTGTAGTTGGTTACACCTTAGGGGGTACACAAACTTAGGGTTTCATACTTGTACCAAACTTTCTGTTAGTTCATTCATTCCTGCCTCAGTTATTCTGACTGGTGACTTGTACGCGGTTGTCGTCCGGGAAGCCGAGACAGCAGACAAACCGAACGATTTACAAAAACTGCTCGCCGACGTACCGGATGACCTGTCAGCACTACTGAAGTAGTTCAACGAAATTTTTCCAGATGATCTATCGGAGAAACTTCTACCTCAGCGACTACATGACCGAAGCATAGAGCTAGAAACGTGGGCACAACCGACAGTACAGCGTCAGTTCTGACTGACCGAACCCGAACTGGACAAACTCCAAAAGCAGTTGGATTACCTGCTCGAGAAGAAATTTATTCGCCGATTTTGTCACCCCTCGCAGCGTCGATACTATTCACACCGAAAAAAAGACAGGGGTTTTGGCATGTGCATCGACTACCGCTACCCAATCTTGCGAGCAGATTAACTCATCGACCAACTTCGCACCACCCGCATCTTCTCGAAAAACGACCTTTGAGGGGGTTCCCACCATATCCGCGTCAACCCACTCGACTGCCCAAAAACCGCCTTTCACACCCGCTACGGTTCTTTCGACACTGTGACGCCATTTGGACTGACCAACGCCCCCGCAACTTTTCAAATGACCATGAACGAGGCGTTTCTGTGAGGATCAAGGATCGAGTTCAGAAAACATATAATGATCACATCGGTACAACACGAGGCTATATATAGGCTCGACACAAGGCCTAGTAACCCTGGCTTTACTAGAAGGTTCCGCGGGCCGCTAAGCGTCCCGAACGAGTCATTCTCAAATTCGGTGGCTACCAAAAAACCTAGAATTCGGTATACTCATCCAAGAACGGTGCTACAGTATAACTATAATAAGCGAATATCGTAAGCAACGATTCTATGGAAAATGAGCAAAATCATGCAAAATAAAATAAAACTAAGCAAGGTAAATTATAATAAGGTAAAAATTAGTAGGCAGAGCCGTCGTACTCTCACAGTTTCGCCCAGTCTTATATAAGTGCGTGGTCGTCTACTTAGACGACATACTAATTTACAGCCCTGACAGAGCACAACATCTACAGGACAATGAAGCACCTTATAAAATGCCGATTGAGAGTCGACTATTGACCGAAGCCTCTAAGTGTGAGTTTTTATACGAGCGTGAAGTTCCGAGTGAGCATGTGTTTTCATGAGCCTTCGCGTGTTCATGTCTGTTCGCGTACTGTTCGTGTACGCTTCGTGAGCGTTCATGTGTTTTCATGTTCGTTCATATGCGCTCATGTTAGTTCATGACTGTTAATGTTTCGTTCGTGTTATTGTCATGAGTTTTCATATATCTTTCAAGAGTGCTCGCGGTGAATGGCAAGTGTTTTTCTGCTGGGAGATTTTTCGCGTTGGTCAAGATTGATAAGGGCGCGAGAATCTGGACCGCGCGTGTGGGTCCAGACCTTGCGTGTTGGTCCTGAGGTCTCGCGCGTGTGCCTTGGCACTGTTGAGCGCGTGGCTAGGCCAGTGATCGCATGGGACAGCGCACGTTCGCGTGCTGTACAGCACGGCCGAAATATCGGTCGTGCATGATTGCGCACCTGAGGGGTGCGCGTGTGTTTCGGGGGGTGCTTCAGGATTGACTTGAGATTTCAGTTATTTAACTGAAGCTGCGCATTTTGAATGTAACCGATTTGGTACAGGTACGAAACGGTAAAAAAAACCGTTTTACAACTGTACAGTTTTGGGAAAAACGGTAATTCCACACGAGGGAACATGATTCTACATGTGCGTTCATGATCCTTCGTGCGAGGAGTCAGCAGGGGAATTTGGCAGACATGGAAATTGAAGACGGTTACTCCAAGGACTAGAATGAAGCCAAATTTAGAGGAAGTTTGGCAACCGTTTTCTAATACAACATGGCGAAGTCCTGGAATTGCTGTTAGTCAACTTTGCTAATTTCCTTTGCATGTGTGTTAGGCAAAATATATATGCATGCTTGTGCGAAGTTGTCATCAATCCTTTGAGTGAAGTTTTTCTCTATCATCGTATTGACGTGAATAGAAATTTCTGCACACGACCAGTTCGTCGTCATAACGCTGCGCAAGAAGTCTTGGGAGTGCTCTATTGCACACGACTCCCTCTTTACACTTGGTGTGTCCCTCTACAAGTACGGACCCTTGGTTAGGGGCTGGCGTTGCCAGGCACCCGAGGACCCTTGGAGGTGACCCCGTGGGGACTATCTAGTGTGTATTAAAGGTGTGCATAGTAGCTTCTAGATCCCAAAAGTTGTCAACAGAAACTACCCTTCACAAGGACCTACACCCATGGAAATGTTAGACTACACATTGTAATGTAACGATTCCCTATATCTTGAGGTGTACCCTTTAGGCGAGCCTCGAAATCACTTGAAGCTTGAAACCAAGGCTCGGGTACTTTATCACAAACTCATCTTTGAGTTTTTGATGGGTCTGCTGCACACACCTGCGACAAGCGAAACGTTCGACACACGACCATGTAGAAACCACGTGAGACACACAAACGACGGAGTAGAAACCGCGCTGGACACACAAAATGACCACATAATATGCGACTAGCGATAACTCGCTACTGACTCGACACACACACTCGACATCATGACCCATCATTCACACACTATTTTAGGCATGAGATAATTATTAATTCATGCTCTCATTCCATTCCATGCGCACATGCATGCACGCACATGGACATCAAGCCGAGTGCAAACCGTAGGGTTGCACCAACAAACCCCCCCTTCAGATTGTTGACCTTAGGATCTTTGTGAGGATCTAGGATCGAGCTGAGAAAAGATGATTTGAATTGAATGATCACCTGGGTACAACACGAGGCTATATATAGGCTCGACACAAGGGGCAGTAACCAGGTGTTACGCGAAGGTTCCGAGGGTCGCGAAGCGTCCCGAACAGACCCTTCCCGAATTCGGTAGAAGGCAATTCGGTGGCAACCGAATAGCCCAGAATTCGGTGTACGCAACCTAGCTCGGTGCTATAACTATAATAAAATATAGGAAAGCACCTAGCCTAGGAAATCAAGCAATTCATGCATGCATAAAATAAACCTAAGCTAGTAATAGCGCAATGAGATAAAAGCAAGCATGCATGGTTGGCAAAGCTGTCGTACTCTCACACGTCCCCCCCTTAAAGCTGGGTGGCGTGAGATACACCCTGCTTGACAAGATAGTCCTTGAGAGCACGGCGTGCGTTGCCCATATCAGCTTCTGCAACCCAACTGTCCTCAGTGGGGTCGTATCCCTTCCAACGTATCAGGAACTCGAGGGTCTTGCCGCCGCGGCGCCGATGAGTGAGAACGCGCTCAATCGCGTATTCTGGTTCATCCTGCATCAGAACAGGTGGTGGTGGCGGTAGCTGTCGTCCCTGGAACTGTTGGTTGGGGTCCTTGTAGGGTTTCAGTAGCTGAACATGGAAAGCATTGTGAAGCTTCTACGTTTTTGGTAAGCGCAAGCGGAATGTAACTGGTATCACCTGTGCACCCACGAGAAAAGGACCACAGAAGCAAGGCCGGAGTTTGGATGGTAGGTGAGACAGGTTCAAGTTGCGCGTGTCGAGAAGCACCTGATTTCCGACTGCTACTGAGTGATCTCGTCGTTGGCGATCGGCATACTGCTTCTGGGAGTTCTGCATCGTGGTGAGACGTCGCTGAGTCTTCTCCCATAGCTGCTGCATGGTGGTGACGAAGTCGTGTGCGGCTTGGACGTGTGCCGGTGTGGTTGGTGTGAGTGGTTCCCGTCCGTAACACAGGAAGAAAGGAGTTTTCCCTGTGGCCGCATGCGAGGCGTTGTTGTAAGCGAACTCTAAGGTCACTAACTATGTGTCGCAGTAGCTAACGTCGTCTTTGCAAGCTGTGTGCAGTAACTGTTCAACCACTTGATTGAGTCGCTCTGTCTGTCCGTCAGTCTGGGGATGGTATGCTAAAGACATCGCAAGCTTAGTCCCCAACAGTCCCATAAGCTCTTTCAAGAACTTACTCGTGAATTTTGGGTCTCTGTCTGAGATGAGTGTAGCGGGGATGCCGTGGATGGTGATGATGCGGTCGAAGAAGAGTCGAGCAGTTGCTTCAGCAGTAGCTGTGGCGTTGGTCGATATCAAGTGACCCATTTTAGAGAACTTATCGATCACTACGAGGATGGAATCGTGTCCCCGCGAGGCCGAAGGAAGTCCCGTCATGAAGTCGAGGCTAACGACTTGCCATGGCTGCTCCGGTACGGGTAGAGGCTGAAGTAACCCTGCTTTTTTCTGCTTGCTACTCTTCATCCGCTGGCATGTGTCGCATGAGGTGACGAACTGCTGCACGTCTGCTGCCATCCGAGGCCAGTAGTAATACTTTGCTATACCCGCTAACGTCTTGTTGCTCCCGAAATGTCTCGCGTATGGTACGTCATGAAACTCCTCCAATAGGATCTGCCGTAACGGGGTGTAATTCGGTACCCAAATCTTTCCTGAACCCTTCCTTACAGCTAAGTCATTCTCCCACTGTAACAGCTTCTGTTTTTTCTGCCGTTGCGATTTCGCCGTCCACGGAGTACCCATGTTGGAATAGACCCTTGAGTAGAGGGTTCATCCCGTCGAGCTGGATGCCTGCTACATGACCTGGGCGGCTTTGTTGTGGAGCCCGGGTTTGTAGACGATGTCGTAGTGGAAGTGGGTCTCCAAGAAATCCACCCACCGCACCTGTCGTCGTGAGAGCGTCGGCTGCGACTTCAGGTATTTGAGGCTGCAGTGGTCAGTATAGACTGTGGTCTTGGCTCCCTCTAGGTAGCACCTCCACGCCTTGAAGGCTACGACTATGGCTAAGGCTTCCTTGTCGTGTATGGGGTAGTTCAGTTCTGCTCCGTGTAACTTCTTACTGAGGTAGGCGATAGGCTGTAAACCGTTCCCGTGATCCTGCATTAGTACTGCTCCGACTGCCTGGTCACTAGCGTCTGCTTCAACTACGTAGTCCTTGTCTAGGTCCGGTAGGATGAGTACTGGTGCTGTGGTCAATGTTGTCTGTAGTTGTTCCATGGCTTGCTGATGAGGAGTATCCCATTTGAAGGGCGTATCCTTTTTCAGTAGGTCGGTCAGTGGCGCTGCTATCTTAGCGTACTGCGGCACAAACCTGTTGTAGTAGTTGGCGAAGCCGAGGAACTGCTGCAACTCCTTCACGTTCTCTGGAACTTTCCACTTCTTAACGGCCTCGATTTTCCACGGGTCTACGTGTACGCCCTCGGCACTCACCATGTGCCCGAGAAACTGCACCTTCTTCAGTGCAAAGTCGCTCTTCGACAGCTTCACGTAGAACTTATTTTTCCGCAGGATCTCGAACACCTTCCGTAGATGCTCCACGTGCTCCTTCATGTTCTTGGAGTAGATGAGGATATCGTCCAGGTACACTACTACGGTCTCGTCCAGCAGGGTCGTTCATCTCCGCCTGGAACGTCGCTGGTGCGTTGCAGAGTCCGAACGGCATCACTAAGTACTCGTAGGAGCCGTATCTGGTACGGAACGCCGTCTTGTGGATTGAGTTGTCCGCCATCTTGATCTGCCAGTAACCCGACCGTAGGTCCAGCTTCGAGAAGACTGTTGCACCACGCAGTTGGTCCAGTAAGTCGTCTATGCGCGGTATGGGATATTTATTTTAAACTGTCTGTTTGTTCAGTGCACGGTAGTCGATGCACATCCGTAGACTGCCGTCTGGTTTTAGGGTGGAGAGGATTGGTGCTCCGTAGGGAGAGGTGGATGGGCGGATCAGTTGTCTGTCCAGTAAATACTCGATCTGTTTCTTCATGTCTGTCAGTTCGGTCGGACTCAGTTGGTATGGTGCACGTGAGACGGGTTTCGCACCTGGTTCTTCCACGATCTCGTGCTCGTGGGTGCGTGCTGGAGGTACGCCTGCGGGTAGGTCGTCGGGCATTATATCCTTGTACTGCTCCAAGACCTCCTTCACTGCTGCAGGAAGCTCCGAACTCGGCTTCTCCTCCTCTGCTGCTGCCATGACCAGTGCTAAGTAACCCGTGTTACTCTCGTTCACCGTCCGTTCGAACCGTGCCAGTGTCGTTTCAGGAACGTCCCCTGTATCCGTCCAGCTTCGTAGCTCTATCCTCGTCCCGTTGCTGTAGATCCACACCTTATTGTTGACCCAATCGATCTTGGGGTTGAACCGTTTCAGAAAATCTCGCCCCAAGATAAAATCTAACCCTTTGATGTTGGTGACTGGTAGCTTCGGCTTCCACCTCAACGCACCTATATGCAGCTGCAGTGATGCTTCATCGTGGATGGGAAGCTTCGTACCGTCCACCATCGTTGCTGAGAATTGGGTCTCCACCGCCTTCTCTCCAATTTTCTCCAATGTTCCGCGGTCACACACCGAGTGCTGTCCACCAATGCCTGGAGGCGTCACCCATTACAAAAGGGTCTCATTAGTAGGATCATAGGGTACATCAAAATGAATACCTTCCCTATTTCCTATACCTGACTCAGCACTTTTCTCTTCCAACTTCACCTGGGGGGTAGGAGGATTTTTCTGAGGCTTGTATAATTTCTCTCGAGCCTGGATTTATCCTCTAAGCCTTTGCAAATGTGTAGGCTTCACCTGTGGGCAATGGGGAGCCTTAACACGGTGCTGCGGGGAGAGAATATTAACTCCACGGAACGCACGACCCTTTTCTACGCTCCGTAGTACTTTGCCCAACTTCTCAGGTACCTGAATAATCTCTTCTAAAGGCTTTTTCTTGGCCTCTAAATCTCCCCTGAATTTTTCAAAGGCTTGAAAACCACGAGAAGCAATATTTTTCGTTAGAGTATCTTTATAGGATACTTTTAACGAATTCTTACTTTCGTGGGTGTTCGGCTGGAGTTTCCCGGTCGGTGCAGAGTCTTTTTTTCGCGGAGCCTCCATTCGCCTCGGCGATTTCCCCTGATGCCGACTGGTCGTGGCGTTTTAGATTCGCGCCATCATTTTCTCCTTTTTTCACCCGCTCCGAAGTCGCCACGTCGTCACATTTTCCTGCTTCTCGGAGCTTTACTCGATCGCCAGGTCGATCCGCGGCTACTGGCGATTCCCGCTTTTTCACTTTGGGGGTGCACGCATGTGCCGCACGTGCCTCTTTCATTTTGTAGCACGACAAAATTTGATGCCCTACTGCGCTGCAAAATTCGCATTTTGTCGGCTGCTGCTTCGCGTCGTATTTGTCGATGTCCATCGGTTCGGCGAACGTGGGGGGTGCCGATCGCTCCGTGCCGAATGTACGGTTCGGCGCGAAACGTCGTGTTTCGGGGTCGAACAGCCAATGGCCTCGAAATAAATTTCGAGGGTCGCCACGAATCGTCGAACGTCAGATCCTTTCGCGCTGGGATCGAACGCTTCGGGGAGCCTCGGGCGAGCTGCTTCGAGGTTCGGCGACAGTGGTGCCATCGGTCCGTGAAATGTCGGTGTCGCCACTACTGCTGGTGTTGTCGCTGCTACGTTCGCTGCTGCTGCGGTGGCGGCTCCTGGTTGGTGTGTCAGAAGGGCCTCGAGTCGTCGGATCGCCGCCTGCGTCTGTTCCATGTCGGTGCGGAGGCTTGCGATGTCGCTCGTCGTCGCGTAATTGTCGCCATGGCCCTCCATGCCTGACATTGCGTGTTCGATAAAAAAAGAAACGAGGGGGAGCGAAAAACACGGAACCGGTATTACATACCCGAAATCGGTGTTTAACAGGCGTCGCCCCCGCGGTTTTTGAAGACTCGGTTTTAGCGGTCGAAAAACTTTTGCGTGTAAACGGCTCTGATTACCAAGTGTGAGGATCTAGGATCGAGCTCAGAAAAGACACCTGGATACAACACAAGCCTATATATAGGCTCGACACATGGGGCAGTAACCAGGTGTTACGCGAAGGTTCCGAGGGTCGCGAAGCGTTCGGAACAGACCCTTCCCGAATTTGGTAGAAGGCAATTCGGTGGCAACCGAATAGCCCAGAATTTGGTGTACGCAACCTAGCTCGGTGCTATAACTATAATTAAAATAAAGGAAAGCACCTAGCCTAGGAAATCAAGCAATTCATGCATGCATAAAATAAACCTAAGCTAGTAATAGCGTAATAAGATAAAAGCAAGCATGCATGGCTGGCATAAGCCGTCGTACTCTCACAATCTTGCTCTCTCAGTTCAGAGCCATCCCAACCAGCTTGTAGCACTTGATCATCATGTCAGCTGGCTGCCCCGTCATAACGCAACTCAACTTCACCCGCGGCCACCATGCTCCTCGTCCAGTGCCACTTCATCCTCATTTGCTTGGTGAGGCCGTCCAACACAGGATTCTTAGCTAGAGCAATGGCTCCGTGGCTATCACAGTAGAGTGGGGTAGGTCCTTGCTGCTCCTCCCCCAATTCAGCCAACAAACGCCACTACCACACAATCTCCCGTACGGCACAGAAGAGTGCCATGTACTCGCACTCCACCGAGCTCAATGCTTGGTCCACCTGCTTCTTGCCCTTCCAAGCAGTTGGGCCTTCATCAACACAACACATGAAGCCTCCCACACTTGTCATGTCCTCTGGTTCCGATGCATAAGAAGCATCCGAGAAGGTTGTGAGAAACAAACGCCCAGGTTCAACACCATCCGTGCCCTTTTGGCGCCTTCGTGCCGCCGCCGAGTATTGCAGCCCAACGGTCGGTGTCTAACCAAGATACTTGACCATCCTCATTCCAGCTGCTACCTACTCCACATCAGGGCACTAAACAACCCTTACGTGCTGCCCGGTAGCAAATGTGACGTCCGGTCGTGTGTTGACTGCCGCGTACATGAGGCTGCCCACCAACGAGTGAAATCGGCGCCTCTCCTCTTCGCCAATGCTCTCCTCCTCTGGTCGTTTCACACACTTGAACCCAGAGGGAAAGGGTGTAGCCACATGGCCTTCACTCTACCCAAAGTTGGCAGCCAAGGCCTCCAGGTACTTCCGTTGGTGCACCCGCATGCACCGCTTCTCCATATCACACTAGATGTGAAGCCCGAGGTAGAAATTCACGTCATCAAGTGCCTTGCACTTGAACTTGTCCTTAAGCTTCAGCATCACCTCCTTCGCAAGGTCAGAGGAGGGTGAGAAGATGAGAATGTCATCCACATAAACCACCATGAAGCTCCTCTGCTCCCCCTCGCCAAGCATGAACAAGGAATGATCGGCCGTTGAGGGAGTGAAGCCGATCTCCTCCAATACTTCTCGTAGCTTCAAGTATCATTACCTAGGGGCCTGATTCAGCCCATAAAGGGCCTTCTTCAGCTTCCACACTCTGCCACTACCATCATCAAACCCCTCTGGCTGCGCCATGAAGATCTCCTCCTCTAGGACGCCGTTGAGGAATGCCGTTACGATGTCCATCTGCTTCACCACCCATCCTTTGATGGCGGCTCCCGCGAGTAGGGTTCGCAGTGTTGTCTGCTTCACCACAGGAGCAAGCAACTCCTTGAAGTCGACCTTTTCCTTCTGCTGGTACCCCTTGGCCACAAGCCTAGACTTGTAGTGCTTGATCATACCGTCGGCGTCGGAATTTATCTTGAAGAGCCACTTGGACGTTATCACCGTACGCCCCTCCGGTAGCTCCACCAATTCAAACGTGTCGTTCTTCCCAATGCTCTTCAGCACACTCTCCATTTCCTTCTTCCACTCCTCAGCATCGCTACTCTTTAATGCCTCCTTGAGAGTTGCTAGTTCTCCAGGCATCTCCACCGGAGAGAAGAACGCGAAGGCACACTCCTCGTAGTCACTTTCCTCGTCGTCTCCGACCATCATTGCCGCTCCGGCCAAGGCCGTCTTGCCTTGCTTTCCCGGTGCATCATAGGTCAGCCTATTAGGGGCCTAAACTCTCCTCTTGCCCATTCCTTCCTCCTCAGCTGCAGGGACTTGAAGGCCTTGGCGTTGCTGCGGTGTTGCTGCGGAGCTGCTGTAGCTATCTCTTAGACATCTTCCGAAGCCGTCGTTTCTTGTCACACCCTAATCCGAGGTACCATGGATGTTAGTTGAGATTCTGGCCGCCTAAAAGTCTCTTCTCTCTCCCATGCCTCGTGTTCCGACATCCATTCACCCACACGCACGTCTCATTTCACTCCCCTTCCCCCACGCTAGCCATCCCCTTCCCCCACGCTAGCACTTCGCTTCCCCCACGCTAGCCCTCCTCTTCCCCCACCCTAGCCCTCCCCTTCCCCCACGCTTGCCCTCCCCTTCCTCCACTCTAGTACTCCCCTGCCCGGTCGCTAGCACTCCCCTTCCTCCACGCTAGCCCTCCCCTTCCCCCACGCTGACACGCCCCTTCCCCCTCGTTAACCCTCCCCTTTCCCCTCTCTAGCACTCCCCGTCCTTGTTGCTAGCACCCCCCTTCCCTGTCGCTAGCACTCTTCCCCGTCCCATTCCCCCTTCTTCTCCCTTTCTCCCTTGCAGGGCAATCCCTTTCCTGCTCTCCTCCTTTCGTCTCTGCTGCCACCGTCCCAATCCCTCTCTCATCCTTTCCACCCTTGCACCACCGTCCCATTCCCCTTTCTTCTACCTTCCTCCCTTGCAGGTCACACCATTTCCGCCTTACAACAGCAAATTGTTGTGCGAAATGCCCTCGAACGATGAAACCTAAAATTGGTAAATTTGGCGAGGTACTTGTATTTGCGACAGGCGTCAATCGATTTCAAAACAACTCTGATTCGCGGGCCAATCGAGTCTCCTGCCTCAACCAACCTTCCTACCTTTGAAGCGTTTGGAGGCCTCCTTAGCATGGCGACGCGCTGCGGCTAATAGCCTAGGGACCCCCATACACGCCCGCGTATAGTAAACTTGCCCACACACCCGCACTATCTTACATGCAGCTCGCCACCCGCCACCTTCCTTAGTTGGAGACCAAACCAGATTATTTTACAAAGAGAGAAATGTTGTTCGAAAATCTTATGCTCAAATTGGGCGATGTCGTTTGGGCTAAGGTCGACGAGATCCATGGCCCATGGCCATAACTGGTCGTCGCCTTTCGTGGCGACGTGCCAGACCAGCAGACTGGACGGCATCGAGTGAGGGAAGGAGACTACGTGCAAGTGCGGCCTCTGAAGCAAACGGTGAGATGATAACAGATGGTGAAGAAAAGTATGTACTAGTTACAGATAGTTGCATCTTCTGTTTCACTCAATATATATTTTCGTTTTCCATCTATTTCTTTCCCTCTATCCCTCTTTCCTTCCTTCTTGCCTGCTTCCCTCCCTCCCTCGCTCCTTCCTCCTTCCTCCCGCCCTCTCGAACAGTCCTTGCCATTGAATATAATTGGTACGGCAGGGGCAAAGGTGAGAGCTAAGGTAAGAATGAAGGTAATAATCTAGGAGCATATGATATGAGCAATCAAAGCCAGAATAAAGCCCTGAGTGGTAGTTCTACGGATGGGTGTTTGTGAGGGACAGAAATGAGAAGGGTGGGGGTGGTGTCATGGGCGGATCCAGGGGCGGGCAGGCCGACAACCTGAGCCAGCAGTGAGTATGAGCAGGCATGGTGCCACCCAGGGGAGCTCTACTTGAGGCAGTTAGGACGGAGAGTGATGGCCTCAGGAGGTCTTAGGGGGATGCAGGTGGTGTCGTGAACTGAGTTTGCACATTCCTTCGGCGTCCACCACGTCCACGGCGCTCGCGACTCCGTGGTGTGCCGCTTCCGTCACCGCGGCCCTGAGCTCTCGCCTGCGGATCTGTCGGATGCGTCGAGTCTGCGTGGCAGTCGCCCGTTTCGCCGCTATGACTCTTTCCGCAGGCGCTCCCAACACTGCAGGAACAAGCGACAGCATGTCATTGCATCCCTTGCTCCTTGGTGCAGCTGCGGCGGATCCTGCTTGTCGCGACGATCGCGCGTCCGTAGTCCGCGCGATGTGGGACGGGCCTGTTGCGTGTGCAGCTACTGCCGCGTACGTCCGGTCACCTCCGTGCGCTCATGCCCTCCTTCGCCTTCGCTCAGCACTGCTTCTCGTGTCACACTAGACCGTCGGGGCGATTGCGGGCAGGAGGTGTTGCAGGTGCTGTAGTCCACGGACTCGCGCCAAAAGCTTCTGGAGAAGGGTCTCGAAGCGGGAAAGTTGGGGGGAGGGGGGGGGAGGGGGGGTGGGCAGGGGGCACTTGTTGCTGAGACGTGGTAAGGCTGGCGGATGTCAGGAGATGCCGGGGAAAGGAGATGGGCCTGGGGGTGTCGTTGGAGTCGTCGGGGTTTGCTGCTGCGCAGGGCAGTAGTACCCCTGTGAGCGCTTGTGTTGTGGCCTCCGTCGATCAGGTGAGTGCAGCAGTTGGTTGCGCCCGCCAAGGGCGACGGCGCTGCGTCCGGGGCAGCCATTGGTGCTCACTGCTCCAGACGTGGCACACTCGGGTTCAACGCCTCCGGTGCTGCAGGCAGGAATGTACCAAGCACAGCCGCCAGGAAGTTCGAGATGAACGACACTTGGGAGCGCGATTCCTGTTGGCCGAGCTATACGCCGCTTCCCGCATCATGCGCTCCAACACCAACTCACCCATTGAATTCTCCCTTCTTGTTGTCCCGAGGCTAGTGTTGTTGCTGGGGGTGCCTCCATTGCATGTCTCATGTTGTCACTTGCCATATTGGAAAGGAGACGTTCTCGCTCACCCTGAACCTCAGCGAGCTGCTAGCTAGCTAAGATAGAAGAAAGCTGAACTCAAAATGAAAAACCAATGAATGCTACCTCACAGCAAAACAGTCCCCGAGAGACACGGCGGCCTCAGGTCCCCCAAGGGCGGGTTTTCTTCCTGAGCTGCCAGTTGGACTAAAACCCACAACTAAAACCCCCAAGGACTCGTTGTGGGTGTTGGTACTTGCTTTGCCTCTACCGCAGATTTGTTTTGTGACTGTAAAAGATAACGCAAAATAATTCGAAAGAAACTATGTTCTGTGTCTATGTCTCTATCTCTCCTACCTACTGACCCTAACCACATCACCCCTATTGGCAGACAGGAGTGACCTCTTGGGTCAGTTGTGAGGAGATTGAAGAGTGGTCAATAGTTAACTTTAGCCGTAACTACGCAGGCCGTCAAGTAAGATTTTTTCTGTTATAGTTGTTTTGTTTTCAAAGTGTTGAACCTGTTTGTTGGCCAGGGTGATTGGAGCGGCTTGACCTGTACGGGTTAGGTCGACTCGTGATGTGAAATTTGGTCAGGCGAAGCCGACACACACATTTTGACACATTACATGATCTCTCTGTTCACACCATCCGGGACATCCATGCTGAGTTGCATGCTGCATTTCTCAAGGCCGATGAGATATTGTCAACAGGTGAAGGGGAACAGGTTGTGGTTGAGCGGTTTGATGAGGGTGCGAGCTTAGGGTTGCAGCAGCAGGAGGAGGAGCAGGAGGAGGAGAAACAGGGGTAGCAGCAGCAACAGCAGTTGGAACAACAGCTTCAGCTTGTGGCTGAGCTGTTTGATGAGGGTGCAAGCTTAGGGTTGCAGCAGCAGGAAGAGGTGCAGGAGGAGGAGCAACAGGGGCAGCAGCAGCAACAGCAGCTGGAACAACATCTTCAGCTTGTGGCTGAGTGGTTTGATGAGGGTGCGAGCTTAGGGTTGGAGGAGGAGCAGCAGGGGCAGCAACAGCAACAGCAGGTTGAGCAGCTGTTGGTGCAACCCTACGGTTTGCACTCGGCTTGTTGTCCGTGTGCGTGTGCGTGCATGCGTGTGTGCATGGAATGGTATGAGTGCATGAAATAAATATATATTTCATGCTTATAATGGTGTGTGAATTATAAGTCATGATGTCGAGTGTATGTGTGTCGAGTCAATAGCGAGTTATCGCTAGCCGCGTGTTAATGCGGTCATTTGTGTCTCGCGCGGTTTCTATTTTGTCGTGTGTCCCGTGCGCGGTTTCTGTTTTGTCGCTTGTCGAACGTTCGGCATGTCGCAGGTGTGTGCAGCAGACCCATCAAGAACTCAAGGATGAGTTTTGTGATGAAGAACCCGAGCCTTGGTTCAAGCTTCAAGTGTTTTCGAAGCTCGCCAAAAGGCTACACCTCAAGATATTGAAGATAGTTACATTACAAAGTGTAGTGTAACATTTCAGTTGGTGTAGGCCCTTGTGAAGGGTAGTTTCGAGACCCTTCTTGGTTGGGGACAGTGTGGCACTATTCCCCATCACTGTACCTCGGCTCTTGGGGTTTGTAGGAGCTGGGAGTCATTCCCAACTCGTAACTCTTCCTAGCTGTTCGTAATTGTGTGTCCTAAGGACGCGTCACCTGAACGACGATCCTGCAAAAACCGATCTTTGACCGCACTGGAAACCTGCGTATTGCATTCAGAAGTTCTAGGCGGTTTTTGAACCACGAAAACTTTCGATCCTACGTAGGATCGATCGCAAGATCGGCGTTCAGGTGACGCGTCCTAAGACTATGTTGCTGCCATAGTGTCGTTCGATCAATCTGACTCTGTGACGTCATTCTTGATGAAATCGTGCGATCTAAATTGCATATTGTAGGTGACGTTAAGACGCTCCAGATCCAAGTTGAATGAGGTCGATTGGAGCTGTGAATAGATCGCTATGATCGTTTGAAGCCGCTGTGCAGAAATCCGTCTGTGCACTCTATCTTTCGTTTTAGGCACATTAAAGCCTATTGTGACTATAACAGCAGCAGCAGCAGGTGCAGCTACAGCAGGTTAGGCGGCGATTCAAACGGGGGCGGCATCTGCATGAGAAGCAGCTGCATGAGTTGCAGCAGGGGATGCAGCAGGAGGGCAAGCAGGAGCAATGATGGTGAAGGCATAGAGCTACGCGATCTTTTGTGAAGCTGCTTAATCAAGAAGGTGGTTGTTAAATAATAGAATGAGTTTTTTTCTCTCTCTCTCCTATGGTCCTAGGCCAGGACATGCCTGTCTGACTGACACACGCGCATCCTCCGGGCGGTCCAAAACCCATGAGCACTGGTCGAATCTAGTACCACTTGTCTTGTCTTGGCTTGCCTTGTTTGAGGATCTCGAGTTGAGTATTTCTGAACCGGTTGCCTCCTTTTGCTACCCCAGCCGAACTTCAGACAATTGTTTTCCTCACGTCTCGAGAAATGTTTCTGTCTACTCAGTGAGTGTACCCCTAGCCTCAAGCCTTGTGATGTGTGACATGTTTTGCTGAACGTGATTTTTTTGGCGGATTATCTTATATTCGTCGTCAGGTCAATCGCCTCGCCCCGACCTGACCTGATTTAGTTGAACCAGATCTGAAAACATATCGGGTGATTCGTTAAGTCTGTCATATTCATAAGAATTTCACAAGTTCGGATTGTGGGTCGACACCCTCTTCGGACCAAGACCCAATACATCCTGGTCGTCTAGGTTGACGATTTGACCTGTCCAAGCATGAGTATATGGACGAACACCTATTTGGATAGACTAAAGCTGTTTGAGCTGAATCAAATAGTGGGTTGTAGTTGACAGGAAATGCTCGATTCAAACACCGAACTGTTGAATTCGAACAAGTTTGGTTTATTTGACTGGATTAATCGAGTCGCGCTGAACACGAACATGTTCGCGTGTTTGAAATGTGGGGATTCTATGAATGTGGGCACAGGGGCTTCAACAAACCTAGTCTTGGCGTGAACATGGGCCAGGTAAGGCCCGACCCACCTTGGTCCGACCTGGACCAGTCTTCTTGGTGGGGCGGCCTGAGTCGAGTCAGGCTGGCCTGCTCAAAACGTAGGCCCTCATGCCACCCACCATGGGCTGGGTGGCGGCCCTGGTTGTGTCAAACATTATACATGTTATATCTGTGTAGGCTATAGTGGGTTAGCCTATAGGAGGGTCACCATTCTAGGGTTGCATATTTGTACCAAACTCACTGCTAGTTGCCTCATTCCAGTCCGTTTATTCTGACATGGTATCAGAGCAGGTCCATCGCTAGGACCGTTCTTAGGGCCCACCGCTACCTACCTACCTACCTACCGTGCGCCTCTTGCGCCTACGCGCCCTCGTGCGCCCTACCCTACGTGCGCCCTCGTGCGCCCTACCCTACGTGCGCCCTCGTGCGCCTTTCTCTCCTTGTGCGCCTTCGTGCGCCCTCGTGCGCCCTCGTGCGCCCTCGAGCTGCCCCTGCAGGTCCGTCAGGCCACCGAGCCGTCGCTGCAGGCCTGTCAGGCACCTGAGCCGCCGCTACAGGCACGTCAGGCACCCGAGTCGCCGCTGCAGGCCCGTCAGGCCCCCGAGCCGCCGCTACAGGCCCGTCAGGCCCGAGAGCCGCCCCTGCAGACCCGTCAGGCCACGCGCGCCGCCCCTGCAGGCCCTAGCCGGCCGCCGCGTCGCTCTGCCCGCAGCGTCGCCGCCTCTCCGCGGCGTCGTCGCCTGCCCGCGTCGAAGCCGCCTGCCCGCGACGTCGATCCCTGCCCGCGGCGCCGTCGCCTGCCCGCGGAGACGTCGCCTGCCCGCGGCGTCGTCGCGGCGTCGCCACCTGCCCGCGGAGTCGTCGCCTGCCCGCGCCACATGCACGCGGCGTCGCCACCTCCTCGCCGCGTCGACCTGCCCGCGGCGTCGCCACCTGCCCGCCGCGTCGACCTGCCCGCGCCGTCGCCACCTAACCCTAATCCGTCGCCCTGCCCGCGGCGTCGCCACCTGCCCGCCGCGTCGCCCTGCCCGCGCCGTCGCCACCTAACCCTAATCCGCCTCTCGCCCCTGGAGCAGCCGCCACTGCAGTAGCAGCCCCTGGAGCCGCCGCCACTGCAGCAGCAGCCCCTGCAGCCGCCCGCCACTGCGGCAGCAGCCACTGGAGCCGCCCGCCACTGCAGCAGCCGCCCCTGGAGCCGCCCGCACCTGCAGCAGCCGCCCCTGGAGCAACTGCCGTCGTAGCCCGGTCTAGCTCTGCAGCAGCTGCCGCGGAGCTTCCTACTGCGCCTGCCACGCCGACCACTGGTGAGCATTGCCCTGCCAGCACTGCTACCGCTGCTACTGCTACTACTGCCGTTTCTACTCCCACTCCCGCTACTCCTGCTGCTCCTGACGTGGCCAGATGCAGCCACAGGACCGTGCGCGTGAGTCCCTCACGCTCCAGCAGGCTCGTGAGTGGTACGCCAGTTGGGGCTATCGAGGTGGCCGTAGTGGTAGTCGCTCTGACGTGCGTCGTTCGGGAGCCCCTGGTAGTGGACAGGTGCAGCAGCCGTGCCCTCCTACGGTCCAGCAGGCTCGTGAGTGGTACGCCAGTTGGGGCTATCGGGGTGGCAGTCGTGGTAGTCGCTCTGACGTGCGTCGTTCGGGAGCCCCTGGTAGTGGACAGGTGCAGCAGCCGTGCCCTCTTCTGGTCCAGCAGGCTCGTGAGTGGTACGCCGGTTTGAGCAGTCGGGGTGGCCGTAGTGGTAGTCGCTCTGGCGTCCGTCGTTCGGGAGGCTCCGGTAGTGGACAGGTGCAGCAGCCGTGCCCTCTTCTGCTCCAGCAGGCTCGTGAGTGGTACGCCGGTTTGAGCAGTCGGGGTGGCCGTAGTGGTAGTCGCTCTGTGAGTGAGGCAGCCGCTCTCGGTGCCAGTACGTCTGTTGCCCTCGGAGCAGGTGAGGCTACCACTCCCGGTACTCGCGTGTCTGCTACTCCAGGTGCTGGTGAGCCTACTGCTCTAGGTGCTAGTGCGTCTGCCGCTCCAGGTGCTCGCGTGTCTGCTACCCCAGGTGATGGTGAGGCTGCTGCCCTAGGTGCTCGTGCGTCTGTGCCCCCTGGTACTGAGTCGACTGCAGCACTGCACACCTTCACACTGGACTCAGGTGCTTCTCGCTCTTTCTTTCGTGACCGCACTGTCCTTGAGCCACTCGCTCGGCCAGTTGCTGTCTCCCTTGCTGACCCCTCTGGGGGTCCGGTCTTTGCGACCTCCTCCACTGTCCTTCCTTGTCCTGCGGTCCCGTCCGGCACGCTGTCAGGTCTCTACCTCCCCTCGTTCTCTACGAACTTGGTGGCAGGCCGAGAGCTCCAGGACGGGGGTGTTCACCAGTTCACCCCTGCCTACGAGCGCGTGACGCACTGCACGTGTGCTCGGACGGGTCGCCACCTGGCTACCTTCACTCGAGAGCCGGGGTCGGACCTGTACACACTGACCACTGAGTCCCCTCAGGTAGCTGCGTCTACGTCTGCGTCAGGTCAGCTGTCCGCCCCCTGCTCGTGTCGCTCTCTGGCGCATGAGACTGTCCTTTGGCACCACCGCCTTGGTCACCCGTCTGTGCAGCGCCTTCGGGCCATGCACAAACGGGACCTTGTTGCTGGTCTTCCCAGGGTACTCCCTCCCCTTCCAGACTCGCCTGCTCCTACCTGTATTCCCTGTGTCGAGGGGCGGCAGCGCGCCGCTCCTCACTCCTCCTCCTTTCCCCCGACGACTGCTCCCTTGCAGACGCTCCACATGGACGTGTGGGGCCCAGCCCGCGTCCGTGGTCAGGGTCAGGAGAGGTACTTCCTGATTGTTGTTGACGACTTCTCGCGCTACACCACGGTCTTCCCCTTGCGCGCCAAGGGTGACGTCCCTGATGTCTTGATCCCTTGGATCCGCAGATCTCGTCTCCAGCTCAGTGAGCGTTTCCGCTCCGACTTCCCTGTCCTGCGTCTGCACTCTGACAGAGGTGGGGAGTTTTCCTCTGGCCTATTGGAGGCCTTCTGTCAGCAGGAGGGCATTGAGCAGTCGTACACGCTTCCGGCCTCTCCACAGCAGAATGGGGTTGCTGAGCGCCGCATTGGTCTGGTCATGGAGGTCGCTCGTACCTCCTTGAGCCATGCGGCTGCCCCCCATTTTCTGTGGCCGTTTGCAGTCCGATACGCTGCGCATCAGCTCAACCTCTGGCCCCGTGTCTCCTTGCCCGAGACTTCTCCGACACTGCGTTGGACGGGAGAGGCTGGCGATGCGTCGCGTTTTCGGGTCTGGGGATCCCGAGCTTTTGTCCGCGACACGTCCGCGGACAAGCTCTCCCGTCGCGCTGTCCCCTGCGTCTTCCTTGGCTTTGTCCCGGACGCCCCTGGCTGGCAGTTCTACCACCCCACCTCGCGTCGTGTCCTGGCCTCTCAGGACGTCACTTTTGACGAGTCCGTCCCCTACTACCGCCTCTTCCCCTACCGCACTGCCCCGCTCCCCCCCCCGCCTCTCTTCCTCGCTCCAGGTGCTGAGGTACCAGACCCCCTCCCCCCTCAGGGTGCCGCTCCCTCATGTGTGTCCCAGGTAGACCCGGGTGAGCCTGTCGAGGTAGCTGTTGACTCTCGTCCTGCTAGGGGTGCTGAGCCTGGGGGTGCTGCGTCTGGGGGTGCTGAGCCTGGGGGTGCTGCGTCTGGGGGTGCTGAGCCTGGGAGTGCTGAGTCTGGGGGTGCGGAGCCTGGAGGTGCTGAGTCTGGGGGTGCTGAGTCTGGGGGTGCTGAGCCTGAGCGTGCTACACCTGGAGGAGCCCTCTCCTCCCAGCAGCTGCAGGAGAGGTACCTCGAGTACTGCCGCCTCCGGAGAGGTGCTGCTGGAGCTCGTCCCGGTACTTCCCCTCCTACCCAGGAGCTCCCCCCCATTCAGCAGATCCGCGAGTGGTACACACGGCGCTGCAGTCTTCGGAGTGGTGCTCCTGGTGCTGCGGACTCTGGGGGTGGCGCTGCTGCTGGTGCTGAGGACCCGAGCGGTGGAGCTGCTACTGGTGCTGAGGACCCGGGCGGTGGAGCTGCTGCTGGTGCTGAGGACTCGGACGTTGGAGCTGCTGCTGGAGCTGAGGACCTGAGCGGTGGCGCTGCTGCTGGTGCTGCGGACCCGGACGTTGGAGCTGCTGCTGGTGCTGAGGACCCGGGCGGTGGAGCTGCTGCTGGTGCTGAGGACTCGGACGTTGGAGCTGCTGCTGGAGCTGAGGACCCGAGCGGTGGCGCTGCTGCTGCTGCTGAGGACCCGGGCGTTGGAGCTGCTGCTGGTGTTGAGGACCCGGCTGGTGGAGCTGCTGCTGGTGCTGTGGACCCAGACGCTGGAGCTCCTGCTGGTACTGCGGACCCGGCCGCTGGAGTCTCTACTGCTTCTGGAGACGCTGCGCGGCCGCGACCGTACTTCGTACCGCTCCTTCAGCAGGTTCTTGGGCAGGCTCCTCCTCCTTGTCCTTCTCCCTCCGTAGAGTGTCCTCCGCCTGTCCAGCCGCAGTCACAGTTACCGCCTACCTCGCCTCTCCCTGCTCCCTCTCCTTACACTGGTCCCACAGGAGGTCTTACAGAGCGTCGTGAGCCTGAGTCTCGTCCTGCGTCGCCTGTTCGTACTGCTCGCACTGGTAGTCGTGTCCGCCGTGAGCGTCCTCCTCCTGTCCCAGGCACTCACTACATGACTCTGCGTCCCTCTACTGCTCCTCAGCGTGTCCCTCTACCGTCTCCTCCTTCGTCCTCTTTGCCTGACGTTCCGGACCCTGAGTCTGACCGGTATCGTGCTGAGCACCCTACTGTCACGCGTCTCCTAGCTACTGTTGTCACTGACCCTACCTTTGAGTCCTCCGCTGCGTCTGCTCTGGTCGCTGAGTTGGTTGACTTTGCTGCTGCCTGTCGTCTAGACTACGCTGCTAGCCTTGTTGCTGAGTCTGAGTCTGAGTCTGTCTGTCCTCCGTCCGTCGGGGGTGAGTGTGCTCTTGGCACGGACGTCCTTGAGGACAGACAGGAGGAGTTCCAGTGTCTTGCTGCTGCTTTGCCCCGTCTCGTGTCCCTGCTAGTTGCCCCTGAGGGAGACCCGGATGCACCAGACATCCCGACCCCGCGCACTTACGCTGAGGCGATGGCGGGTCCCTACTCCTCTCAGTGGCAGACAGCCATGGACGCCGAGATGGCTTCCTGGAAGTCCACACGCACCTACGTCGACGAGGTTCCCCCTCCTGGGGCGAACATCGTCAGTGGCATGTGGATTTTCAGGGTGAAGCGGCCACCGGGTTCTCCGCCTGTCTTCAAGGCGCGTTACGTGGCTCGAGGCTTCAGTCAGCGAGAGGGAGTTGACTTCTTCCAGACCTTCTCCCCCACCCCGAAGATGACCACTCTTCGGGTGCTGCTGCACATAGCCGCTCACCGCGACTACGAGCTTCACTCACTTGACTTCAGCACTGCTTTCTTGCAGGGCAGCCTGCACGAGGAGATCTGGCTGCGCCGCCCACCTGGCTTCACTGGGTCGTTTCCTTCTGGTACCCAGTAGAGGCTTCAGCGGCCGGTCTACGGTCTCCGCCAGGCTCCGCGTGAGTGGCACGACACACTGAGGACTACACTTGCGGCTCTTGGGTTCGCGCCTTCTACAGCTGACCCGTCGCTGTTCCTGCGCACCGACACTTCGCTGCCGCCGTTCTACATCCTCGTGTACGTCGACGACTTGGTCTTTGCTACTGCTGACACTGCAGGACTCGCCTACGTGAAGTCGGAGCTGCAGAGGAGACACACGTGCACAGACCTGGGTGAGCTGACAAGCTATCTTGGCTTGCGGATCACCCGGGACAGAGCACGGCGCACCATCACCCTGACTCAGTCACACATGGTGCAGCAGGTTCTCCAGCGCTTCCGCTTCACGTACTCCTCGCCTCAGTCCACTCCTCTGCCTACCGGTCACTCGCTCTCAGCTCTGCCTTTGGATGAGTCCGTAGAGCCGAGTGGCCCGTATCCAGAGCTTGTGGGCTGCCTCATGTACCTGATGACCTGCACTCGACCTGACCTTGCATACCCTCTTAGCATCCTTGCACGCTATGTCGCTCCTGGCCGTCACAGGAAGGAGCACATGGATGCCGCTAAGAGGGTGTTGCGCTACTTGTGCAGTACGTCGGGCATGGGGCTTGTGCTTGGAGGGCGAGACCGAGTTGTTCTCACAGGGCACTCAGACGCTTCTTGGGCAGACGACCAGGCCACTCAGCGGTCGTCTCAGGGTTACACCTTCAGCCTTGGCTCTGGCTCAGTTTCTTGGCGCTCTACACGCTCTTCTTCTGTTCTCGGCTCCAGTTGCGAGGCTGAGATCTACGCTACAGCCATGGCTGCCCAGGAGCTACGCTGGCTGACCTACCTGCTGACCGACCTCGGAGAGCGGCCTCGTTCTCCTCCAGTGCTGTACGTCGACAACAAGGCTGCCATTGCCTTGTGTGAGGAGCACAGACTGGAGCACAGAATGAAGCACATCGCCCTGCGGTACTTCCTTGCTCGAGAGCTGCAGCAGCGCGGTCAGCTTTGTATTCGCTACGTGGCCACTGAGGCCAACACTGCTGATGTGTTCACCAAGGCACTTCAGCCTCGTGACCATCAGCGCCTCTGCACTCTACTAGGCCTTGTGCCTACTGGACCTCACTTGCTTACCTCTTGACCTTGCTTGTACTGTGATCACTATATATGCTTATACCTGCTTGTTTACTCTTGCTAGGTTGTGATCACTGTATTTCTTGCTTTGTTATAAACCTGCATGTGAACTGGTCTTGTGACCACTTGCTTGTGCTCGGAATTTGTGTGGAATCCTCGAGATCCACCCTGAGCTTGTTGTTGTCTTGCTTTGCCCTGACTGGTCTTGTGACCCCTAGGTCTCTCCCACTTCGCCTATGGGGGTGTGTCAAACATTATACATGTTATATCTGTGTAGGCTATAGTGGGTTAGCCTATAGGAGGGTCACCATTCTAGGGTTGCATATTTGTACCAAACTCACTGCTAGTTGCCTCATTCCAGTCCGTTTATTCTGACAGGTTGGACTCACCCAAAGAGGCTTGAGCGTGCTGATTTCAAGCGTGCTGCACTGGGGCATGCTGAATTGAAGCGTGTTAAGTTACATACCTCTCCAAACCCCTTCTCTCCCTTCCCCATACTCCGGGCCATGATTGATATTTCTTAAGGCTTAGTCGCGCCAAACCCTAGGTTCGAAATGAACAGCCTTCAAAGTGGATTATTTCAGCTATGTTAGACTTCATCTGGTTTGTGTTAAGTGTTTGCTCATGACCATTCTCGTCACATGCATGCATGCATACTCATATGCACGACATACAATCATGGCTGTGGGCATAAAACCAAACTACGGATCTGTTCCGTGCAGTTCCTGCCCAAGTCTAACGAAGACTAATATATTTTACACTTTTTTGGCCCTGACTGTTATTTCTAAAATCTTTATTATAAATGCTCAACCTCAGTTCACTCATTACAAACCCCGAGCAGCTACAGCACATGTGAAAAAAAATGCCTGTTTTGAACAGGCGCATACCAGATTGGTAACCCTGACGAGCTGGGTCACTTCGTTTGCTTCGGGTGGGAGCGGGCCGTAATCGCATTCCTCTCAATGTTCTTCTCAAGGTTAACCATAAGACAAGTATCTGGCAGAGCACATGTAAGGAATGCGCATGCGTTTGCATGTTGGAAAACGTGCGAGTAGCAATGTTCTAGAGACTTCAGTCAATTGATTGAGAATGAGGAAAACCAAGAAATCCAGTGGGTTTGTTCAAGAGGAGGAACCACCATATGGGTCCACAGACCCACATGCTCAAATGTGGATTGGAAGTTGCTTTGAAAACAACCACATACCCACATGCTCAAACATGCATTAGAGATCTTTCAATCCTCAATCTTGCCGTTTGCGTACACCATTTCACTCCTTTCCAGGGAGAAGCGGGGAAGATTCAAGATAAACTTGGAAAGCCACCACAAGATACAGTGTATTTGTGCATCCGGCCGGTGAGATGTTGTTGTTGTTGTTGTTGTTGTTGTTGTTGTTGTTGTTGTTGTTGTTGTTGTTGTTGTTGTTGTTGTTGTTGTTGTTGTTGTTGTTGTTGTTGTTGTTGTTGTTGTTGTTGTTGTTGTTGTTGTTGTTGTTGTTGTTGTTGTTGTTGTTTTTGTTGTTTTTTTTTTTTTTTTTTTTTTTTGCTCTCCTGGTGCTCGTGCAACACAATTGCACGCAAGCCTTGTGAGTGCGGACCGAAGGTGGGTTCAAGGTTTAAGTTTTTGCACTTCCCCTCCCACCCCTCTCTCTCCATCCGCTCTCCTATGCTCGTGCAACACAACTGCGCGATGGCTTTGCGACCGTAGACTGTATGTGGGTATTTGGTCTTGAGCTTTGCCCTTCTCCTCCCACCACCCCCGCTCCTTTCCGCTCTCCTGGTGCTCACTCTTTTCCACGCATAAATTTTTTCATATCCCCTTCGTGCTCTTTATTCCATCTTTCACCTCCTTTAATCCCCTTCGTTACTTTTCTTGCAGAAGACGAAATTTTCATTTCTCATCTTCACAATCCAATCCATACTGACCTTGAAATCAACACATATAATTCACTCTTCCAATCTTTGTTAGGAGGAATCTGATATTGTGCCAGAGAGTGACATTGATGTGGCCGATGCGCACGAGGCACTGGTGTTGGGTTTCAATGTCAGCGTGACTGATGAGGTGAAGAGACAAGCGGATGAGAAAGGGGTGGATCTGCGAGATTTCACGGAGATTTCTGCCTTGGTCAATGGTGCACACAAGGCAATGGAATGACTCCTGCAGGTACGCATGAGCATAAGCTTAGAATAGAGGTGTAGCAAGAGAAATGTGCTCTAAACATTTATTTTGTGTGTTTAGGGTTCCATGGCTAGTCGAACCAGAAATTGTTTGAACCGAATAAGAACAATTTTGGTTCAAACCTGATACCGTGCTAGTAAAGATGAATAAGGTTTGAGACGTTTAAAGCTCCGGTATACATTTGAAAGGAGGGGTTCAAGTTCCTTAGGAACTTGAAAAGTTGCCCCAAAACTGTGAGGCATACTGTAAAACCCTGAACCCCACTGACAAATGTATCCTTGAGCTTTAAATCTGTACCAGATTTTGACTGAAATCGGCCAGTAACTAGGCTTGTCGAGGAAAATGTGTCTAAGTCATTTCTTTCTTGTCCCTGACTCGGTTCTTAGCCACGTTCTCTAGTTTTTTTGTCTTGCCCAATTTTTATAATATCTGATAACAACACGTGTTTTGCTCGCTTTGTGTTCTCCTTGATAGGGGCCCGTGATTGGATATGTCTCCGCCTTAGTTGGTCCGCTAGGGTCACGTAATCGTAAGGTTACTCGTAGGTTTACTTGTAAATCTGACTGATATGAGGTGGGAGAGGCTGTGACTTGTCAGTGTACATTCAGGGCATAAGTAAGTTGATGCAGTAATGTGCTAATATGCTTGGGCATAGAAGAACCAAGCTAATGATTGGTTAGGCGCTTTCTATGTGGCCACTTAGTCCTATGATTTCTTTTCTTTCCGGGCAGCCTGAAATGTTTCTGGCAGATCATAAACATAAAGCTGTTTTTGGCCCAGGTAAGTAAACATAAGTTTACTGCATAAAGTCACGTACACGTAAACCCCCCGTAAACGTAAAATGCCAATTAAGGTCTCCGCAGCTCACACAGCAACTGTACGCATAGTACAGTATACCAGGCATGAGCAGTTAGTCAGCTGGTGGCTATAGCTGGGTGCCCAACAAAACTACTGCTGGGAGGGGATACCACTGGACTAGATCGGGCCGCATAGAAAGCAAGACCCAATGGTAATAGGGGGGGTGGCGGAAAAGGGCAAGTTGGGTATTGTAAATCAGTACGGTAATGCGCGCTAGGGAACGGTCTTTCATAGTACTTCATTGAGCGCAGTCACAACTTTGTGCTTTGCCTTGCATAAGACTCACAAATAATGGCGCATCATTTTCTCTGCCGACGGCGCTTCAAGCTCCTTTTTTAATGTCACATTCCAACATAAAATAAACTTGCTGGTGGATTTGACAAGAGGGGGCTTGTATCCGATTTGGTGACCGATTCCACCTGTCTGTTTTTTCTGAACCAGTCCGATGTATCATGTGTAACTTATAAGACAACCATGAATTTTCTCGATTTCGTCCCAGTCCTTGAACAGTAGTTCTTGTCATTTGCGTTTCAGCACTACGGTAGAGTAAAGCTTACCCGAGAAACTTGGTTCTTTTGCCAGTCTCAACAAGCATTTGACCTGATTACTAGAGAGGGTTTAGCATTGAGACACTAGTGTTCTAACGCCAGCGACAAAACACACCATCTAAGTTCCCCGGTCTCACGGGTTCCATGTTGAAGGTATGGGCAAGTAAGCGTAGACCAGCCAAATCGGGCAAATTGGCTTGAAACAAACCGACATCAATTCGACTCAAAAGTAGTTGTAGAAATAGAGGTGGCTAATTCTTGTGCTTATGCCTGGTTGAGTATGTACGGTAATTATAAAGTCCGAAAGTTTATCGAGCAGCTTGTATTGATAGACTTTTTTATTCCATTCTCATTTTTACTCAATTGTCCTCCCACCATTCTTTCCTCTTTCCATCCCACCAGGAGTATAGGTTTTTCGAGGAGGAAGTATGATGACGTTATATGGGTGTGGTTGTTGTGGGTGGGGTACGGCATATAGTATGCCTATCTATAAGAAAGTGGATAAGATAAGAACGACATGATGAAGGTCGAACATTGGGAGCGTTTCAGCACCAGGGGAGAAATTTGGTCGTCAAAATGATGGAGGGGGATTAAAGCCAGGATCTCAAGTAGTTTGGCTGTTTTTCAGTTAGTGAATTGCGCTAAGCTCTGATTGGCTGACGAGGTAGAGTATTTGACGAGAGCTGAAACGAGGGATGCGAAGCGAACAAAAATCGCAAGCTGCTTCCGAACCACCTAGGCACGGAAATCTGGTTTGGTTCCGAAGCTGTTTTCCCAGCAATGTTTCTCAGCTGCCGAAAAATCTCATGTAGAGCAATTTGTTTTGCAATTGAGATTCACGGGCAAAACGGAAATCTGTCGCACACTGAACCTCCAACCCAATCACTCGATTTCGCCTACACAAACAGGGTGACTCGAGCTGCAAGTGTTTTGCAATTGAAGCCAATTTCTCTTACTTTAGATCTTGGCTTTAAACCGATACCCACCCACACTAGGCATAAGCATTTGGCTCGGTCGGGTCGGGCCGGCCCCGCGACCCAGGATTTTTGGATGTTCTCAGATGTCCGACCCGGCCGGGTAGAGTCAGGTATAACCGGCCTCAAACCCGTCCGATTATTGCAATCGGGTTGGGTCGGTTCGGGTTTTAACCCGCTTTTGTAGCCAGTGTAACACGGTTGATGTTCTTGCATAGTGTGGGCACGTTGCTTGTAGCCTGCGCAACACGGGTGATGTTCTTGCACAGTGCAGGCATGATGTGGTCCTTGTAGCCTCAAATTGTTTGTCAAGAGCTTTAGTGGTTTAGGGTGGAGTGGTAAGGTACAGAAAAAATTGGTAAGAAGTTGTCAAAGGTTTCATAATATGTCAATAGATATGTGTAATACTCTCTCACTCATTATTTGTGATTTGGCCCTTCTCATAAAGTACTCTTTTTCCGCATCTGCTCATTTCCCCCACCCCTTTTTGAACTGGTGTGTGATTCTCACGACTAGCTTCGTGCGGGTTCATGTTGTAATTTGCATGTGGACGGATTTTGTCACTCGCAGGAGGGCGATGTGGTTGGAGCATTTCAAGTGATCCACAAAGGAATGACTCTTGAAAATGCTTCTAATCTTGATCACTTACCGCTAACGATAAAAATTCACAAAGTCATACCCCATACGGTACGTTTGACACGTCCGAAAGTTGGACGAAGGCATGACATTAACAAGAAGATGCCGGGCATTGAGGATGCACCTACTAAACTACCGATTGACAAAACCTATATTTTGGAGCAACATAGAGGGAAACACAGAGGGCGGTTTATGATGAGTTTGAAGAGGGCTGCTTTTGGTGTTTATGACAATGTGGAGCAGGGAGGGAGTGGGGTGGGGTTGCCGTTTGTCATATGGAAACCCACAAAGTTTCCACTCCATTACAGTTTTTTTACTTAAAAAATGATTAGAGCAGCGACGCTGATTGATTTGGAGGATGCGCAGCAGATCTTTTGGAATGACTGGGTAAAAAGAGTGTTCAACGTATTCTTCAGTGTACATTGATTGATTTCGACTCATTTGTGTACATGTTTTGGTTACATGTACGATATGATCATAACTGCTGCCTCTGCCCAAATATATAAAATATATATGTATATATATATGGGGTAAAAATGGGGGTGCATGAAGGAGGTGGGAATGGAAGGATGAGGACAAATGGCCGAGATGCGGGCTAGGGCGTGTGGAGGGCGCAAGGGGGTAGAGTGGGGGGTGCAGGGTGGGATGTTAAGGTTCATGGGGCAGACAGGGTGGTGGGTGGGAGAGGGGGAGGAGAGAGAGAGGAGCGATGGTAGAAATGGGTATGGTGAGGATGAGGCGCCGTCAGCACTGTCCCCTATACCACTGCCAGTGTCAACGGGAGTAGTGTTTGGCCCCGTCCTCGCTTGGGCGGAGCCGATCTCGACGACCGCAGAACCGCGGGATCCGCGGGAGGCCGCGGGACCGCGGGAGGCCGCGGGAGGCCGCGGGACTGCAGGGCCGCAGGGCCCGAGGGAGGCCGCGGGGCCGCAGGGCCCGAGAGAGGCCGCGGGGCTGTGGGGCCGCGGGTGGCCACGGGACCGCGGGGTCCGCGGGAGACCGCGGGAGACAGCCGCGGGACCACGAGACCGCAGGAACCGTGGTGGCCGCGGGAGACAACCGCGGGAGCGCGGGACCGCGGGGACCGCGGTGGCCGCGGGAGACAACCGCAGGACAGCGGGGACCGCGGTGGACGCAGAGGACGACCGCTGACCGCGGGGGCCGCGGGGGACGACCGCGGGGGGTGGTTTCCTAGTCGACCAGGATACCCGGGCGACGTGTACGAACTTCGCCGGGGGTGGTTTCTGCGAGGACGACCTCGGGGGTGGTATCCCGAGGTCGACGTGGCTGGTGGGCGCCGTCACGGGTGGAGTGTCTGCGCTGGGCATGTGACGGGGAGTTGGGCGCCAACCAGCTGCACGCACCTGCGAAGCTGGTGCACCGTTGTCAGGCGGGTGCAACGTTGTGCAGCCGACTTGCTGCAGCGTTGGAACACCAGCGGTCGACCGTGCTGCGCTGGCAGTAGACCAGCAGCCTTGCTAGGTCTGAAGTAGTATGTGTTGCCAATGTTGATGCTATCATCCTGAACTTTAGTTGTCATGTTTTCCTAGTGAAACTCTTGCCAATTTTCCCCGTGAACTAGCAAGCAGTGTTAGCACTTGGAAACGACTAAGGAACGAACGAACGCTACGACCACTCATACCTTGTGCCTAGCCCGTAGTCTAGCTCCCGTGATAGTGGTTATCTCCGCATGGTGCGGTGAGCGTGGACGACACCGCGAAGTGACCTTCGAGTTAGCCGACTTTAAACTTACCTAGCTTGATCGTAGGCCGGCGGCTGTGTTGGACGCCATGGTGGACCCCGTAGTTGAGGCGGGCGTCGTGGACACCTTGGAGGCACGGCTGGAGGATGCGAGGAGACGTCATGCGACGAACGACTACGGAACTCTCCCGCTGACGGTCGTCCAGGCTGACATCCGCGCCGTGTGGGCGACGGATCAGTCCCCTTCTCGGCCTGCATCTCCTAAAACGGTGAACAACGCAGGCGGCGTCGACGCGGGAGTCAACGCAATGCGGGAGGCACATCGAGGCAGCGAGGGGTGATTCAACGCCAATCAAGTCGGCGGCGTTCAGGCGCAAGGGATGGAGTCATCGGCGGCTGCAGGGGCCCCACGGGGCTACGTCAGAGGCAGACGAAGTGATTTGGCGCCGATGTCGGTGACACACGTGACCGCGGGAGGAATTGCGCCGAGCTACGGCTACTTCAAGTTTACGCCGGATAGGATCTTGGTCACCCCCCTACTGGTCGGTCGTCCCGACATCCTTACGAGGAAGGAAGCCATCGAGCCCCAACTGAAGATAGCCGGGCTGATGGGCTTCACCCGTGGGACCGTGGCGACGCCGGAGGAGCACTACCCCGACCTGCGAGCGGAGTTTGCGCCGTGCAGTAGATGACCTTCACGGTCATCTCGCGGTGCTGCTCACCGGGCGTACAGATCGCCCTGAAGTCGTGCAGGGAGTACCTCGACGCCGGCCACCGGGCGTGGCATTTCATCGAGTCGACTTACCAAGTCACCGCCCAGCTTGAGGGGCAGCTGACGCACTTGCGTATGGGCGACCAGGAGACTGCGACCGACTACTGCAACCAAGCTCGGCAAATTCCCGCCACCATACGGATGGCTGGCGTGGAGTACTCAACAACGTCGTACGTCACACACGTCATGCAGGGACTCCCGAGCGAAGCAAGGTGGTCGACCGGGACAGCGCGGGCAGTCTGGTGGCAGTCACCGCGGTGGCGCGAAGCCGGCAAAGGATGCCGACAAGTAAAAGTCGGCCAAGGATGGCGATCGAGGAGGAGGAAGTCGGCATCGGGAGTACTGGGTCTGCCGCAGCCTCGACCATCTCTCCTTCGAGTGCCCCGACCGCAGTGATTCCGACGACGACGACGCCAAGGGAGGTCGCGGGAGGTCGGCCAGCCGTTGTTCATGTCGAGGAAACTAGCCGCGCAAGGAGAAGCAGTCGAACAAGTCGACCTCGGCGAGGCACGCCGACTCCTCTGCTGGCGGCAAAGGGCGAGACGACAAGGAGGCGTCGCGCCCGCTGGTCGGCGTCGTAGAGCCGACCGTCTCGCTGGCGCCGGAGGCTGGCGAGGATTTCCAGGCGGTGGCGGCAGCTGTGCAGGCAAACCCGGCGGTGGTCCTGCTCGACAGCGGCTGCTCGCACCACCTGATGGGGACGAAGGACGCCTTCGTCGACTTGGGGCCGAGCGGCGACGTGAAGCACGTGCGTGGCTTCAATGGGGCGCTGCAGGACGTTCACGGCCGTGGCACGGTTGCTTACCAAGGGGAGGCCAGGAAGCGGGTGCTCATCCCCGACGTGCTGTACGTCCCGAGCGTGCACGCTAACCTGCTGTCGACCGGTCCACTGAAGGGGAACGGCGTGAATCTGCAGGACGATGGCGATGGGATGCTGCTCATCTCGGCGACCGGCGATGTCCTCGGCCGAGTAACATACTCCGGCAGGGTCATCTACACTGATCTATGTGCCTTCTCGGCACGACTGCGGTGGGGGAAATAGCCTTCGGGCAATCGTCTCGGCGACGAAGGCGACGTTGGACAGGCTTTACGCGAGGCTCGCGCACGTCGGTATGGACACCATCCTGAGCTCGGCGTCCGGCACTGCCTCGCCCTGCGTCTCGTGCGTCGACGGGAAGCTGGCGCGCCACACCTTCCCCGACAAGGGCTCGGACGCCGAGGACGCCCTGGCCGTCGTGCACATCGACCTGTGCAGGCCGTTTCTTGTGCCCGCCAAAGATGGCAGCTTGTACTTCCTGCTGCTGAAGGACCACAAGACCCTATCGCTATGTGTGGGTGTGGCCGATTTCCAAGAAGTCTGACGTGCTGCTGGAATTTCAGAAGTGGCTGGTATTGGTGGAGCGGCAGGCGAAGAAGTCGGTGCACATGCTTCGCTCTGACTGGGGAGGAGAGTTCCTCGGCAAGGAGTTCACCGCCTTCGTGGACGGCAAGGGGATCGTCCACGACCTGACCTGCCCGTACACCCCGCAGCAGAACGGCATGGCGGAGCGGGAGATGCGCACGGTGGTGGAGTCGGTGCGGACGATGTTGCTGCACATGGGCGTGCAGCACCACTGGTGGCATCTCGCTCTGCGGCAGGCCGTCTGGGTCCGCAACTGCCTGGAGAGGTCGCCGCTGCCACTGGGGACGACGCCGTACCAGCTTCTCACCGGGCAGAAGCCCGACTTGTCGATGGCGCGGGTGTGGGGCTGCATGGCTTCGAGGGCGGCGACTTTGGCGAGGGGTGTGGTTGTCAGAATGTTGTAATTGTCTAGCCTGCAGTGGGGTACTCTATAGCGAGTACAACCCAAATTAGGGTTTCCTATATGTACCTTGCATGCTGCTAGTACAACCCCTCTTCTCTGTTCTATCTTTCGTTCTACCATCTCGATATGGTAACAGAGCGTTCACGCTCCTGGCCTGTGGGCCCCACTGCTGCTTCCGCTGCCCTACTCTGTGTCGCGCGCCCCGTGGCGCGCGACCTTCACATTTTCATCCCGCCGCGCGCTCGGGGCGTGCGGCGGTTTTCTCCCCGCCGTGCGCACCGAGGCGCACGGCGGTTTCCTACCGTGGGGGACGCCCGCGGCCCCCCGATCCCGTCGCCCGCGGCCCTCCGGTCCCGTCGCCCGCGGCCCCGCGATCCCGTCGCCCTGGGGAGCCGCACGCGACCCCCCGCGGCCCCGTTTTCCCGTCGTGCCGCCCTGGGGAGCCGCGCGCGACCCCCCGCGGCCCCGATTTCCCGTCGTGCCGCCCTGGGGAGCCGCGCGCGACCCCCCGCGGCCCCGATTTCCCGTCGTGCCGCCCTGGGGAGCCGCGCGCGACCCCCCGCGGCCCCGATTTCCCGTCGTGCCGCCCTGGGGAGCCGCGCGCGACCCCCCCGCGGCCCCGATTTCCCGTCGTGCCGCCCTGGGGAGCCGCGCGCGGCCCCTCGCTGCCCCGTGGTCGCGTTCTGGGGGCCGAGCGCCGTCCCCCTCGCCGTCCCCCGCGCTCCTTCCCCCGTTCCGCCCGTTTTTAGGGTTTGGGGGTGCGGAGTGTGGGGGTGGCAGCTCTGGGGGTGCCGTGTGTGTGCGCCGTCCCCTGCTCCTCCTCCTCCTCCGTCTCCCACTGCTGCAGCTGCCGCTGAGGGGGGTGGATGTGTGGGAGCCGAGGTTTAGGGTTTAAGGGGGGTGCCGTGGAAGTGGAGCTAGGGTGTCAGCAGGGGGTGTGTGAGAGGGGCGTGGGACGGTCGGGGGAGGTTGCGTGGAAGTAGCCGTCGTGACGCCAGCAGCGCCAGTAGTCCGGATGCCCTCGCGCGTTTCGGTAGCCCAGCGAGCCTGCTTCGCCAGTTGCCTGTGGGTCAGTTGCTCCTGTGTGTGCTCGTCGTAGCCGCGGAGCCAGATACTCCCGTAGTCCGGTGCCCTCGTGCGCTCGGTAGCCACTGTGCACGCCGCTCCTGTTGCCCGTTGTGTCTGCAGCAGATCGCCCCTCACAGTCTCTCCTCCTCCTCACTTGCCCTCTGTGACTGCCTCTAGCTTTACTTGCATTTGTGGACTTGATCTATGACTGGTTATTTGCGCTGATTACACCCCACTTTGGCTATGGGGGTGTGTCAAAATGTTATTATTGTCTAGCCTGCAGTGGGGTACTCTATAGCGAGTACAACCCAAATTAGGGTTTCCTATATGTACCTTGCATGCTGCTAGTACAACCCCTCTTCTCTGTTCTATCTTTCGTTCTACCATCTCGATAGTGGTGACTGCATTGCTGACTGTGGTGTTGCCCGCGGAGTTCGCGGACGGGGGCTTTAGGAGTGGGAGCCGCCTGCCCGCCAAATCCTCCGACCGTGTTTTGGCGGGAGCGCTTACCATGTTTACGTTGCTCGGTCTTCGTCCTCGCTGCAGTCATCTTCGCGTTTAGAATGCGTTACTCTATGAATGTTATTCAACAATTCCATGTCATAACACACTCCTCTCCTTTGACTTAACCATTAGCATACATTTTAGCATACCGTCATCACCCGGATATAAGACAGTGTTGAATAGTAGACAGGGGTTGTCTATTATCCGGGTGTCTCTGTTATCCGAGTTAAGCAGTGTGGGGTCTACGGGTAATTGTATAACGAGGGGGTATTTTTCGAACGGTTCTTTGTCCATTTATATGACTTATAAGACACCCTAAACCGTCCCAAATACAGGACAAACCTGCCAGATTTTGTAATTCTTATATAATTGCATGTTTAGTTAGTTAGTGTAGTATCACATATTTTGTCTTTGGTGTCGATAGGCAGTTGTTTGCGGCTAGATAGTTCTCAGCTTGTTTGATTTCATTCGTATTATCTATACCTTGCATGTTTGTAACCCTTCGATTTATCAATACACTGACCATTAGAGAGTGAGAGAGGTTCGCATTTTCTGGTTTCTCCTTGCATGTTCTCTATCCGTTGTATCTGGGCTCCTTCGTCTTTCCTCGTCGCACGCACACACTGGGCATCCACTGCGGGGGTTTAAACCGCAGGCGGGAAATCCATCATACCCGGCGGTGGGCCTTGCATCCGGCACGGTGATGGTTGCCCTTCGAGATGAGCCCCTACACTAGCTGTACTTGCGTGCATTTAAGGGGGAATGTCAGAATTTGTAATTCTTATATAAATGCATGTTTAGTTAGTGTAGTATCACCTATCTTGTCTTAGGCGTGCTGGGCTGAGAAGGCCCTTAGGATCATTTCAAGACTAAGACTCAGGAGAGTGATGTAATTGCGGAAGTGATCTAGTGAACTGGTTGAACCACGTTGCACTGGTATGTGAAAACAAGATGAGTTGATTATAGCAAAGTGATACAACGCTTCTTTTTTTTTTATATGATTTCAAGGAATATGAGAGATATAACTAGCCGCTGCTGTTGCCGTTGCGGTTCGATACAGCGACGACTTGGGCAATTGTTCAATAGCGAGTCAGTTGTGTGTCCTTGCTGTCGCGCTGCTTTTCGGCGAGTCAAAGGTCGCTGACCTTTGACCTTCGCTTAACCTCTTGCTGTTGCTTTTCTTGTCAACCGCTTCGGTTGACTCGCTGTTGCTTCACTGTAGTTCACCTCGCTTACGTGTTTCCAACACTCCCCTTCACTTCTGGAGTGTCGTTGCTGGTGACGTGGCCTTGTCCAGTCAGCAGCATGCAGTACTCAAACTTATGTTTTCCCAGTGTCTTGGTCAAGAAATCTGCTGCCATCTCGGATGTGGGGCAGTAGGATAGCTCGAGTCTTCCTTTCTCGATCTCGTCCTTCACGAAGAAATATCGCAAGGCGATGTGTTTCGTTCGGTTCGAAAACTCGTTCTTGTTCGCTATGCGAATTGCCAATTGGTTGTCGCAGAAGAGAGAGAAGCTGGGTAACTGGGCCAGCTTTGCTTCTTCCAGCAGTTCGCGAAGATACAGTCTTTCCAAGGTGGCTGAGCAGAGTGCAATGTATTCTGCTTCAGCTGATGAGAGTGCGATTAGTTCACTAGCAAAAGTTCACAACAATGGTACAATGAAGTTGGCAAGATTAGACTACATCAGAGCTAGCATGCAAGCAAGTCTACTGCCAGCGCAGCACGGTCGACCGCGTGCCAGCACGCGACCGCACTCCAGCAGTGCAGAGGCGCGGCTTGCCAGTGCTGCAAGTCGACGGCGTGCCAACGTCGCAGGTTGACGGCGTGCCAACGTTGCTCCCGCAGGACAGCAGCGCACCTGCTTCGCAGGTGCGCGCAGATGATTGGCGTGCAGTGCCTCGTCACCTGCACAGCGCACACACCAAGTCAACTTCGTGCTGACGATTGCTTCTGATCAGCCACGTCGACCTCGGGATACCACCACCGAGGTCGTCCTCGCCAACATCGTCTGGGTGACCGTCGCGTGCCTTCGCAGAACCTCGTCACCCAGGAAACCTGGTCGACCGGGCAACCACGTTGACCAGCTGCTCATGCATGTGCCCGTCGACCACCCAAGTTGACGGCCACCTCTAGTCGACCTCACCAGGTCGACCACTACCCCTGGTCGACCAGCTCCAGGTCGACAGCACTCCTGGTCGACCAGCTCCTCGTCGACCAGCACAGTTGTCAGCCGACCCCCCAGTGTCGGCTACCCGAAGTCGGCGTCAACAAGTTGACGCCCTGCTACTTCGAAGCCCAGCAGCTCGGCGTCTTGAATGCCTCTGTCAAGGTCGACGTCGGCCCCTCCTTCGTCGACGACCATGTTCGGTCGACCACCAGGTCGACATCACGCCTGGTCGACCAACCACCAAGTCGACCAGCAGGCCTGGTCGACCAACCACCAGGTCGACCAGCAGTCCTGTCAGCCGACCACCCAAGTCGGCTGCCCCAAGTTGGCGTCACCAAGTCGACGCCCTCCGCAGGTCGACCTTCCTAAAGTCGGCGCCATCCTGAAGTCGGCGCCCATGCAGTGGCACTCGTGCAAGTCGACTTCCTTGTCGACCAGCTCGCCCACTGCTGCAGGTCGGCTGCATCCCTACACCCGACCACGAAGTCGGCTCCGCCCAAGCGAGGACGAGGCCAACACACAACTCCCGTTGACACTCCCCTGCCGCGTTCACACTTGGGCCCCCAGCCCACACGACAGTACTTCTCGGAGAAAAGCTCGTCGACGTGCACCCAACACATAGCACGTCGTCCACCGCACCAGCCATGCAAGAGGGCATGGCACCTACTGCTGCACGTCGTCGACTCCGTCGCCCACGTCGGCCAGACGCACTTGGCCGATTGCAACGGAGCACCGGTTGAAGGCCAGATAGTGCAGCGCCTTCGTCAGGAAGTCGGACGGCTTCTCAGCGGTCGGGATGTACTGCAGCGAAAACTTCCCCCGCTTCACCATGTGCTGCAGCCAGGCCTGTCGTCGCTCCATGTGCTTGAGGTTGCCTGTCAACCCCATGCCCTCGGCGACTGTGATGGCCGACTTGTTGTCCACCCTGAGGACAGTCGGCTTCCCGGCGTCCAGCTGCCGGAACTCTGCGAGGAGGAAGCGAAGGCGGCGTCCCTCCTTGCCGGCCGCCACGTACTCCGACTCGGTCGACGACAGCGTCGCGCACTTGATGCGCTGGCTCGACCAGGAGACCGCGGCCCCTCCGTAGACGAACACGTAGCCGCCCGTGCTCGTCCGGCTCTGCTTGTCACCGGCGTCGTCGGCGTCCACGCAGCCGTCCAGCTTCAGCGACTCAGGTCGCCGAACTCCAGGGCGGTGGCACGCATGTTGGCGAGGTAGGCAAGGCAGCGGTCGACCTTGCGCCAGTGCTGGTCGCTCCTCACCGTGAGGCCGCTCCTCAGCTTGCTGCAGGCGAAGGCGATGTCCGGCCTTGTCGTCGTCGCCGCGAACTGCAGCGAGCCGACCTTCTGCCGGTACTCCTCCTCCTGGGGCTCGTGAGCCTCCTCGTCGTCGAAGGTGAGCTCGGCGTAGGCGTCGACCGAGACCGGCGTCTTCGGGGTGCGCCCGGTCTGCTCCTGGTCAAGTTAGCGCCTACGCAGCTTGTCGGCGTAGCCCTGCTGGTGCAGCCACAGCTTCCTTGCCGACCTGTCGCGCACGATCCCCAGCCCGAGGTGCTTCTACACTGGCGAGATCTCGCGCAGCTCGAAGGCGGCCTCCAGCAGCTCCTTCAGCTCCTTCAGCATCTCGGTGCTGCTTACACACCTAGCCCATAGAGGCTCTTCAGCAGCTTACACACCTAGCCGGTCCCGTCGTTGAAGTAGTCTGGCTGGTACATGTACATCACTTGGTCAAGCTTGCTCTGCAGGAAGGCGTTCTTCATATCGAGCTGCATCAGGTTGAGGTCGAGGACGGCGACGATGCTGAGGAAGATCCTCAGTGTGACGTAGCTGCTCACTGGCGCGTACGTCTCGTCGTAGTCGGCACCATACACCTGCGTGAAGCCCTTCACGACCAGCCTCGCCTTTTCGCGCTCGACGGTATCGTCAATGCGGTACTTCGTCGTCAGCACCCACCGATTCTTCATGATGTTCACCCCGGGCGGGCGCTCGACCAGCTCCCACGTCCCCATGCCGATGAGGCTGCGGATCTCCTCCTCCATGGCGGCCTTCACCGCCTTGCCCTTCCAGCTCGCCAACGCCTCCTTCACTGTCATCGTCGAGATATCCCAACGGCACTCGGGGTCGGCGTGCATGTCGGGGTCGAGCTCTGGCAGGTCTTCATCCTCTTCGGCGTTGTCGTATAGCAGGTCGTCGTCCTCGTCGACCACGTCATACACCGTGGTGAAGGCAGTTGGGAGGAAGAAGTCGGGAGGCCTTCGAAGTCGGCCTGTACGCCGTGGTCCAGCCTGGACCTCCACCACGTCACTATTGGTGGACTCCTCGGCGCGCAACTGCTCCCCTCCATCGTCATTGGCCTCGCTACCCTCGTCGTGGGCTGCACCTTGGTCGGCGTCCCAGCGGACGTCTCCCCTGCAGGTGGCGTCCTTGCCAACTGCCCAGTTGCCGACTGCTCCGTGGTCGGCTTCACTGCTGCCTTCTCCCCTTTCGGCTGCGCCTGCTCAGCTTGCTGCTTCCCCGGCTACCCCTCTGTCGACTTCACTTCCAGGCCGACTTGCTGGGCGTCACGTCGGCCACCGGCGATGCTCTTGGTCGGCGCCACAGGCGACGCCCCACTGCTCCCCTCATCGCCGGAGGCCAACGCCGGAGTCAGCCCATGCAGGTCGGCGACGAGGGGAGGGGCAGGGGAAGGGGAGGAAGGGTGGACGACCTCGGCGTCCTCATCAGCAAGCTCACCGACCTCGGCGAGTAGAGGCAATGTCGCCGTCGAGGTGTCCTCCCGATGCCGGTCCATGCTCCGACTTCCATACCTCCAGTGAAATCGTCTCGTAGAACACCACGTCCGACGTGGTGACCACCCGGTTGTCGGCGATGTCGAGGAGCTCCCAGCCCTTGCTCTCCTCCGACACGCCGAGGTGAAGGCCCCACTTGGCCTTCGGCTTCAGCTTCCCACCACGCTGCTGCTCGGGGACGAGGAACTGCGCCATGCAGCCCCACACGCGTGCCAGCGACAAGTCGGGCTTCGTCCAGGTGAGGACCTGGTACGCCATCGTCCCCGGCGTCGCGGACCTCTCAAGGCAGTTGCGGACCCAGACGGCCTGCCGCAGAGCGAGGTGCCACTAGTGGTGCTGCACGCCCATGTGCAGCAGCATCGTCCGCACCGACTCCACCACCGTCCTCATCTCCCGCTCCGCCATGCCGTTCTGCTGCGGGGTGTAGGGGCAGGTCAGGTCGTGGACGATCCCCTTGCCGTCCACGAAGGCGGTGAACTCCTTGCCGAGGAACTCTCCGCCTCGGTTAGAGCGCAGCTGTAACACAGACTTTTTCGCCTGCCGCTCCACCTGCACCAACCACTTCTGGAACGTCAGCAACACGTCCGACTTCTTGGCGACCGGCCTCACCCACACGTAGCGGGACTTACGGTCCTTCAGGATCAAGGAGTATAGGCTGCCGTCCTTGGCAGCCACCCGAAATGGCCGGCCCTGGTCGGGGAAGGAGTGCTGCGCCGACGCACGAGACACACGGTGAGTCGGCGCCGGACGCCGACTTGACGTCCAGCCCAGTGGCGACCTCGTGCTTTGCCGAGCTCCGGATGGTGTCCATGCCGACGTGTGCAAGCCTCGCATGCATCCTGTCCTGTTAGAATCCCAGTCACTAACCACTGGGATAAAAGGGCTTGTTTGTATAGCGGGTGAGTGCGCCCATAACCCTCCAGGCCAACGTGCCTGTAACCCTTCCCTAGGATCATCGGGGATCACCAGTGGACCTCTGACAGCCCTCCGCACTGGGATGCCCGGGGTGGACACACCGGGATTCGAACCCGAGACCTTTGCTCTGATACCATGTCAGAATCCCAGCCACTAACCACTGGGATAAAAGGGCTTGTTTGTGTAGCGGGTGAGTGCGCCCATAACCCCCCAGGCCGATGTGCCTGTAACCCTTCCCTAGGATCATCGGGGATCTCCAGTGGACCTCTGACACCCCCCCGCACTGGGATGCCCGAAGTGCACACACCGGGAATCGAACCCGAGACCTTCGCTCTGATACCATGTCAGAATCCCAGTCACTAACCACTGGGATAAAAGGGCTTGTTTGTATAGCGGGTGAGTGCGCCCATAACCCCCCAGGCCAACGTGCCTGTAACCCTTCCCTAGGATCATCGGGGATCACCAGTGGACCTCTGACATGTCCGGCGTCGACTTCGTCGCTGAGACAATCGCCCGCAGAGCCACAACTTCGTCTGCGTTCGTTGCCAGGCACGGACGTAAGTCGGTGCAGAGGACTCGGCCTAAATACGTTGCTCGACCAAGCACGTCGCCCGTCGCCGAGACGAGCAGCATCCCGTCACCATCGTCCTGCAGCTTCACGCCGTTATCCTTCAGCTGACCTGCTGACAGCAAGTTCACGTGCACGCCCAGGACGAACAGCACGTCGGGAATGAGCACCCGCTTCCCAGCCTCCACTTGCAGCGCAACCGTGCCCCGGCCCTTGACGTCTTGCAGCGCCCCATTGAAGCCACGCACGTGCTTCACGTCGCCGCTCGGCCCCAGGTCGACGAAGGCGTCCTTCGTCCCCATCAGGTGGTGCGAGCAGCCGCTGTCGAGCAGAACCACCGCCGGGTTCACCTGCACGGCTGCCGCCACCGCCTGGAAGTCCTCGCCAGCCTCTGGCGCCAGCGAGACGGTCGGCTCCACGATGCCGACCAGCGAGCACGACGCCTCCTTGTTGTGAGAGTATGACGGCAATGCCAGCCATGCATGCTTGCTTTTACTTTATTACGCTATTACTAGCTTAGGTTTATTTTATGCATGCATGAATTGCTTGATTTCCTAGGCTAGGTGCTTTCCTATATTTTATTATAGTTATAGCACCGAGCTAGGTTGCGTACACCAAATTCTGGGCTATTCGGTTGCCACTGAATTGCCTTCTACCGAATTCGGGAAGGGTCTATTCGGGACGCTTCGCGACCCTCGGAACCTTCGCGTAACACCTGGTTACTGCCCCTTGTGTCGAGCCTACATATATTCTCGTGTTGTACCCAGGTGATCATTCAATTCAAACTCTCTTTTCTGAGCTCGATCCTAGATCCTCACACTTGGTAATCAGAGCCCGTTTACACGAAAAGGTTTTTTTGACCGCTAAAACCGAGTCTTCAAAAACCGCGGGGGCGACGCATGTTAAATACCAATTTCGGATACGTAAATTTGGTTCCGTGTTTTTTGCTCCCCCTCGTTTCGGTTTTTTCGGACGCGCAATGTCAGGCATGGAAGGCCAATGCGACAATTACGCGACAACGAGCGACATCGCCAGCCTCCGCACCGAAGTGGAACAGACGCAGGCGGCGATTCGGCGAATCGAGGCCCTTCTGACACACCAACCAGGAGCCGCCACTGCAGCAGCAGCGAACGTAGCAGCGACGGCAGCAGCAGCAGTGGCGACACCGACATTTCACGGACCGATGGCACCACCGTCGCCGAACCTCGAAGCAGCACGACCGAGGCTCCCCGAAGTGTTCGATCCTTGCGCGAAAGGATCTGACGTTCGACGATTCGTGGCGACCCTCGAAATTTATTTCGAGGCCATTGGCTGTTCGACCTTGACACACGATGCACGGATTCGGCTCGCAGCGACACTATTACGGGGATTAGCATTAGAGTGGATTTATTACACTGACGTGGCCCGGGGGTAGAAATCGTGGGCGCAGTTTCGGGCAGACCTCATCGAACGTTTCGAGCCAATTAATACGACCTACATGGCGCGGCAGCAGATACACCGACACAAACAGTACAGTAGTGTAGCACAGTACACGCAGCAGATGCAGCTATTGTTCAACTGCATTACTGACTTGACCGAAGGCGAAAAAAATCCAGGCGTACACAGAAGGGTTAAAATTGGAGATTCGCCGACAGGTGATCGCAGCGAATTACAACAGTTACCGCGACATCGTGCGTGCTACCAAGCGATACGAGGCATTGACTCGAGGTCAACCCGAAACACGACGTTTCGCGCCGAACCGTACATTCGGCACGGAGCGATCGGCACCCCCCACGTTCGCCGAACCGATGGACACCGACAAATAAGACGCGAAGCAGCAGCCGACAAAATGCGAATTTTGCGGCGCAGCGGGGCATCAGTTTTTGTCGTGCTACAAAATGAAGAAGGCACGTGTGGCACTGCTGGGTGGCAACAGTGGAGCACCCCCGAAGTAAAAAAACGGGAATCGCCAGTAGCCGCGGATGGACCAGGCGATCGCGTAAAGATCCGAAAAGCAGAAAAGGGCGACGACGTGGCGACTTCGGAGCGGGTGAAAAAAGGAGAAAATGGTGGCACGGATTTAAAACGTAATAACCGGCCGGCATCAGGGGAAATCGCCGAGGCGAATGGAGGCTCCGCGAAAAAAGACTCTGCACCGACCGGGAAACTCCAGCCGAACACCCACGAAAGTAAGAATTCGTTAAAAGTATCCTATAAAGATACTCTAACGAAAAATATTGCTTTTCGTGATTTTCAAACCTTTGAAAAAATCAGGGGAGATTTAGAGGCCAAGAAAAAGCCTCTAGAAGTTATTCAGGTACCTGAGAAATTGGGCAAAGTACTACGGAGCGTAGAAAAGGGTCGTGCGTTCCGTGGAGTTAATATTCTCTCCCCGCAGCACCGTGTTAAGGCTCCCCATTGCCCACAGGTGAAGCCTACACAACTGCAAAGGCTTAGAGGACAAATCCAGGCTCAGGAGAAATTATACAAGCCTCGGAAAAATCCTCCTACCCCTTAAGTGAAGTTGGAAGAGAAAAGTGCTGAGTCAGGTATAGGAAATAGGGAAGGTATTCATTTTGATGTACCCTATGATCATATCAATGAGACCCTCTTTGGCTACTCAGCGCAGCAGAAACCACTACTCCTCGAGGTGTTATGCAATGGGCGACGCCTCCAGGCACTGGTGGACAGCACTCGGTGTGTGATCGCGGAACATTGGAGAAAATTGGAGAGAAGGCGGTGGAGACCAAATTCTCAGCAACGATGGTGGACGGTACGAAGCTTCCCATCCACGGTGAAGCATCACTGCAGCTGTATATAGGTGCGTTGAGGTGGAATCCGAAGCTACCAGTCACCAACATCAAAGGGTTAGATTTTATCTTGGGGCGAGATTTTCATAAACGGTTCAACCCCAAGATCGATTGGGTCAACAGTAAGGTGTGCATCTACAACAACGGGAAGCAGATAGAGCTACGAAGCTGGACGGATACAGGGGATGATCCTTAAACGACAATGGCATGGTTCGAACAGACGGTGAACGAGAGTAACACGGGTTACCTAGCACTGGTCATAAAGCAACAGAGGAGGAGAAGCCGAGTTCGGAGCTTCCTGCAGCAGTGAAGGAGGTCTTGGAGCAGTACAAAGATATAATGCCCGACGACCTACCCGCAGGCGTACCTCCAGCATCCACCCACGAGCATAAGATCGTGGAGGAACCAGATGCGAAACCCGTCTCACGTGCACCATACGGACTAAATCCGACCGAACTGACAGACATGAAAAAACAGATCGAGTATTTACTGGACAGACAACTGATCCGCCCATCCACCTCTCCCTACGGTGCACCAGTTCTCTTCACCCCAGACGGCAGTCTACGGATGTGCATCGACTACCGCGCACTGAACAAACAGACAGTCAAAAACAAATATCCCATACCGCGCATAGACGAGACTGGACTTACGGTCGGGTTACTGGCAGATCAAGATGGCAGACAACTCGATCCACAAGACGGCGTTCCGTACGAAATGCGGCTCCTACGAATACTTGGTGATGCCGTTCGGACTCTGCAACACACCAGCGACGTTCCAGGCGGAGATGAACCATATCCTACGGCCCCTGCTGGACGAGTGCGTAGTGGTGTACCTGGACGACATTCTCATCTACTCCAAGAACATGAAGGAGCACGTGGAGCATCTGCGGAAGGTGTTCGAGATCCTGCGGAAAACTATGTTCTACGTGAAGCTGTCGAAGAGCGACTTATCACTGAAGAAGGTGCAATTTCTCGGGCACATGGTGAGTGCGGAGGGCGTACACGTGGACCCGCGGAAGATCGAAGTTGTAAAAAATTGGAAAGTACCGGAGAACGTGAAAGAGTTGCAGCAGTTCCTAGGCTTTGCCAACTACTACAACAGGTTCATGCCACGGTACGCTAAGATAGCACCACTGACCGACCTACTGATAAAGGATACGCCCTTCAAATGGGATACTCCTCATCAGCAAGCCATGGAACAGCTACAGACAGCACTGACCACAGCGCCAGTACTCATCCTACCAGACCCAGACAAGGACTACGTAGTTGAAGCAGACGCTAGTGACCAGGCAGTCGGAGCAGTACTGATGCAGGATCACGGACACGATTTACAGCCGATCGCCTACCTCAGTAAGAAGCTACACGGAGCAGAACTGAACTACCCCATCTACAACAAAGGAGCTTATGGGAGAAGACTCGGCGACGACTTACCACGATGAGACCTCCCAGAAGCAGTATGCCGATCGCCAACGACGAGATCATTCAATAACAGTCGGAGATCATGTGCTTCTTGAGACACGCAACTTGAACCTGTCACACCTTCCATCCAAACTCCAGCCTCGCTTCTGTGGTCCATTTCTCGTGGAGGCACAGATGACACTTGTTACATTCAGCTTGCGCTTACCAGATACGTGGAAGCTTCACAATGCTTTCCATGTTCAGCTGCTGAAGCCCTACAAGGACCCCAACCAACAGTTCCAGGGATGACAGTTACCGCCACCACCACCTGTTCTTGTGCAGGATGAACCAGAGTACGAGATCGAGCACGTTCTCACTCATCGGCGCCGCGGCGGCAAGACCCTCGAGTTCCTAATACGCTGGAAGGGATACGACCTCACGGAGGACAATTGGGTTGCAGAAGCTGATATGTGCAATACACGACGTGCTCTCAAGGACTATCTTGTCAAGCAGGGTGTATCTCATGCCACCCAGCTTTGAGGGGGGGACGTGTGAGAGTACGACGGCTTATGCCAGCTATGCTTGCTTGCCTAGACTTTATTATGCATTATCTAGCTTAGCATTATTTTGCTTTGCTTGATTTCGCTTGATTTCCTAGGTTCGCTGCTTTTACTATAAATTTTATAGTTATAGGCACCGAATGCTAGGCTTTTCGGTTGCCACCGAATTGCCTTCTACCGAATTCGAGAAGGGTCTGTTCGGGACGCTTCGCGACCCTCGGAACCTTCGCGTAACACCTGGTTATTGGGCATTGCGTCAAGACTTTGTATAGCCTCGTGTTGTACACAGGTGATTCGTTCAATTCAAACTCTCTTCTATGAGATCGATCCTAGATCCTCACACTCACACACCAGACTCTCCTTTGGCAGCAAGTCATCCCTCCCTGCCACGCCTCCGTGGCATGCACTCCCACCTCCTTGTCTCTGCTCTTCCCAGTTCTCTGCCTCCCCTCCCGCCCTCGCCTGCCCCGCCCTGCCTTCCTTGCATCGAGGGGCGGCAGCGCGCCGCTCCTCACTTCTCCTCTTTTCCACCGATGACTGCTCCCCTGCAGACTCTCCATATGGACGTGTGGGGCCCAGCCCGCGTCCGTGGACAGGACCACGAGCGACTACTCACGTTAAACCATGGTCGCAAGGGGAAGATACCTGGTGTCTTGATTTCTTGGATCCGCGCTGTCCGTCTCCAGCTCCGCGAGCGGTTCCGCCAGGACCTTCCTGTCCTGCGTCTACACTCTGACAGAGGTGGTGAGTTCTCCTCCGACCTCTTGCGGGACTTTTGTCGTGGGGAGGGCATCCTCCAGTCGTTCACGCTTCCGGCCTCCCCGCAGCAGAATGGGATTGCTGAGCGCCGCATTGGCTTAGTCGTGGAGGTCGCTCGTACCTCCATGATCCATGCAGCTGCTCCCCATTTTCTGTGGCCGTTTGCAGTCCGGTACGCTGCGCATTAGGTCAACCTCTGGCCCCGTGTCTCCTTTCCGTACACCTCGCCTACACTGCATTGGGCTGGAGAGGTTGGCAATGCATCGGCATTACGGGTCTGAGGCTCTCGTGCCTTTGTCCGCGATACCTCTGCGGACAAGCTCTCCTCCCGCGCCATTCCCTGTGTCTTCCTTGGCTTTCCCACTGACGCGCCTGGCTGGCAGTTTTACCACCCCGCCATGCGCCTTGTCCTGTCCTCTCATGACGTCACGTTTGAAAAGCCGGTTCCCTTTTACCGTCTCTTCCCCTACCGCACTGCCCCTCTCCCCCTCTCCCCCCCCCCCCCCCACCCCCGCCGCTCTTCCTCGCTCCAGGTCCCCCTCCGGTAGACCCCCTCCCCCCTCAGGGTCCTGCTCCTTCAGGTGTGTCTCAGGTAGACCCACTCCCCTTGGCTGAGCCTTTCTAGATCACTTCCGACACCTCTGGCCCATCTGAGGAGGGTGACGTTGCTGCTGACGACGCGGCGACCCCCCGCCGCTCACCACACTTGGAGACCCCTCCAGATGTTCCACCTCGGCCGTCTTCGCCGCCTCTGCAGCCGGTTGCTGTCGACTCGGGTGCTTCTGGGGGTGGTGCTGCTAGGGGTGCTGCGTCTGGGGGTGCTGAGCCTGAGGGTGCGGAGCCTGGGGGTGCTGAGCCTGAGGGTGCGGAGCCTGGGGGTGCTGAGCCTGAGGGTGCGGAGCCTGGGGGTGCTGAGCCTAAAGGTGCCGAGCCAGAGGGTACTGAGCCTAGGGGTACTGCGTTTGCTAGAGGTCCTACGGGTGCCTCGGCACAGCGGTCTCGCCGGCCGGAGCCTCTCTCCCCTCAGCAGCTGCGCAAATGGTTTGCTCGGCGAACCCGCCTTCGGAGTGGCACTGATGGAGCTGGAGGCCTTGCCGCTGGAGGCACTGACGCTGGAGGCGCTTGAGCTGGAGGCGCTGGAGCTGGCGGCCCTGGACCTGGAGGCCCTAGAGCTGGATACGCTGGAGCTGGAGGCGCTGCAGCCTGAGGCGCGGGAGCTGGAGGCACTAGAGCTGGAGACCCTGGAGTTGGAGGCGCTGGTGCTCGAGGCCCTGGAGCTGGAGGTACTGGTGCTGGAGGCACTGGAGCTGCTGGTGCTGGAGGCACTGTGCAGCAGCGACCGTTTTTCTTGCCGCCGCCGCAGCCATCACTCCTTCCGCCTGCCTCGGCACTCCGTCAGGTTCTTAGACTTCCTTCGTCTACTGCCCTTCCTCCTCCCTCGCACTGTCCTCCACCTGACCTGTCACAGGTGCCGTTACAGCCAGAATCCCCGCTGCCTGCCCCCCCTCTTACACTGAGCAGCCAGCCTCCCTTACAGAGCGTCGTGAGCCTACATAGCGTCCTGTCACGCCTTCTCGCGCTAGTCGTCGTGTCCCTCGTCCTCGTCCTCCCCCTGTGCCAGGTACTCACACTGTGGAACTTCGTCCTTCCTCTATTCCACTGCGAGTTTCCCTGCCGACTCCTCCGGCGTCCTCTCTTCCTGACGTTCCGGACCCTGAGTCTGACTTGGTTGCTTAGCTGAGTCCAGCCCTACTGTTACACGTCTCCTAGCCACTGTTGTCACTGACCCTTCGTTTGAGTCCACTGCTGTGTCTGCCTTAGTTGCTGAGCTTGTTGACTTTGCTGCTGCGTGTCGTCTCGACTACGCCACTAGTCTTGTTGCTGAGTCTGAGTTTGTCTGTCCTCTGTCCGTCGGGGGTGAGTGTGCTCTTGGTTCGTAGAGATGGACGCAGAGATGGCATCCTGGAAGTTCACAGGCACTTACGTCGATGCAGTTCCCCCTCCTGGGGCGAACATCATCGATGGCATGTGGATTTTTGGGGTGAAGTGGCCGTCGGGTTCTCCGTCTGTCTTCAAGGCTCGTTACGTTGCACAAGGCTTTAGTCAGTGACAAGGGGTTGACTTCTTCCATACCTTCTCCCCTACCCCGAAGATGACCACTCTTCGGGTGTTGCTGCACGTTGCCGGGCAGCCTGCACGAGGAGATCTGGCTGCGTCGTCCTCGTGGCTTCACTGGGTCGTTTCCTGAGGGTACCCAGTGGAGCCTCCGACGGCCAGTCTACGGTCTCTACCAGGCCTCATGAGTGGCACGACACACTGAGGACGACACTTGCGGCCCTTGGGTTTGCTCCTTCTACTGCTAACTTGTCGTTGTTTCTATGCACAGACACTTCGCTGCCGTTGTTCTACATCCTCGTGTACGTCGACGACTTGGTTTTTGCCATTTCTGAAACTGAGGCACTGGCCCTTGTGAAGTCGGAGCTGCAAAAGAGACACACCTGCACAGACCTGGGTGAGCTGCGCAGTTATCTGGCTTGCAGATTATTAGGGACAGAGCACGGCGCATCATCACCCTGAATCGGTCACACATGGTGCACCAGGTCCTTCAACGCTTCGGCTTCCAGTTCTCCTCACCACAGTCCACACATCTGCCTATCGGACATTTGCTCACAGCTCCACCTTTGGACGAGTCCGTAGAGCCGAGTGGCCCGTATCCAGAGCTTGTGGGCTGCCTCATATACCTGATGACCTGCACTCAACCTGACCTTGCGTACCCTCTTAGCATCTTGGCATGCTACGTTGCGCCCGGGAGACACCGACCAGAGCACTGGGAGGTTGCTAAGAGGGTGTTGCGCTACTTGTGCAGTACATCGGGCATGAGGCTCGTGCTTGGAGGACGGGGTCCAGTTGTCCTCACTGGACACTCACATGCGTCTTGGGCTGACGACCTGTCTACGCAGCGGTAATCACAGGAGTTACACTTTTAGCCTTGGCTCCGACTCTGTTTCTTGGCGGTCTACACGCTCGTCTTCTGTTCTCAGCTCCACTTGTGAGGCTGAGATCTACGCCACAACCATGGCTGCACAGGAGTTACGCTGGCTCACCTACCTGCTGACCGACTTGGGAGAGCGGCCTCGTTCTCCTCCAGTTCTGTACGTAGACAACAAGGCCATGATTGCCTTGTGTCAGGAGCATAGATTAGAGCACAAAACGAACCACATCCCTTTGCGTTACTTCCTTGCTCGAGAGTTGCAGCAACGTGGTCAGCTTCGTCTTGCTTACGTGGCCACACGGGCCAACACTGCTGATATATTCACCAAGGCGCTTCAGCCTAGTGATCTTCAGCGTTTCTGTGCTGCTTTAGGCCTTGTGCCTGCATTGTCTCACTTGCTCACTGCGTGACTTTGCTTGTAGTGTGGTCTATTTATGTATATATATATACATATATATGTATATATATATATATATACCCGCATGCTTACACTTGCTAGGTTATGATTATTGTACTGTTTGTTCTCTTTTATATAACTCTGCATGAGAACTGATCTTGTGGCCAATTGCTTGTGCTCGGACTGTGTGGTGACTTTGTGATCCACCTTGAGCTTGCTTTGCTTCTCTTGACTGGTCTTGTGACCGCTTGTTCTCCCCCACTTTGCCTATGGGGGTGTGTCAAACTAAATATCATAATGCTTATGTTTTGTAGGCTGTAGTGGGGTAGCCCATAAGGGGTACAACCCAATTAGGGTTAGTACTTGTACTCAGTTTGATCTCAATGTAGTCATTCCCGTTCTGTATTCTGACATCACGCAAGTGCGAGGGTGGGTGCATGCTCTGTTTGTTGTGCACCGTCTGTCCTTGCACATTACCAGCGAGGGGGTGGAGGGGGGGGGGGGGGGGGGGGGGGGGGGGGGGGGGGTTAGAATCAAGAGACAGGAATGATTGAACTAGCAGCAGGATGGGTACAAGTAGGAAACCCTAATTTGGGTTGTACCCCATATGGGCTACCCCACTACAGCCTACACAACAAGCAGCATATAGTTTGACACACCCCCATAGGCAAAGTGGGGGAGAACAGAGGGTCACAAGACCAGTCAAGAGACGCAAAACAAGCTCAGGGTGGATCACAATGTCACCACACTCTCTGAGCACAAGCAAAGGGCCACAAGGCTAGTTCACATGCAGAGATATATATGCAGCAATAACAGTACAGTGATGACTACCTAGCAGGAGCAAGCAGGCAGGCATATATATATAGAGATCACAGTACACACAGAGTCTACAGCAAGTGTGGAAACGTAGGCACAAGGCCTAACAGAGTACAAAAGCGCTGATGATCACCAGACGGAAGTGCCTTGGTGAATATATCAGCAGTGTTGGCCCGAGTGGCCACGTGACGAAGACGAAGCTGACCTCGCTGCTGCAACTCTCGAGCCAGGAAGTAACGCAGAGCGATGTGCTTCGTTCTGTGCTCCAGTCTGTGCTCCTCACACAAGGCAATGGCCGCCTTGTTGTCAACGTACAGAACTGGAGGAGAACGAGGCCGCTCTCCCAAGTCGGTCAGCAGGTAGGTGAGTCAGCGTAACTCCTGTGCAGCCATGGCTATGGCGTAGATCTCAGCCTCACAAGTGGAGCTGAGAACAAAAGACGAGCGAGTAGAACGCCAAGAAACTGAACCAGAGCCAAGGCTGAAGGTGTAACCCTGTGACGACCGCTGAGTAGTCTGGTCGTCAACCCAAGAAGCGTCTGAGTGCCCAGTGAGGACAACTGGGCTCGTCCCTCCAAGCACTAGCCCCATGCCTGATGTACTGCACAAGTAGCGCAGTACCCTCTTAGCAGCAGCCATGTGCTCAGGTCGGTGCCGACCAGGAGCCACGTAGCGAGCAAGAAGATCAAGAGGGTACGCGAGGTCAGGACGAGTGCAAGTCATCAGGTACATGAGGCAGCCAACTAACTCTGGGTAAGGACCACTCGGCTCTACGGACTCGTCCGAAGGTGGAGCTGAGAGCGTGTGACCTGTAGCCAGAGGAGTGGCCTGTGCCGAGGACCAGGTGAAGCCGAAGCGCTGAAGGACCTGCTGCACCATGTGTGACTGAGTCAGGGTGATCTGCAAGCCAAGGTAGCTGCGCAGCTCACCCAGGTCTGTGCACGTGTGTCTCTTCTGCAGCTCCGACTTCACCTGAGCGAGAGCCTCAGTGTCAGCAATGGCAAAGACCAAGTCGTCGACGTACACGAGGATGTAGAACGGCAGCAGCGAAGTGTCGGTGCGCAGGAACAGTGACGGGTCAGCAGTCGAAGGAGCAAACCCAAGAGCCGCAAGTGTAGTCCTCAGTGTGTCGTGCCACTCACGAGGCGCCTGGCGGAGACCGTAGACTGGCCGCCGGAGGCTCCACTGGGTACCAGGAGGGAACGACCCAGTGAAGCCAGGTGGGCGGCGCAGCCAGATCTCCTCGTGCAGGCTGCCCTGTAAGAAGGCTGTGCTGAAGTCAAGAGAGTGAAGCTCGTAGTCACGCTGAGCGGCAACGTGCAGCAGCACCCGAAGAGTGGTCATCTTCGGGGTAGGGGAGAAGGTCTGGAAGAAGTCAACTCCCTCACGCTGACTGAAGCCTCTAGCAACGTAACGAGCCTTGAAGACAGGCAGAGAACCTGGCGGCCGCTTCACCTTGAAAATCCACATGCCATCAACGATGTTCGCCCCAGGAGGGGGAACCTCATCGATGTAAGTGCCTGTGGACTTCCAGGATGCCATCTCTGCATCCATGGCTGTCTGCCACTGAGAGGAGTACTCACCCGCGATCGCCTCAGCGTAAGAGCGCGGGGTGGGGATGTCTGGTGCATCCGGGTCTCCCTCAGGGGCAAGCAGCATGGCCACGAGATGAGGCGCAGCAGCCGCAAGACACTCAAGGTCCTCGTGCCTGTCCTCAAGGACGTCCGTGCTAAGAGCACACTCACCCCCGAAGGACGGAGGACAGACAGACTCAGACTGAGCAACAAGACTGGCAGCGAAGTCTAGACGACAGGCAGCAGCAAAGTCAACAAGCTCAGCGACCAGAGCAGACGCAGCAGTAGACTCAAACGACGGGTCAGTGACAACAGTGGCTAGCAGACGCGTGACAGTAGGGTGCTCAGCACGAAACCGGTCAGACTCAGGGTCCGGAACGTCAGGCAGAGAGGACGCAGGAGGAGACGGCAGAGGAATAGGCTGCGGAGCAGAGGAAGGACGACGGACTACGAGGTGTGTGCTGGGGACAGCCGGCTGACGCGAACGAGGAACACGACGACCAGTACGACCAGGACGAACAGGCGAGACAGGACGCGACGCAGGCTCACGACGCTCAGCAGGACTACCTACTGTATCTGCTCAGTGTAAGGAGAAGGAGCAGGCAGCGGTGAGCCAGGCTGTAACGGAAGACCAGTAGACGACAGGAGAGTAAGAACCTGACGAAGAAACGAGTCAGGCGGCGGCAGAGACGACAGAGACGGCGGAGCGAAGAACAGTCGTGTCGGCGCAGCTGCACCAGTACCGGCAGCTCCAGCAGCTCCAGCAGCTCCAGCCCCAGAACCAACACCTCCAGTCCCAGGGTCTCCAACCTCAGTGTCTCCAGCAGCAGCACCCCCAGAACCAGCACCTCCAGTCCCAGGGTCTCCAGCTTCAGTGTCTCCAGCAGCAGCACCTCCAGACGCAGCACCCCCAGCCCCAACAGCTCCAGTACCTCCAGTACGAGCACCTCCGGGACCAGCGACTCCAGCACCTCCAGTAGACAAAGGACCAGCACCACTCCTAGCTCCAGGGACGTCAGCAGAAGTACCTCCAGCAGCAGAGCCCCGGGCTCCAGCAGCGCGACCCTGACGGCGACCGTACTAGTCGTGCAGCTGCTGTGAGGTGAGAGGCACACGTGGACGAAGGCGGCTACTCCAAGGAGACCGCACAACAGCAGACTCAGAACCCTCAGCGTCAGCACCTCGAACAGCTCCAGAACCTCCAGTGCCAGCACCCTCAGCGCCAGCACCTCCAGCAGCTCCAGAACCTCCAGCGCCAGCACCCTCAGCAGCTCCAGAACCTCCAAATCCAGCGCCAGAACCTCCAGCGTCCGCATCCTCGGCAGCTCCAGAACCTCCAGCTCCAGCAGCGCGGCCCTGACGGCCAAGGTACCACTCAACCAGCTGCAGGGAGGAGAGGGGGAGTCGACGACGAGAGTGCAGCGGCGAGGCACCAGCGGAGCGACTACGGAGACGGCCGCTCGAGGGTGACTGCTCACCAGACGCCTCATCACCCCTAGGGGCAGCACCCCCAGACCCCTCACACTCAGGCTCAGCACCTCCAGGCTCCACACCCTCAAGCTCCGCACCCCCAGGCTCAGCACCCCCAGGCTCAGCACCCCCAGGCTCCGCAACCCCAGGCTCAGCACCCCCAGAAGTAGCACCCCGAGCAGGACCACCCTCAGCAGGACCTGAGTCACCAGTGACCTCAACCGGCGCAGTCAAGGGAGGAGGGTCTACCTGAGAAACACCTGAAGGGGCAGGACCTGGCGTGGGGAGAGGGTCTACCTGGGGAGCACCTGGAGCGAGGAAGAGCGGCGGGGGGGGGGAGAGGGGCAGTGCGGTAGGGGAAGAGACAGTAAAAGGGAACCGACTCGTCGAACGTGACGTCCTGAGACGCAAAGACACGGCGCGAGGTGGGGTGGTAAAACTACCAACCGGGCGCGTCAGGGACAAAGCCAAGGAAGACACATGGAACAGCGCGGGCGGAGAGCTTGTCCGCGGTGGTATCGCGGACAAAGGCACGAGCACCCCAGACCCGGAAACGTGACGCATCGCCAACCTTCCCCGTCCACAGCAGTGTGGGCGAGGTCTCCGGCAAGGAGACACGGGGCCAGAGGTTGAGCTGATGCGCGGCGTACCGGACCGCAAACGGCCACAGGAAATGGGGGGCAGCCGCATGGATCATGGAGGTACGAGCGACCTCCATGACTAAGCCAATGCGGCGCTCAGCAACCCCATTCTGCTGCGGAGAGGCCGGAAGCGTGTACGTCTGGCGGATGCCGTGCTCCGCACAGTAGGCTGCCAAGAGGTTTGAGGTGAACTCACCAACTCTGTCAGAGTGCAGACGCAGGACAGGAAAGTCATGCTCGAACCGCTTGCGGAGCTGGAGACGAACAGCGCGGATCCAAGTTATCAAAACATCAGGGACCTCCCCCTTGCTCTGCAAGGGGAAGACCGTGGTGTAGCGCGTGTAGTCGTCGACAACCAGCAGGAAGTACCGCTCGTGGCCCTGTCCACGGACGCGGGCTGGGCCCCACACGTCCAGGTGGAGCGTCTGCAGAGGAGCCTCTGTGGGAGGGAACGAGGAGGAGTGAGGAGCAGCGCGCTGCCGCCCCTCGACGCAAGGAATGCAGGGCGGCGCAGGCGAGGGAGGGAGGGCAGGCAGAGACCTGGGAAGACTAGAGACCAGGGAGCGAGAGTGCATGCGACGAAGGCGAGGCAGGGAGGGGTGACCAAGGCGGTGGTGCCACAGGAGAGTGTCGTGCGACAAAGCGCGACACTCGCAGGGGGCCGCCAGCTGACCTGACGTAGACACCGACGCAGCTACCTGAGGGGACTCAGTGGTCAGTGTGTACAGACTCGAGCCAGGTGCACGTGGCCAAGTGGCGGCCCGTCCTAGCACACGTACAGTGAGTCACTCGCTGACTCGCAGGAGTGAACTGGTCAACCCCCCCATCCTGGAGGTCAGCTCCACTCACCAAGTTCGTAGAGAACGAGGGGAGGTAAAGACCTGACAGCGAGCCAGACGGGGCGGCCGGACACGGCAGAACCGTGGAGTAGTGAGCAAGGACTGGACCCCCGGAGGGGTCTGCCAAGGAGACTGGAACTGGCCGACTGAGCGGCGTGAGTGTGGTGCAGTCGCGAAAGAAGGAGCGGGAAGCTCCTGAGTCAAGGGTGAAGGTGTGCAAGACCGCAGCAGGCGCAGTACCAGAGAGAGCAGACTCACCAGCACCTAGAGCAGCAGCCTCACCAGCACCCAGAGGAGGAGACGCACTAGCACCTAGAGCAGCAGCCGCACCAGCACCTAGAGCAGGAGACGCACGAGCACCTAGAGCAGCAGCCTCACCAGTACCACGAGCAGCAGGTTCTATACCAGGGTCAGGCGGTACGCACAGGTAACAGGCACGGTCAACACTAGTAGGCAATGCATACATGGCAGTGAGAATAGCATCATAGTCAAGAGCAAAGATATCTACCCTCTGTCCAAGCAGCTCCACCCAGGTGGGGAGCTCAGCCTCGTCGCCAAACTCGGTACGCCAGGCGTCGCTCAGACGGGCGAAGCAGCGGGACTGCGTGTGACCCAGCGTCCCGCAAGGCTGACCAGTCCGATCACCTGTGCGAATGACGTACGGGCAGCGAACTGTACGTGTAGACCTGCTACACTGAGCGTACCACTCGTGGAGCTGCTGCGACGTACGTGGCTCGCGTGGACGCCGCTGCAGCTGCAGCTGACCACTGTCAGACGCTCCCAACTGACCATCTCCAGGGCGACAGCTACGACGGCTACCACGACAACCCCAACTAGCGTACCACTCACTAAGCTGCTGGGGCGTGAGAGACTCGCGTGAACGTCGCTGGAGCTGCATCTGGCCACCTGCCAGTAGCAGTAGCAGCAGTAGTAGTAGCAGCAGCAGCAGCCTAGCAGTAGTAACAGAAGGAGCAGCAGTAGCAGCGCTGACAGGGCAGGCGTGGCAGGCAGGCAGGAAGGCAGGCGTGGCAGGCAGGCAGACAGGCAGGCAGGCAGGCAGGCAGGCAGGCCGGCAGGCAGGCAGGCAGGCCGGCAGGCAGGCAGGCAGGCAGGCCGACAGGCAGGCCGGCAGGCAGGCAGGCAGGCCGTCAGGCAGGCAGGCAGGTAGGCCTGCAGGAAGGCAGGCAGGTAGGCAGGCAGTCAGGCAGGCCGGCGGGCCGGCAGGCAGGTAGGCATGCAGGCAGGCCGGCAGGCAGGCAGGCAGGCCAGCAGGCAGGCAGGCAGGCAGGCAGGTGCTCACCAGGGGCGGGAAGGGCAGGCGCCCGCCGGGCGAGCAGGGTCGGGTAGGCGCACGACGGCAGGGACGGCGGGGACGGCTGCAGAGTAGGGCAGCGTCGGCGGCAGTTGCAGCGTGAGGCCGCGTCAGTGGCAGGTCGGGGCCGCGGCAGCTGCAGGGCGGGGCCGCGTCAGCGGCAGGTCGGGGCCGTGGCAGCTGCAGGGTAAGGCCGCATCAGCAGTAAGTCCGGGCCGAGGCAGCTGCAGGGCGGGGCCGCGGCAGCGGCAGGTCGGGGCCGAGGCAGCTGCAGGGCGGGGCCGCGAAAGCAGCAGATCGGGGCCGCCGCGGCCTGGCGGGGCTGCGCGAGCGGTGCGCGGGGCAGTAGCGGGCCGCGCGCGGGCCGCACGAGCTCGGGGCGTGCTGCGCAAGGCAGCAGCTTGCTGCGCGCGGCTCGGGGCGGGCTGCGCGGGCCGCGCGCAGGCTGCAGGAGGCAGCAGCAAGCTGCGCGCGGCTCGGGGCGGGCTGCGTGGGCCGCGCGCGGGCTGCGCGCGGCTCGGGACGGGCTGCGCGGGCTCGGTACGGGCTGCGCGCAGCAGCAGCGGGCTGCGCGCGGCTCGGAGGGGGCTGCGCGGGCTCGGTACGGGCTGCGCGTGGCAGCAGCGGGCCGCGCGCGGCTCGGGACGGGCTGCGCGGGCTCGGCGCGGGCTGCGCGCGGCTCGGAGCGGGCTGCGTGAGCTCGGTGCGGGCTGCGCGCGGCACGGGACGGGCTGCGCGGGCTCTTTGCGGGCTGCGTAGGGCGACGTGCGTGCAGGGAGGTGCGCGCGGGCTAGCAGCAGACAGTAGGCAGTAGGCAGCAAGTAGCAGACAGTGTGCGTGACAGTCACAGTCACAGGCTCATTCGTGGGGTAGCGGTAGGTGGGCCCGAAAAAAACGGTCCTACGGACCTACTGCTCTGAAACCATGTTAGAATCTAGAGACAGGAATGATTGAACTAGAAGCAGGATGGGTACAAGTAGGAAACCCTAATTTGGGTTGTACCCCATATGGGCTACCCCACATTAGCCTACACAACAAGCAGCATATAGTTTGACAAGGGAGGGGGGGGGGGGGGGGGGGGGGACAGCCTGGCGGCGACCCCGACAACAGCTACCAGACAGATGCGTGGCAGCACCTGAGTCAGATGCAGAGTGCGCTAGCACAAAGAATCCAAAGTTTACCCCCGTGCTATTACGCAAAATTAATTATGCGTGCATGTACAAACAGCATATCGCTGCTCCTATGGCCAACAGTGCTATTTTGGTGGTTTCGGATGAAACCATACGCGATTGCTGCTAGAGCAGACGAAATGATATCAGTTTCCTGAAAATACATATCACGATATAAGACTTGTGATGACTATGAGCCATAAACTTAAGTCTGCCAGAGCAAATGAACTATACAAACTGTGCCTGAAACCTAGACCTACATACTAAAATAGTCTCATAACAAGAGCCCTGACAGGCAGATGCTGCTTCTACCTTCTGATATGAGCTCTGTGGGTGGTTGTGCTCCTTTCATGTGCTTGCGAAGCCATGCATGATAGCTTAAGTGGTGCTAGACATCCATGTGATTGAATGAGGAGAGTAGAAGGCGATGCATGTGCTAGACATTTGCAGTGAAGCTATCAAAACAAATGCTCACTGCTTCAAGTGCCGAAGAAAGCAAGAACGGAATGTCGTAATTGTAATATAAGATTCGCAGGTACTGTATGTAGTCGTTTCTAGATGTAAATGGAGCTTGCATGACCAATTGGTGCAATTTTACATTATCTTCTCTGGCTTATAAAAGCACAAGTGAATAGACTCATTCTCATGGAGAACAAATGGCGAGCACAGATATTTTAGGTTGGGTTAAATTAAACGTTGTTGTCAATAGACGTACTATAGCGGGTACGAGTTCTTTTTCCTTCCATCTCGAGTTTATCCTCACTGATAGTTTCTGAGCCGATAGATCCCAATTCCCGATAATGTCGCCGCCACCAGAGAGTCACGCACCAAACCATGAGTTCTTGGCGGTCTCTTCCCGCCATTTCGAGGCACGTGATCCCCGAACCAGGCGAGTTTACATCGTTGGCGTCTGTCTACCCTGTCGCAAATGCATTTCGCATTACGTTTAGGGTCCTTGCGAGCCCCTATTGGCGCCTTCGTAGACGCAGATTCTCGCGCGCTGCGGGGTCAGGTATGGCAAAGCTTTCGCGTCGCAACGCCATACGGCAAAATCGCTTAGCCAGCAGGTTAGGTCACGAGTGGACCATCCGCACCGTCCGGATAAGGCAACGCACCAGACTGCACCGCTCTGTGACGTACCCAGAAGCCAAGACCAGCGGCCTCGGAAATAGCTTTCTTCCCTTCCGCGTTCCCGTGCCTGCCTGCTGTGATTTCCCAGCGCGGACCGCTTAGCAAACCCTTCCTGCATAATCGCGTAACAAGCAGGTTTGGTTCGAACCGACGAGCCTCACCGACTGGACATTGCAATCAACCGGATTGAACCCATTTGCCGCATCCCCGGAGGCCTCGGCCAGAGGCTTGGCACTGCCTCGGAAATATCTTCGTTCCCAAGCCATACCGCACACCGACAGCGCACCGACTCGTTCTGCCCTTCCCTGCCCGCTGCGTGAGTTCCCAGTGCGTCGCTTCTCCTCCACCCCGCCTTGTCGCAGCAACCCTCTCGCTCTCCCCTTGTCGCCTTCAAATCCGCACTCCCTCTACTCACCCTCATTCGTCGCTCTAAGTTTCAACTCTCCAGCTGATCTTAATCGCCAGTTTCACTCTCCCTTCTTAGTTGCTCTCCAGCCAGCTCTTGCACTTTCGAGTTCCTAGAGCTGCAGCAATACTATTCTAGCCGGATCTTTAAAACCTAAGCTTTTGGCTCTTTCGAAATTCTCTCACCGGTACGAGTTTCAACTCTCGGTTTCTCTCTCAACCTTCAGCAGGCCCTCAGCCATTCGACAGGCCGCTCAGTATCCTCGAGCGTTCTTCCTCGGATGGCCGACGCGTCCGTGCGTGCATGCACCTCGTCGTCCGCTGAGTACCCGTCGTTCGCGGAAGCGCTGCGCGCCTGTACGTGGCTTATGTACAGTGCTGACGTCAGACCCACCGCACTGCCAGCCTCCCTTGTGCTGCTGCTGCACTCGCTGCTGTTGTTGCTGCAGCTGCACTTGCTGCTCGCGTCACTGCTGCTGCCGCTGCTGAGAGTGGTGCTGCCCTGGTGGATTCCCAAGGCAGGCAGCACAGGAGCGCATGTGAAGGTGGGTGGTGTGGAGGGGAAGGCATGGAATGCACGTGGGGGTGCTGTAGCCCACCAGAAGCCCACAGCAAGCAGCATGAGGCAGCAGCAGGAGAAAGAGCACGCTGTGCAGTGCAGAGGGAGGAGAAACGCAGGCAGCACCACCAAGGCAGCAGCAAGGCCTCTTTGGAGGGCTTGAAGCTGCTGGTGTTGCTGAGGCAAGCACAGGGTGATATTTAACTGTGGAAGCACAGAAGAGAAACGTCTCCAGTAGCTACTACGGTAGAGTCTGTGTGTCTTAGATTGCTAACTCTGTCCACTCTTGTACGCATGTATATTGGCTGTCAAATTTGTAGGAAAATGTACAATCTACCTTCCAGTGGGCGCTAACCCGTTACAGACAATTTCTTGTGATTTCATTACTGTGTGCTTACGGTAGTTCAACGGCATAAGGCGCCGCCGAAATGCAATTCACACTTTGATTTGTATATCATAAGACTGCCTTTATAGATAACCTTCCATATCCTTGCCTAGCATGTGGCAAATAATTCAAAGAATCCATTCAAGTGAATTCGTACGTACCTCCATCCCAAAACTGTATTTTATCTGGGGTGGGTAGTCTTACAAGTACCGGTATACATGCGCAACCGCTACTAGTGTTGGAAATAAGAAGTCGCTAGAGCGCAGCGGAAGCTCTAGGAATTAACGACGTCCCTACGGCGGGGCAATGGTCACTCAGAGGTAGCTCTCTTGGCTTGTAACTTGGTGCCAGAGCAGCGGCCGAGGGTAGGCCGGACACAAGCTTGGGAATTGTGTAATGTTGTGTCAAAATGAAGAATGGATGATGCATTGATGTTGGTTGGGGTACATATAGCTAACCCTAAGTTTTGTACCCCCTAAGACAAACCTCACTATAGGCTACAACATTTGACACACCCCCATAGCCTAAGTGAGGGGTGTCTAGCAGAACCAAACGAGTACGGTCACAAGACCAGTCCAAGAAACGAAGCTCAGGGTGGATCACAACGTCACCACACAGTCCGAGCACAAACAACAGTGGCCACAAGGCCAGTCCAAGAAGTAACAGAGATATATAGAAAGCAAAGTAAACAGTACACTCAAGTCTAAGCAACACGAGAACCAGTGTCAACAAGGCCTAACTGCACACAGCACCTCTGGTGGTCACAAGGCGGAAGCGCCTTGGTGAAGATGTCTGCAGTGTTGGCCTCGGACTCCACAAACTCAAAGCGAGCCTGTCCACGCCTCTGCAACTCTCGCAGAAGAAAGTACCTGACGTGAATGTGCTTCACTCTGCTCTCCAGTCGTGGCTCTCGACAAAGGAGAATAGACGCCTTGTTGTCAGTGAACAAGGTCGGTGCAGAGCTCGGCCGCTCACCAAGGTCGGTGAGCAAGAAGGTCAACCAACGCAGCTCCTGTGCCGCCATGGCACCAGCGTAGATCTCAGCCTCAGCTGTAGAGGTCGAGACCGAAGAGGAGCGCGTGGACCGCCAGGAAACAGCTCCAGAACCCAGGCTGAAACAGTACCCCTGAGTAGACCTGTGAGTCTCAGCGTCGTCAGCGTAAGAGGAGTCACAGTGACCAGTAAGTACGACAGACTGCTGCCCTCCAAGAACTAGCCCCACGCCTGATGTCGTCGCTAGGTACTTCGCCACCCTCACAGCTGCTGTCCAGTGAACAGGACGGTGTCTCCCTGGCGCAACAAAGCGCGCAAGAACGCTGAGAGGGAAGGCGAGGTCCGGGCGAGTACAAGTCATCAGGTACATGAGGCAACCCACAAGCTCTGCGTAGGGACCACTAGGCTCGAACGGCTCGTCAGGAAAGGGTCCAGTGAGTCTGTGGTCAACAGCAAGAGGTGTGCGCTGTACTGTGGAGTGCTGAAGCCCGAACCGCTGAAGGACCTGCTGCACCATGTGTGACTGTGAAAGTGTAATGGTGCGAGCAGCTCTGTCCCTGGTGATCTGCAGGCCAAGGTAGTGGCGCAGCTCACCAAGATCAGTGCAGGTGTGTCTCTTCTGCAGTTCGGACTTCACGTGTGCCAAAGCAACCCTGTCAGGGGTGGCGAAAACAAGGTCGTCAACGTAGACCAGAACAAAGAAAGGTGTGGGGCCACGACGAACGAACAGCGACGGGTCAGCAGAAGACGGCTGGAACCCAAGGTCAGACAGGGTAGAACGCAGGGTGTCGTGCCACTCACGAGGAGCCTGACGAAGACCGTAAACCGGTCGCCTCAGCCTCCACTGGGTCCCAGGAGGGAAAGAGCCAGTGAAGGCAGAGGGACGACGCAACCAGACCTCCTCGTGAAGACTGCCCTGAAGGAAAGCAGTAGAGAAGTCGAGAGAGTGTAACTCGTAGTCTCTCTGTGCTGCTACGTGTAGTAACACCCGAAGAGTGGTCATCTTCGGGGTGGGCGCGAAGGTCTGAAAGAAGTCAACTCCCTCGCGCTGACTGAAACCTCTAGCCACGTAGCGCGCCTTGAAGACCGGAGGAGATCCCGGTGGCCGCTTCACCCTGTAGATCCACATGCCGTCGACTACGTTCGCCCCCGGAGGGGGAACCTCATCGACGTAGGTGCCTGTGGATCTGTAGGAGGCCATCTCTGCGTCCATGGCAGCTCTCCACTGAGAGGCCCAAGGCCCTGACACTGCCTCAGCGTAAGTGCGAGGAGTCGGAATGTCAAGGGCGTCGGGGTCACCCTCAGGGGCGAGGAGCATGGCACAGAGATGAGGGGAAGCGGCCGCCAGGAACTCTAGCTCAAACTGCCTGTCCTCTAGGGCGTCACAGCCAAGGGCAGACACACCCCCGACGGCCAGAGGACTGGAAGGAGGAGCAGCCACAAGAGCGGTGGCGAAGTCAAGGCGGCGGGTAGAGGCAAACTCAGTGACTGCGGCAGTAAGAGCGGACACAGAGGACACAGAGGCACGAGGGTGGGTAACAAGAGAGGCGAGAACACGAGAGAGAACAGGACGGTACGTGCGGTAGTAGTCAGTGACAGGAGAAGGAAGCGACACAGTGAGGGCCGACTCAGGAGGAGACGGAAGCACAGACGGAGACGGACGAGGTGGACGAGAACAAAGGAAGGCTGTACGAAGGTCAGTGAAGGGAACAGGAGACGAGGGACGAGCACGAGGGGAGCGACGAGAGGCCCAAGTCTGAGAAGGAGGAGGAGACAACGAAGACTGAGAACGAGGGAAAACAGCGGGAGAGGGGTCAGGAGGAGGAAGCGGAGGACCAGAGACGGGAGGAGAGGGGGAGGAGGAAGGAGAGGGAGAGGGGAGACCAAGGGTCCGAAGACCCGAGACAGGAGGAGGAGACGGCAGCAGCTGCTGCTGCTGCTGCTGCGGCTGCTGCGGCTGCTGCTGCTCCAGCGGCTGCTGCCCCTGCTGCTGCTCCTGCTGCTGCTCCTGCTGCTGTCGCTCCTGCTCCTCGAGCCGCTGCAACTCTCTCTCCTCTCTCTCCAACTCCAGCTGCTCCTCACGAGCACGGCGAACACGAGCCTGGAACCTGGTCGGGTAGGGGTGGGGGGAAGGAGTAGTGTCCGGGGCAGCGGCAGCCCCAGAGTCGACCTCCGAAGCACCAAGCACACCACCCCCAGAGGCAGCACCAACACCAGCTCCAGACCCAGGCTCTCCAGAAACCGAAGGGACACCCTCACCCCCAGACGCAGCACCCCCAGACTCCGCACCAGCACCCCCAGACTCCGCACGACCAGTACCAGCCCCCGGAAGACAAGAGTCCTCTGCAACCCGCGGCTCAGCTCCAACTCCAGCACCCCCAGAACCAGAGACCTGTACAGGGACAGTCGTAGGACCAACCTCCCGAGAGGGAGCACCTGCAGGAGGCGGCGAGGAAGACTGTGGGGAGGGAGGCTGTACAGGGGGGGCTACCGAAGGGGGAGGGCTAGCCTGAGACACACCAGACGGGGCTGGACCAGGGGGGGGAGGCTGTACCGGGGGAGCAGGCGGGGGAGCGGCGGTCAGGAAGAGAGGGGGGGGAGGGACCGGGAGACCTCGACTGGGGTACCTGACGTAGTAGGGGGTGGACTCCTCGAAACGGACGTCACGGGAGTCAAAGAACCGGTGAGAGGGAGGGTGGTAAAAGGTGAAGTCAGAGGAGTCCTCAGGGAAACCAAGGAAGACACAAGGAACGGCGCGAGGCGAGAGCTTGTCCGCGGAGGTGTCGCGGACAAGAGCCAAGCACCCCCAGACACGAAACCTCGACGCGACACCAGGGGACCCTGTCCAAAGACTGGTCGGTGAAGCCTCCGGCCGAGAGACGCGTGGCCAGAGGTTCAGCTGGTGCGCGGCGTACCTGACCGCGTATGTCCACAGGAAATGGGGGGCACGGGCGTGAGTCAAGGAGGTGCGGGCAATCTCCATGACCAGGCCTATGCGACGCTCAGCAACCCCATTCTGCTGTGGGGACTCCGGAAGCGTCCAGGACTGACGAATGCCCTGTTCGCGACAGAATCCAGCGAGAATGCCGGAGCGAAACTCGCCCCCGCGGTCGGAGTGGAGACAGCTGACACGACGACCACGAGTGTCCTGGGTGGTAAGCAACCACCTGATCAGCGTAGAAGTCACCTCAGACTTCCTCGCCAGGGGGAACACTGTGGTGTAGCGGGAGTAGTCGTCAACGACCACAAAAAAGAAACGCTCACGCTCAGGGCCAGGGCGAGGAGAGGGGCCCCAGGCTCGGTGGCCGGACGAAGGGAGGAGGAGTGAGGGGTGGCGCGCAGCCTACCCTCGACGCAAGGACCGCACGGTGGTGCAAGGGACGGCGGCAGCGACGGCAAGACACGCGGGAGACCTAAGACAAGACGCTGACGAGACATAGCGCGAAGACGAGGAGGAGAAGGGTGCCCCAACCGGTGGTGCCACAAAACGGTGGGGTGGGCAAGCGACCGACAGGAGCACGACGCAGCGACCGGACTAGACGGAGGAACCTGACAAGACACAGCTACCTGGGGGGACGGAGCAACCTGGTGAGACGCGAGGACTCGAACGGGGGGCAAAACAGGGGCCGGGGGCAGGAGGGGCGGCTGTGGCTGCGGCTGCGGCTGCTGCTGCTGCTGCTGCTGCTGCGGCTGCTGCTGCTGCTGCAGTCGCTGCTGAGCGCGCGGGCCAGTGTGAAGAGTGTAGAGACCGGAGCCCGGCTCAGCAGCAAAAGTGGCGAGGGGCTGGTAAGAGTCCCCGTCAACACACACCGCAGTCTCTCCAGAAGGCTCAAACCACACACCCACGTGCTGACTCACGAGGGGTCGCACGCCCACCAAGTTCCGGGAGAACGAGGGGACGTGAAACCCAGTGAGAGACCCAGAAGGAGCAGCCGGACACGGCAAGGTGGTAGTGTGACGCGCGGTGACTGGTCCCGAAGTGGGATCAGCCAGCGCCACAGAAACAGGCGCAGGAAGAGGCGTAAGTGTCGTGCTGTCACGAAAGAAGCAGTGAGAGGCTCCAGAGTCCAGCGTGAACGACAGCGAACCGTCCTCTGAGGTAGCCGCTGGACTAGAGTCTACACAAGAACCTACACTAGCAACAGGCAACTGAGCAAGGCTAGCACCTAAGCTAACAACACCAGAGTAAACAGAGTCAGAAACACTAGAGTCAACAACAGCATACATAGCATGGGGATTACCAATCAGATCAACTAACTGCTCAGCAGACATGCCCCACAGAGCGGAGCCGTAACGCTGAACAAGAGGCAGCCAGTCAGGGGCAGGAGCACCAACCCCGTAGACCAAACGAACCGTGTCAGTGAGCTGAGCAAAGCACTGACCAGGGGGGTGAAACCGGCCACAAGGGTGGCCACGACGAGTGCCTGTCAGAACCTGGTAGGTGCAGGGAGTGTAAACAGCACCGCGCTGGGTCTGACGCAGCCCCGACCCTGGAGCCAGCTGCTGCCGCTGCTGCTGCTGAGGCTGCTGGGAGGAGAGGGGCTGCTGGTGCTGCAGAAGCTGCTGCTGACGCTGAGCCTGGTACCACGCCGCTGCTCCACCAACCGGGGCAGGAAGTACAGGAGGCGACTGACGAACTCGGGCGTCGCCACCACCAGCAGGCGCAGTGGAGTCACCAGTCACTGCACGAGGCGCCTCTCCAGGCCCTGAACCTCCACCGCCGCCAGGCGCAACGCCACCTCCACTACCTCCGCCTCCACCTCCACTACCACCACCAGAACCGCCTTTCTTGCCACTCCTACCGCGGGACCGCGACGCAGTCGTAACAGCAGCTGCAGTCACGTCAGTAGCGGCAGTGGCAAGTGAGGCAGTAAAGGTGGGTAACTGCGGGACTGTGCACCCGTGGAAGAGTGGGGGGGGCACAGCACCAGAGGCAGCGGCTACCGAGCGAAGGTTGCTCTCGACGTCCTTGAGTGCAGACTCAAGGACCTCGACGGTGAGCTCACTAGGGTGCTTCAGCAGAAGCGCGTCGCGAACGGAGGCAAGGCGGTCAGGGAGGCTAGTGGCGATGAAATAGATAGTAATCGCCATAGGGGGAGGAAGCAGTGCAAGCTGTGCCTCAGTGCAAGCAGCGCGGTAACTAGCGTCGAGCGAGCGGAGGTGAGCGATCAAGTCAGCAGAGCGCTCAAAAGACGCTAGGTCAGGAAACAGGAACGGGAGGAACAGGCGGCCAAGAGAGACAGCAGCGGGAGTAGAGTAGCGGGCCTTAATCGCAGTGAGGTACTCAGCAGCGGTGCGAACCTGAGTGAAGTGAACCTCCTCAGACTCAGGGAGGAGGCTGCTGAGCGCGATGCAGGCCGCAGCGTCACGTGACGTCCAAGCCGTCTGGTCAGCTCGCTGAGTGGCAAAGCGGGCTCTAGCGGCGTCGTCAGGGGCAGGTCCTAAAGGCGTAGGGTCGGGGGGCGCAGGTAGGGCACCAGTAGCGTGCGCCCAGAGGGTCTCGCCTGCCTGGACCTGACTCTCTAACAGACGGCGAGCACGAAGAAGCCAGACGGAAAAATCAAGAGGTCTACCGTCAGCGTCGAAACGAAGGACACGCTGAGTCGCCATAGTGAAAACGAACGCGAACGGAGAGGGAGGGGACAGCAGTAGGTGAGAGGCAAATTAGGGTTCGGCGGTACTCTGGGACAGGGGAGGTAACAGGGGACTAAGCAGCGGGGAACGGGAACGGGCGCAGCGGCGGGCGATGGCAGCGCGCTCGGCAGCAGGGGCCAGCAGCGCGCGCAGCGGGCGACGGCAGGGGGCGCAGCGGCGACGCGCGCAGCGGCGGGCGACGACGGCGGGGCCGCGGCGAGGCGCGCAGGGGGCGGGCGACGGCGGCAGGCGCGGCGGCGACGAGCGCGGTCGCGAGCGACAGTGGCGGGCGCTGCGGGACGGGCGACGCGACGGGGAGAGAGGGCGGGAGCGACGGGACAGGGGGAGGGCGACGCGACGGGGGGAAAGGGGCGGGTGCGACGGGACAGGGGGAGGGCGACGCGACGGGGGGAAAGGGGGGGGCGCGACGGGACAGGGGGAAGGCGACGCGACGGGGGGAAGGAGCGGACGCGACGCGACGGGGGGAGCGCGACGCGACAGGGGGAAAGGGACGGGCGCGTCTCGAGGGGGGGGAAGGCGACGCGACGGGGGGGCGGTAACAGCTGGAACGATACGAACGAGAGCGTGGGTCGTTGCTAGGCTCGGTAACAGCTGGAACGATACGAACGAGAGCGTGGCTCGGCGCTAGGCTCGGTAACAACGAGAAGGAGACGAACGAGAGCTAGGATCAGGCTCGGGTGGTACGAACGGAGAACGGCGGAACGGGATCCCACAGGATCCTAACCTAACTGATACCATGTCAAAATGAAGAATGGATGATGCATTGATGTTGGTTGGGGTACATATAGCTAACCCTAAGTTTTGTACCCCCTAAGACAAACCTCACTATAGGCTACAACATTTGACATGTTGGAATAACCGAAAGGTTATAAAGGCATTCCCGAAGCTGTACCACTGTACCAGTACCGCATGAGATCATACAGAGCACGCGGAATGTCGAGGGTCACCCGAAGGTCAACCGTTTGAGGAAGTCAACGGTCGTGACCCTTGACGATCCGGTAACCGCGCGACAGTTAACTGACTGCAACACGGTAACTGTCAAGGATAGTAATAGTCGCGGTTACTGTAGCTATGTAATATTATATTTTTTAAACACACATGTAGTGTTTTTTAAAATTGTGTATTGTGAAAGCGAAGCTGCTTGTACTGCACAATTGGCATCGTCGAAGCGCGCTAAACGCCCTTCTCCAACTACAAAAACCGTGGGTTGGAGCTCATTTCCCTCCACCCACGTTTCTCAATTTTCAAACGGCTCACTCAACATTTCCGCTCGAGTAGTTTTTCCCTCCAAGCTGTCAAACATATATGCTGGATATTGTCTAGGCTGTAGTGGGGTAGCCCATATGGGGTACAGCCCAATTAGGGTTTACTACTTGTACTCCTGCATGCTGCTAGTTCATTCATTCCTGCTGCTAGATTCTGACACAAGCTGGCTAGGATTAAATCGCTTCCTAGAGGCGAGTCACCCTCTACTTTACTCAGCGACATTTTCAACTTCAATCGCTCAACGATGGCACCTACGCCGACACTTAACAACGGGAACTCGTCAACCCCCGCTTCCGACATGGTTTCAGAGCACTAAGGTCCGTAGGACCGTTTTTTTTTCGGGCCCACCTACCGCTGCGGTTACCGCGCTACCCCACGTACCTGCCTGCCTTGCCTTGCCTTGTGACGTGCTGCACTATGTGCGCCGTCCAGCAGCCCTAGCGCTGCCTCCTACTGCCCTAGGCCAGCGCGCTGCCCCTAGAGGCCCGTAAGGCCCGCGCAGCCTGCTGCAGCCGCGCGCAGCCCGCACAGAGCCCGCGCAGCCCGCGCCGAGCCGCGCGCAGCCCGCTGCAGCCGCGCGCAGCCCGCACAGAGCCCACGCAGCCCGCGCCGAGCCGCGCACAGCCCGCTGCAGCCGCGCGCAGCCCGCACCGAGCCGCGCACAGCCCGCTGCAGCCGCGCGCAGCCCGCAGCTGCCGCGCGCAGCCCGCGTCGAGCCGCGCGCGGCCTGCTACGGCCTCGCGAGGCCCGCGCGCGGCCTGCTACTGCCTCGCGCGGCCCGCGCGCGGCCCGCAACAGCCCGCGCCGAGCCGCGCGCGGCCCGCTACTGCCTAGCGCGGCCGCGCGCGGCCTGCAGCAGCTCCGCGCGCTGTCCGCGCAGCCCGCGCCGAGCCGCGCGCGGCCCTCTGCCTCGGCCACGACCTGCCGCTGATGCGGCCCCGCCCTGCAGCTACCACGGCCCCGACCTGCCGCTGATGCGGCCCCGCTCTGCAGCTGCCACGGCCCCGACCTGCCGCTGACGCGGCCCCACCCTGCTACTGCCGCTGAGGCGGCCCCGCCCTGCAGCTGCTTCGGCCCTGCTCTGCAGCCGGTTTTGCGGCCCCGACGCCGCCGCTGTCGTGCGCCTACTCGGCCCTGCTCGCCTGGTGAGCACCTGCCTGCCTGCCTGACGGCCTGCCTGTCTGCCTGCCTGCCTGCCTACCTGCCGGCCTGCCTGCCTGCCTGCCGGCCTGCCTGCCTGCCTGCCGGCCTGCCTGTCTGTCTGCTTGCCTGCCTGCCTGCCTGCCTGTCTGCCTGCCTGCCTGCCTGCCTGCCGGCCTGGCTGCCTGCCTGCCTGCCGGCCTGCCTGCCTGCGCGACTGCCTGCCTGCCTGCCGGCCTGCCTGCCTGCCTGCCGGCCTACCTGTCTGTCTGCTTGCTTGCCTGCCTGCCTGCCTGTCTGCCTGCCTGCCTGCCTGCCTGCCTGCCTGCCTTCCTGCCTGCCTGCCTGCCTGCCTGCCTGCCTGCTTGCCTGCCTGCCTGCCGCGCCTGCCTTGCCCGCGCTACTGCTGCTGCTACTGCTACTGGCAGGTGGCCAGATGCAGCTCCAGCGACGTTCACGCGAGCCTCTGACGCCCCAGCAGCTTAGTGAGTGGTATACTAGCTGGGGTTGTCGCAGTAGCCGTCGTAGCTGTCGCCCTGGAGCTGGTCAGTTGGGAGCGTCTGGCAGTGGCCCGCTACAGCTGCAGGGGCGTCCACGTGAGACACTTACGCCCCGGCAGCTCCAGGAGTGGTACGCTCAGTGTAGCAGGTCTACGCGTACAGTTCGCTGCCCGTACGTCATTCGCACAGGTGCTAGGACTGGTCAGCCTTGTGGGACGCTTGGTCACACACAGTCCCGCTGCTTCGCTCGTCTGAGCGACGACTGGCGCACAGTGTTTGGCGACGAGGCTGAGCTCCCCACCTGGCTGGAGCTGCATGGACAGAGGGTAGATATCTTTGCGCGTGACTATGATGCTATTCTCACTGCCATGTATGCATTGCCTACTAGTGCTGATCGTGCCTGTTCTCTGTGCGTACCGCCTGACCCTGGTGAGGCTGCTGCTCTAGGTGCTAGTGCGTCTCCTGCTCTAGGTGCTGGTGAGGCTGCTGCTCTCGGTGCTAGTACGTCTACTGCTCTAGGTACTGGTGAGGCCGTGGCTTCAGGTGCTGGTGAGTCTGCTCTCTCTGGTACTGCGCCAACTACGGTCTCGCACACCTTCACCCTTGACTCAGGAGCTTCTCGCTCCTTCTTTCGCGACTGCACCACACTCACGCCGCTTAGTCGGCCAGTTCCAGTCTCCCTGGCGGACCCCTCCGGGGGTCCAGTCCTTGCCCACTACTCCACGGTTCTGCCGTGTCCGGCCGTCCCGTCCGGCTCGCTGTCAGGTCTTTACCTCCCCTCGTTCTCTACGAACTTGGTGAGTGGAGCTGACCTCCAGGATCGGGAGGTTGACCAGTTCACTCCTGCGAGTCAGCGAGTGACTCACTGTACGTGTGCTAGGACGGGCCGGCACTTGGCCACGTTCACCCGTGCATCTGGCTTGAGTCTGTACACACTGACCACTGAGTCCCCTCAGGTAGCTGCGTCTGCGTCTACGTCTGGTCAGCTGGCGGCCCCCTGCGAGTGTCGCGCTTTGTCGCACGACACTCTCCTGTGGCACCACCGTCTTGGTCACCCCTCCTTGCCTCGCCTGCGTCGCATGCACTCTCGCTCCCTGGTCTCTGGTCTTCCCAGGTCTCTGCCTGCCCTCCCTCCCTCGCCTGCGCCGCCCTGCATTCCTTGCGTCGAGGGGCGGCAGCGCGCCGCTCCTCACTCCTCCTCGTTTCCTCCCACAGAGGCTCCCCTGCAGACGCTCCACCTGGACGTGTGGGGCCCAGCCCGCGTCCAGGGACAGGGCCGCGAGCGGTACTTCCTGCTGGTCGTCGACGACTACACGCGTTACACCACGGTCTTCCCCTTGCAGAGCAAGGGGGACGTCCCTGATGTTTTGATCCCTTGGATCCGCGCTGTTCGTCTCCAGCTCCGCGAGCGGTTCCGGCGGGACTTTCCTGTCCTGCGTCTGCACTCTGACAGAGGTGGTGAGTTCTCCTCTGACCTCTTGGCAGCCTACTGTGCGGAGCACGGCATCACCCAGTCGTTCACGCTTCCGGCCTCTCCACAGCAAAATGGGGTTGCTGAGCGTCGCATTGGCTTAGTCATGGAGGTCGCTCGTACCTCCATGATCCATGCGGCTGCCCCCCATTTCCTGTGGCCGTTTGCGGTCCGGTACGCCGCGCATCAGCTCAACCTCTGGCCCCGTGTCTCCTTGCCGGAGACCTCGCCCACACTGCTGTGGACGGGGAAGGTTGGTGATGCGTCGCGTTTCCGGGTCTGGGGTGCTCGTGCCTTTGTCCGCGATACCACCGCGGACAAGCTCTCCGCCCGCGCTGTTCCCTGTGTCTTCCTTGGCTTTGTCCCTGACGCGCCTGGTTGGCAGTTTTACCATCCCACCTCGCGCCGTGTCTTTGCGTCTCAGGACGTCACGTTCGACGAGTCGGTTCCCTTTTACCGTCTCTTCCCCTACCGCACTGCCCCGCTCCCCCCCCCGCCGCTCTTCCTCGCTCCAGGTGCTCCCCAGGTAGACCCCCTCCCCACTCCTGGTCCTGCTCCTTCAGGTGTTTCTCAGGTAGACCCTCCTCCCTTGACTGCGCCGGTTGAGGTCACTGGTGACTCAGGTCCTACTGAGGGTGGTCCTTCTCGGGGTGCTACTTCTAGGGGTGCTGAGCCTGGGGGTGCGGAGCTTGAGGGTGTGGAGCCTGGTGGTGCTGAGCCTGAGTGTGAGGGGTCTGGGGGTGCTGAGCTTGGCGGTACTGACGCTGGAGGTTCTGGAGCTACTGAGGGTGCTGGAGCTGGAGGTTCTGGAGCTGCTGAGGGTGCTCGCGCTGGAGGTTCTGGAGCCGCTGGAGGTACAGGTGCTGAGGGTACTGACACCGGAGGTTCTGGAGCCGTTGGGGGTGCGGGCGCTGAGGGTTCTGAGTCTGCTGTTGCGCGGTCTCCTTGGAGTAGCCGCCTTCGTCCACGTGTGCCACTCACCTCGCAGCAGCTGCAGGACTGGTACGGTCGCCGTCAGCGTCGCGCTGCTGGAGCTAGGAGTGGTGCTGGACCTTTGTCTACTGGAGGTGCTGGAGTCGCTGGTTCTGGAGGTGCTCGTACTGGAGACACTGAGGCTGGAGACCCTGGGACTGGAGGTGCTGGCTCTGGGGGTGCTGCTGCTGGAGACATTGAGGCTGGAGACCCTGGGACTGGAGGTGCTGGTTCTGGGGGTGCTGCTGCTGGAGACACTGAGGCTGGAGACCCTGGGACTGGAGGTGCTGGTTCTGGGGGTGCTGCTGCTGGAGACACAGAGGTTGGAGACCCTGGGGCTGGAGGTGTCGGCTCTGGGACTGGAGCTTCTGGAGCTGCTGGAGGTACTGGAGCTGCTGGAGGCACTGGAGCTGCTGGAGCTGCCGGTCCTGGTGCAGCTGCGCCGACACGACGGTTCTTCGCTCCGCCGTCTCTGTCGTCTCTGCCGCCGTCTGATTCTGTTCTTCGTCAGGTTCTTACTCTTCCGTCGTCTACTGGTCTTCCGTTACAGCCTGGCTCACCGCTGCCTGCTCCTTCTCCTTACACTGTGCAGACTGGTAGTCCTGCTGAGCGTCGTGAGCCTGCGTCGCGTCCTGTTTCGCCTGTTCGTCCTAGTCGTACCGGTCGTCGTGTTCCTCGTTCGCGTCAGCCGGCTGTCCCCCGTAGTCCGTCGTCCTTCCTCTGCTCCGCAGCCTGTTCCTCTGCCGTCTCCTCCTGCGTCCTCGTTGCCTGACGTTCCGGACCCTGCGTCTGACCGGTTTCGTGCTGAGCACCCTACTGTCACGCGTCTACTAGCCACAGTTGTCACTGACCCGTCGTTTGAGTCTGCTGCTGCGTCTGCTCTTGTCGCTGAGCTTGTTGACTTTGCTGCTGCCTGTCGTCTAGACTTCACTGCCAGTCTTGTTACTGAGTCTGAGTCTGTCTGTCCTCCGTCCGTCGGGGGTGAGTGTGCTTTTAGCACGGACGTCCTTGAGGACAGGCAGGAGGAGTTCCAGTGTCTTGCTGCTGCTTTACCTCATCTTGTGTCCTCGCTACTTGCCCCTGAGGGAGACCCGGATGCACCAGACATCCCGACTCCGCGCTCTTACGCAGAGGCGATAGAGGGTCCCTACTCCTCTCAGTGGCAGGCAGCCATGGACGCAGAGATGGCTTCCTGGAAGTCCACAGGCACCTATGTCGACGAGGTTCCCCCACCTGGGGCGAACATCGTCAGTGGCATGTGGATTTTCAGGGTGAAGCGGCCGCCGGGTTCTCCGCCTGTCTTCAAGGCGCACTACGTGGCTCGAGGCTTCAGTCAGCGAGAGGGAGTTGACTTCTTCCAGACCTTCTCCCCCACCCCGAAGATGACCACTCTTCGGGTGCTGCTGCATGTTGCTGCTCACCGTGACTACGAGCTTCACTCTCTTGACTTCAGCACAGCTTTCTTACAGGGCAGCCTGCACGAGGAGATCTGGCTGCGCCGCCCCCCGGGCTTCACTGGGTCGTTCCCTCCTGGCACCCAGTGGAGCCTCCGGCGGCCGGTCTACGGTCTCCGCCAGGCGCCACGTGAGTGGCACGACACACTGAGGACTACGCTTGCGGCTCTTGGGTTTGCGCCTTCTACTGCTGACCCGTCGCTGTTTCTGCGCACCGACACTTCACTGCCGCCGTTCTACATCCTCGTGTACGTCGACGACTTGGTTTTTGCCACTGCTGACACTGAGGCTCTCGCCCACGTGAAGTCGGAGCTGCAGAAGAGACACACGTGCACAGACTTGGGTGAGCTGCGCAGCTACCTTGGCTTGCAGATCACCCGGGATAGAGCACGCCGCACCATCACCTTGACTCAGTCACACATGGTGCAGCAGGTCCTTCAGCGCTTCGGCTTCACCTGGTCTTCAGCACAGGCCACTCCTCTGGCTACAGGTCACACGCTCTCAGCTCCACCTTCGGACGAGTCCGTAGAGCCGAGTGGTCCTTACCCAGAGCTAGTCGGCTGCCTCATGTACCTGATGACTTGCACTCGACCTGACCTCGCGTACCCTCTTGGTCTTCTGGCTCGTTACGTGGCTCCTGGTCGGCACCGACCTGAGCACATGGCTGCTGCTAAGAGGGTACTGCGCTACTTGTGCAGCACATCAGGCATGGGGCTAGTGCTTGGAGGGACGAGCCCAGTTGTCCTCACTGGGCACTCAGACGCTTCTTGGGTTGACGACCTGGCTACTCAGCGGTCGTCACAGGGTTACACCTTCAGCCTTGGCTCTGGTTCAGTTTCGTGGCGTTCTACACGCTCGTCTTCAGTTCTCAGCTCCAGTTGTGAGGCTGAGATCTACTCCACAGCCATGGCTGCACAGGAGTTACGCTGGCTCACCTACCTGCTGACTGACTTGGGAGAGCAGCCTCGTTCTCCTCCAGTGCTGTACGTCGACAACAAGGCCGCCATTGCCTTGTGTGAGGAGCACAGACTGGAGCACAGAACGAAGCACATTGCTCTGCGTTACTTCCTGGCTCGAGAGTTGCAGCAGCGAGGCCAGCTTCGTCTTCGTCACGTGGCCACTCGGGCCAACACTGCTGATATATTCACCAAGGCACTTCCGTCTGGTGATCATCAGCGCTTTTGTACCCTGTTAGGCCTTGTGCCTACGCTTCCACACTTGCTGTAGTTTCTGCTTGTACTGTGATCTATATATATACTTGCATGCCTGCTCTTGCTCGGTTGTCATCACTGTACTGTTATTGTTGCATATATATCTCTGCATGTGGACTGGCCTTGTGGCCCTTTGCTTGTACTCAGAATGTGTGGTGACGTTGAGATCCACCCTGAGCTTGCTTTGCTTCTCTTGACTGGTCGTTTGACCCCTTGTTCTCCCCCACTTTGCCTATGGGGGTGTGTCAAACATATATGCTGGATATTGTCTAGGCTGTAGTGGGGTAGCCCATATGGGGTACAGCCCAATTAGGGTTTACTACTTGTACTCCTGCATGCTGCTAGTTCATTCATTCCCTCTGCTAGATTCTGACACAAGCTGGCTAGGATTAAATCGCTTCCTAGAGGCGAGTCACCCTCTACTTTACTCAGCGACATTTTCAACTTCAATCGCTCAACGATGGCACCTACGCCGACACTTAACAACGGGAACTCGTCAACCCCCGCTTCCGACTCCGACCGTAACGCCCGCGATTCTGCGGGCGAACGCCGTAACAAGCGTCGGGCAGAAGACGGACCGTCCGCTTCGACTGCAGTGGACGTGCTGCTGGGCGGGCTCGAGGTCAACAAAAACGCCGAAACCCAGCAGCACCCTTCGGTCCCTGTGGCGCCAGTGGCGCCTGTGGCGCCAGTGGCACCTGTGGCGCAAGTGGCGACGGGGGCTGGCGCGGCACACGCGACTGACGCCGAGCACACGCCAGCACCCGCTGCTGGACCGTCGCGTCAGCGCCAGAGGAGGCGGACTGCAGTCTCCTCGTCTGACGCGACCGCCGCCCCTGCGCTGACGCAGGCGTTGACCCCGGACCAGGTCAACGCGCTGCTGTCCCTTCTACAGCAGCAACCCGTCAGCGTTACAGCCGCGGAAACTGCACTACCCGCCGCATCTGCGTCGGCTAAAAAAGAAACTGCAAAAAAGGAAAAAGGCACGCGAGGAGCACGGACGAACCGGCATGATAACGACGCAGCGACCGCCGCTCCCCCTGCTCCAGCGGTCGACAACGACACCGACGACTCTGAAGATGAAGCCGGTGAGGCTCCCGTCAACAATGCTAATTTTATTGGCACGGAACACCTCCCCCCCCTCCCTTCTTCTAACCTTACCTTCTCGGCGGCAACCTTCGTCAACGACTCCGTGCGAGAGCAAGCGGAGCTGCTGGAGGACCTGCGGGCGTACCTGCTGCACGCCGAATACAAGGCGCAGCGCGGCGATCCGGCGGGCGGACTCGAACTCATCTCACACGCTCTCAACCTCATCGCGGGGCGTTTCGAGGTGCTTCAAGTGGAGGACGCCTCCGACTTCCGCACGGCGAAGCGCTTCAAGCTGTACCAGCAGAAGAGCCTGCTGACTTCTCGACCCTTCAAGCAGGCAGTCGCGGACATGGCGGCGATGGACCGTGCGGCAAGCGGATACGCTCGTGTCAACCGCGGCGGAAACAACGGGCCGATGCCGTTCTTACCCAAGCGAGGCCCCCCGCCCACGGCCAATTGCCGTGGGTTCCGAGGCTCATGCTTCCGCTGCGGCCAGCCGGGCCACGTGGCAAGTGCCTGCCCTCGGAACGGGCATGGCGGCCAGGGACCCGCTCCGGTGGTGTAGGAGCGGGCCATGGGACTAGGCGCTTGGGCGCTAGGCACGGTGCACTCTTGAGTGCGAAGACCGTGGGCAACCCTAGGGGTTTGCGATGGCAAGAGGCCAGCCCTAGTAAAGGGTGGGATAGGCTTTGGGCCTAGGAGAGGGAAGGGGAACAACAACCCCTCGGTCCCATATGTTTGGCCACTTGGTGGCATGATGCATGCTAGGAAAGCATTGCTATGTGTGTTGGTTGATTTAATAAAAACTACCTTCCTAAAGGCCTATGGTTTTGGCAAAGAGACTATGAAAATCAAGAGGAGGAAGAGAGAGAGAGAGAGAGAGAGAGAGAGAGAGAGAGAGAGAGAGAGAGAGAGAGAGAGAGAGAGAGAGAGAGAGAGAGAGAGAGAGAGAGAGAGAGAGAGAGAGAGAGAGAGAGAGAGAGAGAGAGAGAGAGAGAGAGAGAGAGAGAGAGAGAGAGAGAGAGAGGAGAGAGAGAAGAGAGAATGAGAGAAAGCACAATGGACAACGGTGTCCATGGCCCTAGGCATCAGCCCCCACGCACTAAGGGCAGGCACAACCGTCCTACCAAGTGGACGACGGGACAAAAAAAAAAAAAAAAAAAAAAAGAGGAAACGAGGAGAAGAAGAGACATGCGTTGACATGCGTTAACACTCCCGACACATTCGTTGACATTTCATTCAATGGTTAATTCTCGTCACACCTTCGATCAATGGTTGCCCGTACATGTACATGCACACGCATGCTTTAACATGGAATACTCAACCCTTATACCACTTGGCCTCACATGTACAGGAGCACGACGGTGCGAGGCGGCATGCTACGACGATCCGTACGAATTTGCCGTTACAGACAGAACTATTACACACATGCGCGGTCGTCTCCGCGCGACATTTGCGTGGTGGAGCTCATGGTGCCCCAGCAGCCTTGTCCTCTCCGTCATCGCCAAGGGTTACTGGTTGCCATGGAGCCACGGCCCACCGCAACATTTCCACGATCGCAATCATGTCGGGGCAAACACGCATGCCACGTTCACACGTACCGCCATCCAAGAACTCATAGAGACGGGAGCGGCAATTCCGATGGCCGCAACGGAGCTTACGTGCATAAGTCCACTCAACGTGGTCGAGCAAAAAGACAAATGCAGGCTCATTCTTGATCTGAGGAAAGTCAATGCCAACTTGATCATCCCCAAGTTCAAGTACGAGGGGCTCAGCCGCGTCGCCGACCTGGCGCGCGTTGGGGACTGGATGTTCTCCATTGACCTCAAATCTGGTTACCACCACATCGACATCCACCCATCGTGCTGGAAGTTCCTTGGCTTTGAATTTGACAAGCGCACATACGCATTCCGTTCACTACCATTCGGCCTCGCGACAGCTCCATTCGTTTTCACGCAGCTCATTAAGCAACTAGCTCGGCGTTGGCGAGAACAAGGCATCCGAGTCGTCCCTTACGTGGACGACATCTTATTTCTCTGCCAGTCGAAAGACGACGCGCAAGCAACTTGCCAGCGGGTGATATTGGATCTTAAAGAGGCAGGCCTTGTGATAAACGCGAAGAAATCACAACTGTCACCATCGCAGCGTCTCAGATTCCTGGGCGTAGAACTTGAGACCGATACCGGCCGATTCTCCATCGGTCCAGACCGACGAGCCTCACTACATGCAACCATCCGGAACCTCCTGAGCGCAAGCAAGGCATGCCGACCAGTCCCGGTCCGCCACGTGGCCAGAATCACTGGCATGCTCGCATCGATGGGTGTCGCACTTGGCGCGACCGCTCGCGCATTCAGCCATGCTATGTTACAAGTGATCAACGACGCACCGTCATGGAAAAGCAGCGTCGTTATCCCCCCATCTGCAGCAGAAGAGCTCCAATTTTGGCTCGAGGAGTTCGACCGTTTCAACGGCGCACCTTTTCACGTCAAGAACAGCTACGACGCGGTAATCCATGTGGATGCCAGCTCTCATGGTTGGGGCGCCACTCTGACCACATTTCCGGGTGGCCTCGAAGAAGCTAGCGCGACCATGTCAGAGCCGCTACGAGGAACGTCTAGCACACGACGGGAGATCGAAGGCGTCCTTTGGGCGCTACAAACGTACGCGAACAAGATCAAGCAAAAACACGTTCTCGTGCGGGTGGACAACCAGGGCGTATTCTTCATCCTTCGCAAAGGCGGCTCTCACAGCCCCGACCTCACAACGGCATGCAAGAGCATCATCCGAACATGCATGGCGCTTGGCACGCGCTTGATCATTGAATGGATTCCGCGCGAGCTCAACACACACGCCGACGAGCTTTCAAAAATGGTCGACCACGACGATTACGCGCTGAAAACGCCGTGGTTCCGGATCTTGGAACGTCGTTGGGGTCCTCACTCCATCGACCTCTTCGCAAACTTCCGCAACACCCAACTGCCGCGATTCTGTTCGAAGATTCCCCACCCGGCAGCCATTGCAGTTGATGCATTCTCGATCGCGTGGACACCTGAAAACAACTTCGCCTTCCCCCCACCTCAACTGATCCCAGCCGTCCTCCATCACGCACAACGCACCCATGCATCACTCACACTGATAGTTCCGCACTGGCCAGGTGCAAGCTGGTGGCCACTCTTGCAACCCTCCCCACGCACTTGGGCACCATACATCCACGCGCACATCCCCCTGACACACGGAAGCCAATGCCTAGACGTAGGGTCCCATTCAACTGCTTTTTCGGGCATGGGACTACCGCACAGCCCAATCACTGCACTGCGAGTGGCATTTGACTAATTCAAAATATCTACACCTTGTGTTCAGATTTGCTCCCAAAGTTACACGACCAACTGATCAACATGCTCGCGCAGTCCCGCGCCGATTCTACGATCCGGACATATGAACCATACTGGGCCAAGTTTCGAGCCTTCTGCACAAAAGTGAACCTTCCATTCCTTCCGGCATCCGACATGACCCTCGCGCTGTACCTGGTACACGCAATCCGACGCAAAGCCACCCTGTCCGTAGTGCAGCTAACGTGCTCGGCGGTCAGCTTCGCTCATCGCATGACTGGGAGCAAATGCCCGACAACCGGACCGTTCACCACCCAAGTCCGTGACTGTGCAAAACGACACTGCCCTCGCCCTACTCGTCTGAAGGAACCCGTCTCGATCCAACAAGTCCGGGACATGGCCGCGAGTTACTTGCAGTCCGACGATCCTGCGCAATTTCAGAAAGGGTTGATCCCCATCCTCATGTACTCCGGATTTCTGCGATACTCTGACCTAGTAGCCATAAAATGGCAAGACATCCAATTCGACGACGAGGTCATGTGGATTCTCATACCACATTCCAAGACCGATCAAGCTGGTCACGGCACTTGGATACCCATTGCAGCAACGGCGGACCCCTGCTGCCCAGTGCGCTGCACCCGACGCTTCATCCGACTCGCTGGCTATGGTCCACGGTCAGAGGGACCATTGATTCGTGTCTTCGGTCACGGTTCAACCAGCGAGGGCCAGGCTAGGCCACCTTCTTACACTACGATCCGGAACTGGTGCAAGGAAGCCTTCGCAAAGGTTGGCCTTGGAGAGCTGCAGCTAGGCACCCATTCTTTCCGAAAAGGTGCAGCCACAGTAGCAGCCAACACGGGAGTGCCAGATAGAGTCTTCAAACGGCTGGGCAGATGGCGAAGCGACACAGCAAAGGAAATGTATGTTACGCCATACGTCGAGCCTCTTATCGAAGCCTCCCGTACCCTCCAAGATTCGACGCATGCGGTGTCATCGGCACAACACACAGAGGCACTCGTACGCAACCGAAGGCCCCCGCTGCCCATGTCTCAGGGAACCCATTTGTAATGAGAACGATGCCAATTGATAAGAAAGAAAGCAAGCTTTCTCAATATTATAATTTTTAAACACACATGTAGTGTTTTTTAAAATTGTGTATTGTGAAAGCGAAGCTGCTTGTACTGCACAATTGGCATCGTCGAAGCGCGCTAAACGCCCTTCTCCAACTACAAAAACCGTGGGTTGGAGCTCATTTCCCTCCACCCACGTTTCTCAATTTTCAAACGGCTCACTCAACATTCCCACCACCCACCCCAGAGTAAACCGCCTTGCTAATGCCACTTGGATAGGGTATATCCTAGCTAGCGTTATTAGTCCGCACTAGCTTGTGTCGAATGATGATACAAATGTTGTAATACGCCATTTGTAATGAGAACGATGCCCCATTTGTAATGAGAACGATGCCAATTGATAAGAAAGAAAGCAAGCTTTCTCAATACAGTTAATAAGGGAATGTACCCCTCAGGGCGTATTCCTACGGCCTCCTATCAAGAAACCTCCTATCAAGAATGCACATTTTGCCTGGTGAAAGTAGCGAGAGATTTTGGGTTTAGGGAATTTTTCAGTGTGAGCTTGATAAGAGGTTTTCTTGATAGGAGGATAGGAATACGCCCTCAGAGTACATGGCTAGTCAGTTGCTATTTAATTCCTTGTACTTCTATCTCTCAATCATCTTGTTCTCTCTCAATTATTATTCAACAAGGTCATCTCAGAGACTTCACTGTCTCCTCTTAGGCTTAACACATCCTATCCTATCCACTGATCCTTTGGTTATATCAGCATGGTATGAGAGCTAGAGTGGATTATAGGATCTGTCAAAGCCCTCGTTCTTCCTAGAACAACCTTTTTTATAAAATCATTCATTATATCCTAAAGTCTGCAACACTATGGCTCCTGAAGGGAAAGCTACTGCAGACTCACCGGGCCCACCACCAGCAACTACTAACGCGCCATCAGCGGTGACCTCCGTCAGCGCCGCTGTCGTTGAGCAGCTAGTCGCGCGCATCAACGCTCTTGAAAGCCATCAGGCTATGAGCATTGATGGCTCAAGCTATGCACGTGGCGTTGCTGGACTCCCTCTCCCTGGAGAAGACCGCCGCGTCAACTCCGAGAGATCCTTCACCTTTGACAATCGTCAAGGGTCAGCTCCTGCACAAGACAACCCACAGCGGTCGCAGTCAGACATCGCTTCAATGCAAACCAAATTTGTATTAACCTCAAAATTGAAGACCTCGATCCCTTTCGACGGAAAGGATTTCTACACGTGGAGTTTCGAATTCGAGCTTCTCGCGACAACCGCTCAGATCTGGATGTACTACGACGGAAGTCTGCCTTTTCCCTCGGAAGGCACCATCCAGGAGAAGCATCAATACTACCACGAGTCTCTTCTCGCGTACACCACTCTCCTTCGCAACCCCTCACCTGAAGAGCAGCTCGGCATTCGACCGTACAAGACGGAGTGGGCTCCGCGCAGGCATCCTGGGAACACCTGCGCAACTCATACATGGCAACAGATCCAGTTACAATGAGTCGCCTGCTCAGTCAACTGACTTCAGTCAAAATGAAGCAAGGGGAGAAAGCGGGACCATATGTCAATCGGTGCCGCAATCTGCGCGATCAAGTCAAGAAGTGCGGCGGCTCCGTTCCCGATGACATGTTCATCTGAATGGTCATCTCTGGACTTGGTCCCGACTGGCGCCAATGTCAGTCACTCCTTCGCGCCCGAGCAAGCATATCGGAGTCAGCTCTGTGCGCCACGCTTCTTTCAGAGCAGAAGGAGATCGACCTGTACAACGAGAAAAATGTCAAGCGGGAGAAATTAGCCTTCTACACAGGAGGGTCTCAAGGGGAGCAACGCGGAAAGAAGGGAGCTTTCTGCAAATATTGCAAAAAGTCTGGCCACTCCATCGAACAGTGCTACAAGCGTCAGGCTGCTGACGAACGGCGCAACGCCAACGCCTCCAGCCAGCAACCTTCGGCTCAGCCAAAGCCGTCTACCGCAACCTCCACTGTGTCACCCCCTTCGGTCGCCAGTACTTCTCAGTCCCCTGCGGTCATCATGGCAAAAGACAAAGGGAAGGGAACAATCATAAGCTGCATGGCTCGCCGCAGCAGAGGGTTCCGCTACTGGGATCGGGATCGAATTTCGTTCCCTTCCGACAATCCTAACCCCGTTGCGCCTGATGCAGATAATGATCCAACGGTTCTCACCTGGTCCACTCGCCCTTCTGACATTCCTCCCGACTTCGAACTCCCCCCTCCCACTCCGGAATCACCGCCAAGCATCTCCGCAAACCGATATTTCGCTCTCTCGCCATACACCGGCGACTTCGATCGCATCATCACGCCCAAGATCGCCAATCTCGCTCGTCAGCGCCACGAGGATTTGGACACCTGGTACCTCGACAGTTGCTGCGGGCAACACATGGTGGGATCACCAAAGTTTATCACCAACTCCCGGCGCATGCGTCGACCCTGCGAAATCACCGCCGCCAACAACGGAAAGATGAAGGCATATGAGATTGGCGAAATCTACCTCGAGGCCAACGACACCAAGTTCACTATTCACATCGGAGATGTCCTCGTCGCACCAGATCTCCAGGACAACCTGCTCTCGTCAGCTCAACTCATGCGGTGCGGAATCGACATTCGCAGCAACCGCAAAGAAAAGACCTTCGAACTCTTCCATAACGAGACTTACATCGGAAAGGCGGTCGATGACGACGGAGTCTTCGTGCTGCAGTTCTCCGCTCAAGGCACAACCGGGGACTCCCACCGCACGCTGCTCCTAAAAACGACTCCCACGGAGGCGCCAACGTGGTCACATCCCGACGAGATGGACCTCGAGCGACCCGCCTCTGACGGCCTTCTGCGCTTGCGCACTGTCCCGACCGCCTCGACCTCGAATCCTGCTGAGACCGGACCTGCCACAATGGAGGAAGACAGTGGCACGTCAGGCCCTGCAACACAACCTGCCGAGGAAAACACGCCGGCGGAAACGCGCTGGACAGGCTGGGACACTTCCGGACCCGCGCTTGGATCTTGGGGCGAAGTCCTGACTCCAGAGGAAGCGGCCACAGAATGGGGTGCTGTCGCAACGGAAGAAATTGCTGCAACTGGCTGGGGAACTCCCCCTGCCCCAGCCGAGGAAGGTGGCACTGGCTGGACTCCTCCTGCCCCATCTGGGGAAGTTGGCGCAGAAGTCAAAGACGCAGCAGTCGGAGAAGCAAGGACAACCGGAGACACGTGGGGCGCCGGAGGAGGCTGGGGCACATCGGGCGAAACGGAACGAGAGCACGTCGTAGCAGCCGGCCTTCCTCCCGCGGAAGTCGCCATCGTCGACCCGTACTGGGCAACTCGCGGCACCTGCTGGGGAGGTCCTCCTCTTCCAGATTAGTACGCTCCTGACATACCACCACCACAACCAGAGGAATCAGAGGAAGAGGAGACCTACGAGTTCATGGGAGAACCAGCAGAATTACCTGAACCGACCGAAGAACCGGAGCCACCGGTACAAGGACCCCAAGAAATTGAGGTCATTGGTGCCGAATACAGCTACTACCGGATTCCCATGTCGGGACTCCCCGCCCAGAACTGGCCCAATCGATGCCTGCTCGTGACCGGTGACCAAGTCGAAACTGGCGATACCGACGACATCATCGGTATTCCCCGCGCGCTTCTGGAAAGGAAGGCAATTCGCGCGCTCGCCGCCGACACGGATAACGCCACCGACGCAGGACCTGAAGGGGAAGCAAACGACGAAGCAGCACGACAAAAATATTATCAGAAAACAGTCGGCTACCGTGCGGACCCAGCAACATGGCACCAACGACTTGGACATCCATCTCACGCCACGCTCAAAAATTCGCTAAAGGCTGGAGTCTTCGACGACGACGCGCTTCTTCTTCCCCGAGACGGTTCTCTCACCGTGGACTCTCCCAATCCACCGTGCATGGTCTGCCCAACTGCATCACTCAATCACAAACCGTTCCCCAACCTACCTCCGGGACACGAACGCTACAAACCACTGGACAAGGTCTACAGCGATTTCTTGGTGCTCAGCCAGGAAGGGCTCGATGGAGAATTCTACACGCTCACCTTCATCGACTTCTACGCGCTACGTTTGGGCCATCAACACCGACTGCAGGTCACTGGCCTTTGAATGCTTTATCGCATGGATGAAGCGGGCTGAGCGACAGTCTGGGCTAAAACTCAAGGCCTGGCAGACGGATGGGGCCCTGGAGTTCTTCTCGGACGAGTTCAAGGAACTCTTCAATCAGAAGGGAATTGAACACTTGGTGTCCCTGCCCTACGCTCACCAACAGCAAGGCGTAGCAGAACGGACAAACAGGAGCCTCGCCACACGAATGAGGGCTCTGATGAAGCAGTCGGCCATCCCAACCAGATATTGGCCATTTGCGATGAATCACGCTGTTCGGCTGCACAACTTGCTGTCTTCGCGAAGCCTCAAGGACAACAATTCTCCTTACCGGGCTTGGACGGGCAGAAAAGCAGATACACGCCTACTTCGGGTGTTCGGTTGTATGGTACAGTACAGACCCCACACTGCGCGGACCGGAAAATTTGCTGACCGGGCAAGATGGGGCATCCACCTCGGAATCGAAAAGGAATTCAAGGCGTGGATCGTGCTGGACTACGCGACGCACGAGGTGACGAAATCACGTGACTGCATCTTCTACGAGAAGCTGACTCTGCCCCTTTTCAAGGAGCACCAGGAAGCTGACAAGCTACCCGAGAGGCTCTTCGAGGGCCACCGCAGCTTCGCCACGTCACACGACGAAGCTGATCTGGCTAAGGATGCAGACGCACCTGATGTCACCCAGATGAATTCTGCTCCGAACAACCCCCTTACGAGCCAATTCGGAACTCCGACATTCGTGCCCGTACACCAACCCGATCCGGATGATATAACACGCGAAGCTCACAACTACAACAGCGAAGCACGCCGATCGCCTGATGCTGAGTTACCACAACCCAACACGTCGCAGGACACCCTCCGCCTCGGCAACGACAGCGATGACGACGTGGTCGAGGTTACCAGCTTCCACGACTACGACCGTCTTCACTACGAAAAGACCAACGAAACCGGTCTTCGGGTTCTCGGCCTCACCGTCGCAGTTCGCCACACCTCGCCCAAGGAACCCACCACCGTCCGCCAAGCCCTGTCTGGCCCCGACAGCGACAAATGGAGAGCAGCCATGGCCGCCGAAATCGCGTCGCTGAAGAAGCGCGGCACCTGGAAGCTGGTCCCACGGTCATCGGCAAAGGGGAGAAAAATTCTCAGCGGCAAATGGGTTTTCCGCATCAAAACTCTCGCCGATGGCTCGATCGACAAGTACAAGGCGCGCTGGGTGGTGCGGGGATTCGAGCAAACTCACCTGGTGGACTTCACGCTCACCTACGCTCCAGTCGGCCGCCACACCTCGGTGCGCATCCTCATCTGCATCGCCGCCGTCAAACAGCGACCACTCCGGCAAATCGACGTTGGAAGCGCCTTCCTGTACGCCCCCGTCGATGCCATCATCTTCGTCGAGCAGCCGCACGCATTCGAAGAAAGCGACGGTGCCGTGTGCCTCCTCCAAAAATCACTCTACGGAATCAAGCAAGCCCCTCGTCTGTGGCAGCAGTACCTGCACTCCGTTCTCCTGGAGCTCGGCTTCACTCAGCTGCCGCACGACCTCGGAATGTACAGAAGGGAGTCACGGGGAAAATTCATCCTCCTCGTCGCCTACGTCGACGACCTTCTCTACACCGGCGACGACACGGAGCTGCTGGACCAATTTGAAGCCGACATCAAAGAAAAGCTGGAAGTGACTGTCAACCACAACGTCACTCAGTTCCTCGGCCTCAACGTCACTCAGTCCGCCTCCTCCATTCACCTCTCCGCCGCCAAGTACGCCGAAACACTCGCAAAGCGGTTCGCCGTCGCCCCTATCAACCTCACTACCCCCTACCGCACTCCTCCTCCTAACCACGAGCCCGACACCACGCCGCTCTCTCCCGACGACCATCGTCTCTATCAGCAGCAGCTGGGCTGCCTCCTGTTCGCCGCCGTCACGTGCCGGCCCGATCTCTCCTACGTCGCTAGCCAGCTCGCACAGTACCTGAAGCGACCTGAAGGGGAGAATCTGCTGGATCTACGCCGAGCACTGCAGTATTTCATCTCCACTGGTGACGTCGGCCTCACCTACGAAGCTAACCTCACCGCTACTCTGCAACTCCATGGCTACGTGGATGCTGATCACGCAGGAGATGTTGACAACAGACGCTCCCGCACAGGATTCATTTTTCAACTTCAACCTGCGGGACTCATCTCCTGGAACTCCCAGAAGCAGGAACTCATCGCCCTTTCGTCAGCCGAAGCAGAATTCATCGCAGCCAGCGCAGCTGTTCGCGAAGGGTTGTACCTGATGGAGCTCCTGCAAGAAGCGAAGGTGACGATGAACGGGCATTTCACGTTACTCTGCGACAATCAGAGCGCGATAAAGATCGCAAACAAGCCCGGCTTCGTCAACCGCACCAAGCACATCGGCCTTCGCTACTTCTTCGTGAAGGACGAAATCGACAAGGGGAGAGTCAAGCTGACGTACTGCCCGACCGGTGACATGGCAGCCGATTTCCTGACGAAGAAACTGCCACGTCAGCAGTACCAGCACTGCGCCGACCTCTGCGGGATCACCAAGAAATCCCACGTGGCCCACCTTCAGGAATGAAGGGGAGTGTTGGAATAACCGAAAGGTTATAAAGGCATTCCCGAAGCTGTACCACTGTACCAGTACCGCATGAGCTTGTCAGAAATAACTGAGCAGGAATGGATGAACTAGAACAGAGTTTGGTACAAGTAGGAAACCCTAACTTTGTGTACCCCCTAAGGTGTAACCCACTACAGCCTAGACAATATAAACATGCAATGTTTGACACACCCCCATAGGCGCAGTGGGAGACAGCCACAGGGTCACAAGACCAGTCAAAGCAAAGCAAAACAAGCTCAGGGTGGATCTCAAGGATTCCACACAAATTCCGAGCACAAGCAAGCGGTCACAAGACCAGTTCACATGCAGGTTTATAACAAAGCAAGAGATACAGTGATCACAACCTAGCAAACGTAAACAAGTAGGCATATATATATAGTGATCACAGTACAAGCAAGGTCAAGAGGTAAGTAAGTGAGGCCCAGTAGGTACAAGGCCTAGCAGAGTGCAAAAGCGCTGATGGTCACAAGGCTGAAGCGCCTTGGTGAACACATCAGCAGTGTTGGCCTCCGTGGCCACGTAACGCAGACAAAGCTGACCACGCTGCTGCAGCTCTCGAGCCAGGAAGTACCGCAGAGCGATGTGCTTCGTTCTGTGCTCCAGTCTGTGCTCCTCACACAAGGCAATGGCAGCCTTGTTGTCGACGTACAGCACTGGAGGAGAACGAGGCCGCTCTCCGAGGTCGGTCAGCAGGTAGGTCAGCCAGCGTAGCTCCTGAGCGGCCATGGCTGTGGCGTAGATCTCAGCCTCACAACTGGAGCTGAGAACAGAAGAAGAGCGAGTAGAACGCCAAGAAACTGTGCCAGAGCCAAGGCTGAAGGTGTAACCCTGGGACGACCGCTGAGTAGCCTGGTCGTCTGCCCAAGAAGCGTCTGAGTGCCCTGTGAGAACAACCCGGTCTCGCCCTCCAAGCACAAGCCCCATGCCCGACGTACTGCACAAGTAGCGCAACACCCTCTTAGCAGCATCCATGTGCTCCTTCCGGTGACGGCCAGGAGCGACATAGCGTGCTAGGATGCTAAGAGGGTATGCAAGGTCAGGTCGAGTGCAGGTCATCAGGTACATGAGGCAGCCCACAAGCTCTGGATACGGGCCACTCGGCTCTACGGACTCATCCGAAGGCAGAGCTGAGAGCGAGTGACCGGTAGGCAGAGGAGTGGACTGAGGCGAGGAGTACGTGAAGCGGAAGCGCTGGAGAACCTGCTGCACCATGTGTGACTGAGTCAGGGTGATGGTGCGCCGTGCTCTGTCCCGGGTGATCCGCAAGCCAAGATAGCTCGTCAGCTCACCCAGGTCTGTGCACGTGTGTCTCCTCTGCAGCTCCGACTTCACGTGAGCGAGTGCCGCGGTGTCAGCAGTGGCAAAGACCAAGTCGTCGACGTACACGAGGATGTAGAACGGCGGCAGCGAGGTGTCGGTGCGTAGAAACAGCGACGGGTCAGCAGTAGAGGGAGCGAACCCAAGAGCCGCAAGTATCGTCCTCAGTGTGTCGTGCCACTCACGTGGCGCCTGGCGGAGACCGTAGACCGGCCGCTGAAGCCTCCACTGGGTGCCAGGAGGAAATGACCCAGTGAAGCCAGGGGGGCGGCGCAGCCAGATCTCCTCGTGCAGGCTGCCCTGCAAGAAAGCAGTGCTGAAGTCAAGAGAGTGAAGCTCGTAGTCGCGGTGAGCGGCTATGTGCAGCAGCACCCGAAGAGTAGTCATCTTCGGGGTGGGGGAGAAGGTCTGAAAGAAGTCTACTCCCTCTCGCTGACTGAAGCCTCGAGCCACGTAGCGCGCCTTGAAGACAGGTGGAGAACCCGGCGGCCGCTTCACCCTGAAAATCCACATGCCACTGACGATGTTCGCCCCAGGAGGGGGAACCTCGTCTACGTAGGTGCCTGTGGACTTCCAGGAGGCCATCTCTGCGTCCATGGCTGTCTGCCACTGAGAGGAGTAGGGACCCGCTATCGCCTCAGCGTAAGAGCGTGGGGTCGGGATGTCTGGTGCATCCGGGTCTCCCTCAGGGGCAACTAGCAAGGACACGAGACGGGGCAAAGCAGCAGCAAGGCAGTGGAACTCCTCCTGTCTGTCCTCAAGGACGTCCGTGCCGAGGGCACACTCACCCCCGACGGACGGAGGACAGGAAGACGCAGACTCAGACCTAGCGACAAGGCTGGCAGCGTAGTCTAGGCGACAGCGAGCAGCAAAGTCAACCAACTCAGCGACCAGAGCAGACGCAGCAGAGGACTCAAAGGTCGGGTCCGTGACAACTGTAGCGAGGAGACGCGTAACAGTGGGACTGGCAGCACGACGAGAGTCAGACTCCGGGTCAGGAAGAGTAGGAAGAGAGGACGCAGGAGGAGACGGCAGCGGGACACGCTGCGGAGCAGTGGAGGGACGCAGAGTCATGTAGTGAGTGCCAGGGACAGGAGGAGGACGCTCACGTGGGACACGACGACCAGTGCGAGCAGTACGAACAGGCGACGCAGGACGAGACTCAGGCTCACGACGCTCTGTAAGACCTCCTGTGGGACCAGCGTAAGGGGAGGGAGCAGGGAGAGGCGAGACAGGCGGTAACTGTGACTGCGGCTGGACAGGCGGAGGACACGCTACGGAGGGAGGAGGACTAAGAGGAGGAGCCTGACCAAGAACCTGCTGAAGGAGCGGTACGAAGTACGGTCGCGGCCGCGCAGCGTCTCCAGAAACAGCAGGGACACCAGTGGCAGCCCCAACGCCCGAGTCCTCAGCACCAGCAGCAGCTCCAACGCCCGGGTCCTCAGCACCAGCAGGAGCTCCAACGCCCGAGTCCTCAGCACCAGCAGCAGCACCACCGGTCGGGTCCTCAGCACCAGCAGCAGGGCCACTGGTCAGGTCCTCAGCACCAGCAGCAGGGCCACTGGTCAGGTCCTCAGCACCAGCAGCAGCGCCACCGGTCGGGTCCTCAACACCAGCAGCAGCTCCAACGCCCGGGTCCTCAGCACCAGCAACAGCACCACCGCTCGGGTCCGCAGCACCAGGAGCACCACTACGAAGACTGCAGCGCCGCGTGTACCACTCGCGGATCACCTGAATGGGGGGGAGCTCCTGGGTAGGAGGGGAAGTACCGGGACGAGCTCCAGAAGCACCTCTCCGGAGGCGGCAGTACTCGAGGTACCTCTCCTGCAGCTGCTGGGAGGAGAGGGCTCCTCCAGGTGGAGTACCCCCAGACTCAGCACCCCCAGACTCAGCACCCCCAGACTCAGCACCCCCAGACTCAGCACCCCCAGACTCAGCACCCCCAGACTCCGCACCTCCAGGCTCCGCACCTCCAGGCTCAGCACCCCCAGGCTCCGCACCTCCAGGCTCAGCACCCCCAGGCTCCGCGCCTCCAGGCTCAGCACCCCCAGGCTCCGCACCTCCAGGCTCAGCACCCCCAGACGCAGGACGCGAGTCAACAGCTACCTCGACAGGCTCACCCGGGTCTACCTGGGACACACCTGAGGGAGCGGCACCCTGAGGGGGGAGGGGGTCTGGTACCTCAGCACCTGGAGCGAGGAAGAGAGGCGGGGGGGGGAGTGGGGCAGTGCGGTAGGGGAAGAGGCGGTAGAAGGGGACGGACTCGTCAAAAGTGACGTCCTGAGAGGCCAGAACCCGGCGCGAGGTGACGTGGTAAAACTGCCATCCAGGCGCGTCGGGAACAAAGCCAAGAAAGACACAGGGAACAGTGCGACGTGAGAGCTTGTCCGCAGACGTGTCGCGGACAAAGGCTCGAGATCCCCAGACCCGGAAACGCGACGCATCGCCAACCTCTCCCGTCCACCGTAGAGTCGGGGAAGTCTCCGGCAAGGAGACACGGGGCCAGAGGTTGAGCTGATGTGCTGCGTACCGGACCGCAAACGGCCACAGAAAGTGGGGAGCAGCCGCATGGGTCAGGGAGGTACGAGCGACCTCCATGACTAAGCCAATGCGGCGCTCAGCAACCCCATTCTGCTGTGGAGAGGCCGGAAGCGTGTACGACTGCTCAATGCCGTGCTCAGCACAGTAGGCTGCCAAGAGGTCGGAGGCGAACTCACCACCCCTGTCAGAGTGCAAGCGCAGGACAGGAAAGTCCGAGTGAAAGCGCTCGCCTAGCTGGAGACGGGCTCGGCTGATCCAGGGGATCAAAACACCAGGGACGTCACCCTTGGCGCGCAAGGGGAAGACCGTGGTGTAGCGCGAGTAGTCGTCAACAACTATCAGGAAGTACCTCTCCTGACCCTGACCACGGACGCGGGCTGGGCCCCACACGTCCATGTGGAGCGTCTGCAGGGGAGCGGTCGTCGGGGGAAAGGAGGAGGAGTGAGGAGCGGCGCGCTGCCGCCCCTCGACACAGGGAATGCAGTCAGGAGCAGGGGAGTCAGGAAGGGGAGGGAGCACCCTGGGAAGACCAGCAACAAGGTCCCGTTTGTGCATGGCCCGCAGGCGCTGCACAGACGGGTGACCAAGGCGGTGGTGCCAGAGGACGGTGTCGTTCGCCAGAGAGCGACACGAGCAGGGGGCGGACAGCTGACCTGACGCTGACGCAGACGCAGCTACCTGAGGGGACTCAGTGGTCAGTGTGTACAGGTCAGACCCCGGCTCTCGAGTGAAAGTAGCTAGGTGGCGGCCCGTCCGAGCACACGTGCAGTGAGTCACACGCTCGTAGGCAGGGGTGAACTGGTGAACACCCGAGTCCTGGAGCGCACTACCTGCCACCAAGTTCGTGGAGAACGAGGGGAGGTAGAGACCTGAGAGCGTGCCGGACGGAACCGCTGGACACGGAAGTGTAGTGGAGGAGGTCGCAAGGACCGGACCCCCAGAGGGGTCAGCAAGAGAGACAGCAACCGGCCGAGCTAGAGGCTCAAGGACAGTGCGGTCACGAAAGAAAGAGCGAGAAGCACCTGAGTCCAGTGTGAAGGTGTGCAGTGCTGCAGTCGACTCAGTACCAGGGGGCACAGACGCACAAGCACCTAGAGCAGCAGCTGCAGTAGTACCTGTGGAAGCAGACACACTAGCACCTAGAGCAGCAGCGGGGCTGGCCTGAATGCCCGGGTCGGGCGGAACACGCAAGTACTGAGCACCCTCTCCACTAATAGACATCGCATACATGGCAGTGAGAATAGCATCAAAGTCAAGTGCCCAAATATCAACACCCTTCCTGAGCAGATCAGCCCAGCGCGGCAGCTCACCCCCACCAGGAAACTGGGTGCGCCACGCATCGTTGAGGCGGGCGAAGCAGCGCTCCGTCTGGTGCGGCCCCCCACACATCTGGCCAGTGCGGTCACCTGTACGAATAACGTACTGGCAGGTGACGCTGCGTCGCGCATACCACTCACGGGCGGCCTGAAGGGTCGGGGAAGGCTGCTGACTCTGACCGCCCCCCGGGCCTCCACGACCACCACCCCCTCCGCCTCCGCCCCGGCCACCTCCACCCCTGCCGCTGCCACGACCACCTCCGCCTCCGCTGCCACCTCCGCCCCTGTCACCACTCCCAACACCGCTGTCACCTCCACCACTGCCGCCACTAGTCTCTCCAGTCGCACCTCCACCGCCACCACCTCCACCCCCGCCTCCTCCGCCACCACCCCCACTCCTGCCACTCCTGCCCCTGCGTCGTCCGCCTGAAGCAGACGCAGCCCCGACCTTCTCAGCACCAAGGAGGTCGACAGCAGCAGCAGAGGCGACAGAGGGGAGGAGGGGGGAAGGGGAGCACCCCTCGAAGAAGGGGCCGCGGGGGTCGCCACGAGAGGTGCCTACAGCGACGATACTAGCCTCGGCTGCAAGCAGTTCCTTCTCGAGGAGGGCTATGGTGAGCTCAGTGGGGGAGCGAGAGAGGAACTGGTCCCTGACAGGGCGCAGAGAGTCAGGGAGGCGGGTGACAACGTGGTAGAGAGTGATCCAGAGCGGGGGGGGGTTGCTAGCGAGAAACTCATCAGGCATGGCAGCGCGAAAGCGAGCCTCACTAGTCTTAAGGTGGGTGATGAGGTCTGCGACAGTGTGAAAGGAGGCTAGGTCGGGGAACAGGTAGGGGAGAGTGAGGCGGCCTAGTGTGGCAGAAGCGGGTGAGGAGTAGCGGGCCACTACAGCTGTGTAGAGGTCCTTAGCAGTCTTGCACTGGCCGAAGTGCTCGCGCTCATCTAGCGGCAGGGAGTTGCGAATAGCAAAGCGAGCGTGCGCGTCACGGGTCTGCCACTGTGAGCGCTCAGCTGGGGGGGCAGTAGCGAGTGGGGCGGTCGCATGGCCGAGAGCGTGGTCGTACAGTGTAATATCTTCCTTGGCAGTGAGCTGTAGGAAAAGGTGCAGGTCATCTAGCCAGGTTTCGAATTTGACCGGACGGCCCTCGGCGTCGAAAGCTAGAACAGGAGGACTAGCCATAGCGACAGCGGCAGTAGTAGAAGCAGTAAAGTCACTGAAAAGGCGTGCGCAGGGTCAGCGGGGCCGGTGGGGCCTACGGACTGTAGTGGCGCACAAGCAGTAGTAGCAGAAAGTGTAGTAGTAGGAATGCAGTGGTGCACAGGCGCAGCAGGCGGCAGCGAGAGCCGGCGTAGTAGGGGCGGGCTCAGCAGCGGTGATTCGCGGGCGACGGCGGGCGCAGCAGCGGCGGTGCGCGGGCGGCGGCGGGCTCAGCAGCGGTGGTGCGCGGGCGGCAGCGGGCGCAGCAGCGGCGGTGCGCGGGCGGCGGCGGGCTCAGCAGAGGCGGTGCGCGGGCGGCTGCGGGCTCAGCAGCGGTGGTGCGCGGGCGGCAGCGGGCGCAGCAGCGGCGGTGCGCGGGCGGCTGCGGGCTCAGCAGAGGCGGTGCGCGGGCGGCTGCGGGCTCGGCAGCGGCGGGCCGGGAGCAGTGCGGGCAGCGTGCGGGCCGGCGGCGGTCAGCGCACGAGCCGCGCAGGCTCAGCGCGGGCTGCGCGGGCTGCTCGCGGGCTGCGTAAGCGGGTCGCGGGCGGCTCGCGGGGGTTCGCGGGCAGGTCGCGGGCTGCTCGCGGGCAGTTCGCGGGCTGTGCGCGGGCTGCGCGGGCTGGTCGCGGGCTGCGCAGGCGGTTCGCGGGCTGCGCGTGGGCGGTTCGCGGGCTGTGAGCGCGGCGCGCTGTGCGGTTCGCGGGCGGCGTGACGGGGCCGATCGGGGCGCTAAGGGGCGACGCGACGGGGGCCGTGAGAGGCCGCTAAAAAAAAATTCGAAGGGGCCGCAGGGCCGCTAGATCGTGCTAGATCGACGGGGCCATCGGGGCCGAAAAGAAGCGAAGGTAAGCAGGTAGGTAAGTCGGTGGGCCCTAAGAACAGTCCTAGCGAAGGACCTGCTCTGATACCATGTCAGAAATAACTGAGCAGGAATGGATGAACTAGAACAGAGTTTGGTACAAGTAGGAAACCCTAACTTTGTGTACCCCCTAAGGTGTAACCCACTACAGCCTAGACAATATAAACATGCAATGTTTGACAGAGCTCATATAGAGCACGAGGAATGTCGAGGGTCACCCGAAGGTCAACCGTTTGAGGAAGTCAACGGTCGTGACCCTTGACGATCCGGTAACCGCGCGACAGTTAACTGACTGCAACACGGTAACTGTCAAGGATAGTAATAGTCGCGGTTACTGTAGCTATGTAATACAGTTAATAAGGGAATGTACCCCTTAGAGTACATGGCTAGTCAGTTGCTATTTAATTCCTTGTACTTCTATCTCTCAATCATCTTGTTCTCTCTCAATTATTATTCAACAAGGTCATCTCAGAGACTTCACTGTCTCCTCTTAGGCTTAACACATCCTATCCTATCCACTGATCCTTTGGTTATATCAGCATGTAATATGAGCAAGGCATTACATTCTGTTATATAGCAAACGCATAGGGCAAACAGTTACCAAGGCGCAACTGTATAACAGTTGCGCTGCGTCGCTTGGGTTGCCTTGTTACAGTCGCGCTGGCGAGACTTTTCAGCTTCGGCAAGGGCGCGGTATCCTGCCGCGCCCCGCAGGTCAGTTTCGCGTACTGTAGACGATGCCTCCTGCTGTCGATTCGACTCTTGAACTGCCACGCGGGTCGCAACCGCTGTGCTCGGTTGCGCCCCGTTGACTCGCCACCAGGTTCAAATCCCTCGCTATGGCGAGCCCCTGTAAGCACACTTCGAACAGTGCACTTATAATAAAAGCATACAAACATATTCTCAACAACTAGAAGTTGGTACATCATTGAAGTGCCAACATCAAACATTGGCCCAACTGATTTGCAAGCTCAATACATGTAGAGCAGAGCACAGTAAAACCTACTCCCTCCACCCTCCCCATTCCTCACCCTCTTCCCCCTCCCCCAACCCCCGTCCCCTTCGTTTCATTGCTTTCCACTCGCTCCCCCGACCCGATACCTAATGATCCCTGCTTTTTCATCATTCACCCAAATCACTTCCTATCAAGCAGACCGAGCTCCACAATCGACGTGGCGGCCTCAATGAGCGCGACTCTGGACGACTGGTAGATGATGCCCATGTCGTTCTCGGCCTTGCTGCCGCTGTACCAGTGCACCACGCCCAGGTTGCGCCGCATGAAGTCGATGCCCACCGCCGGGTTCACCAGCGCTGCCAGCAGCGCCATCCAGTCCGGCATGCCCATGGACGGCAGCCGGTAGTGCGGGTACTTGGAGCGCAGCACGTCTGGCGTGTGCGGGAGGGGGAAGATTGTGAGAGGACAGCATGTTTGCGCCTGCCTGCCATCCAGTCTGGTATGCCCGTGGAAGTTGGAGCAACATATGCTTGGTGGGGAGGGAGAGAGGGGTGTTAGAAACTATACACACATAATACAATCCACGCACATGGGACCAGCCAGCTATAGAAAAGAGGTCAACTTGTGACTATGTATGTCACTGGCGCATATGGTGCATACCAGCCATCTGTAGCAGCGACATGGTGTCCCCGTTGCACAGGATGTAGCGCCCCTTCATGCCGTCCTTCTCCAGCGCCAGCACGTGTGCCAGTGCCACGTCAGCCACGTGCACCATGCCAAAGTGCAGGTCCGGCGCCAGGAACAGCGTGCCGTCCAACAGCTGCTTCACCACCTGCACGATGGAGGATGGGTGGTCAGGGGTGGTGAGGGGTTGAGGCGGAAGAGCTTCAGAACTCGCCTTCCCAAGTGGAGGTGAAGGGTGGTCCAGGAGCTTCACGACCTGCACCAAGGATTAGGCGTGGTGAGGACTGGCGAGGGGTTGAGAAAGGGGGCCTCTAGTGCAGGTCAGACAACGGCAAACAAAAAGGTAAGACTGCCTTTCACCCGTGCACGCCCCAGTGGCAACCAGCCCCAGTGGCAACCAGCCCCAGTGGCAACCAGCCCCAGTGGCAACCAGCCCCAGTGGCAACCAGCCCCAGTGGCATGCAGCGCCAGTGGCATGCAGCGCCACACCTCCCGTCCCCACCTGCCACTCCTCCCGCCCCCACTTGCCAAACCCACCTGCGGGCTGCCCTTGACGTGCTCCTCCCTCAACACGGGCCCCAGCACCAAGGTGGGGCACAGCGTGACCAGGTCGAACCTCCACTCCACGCCCCTCAGCTCGTCCGCCACCCGCCACGCGTACTTCTCAGCCAGCGTCTTCCCCATGCTGTACGCCTCCCGCAGCGACAGCTGGCGGTTCCAATCAGCCTCCGTGAAGACGTGGTCTGACGGGAACATGCGGTCCGACACTGCTCCCACTGATGACGTCATCACCACCTTTCTGTGGGTGAGAGGGGGAACGCGGTGAGAGGGGAAGAGGCGAGGGGGGATGGGCCGCAGGGGGAAGGGGGGAACGAGGTGTGTGGGGAAAGGAGGAGAGGAGAGTGGGTCTTCCCCATGCCGTATGCAGCCCGCAATGACAGCTGGAGGTTCCAATCGGCCTCGCGAATACATGATATGATATGAGGGGAACATGCAGTCTGGCACTGCTCCCACTATGACGTCATCACCACCTTCCTGCGAGTGAGGGGGGCATGGGGGGTTGCGGGGGAGGAGGGGAGAGGGAGAAGAGGAGGCAAGACTTCGATTGAACTTTAGCGAACACACGATTTGAAGGGGACATGCGGTCAAGGGCTGCTGCCAAGAATGATGTCGGCACCAACATCCTGTGGGAGTGAGTGGGGCAGTGGGGTGGAGAGGAAAAGAGCGAGAGGGAGTGGGGAGGTGAGAGGAGGGGACGAGAGACACAGTCTTTCAGATTGGCCTCCAGACCTCAGGTCATGGTTTGGGGCAGGCGGGGATTGGCGTTGACAGGTGGGGACAGCAGGGGAGGACAGGTGGCATGAGGAGATGCAGGCGACGAGATCCCATGGTGCCTCAGGAAGCAAGCAGCTTGTGGGGAATGTGCACGCATGCAGACGAGGGGACGAGGGGAAGACGAGCGGACGAAGTGGGAGTGCGATGGGGATTGATTGAAGGGGATAAAATGACGAAGGAGGAAGGAAGGTGCGCGAAGGGGAGCATGCGGGGTCAGCTGGCTCACGGGTGCCACCAGAATCGGATTGCTCTGCTACTGCCACGCCACTGCCGCTGCCCTTCACCCCACCCCACCCCTACCTCCGCCCCGCCCCTCTCTCTGCTCCGCGGCTCACTTGGCGCACGATGGTCATCATGGTCATCATCGCGCATTGGTGCGTCATGGTCGAAGAAAGTACAGTCAGCGTGCCATCAGTCGCAGCTCCACTGTCCCCTCTTGCTCCCCCCCCAGCCCGCACCACTGTGCCTCCGCCCCACTCCGTCGCCTCAACAACCCTTCCGTCCCCCAACCCTCCCTCTACCCCACCGCTCCCTCCCCTCCGCCCCTCTCTTCCCACCCCACAGCTCACTTGGCGCATTGGTGCTGCATGATCGAGCCAAACACGTTCCTCGTGCCGTCCACACCCCTCCCTCTGCCCAACCCACCCACAACCCCACCCGTCCCCGTCCGCCTCACCACTCATTCCCCCCCCCCCCCCCTCCCCCCAAACCCCAACTCACTTGGCGCATTGGTGTTTCAGGATGGACGCAAACACATTCCGCGTGCCGTCCAGCGCCGTCGCGACGATCCTCTGCGGGTCGCGGTTGGTGGCGGTCACCATGGCCGCCACGTGGCACACCAGCTCGCACCCCTCCACCGCCTCGTCAAAGCTCCCCGGCGCCGTCAGATCCGCCGCGAACAGCTGGATCGTGCCCGGCGTGCCGTCCGCCTGTCGTGTGCGGGGAGAAGACGGAGAAGAAGGAAAAAGAGCATTTAAGGGAATTCACTATTACGTTGTCCAGGACGAGAGACGCCCATGCATCGCCGTGCGGAAACGGGCAGCTAATATCGTCTTATAACGCGGAACTCCTTGCAACGAGTCCGTCCAACGCACTTGAAACCGAGTTTAAAGTTCAGTGCTGTCGCCCGCGCTGAACAACAACCATTTTGACACGCACTGATCGAAAAGACATTTCGAAATGCATTCCGAAGATTCGAATCCGCGCACTATGGGCATTCAGATTCCCCTGTAGCGCCTTACGAGGCCGCGCAGCCAGTTGGTTCGCGGGTCGTCGAGGTCCCTGACGGTGCCGCGCACGTGGTAGCCACGCTCCAACAGCATCTTCACCACGTAGCTGCCCACGAAGCCTGGGGAGGTGGGGCCGACGCGGCAAGGACAGGACATGGGAACGGAGGGTAAGGAAGAGACAGAGACAGTTGGAGAACGGATGAGGAAGAGAGCCGCGTCGGACACTGTATGCGGGTGAATTGGTGAATCGCGCTTCTATCACCATGCGGGTCCTAGCCTCGCTCCCTGCAGCATTGCCACCACGTGCCTGCCGATGAAGCCTGGCGCGGGGAGAGGTCGAAGCGAAAGGAGAGATGACGAGACGGGACAGGGAGCAAGTGAGAGAAGGCTTTGGGACACGTGCACGATAACTACTCGGGTCTCGGAGATGACGGAATAAATGTCGAACACTGACAAGGCTAAGGATGTCTTCGTAGAACACGGTTTACTAGCCATGCAAGTTGGCACTTTGGAAGGAGCACCAGGAATGTCGGGAGAACCAGCGCAAATGTCAGCGTTTTACGAAAATTTGCGAGCGGAAATCACCTGCCGCTCCCGTGACGCAGACTTTCTTCCCCTGCCCTGGTAGCTCGTCTCCTCCCATCGCTGCCGGCGATTACGGTCGAACTGCACTGACGGGGATTGTATCCACTGCTACTGACGAGCTCACGAGCTAATGGCTTGACAAATAACGCGCTGTAGGCTATCCGGTCTAAAAGACCGTGAAATGCTGTACGTGAGTTAGCAAGACACTAAGTCGTAACGTAACCTATCGTAGCGTAACCTAGAATAGCTAGAACAGCGGTGGAATAGATTAGATGCGCGCGGAGCGGCGATGCGGTGAAGTGGGCAATGTCGGACAGCGATTTTCTCGAGGCGTTGAGAAGACGGAGAGATTCGAGAAAATGGCGGAATTGAAATGACGGGACAGGAATTGATGGCTGGGAATGGAGGAGGCCGAGATTTCGGGAGGATATCTCTACGCCGTACGCTTTATAAGAGACGGCAGTCACATAACCCAAGTGTATTCCTCTGTACTTCTACATTGATGTGCAAGACTTTTGATCAGCGGCATAACAGCAACCAGATAGTCATATCCCTAAATAGTAGCTGTTGATATTTAAGCACAGTTGAACAACAAGCACCACATCACAGTGCCGAGGGATGTACAAATTATTTTCACTTCTCTAGAAAAATATGACCCGCACCACAATTAAGCCTCCATAGGCTCGAACACCTGTACCACCATCCCCTCCTTTCCCTTGCCCCGGCTTCTCATCCTCCTCCTTCACCGCCCCTCTCTGCCCACCCTCAGAGCCCTCATTCTCCATCCTATTTATATGCCCCTGCACCCGCGCATCACTCAAAATGCTGAACGTCTGCCCCTCCCCCACGATAGAAACACTACAGTTGGCTCCACCTCAGTTCCCCCTCCTACAGCAACTCCTTCACAGCCAGCAGCATGTGTCGCACCAACTTGTCCAGCGAACACGCCCCGAATGACTCAAACCTGCACTCTAGGTACGTCTTGGCGGCCTGCGAATGCGCCCCAATCGCCATGGCGTGAAATTCCCAGAAGTTGCCTGACGGGCAGGTTTGAAAGATGTGCGGGCCGGTCTGGTCGAAGCCAGCCACCAGCGGCCCCACGCCGTAGGCGCAGCTCCACGAGCGCTGCGTGCACACATGGGATTTGTCTGCTACCATGGAGACAAGGCGGTCCACTGGGAGCGGCGACTCAAAGACGAACCTGCAACGCGATGGAAGGAATGCGGTGTGTAGTGGATGGCAGGCCAGATCCAGGCATGGGGATAAACAGTGAGGGTGGAGAGGGTGGGACGGAGAGAGGGTGGGAGTGAGAAGGGGAAAAGAGAAATGGGGAGAAGAGGGTGCAGACATGGCCAGTGGTACCCGAACTGAGGCCTGAGGTATAAGGCAAGGCTTCCGAAACAGCAGAGGGAAGGTAAACATCAGCGTAAGATGGGCGAAGCAGCGCAAATGAGGGAAGGGTTGTTTGAAACGGAGAGATGGAAGCAGAGATAAAGGAACATGGGAGTAAGAAAAATAAGTGAGAGGCACTCAGAGCATGAAGCGGAGGAGCATTCGGCCGACAGCTTTACGTCCAGCGATGGCAATGCCCATGTAGTCGTCCACGCGGAATATCTTGTGCTGATAGGACGCTAGAGGGGAGAGGTGCTGTAAGGATCTAGGATCGAGCTCAGAAAAGAGAGTTTGAATTGAATGATCACCTGGGTACAACACGAGGCTATATATAGGCTCGACACAAGGCAGGTAACCCAGGTATTACACGAATGTTCTGAGGGTCGCGAAGCGTCCCGAACAGAACCTTCTCGAACTCGGTAAAAAGCGATTCGGTGGCAACCGAATAGCTTGAGTTCGGTACACGTAACCTGGTTCGGTGCCTATAACTATAATAACTATAGTAAAGCAACGAACCTAGGAATTCAAGCAATTCATGCATGCAGAAAATAAACCTAAGCTAGGAATAGCGTAAGGAAATAAAAGCAAGCATGCATGACAAGCATAAGCCGACGTACTCTCACACGTCCCCCCCTCAAAGCTGGGTCTCCAGCCGCAGCGTCCCAGTACCCTCAGGCGTCATCCAGCCGCAGCGTCTCCAGTAGCAGCACCCCCAGAACCAGCACCTCCAGTCCCAGGGTCTCTAGCCGCAGCGTCTCCAGTAGCGGCACCCCCAGACGCAGCACCCCCAGCCCAAGCATCTTCAGTACCTCCAGTACGAGCACCTCCGGGACCAGCAACTCCAGCACCTCCAGTAGACAAAGTACCAGCACCACTCCTAGCTCCAGGGACGTCAGCAGAAGTACCTCCAGTAGCAGAGCCCCGGGCTCCAGCAGCGCGACCCTGACGGCGACCGTACCAGTCGTGTAGCTGCTGTGAGGTGAGAGGCACACGCGGACGAAGGCGGCCACTCCAAGGAGACCGCGCACCAGCAGTCCCAGTACCCTCAGGCGTCTCACCTCCAGACTCAGCACCCCCAGACTCCGCACACACAGGCTCAGCACCCCCAGGCGCAGGACCTCCAGTCTCCTCACGCGCAGGCTCAGCACCCCCAGACTCCGCACCCCCAGACTCAGCACCCCCAGGCTCAGCACCACCAGCAGCACCAGAGTCAACAGTAACCGGCTGCAGAGGCGGTGAAGAAGGTCGCGGAGGGAACCCCGGAGGGGTCTCCAAGCGTGGTGCGCGGCGGTAGGCCGTCGAGGCGTCAGCAGGGACGTCACCCCCCTCAGCTGGGCCAGAGGTGTCGGAAGTGACCTCCAAAGGCTCAGCCAAGGGGGGGGGGTCTACCTGAGACACACCTGAAGGAGCAGGACCCTGAGGGGGGAGGGGGTCTACCGGGCGCAAGGAAGAGCGGCGGGGGGGGGGGGGGGAGGGGGGCAGCACGGTAGGGGAAGAGACGGTAGTACGGAACCGACTCGTCAAACGAGGAGGACAGAACACGGCGCGAGGTGGGGTGGTAAAACTGCCAACCAGGCGCGTCAGGGGGGAAGCCAAGGAAGACGCAGGGAACAGCACGGGAGGACAGCTTGTCCGCAGACAAGTCTCGGACAAAAGCCCGAGATCCCCAGACACGGAACGCAGACGCATCGCCAACCTTCCCCGTCCACCGCAGAGTGGGGGAGGTCTCCGGCAAGGTGACCCGAGGCTGAAGGTTGATCTGATGCGCTGCGTACTGAACCGCAAACGACCACAGAAAATGGGGAGCAGCCGCATGGATCATGGACGTACGAGCGACATCCATGACCATGCCAATGCGGCGCTCAGCAATCCCATTTTGCTGTGGAGAGGCCGGAAGCGTGAACGTCTGGCGGATGCCCTTCGCACGGCAGAAGGCCCGCAGAGGGCCGGAGGAAAACTCCCCACCTCTGTCAGAATGCAGACGCAGGACAGGAAAGTCCGAGCCGAAACTCTTCCTGAGCTGGAGACGAGCAGCGCGGATCCAGTCGATCAACACCTCAGTGACCTCATCCTTGCGGCGCAACCACCAGCAGGAAGTAGCGCTCGTGACCCTGTCCACGGACGTGGGCTGGGCCCCACACGTCCATGTGAAGAGTCTGCAGCGGAGCCTCTGTCGGCGGAAACTCGGAGGAGTGAGGAGCGGCGCGCTGCCGCCCCTCGACGCAGGGAACGCAGGTGGGGGCAGGCCCCGGAGGAAGGGGAGGGAGAGACCGGGGGAGACCAGAGACAAGGACACGAGAGGCTATGCCTTGGAGACAAGGCAGGGAGGGGTGACCAAGACGGTGGTGCCAGAGAAGAGTCTGGTGGGACAGGAGGCGACACGAGCAGGGGGCAGACTCAGGACCAGACCGAGACGCTGCAGCAAACACCTGACCCGACGCAGCTACCTGACCAGGCACAGCAACCGGAGGAGACTCGGTAGTCAGGGTGTACAGGCTCGACCCCGGCGTGGCCAAGTGTCGGCCCGTGTCTGCACACGTGCAGTGGGTCACCCGCTGACGAGCAGGGGTGAACTGGTCAACCCCCCCATCCTGTAGGTCAGCACCCGCCACCAAGTTCGTAGAGAACGAGGGGAGGTAAAGACCCGACAGGGAGCCAGACGGGACCGCTGGACATGGTAGTACAGTGGAGTAGTGGGCAAGAACAGGACCCCCAGAGGGGTCTGCTAGGGAGACCGCAACCGGCCGACTGAGCGGCGTAAGAGTGGTGCGGTCTCGAAAGAAGGAGCGGGAAGCACCCGAGTCAAGGGTGAAAGTGTGCGACGCCTGAGCAGACGTGGTACCGTAGAGAGCAGACTCACCAGCACCTGGGGCAGCAGACTCACTAGCACCTGGAGCAGCAGACTCACTGGCACCTAGAGCAGCAGCTGCACCGCCCGGGTCGGGCGGAACACTCAGGTAACAGTCACCGTCATCACTAGTAGACATAACATACATGGCAGCAAGGATAGCATCATAGTCAAGATCAAAGATAGCAACTCCCGACCTAAGCAGATCATGCCAGCGAGGGAGCTCAGTGGCGTCAGGGAACCGGAGACGCCAGGCGTCTGTCAGGCGGCCGAAGCAGCGCTGAGTGGTGTGCAAGCCGCCACACTGCTCCCCAGTGCGGTCACCAGTACGGAGGACGTACGTACAGGGACCAGCACCCCCAGGCCGCTGACGCCCAGCGTACCACTGGTGAAGCTGCTGGGGTGGCGGGGCCTCACGAGAGCGCTGCTGCTGCTGACGCTGGCCACCACCGAAGCCTCCTCGCTGCGCGGAGCCACCCCGACCAGCGCCACCGCCACCGCCGCCACCGCCGCCACCGCCGCCACCGCCGCCACCGCCGCCACCGCCACCTCCTCCACTCCCACCGCCGCCGCCGCCGCTGCCTCCGCCTCCACCGCTGCCACCAGAGCCCCCACCTCCGCCACCACTCCCACCTCCACCCCCACCCCCTCCGCCATCTCCACCGCAACCACCACCACCACCCCCGCCAGCTCCTCCAGCACCCTTGCCCCCCTTACCCTTGTTGTTGCGGCGCCTCCCACTAGGGGCAGACGTAGCGCCGACCGACTCAGTGCCAAGGAGGTCGACAGCAGCAGCAGAGGCAACAGAGGGCAAAAAAGGAACTGGGGAGCACCCCTCAAAGATAGGGGTACGAGGGTCACCTCGAGAGGCTCCTACAGCGACTATGCTCTGCTCAGCTGCAAGGAGCTCCTTCTCGAGGAGGTCAACGGTGAGAGTGGTAGGGCAGACAGCAAGGAAGTGGTCCCTGACCGAGCGAAGGGAGTCAGGGAGCCGGGTGACTAGGTAGTAGAGGGTGATGTACATGGGGGGGAGGTTCTGGGCACGGAACTCAGCAGGAAGCGCAGCGCGGTAGCGGACGTCACTAGTGCGAAGGTGCGTAATGAGGTCAGCGACTGTAGCAAAGGCGGCGAGGTCAGGGAAAAGGTACGGCAGCATGAGGCGGCTGAGAGCAGCAGAGGCAGACCTCAAAGTCTATCGCACGACCCTCAGCATCGAAGGTAAGAACAGCAGGACTAGCCATGGCAACAGTATGAGCAGGCTAGTAGTAGTAGTAGCAGTAGGGGCGCAGCTCGGCGGTGCGCTTACCAGGGGCTGGTGAGTAGAAGCCCGCGAGTGGTGGGGCAGGGCCGAGGCGCGCCAGGAGGATGGGGGGCCGCGACAAGGCGGGAGGGCAGGGCCGCGGCTCGGCTGCAGGGCAGGACCGGGACGGCGGCGGCGGCTTTCACGGCAGGGGCGGCGGCGGCTGGCACGAGAGCGGCGGCGGCGAACGGCCGTGACGGAAGCGGCAGCGTCAGCAGGGGCGACGGCAGCTGCTGCTGGGGCGATGAAGGGGCCGCTAAGGGGGGCCACGAAGGGGGGGGGGGGCGCAATGGGGCCGCGAAGGGCCGGGAGCGAGCCGCGAAGGGGCTGCAAAGGGGCCGCGAAGGGCCGCGTAGAGGCCGCGAAGGGGCCAGGAAGGGGGCCGTGAAGGGCCACGGGCTGGCACGGGTGGCGGCGATCGTGCGGCGGCGGGCCGGCACGGGCGGCGGCCGAAGGGGACGCGGTCGACGGCGCGCGGCGGTCGACGAGCGGCTAGGGAGCCGCGCTAGAGGCCGCACGAGGCTAGAGCGGGTTGCGCGCGGGCGGGGACGACGGCGCAAGCAGCTAGCGGGCCGCGCGCTGAAGAAAACGGGCCGCGCGCGGGCGGCTAGCGGGCTGCGCGGCCTAAAAACGGGCCACACAGGAGAAAGGAAGGGCGCGCGAGGGCGCTCTTGGAGCGAGGCGCACAAGGGCGCTAGGAAGGGACGGCGCGCGATGGCGCTTCGAGCGGAAACGGTGGGCCCTTAGGAACGGTCCTAGGTTCCTAACCTAGGCTCGTAATACCATGTGAAGAATGAGAGAAGTGTGTCAACTAGGAAGATTGGGAGTACAAGTAGGAAACCCTAGCATAGCATACCCCATATGGCTAAACCCACTGTAGCCTACAGAACTACAACATATAATGTTTGACAAGTACAAGTATATTGTACCCCCTAACGCTAAACCCGCTGTAGCCTACAGAACAGCAACATATATAATGTTTGACACACCCCCATAGGCAAAGTGGGGAAGAACAAGGGGTCACAAGACCAGTCAAGCAAAGCAAAGCAAAGCAAAGCTCAGGGTGGATCACAATGTCACCACACATTCCGAGCACAGGTTCAAAGGCCACAAGGCCAGTTCACATGCAGGATTATATATAAAGGCAAACAAGCAAAAGAAGATATATATAGATCACAGTACAAACAAAGTCAAGAGGTAAGCAGGTGAGGCCAGGTAGGCACAAGACCTAACATCGTACAAAAGCGCTGATGATCACAAGGCTGGAGTGCCTTGGTAAAGATATCAGCAGTGTTGGCCTGAGAGGCCACGTAAGCAAGGCGCAGCTGACCACGCTGCTGCAGCTCACGAGCAAGGAAGTAGCGAAGAGCAATGTGCTTCGTTCTGTGCTCCAGTCTGTGCTCCTGACACAAGGCCAGCATGGCCTTGTTGTCTACGTACAGAATTGGAGGAGAACGAGGCCGCTCTCCCAGGTCAGTCAGCAGGTAGGTGAGCCAGCGTAACTCCTGTGCAGCCATGGCTCCTGCGTAGATCTCAGCCTCACAGCTAGAGCTGAGAACAGACGACGAGCGGGTAGACCGCCACGAAACAGAGCCGGAACCAAGGCTGAAGGTGTAACCCTGTGATGACCGCTGCGTAGCCAGGTCGTCAACCCAAGACGCGTCTGCGTGACCTCTGCTCTTCAAGCACGAGCCCCATGCCCGACGTACTGCACAAGTAGCGCAACACCCTCTTCGCTGCAGCCATGTGCTCTGGTCGGTGTCTCCCAGGAGCAACATAGCGTGCCAAGATGCTAAGAGGGTATGCAAGGTCAGGTCGTGTGCAGGTCATCAGGTACATGAGGCAGCCAACAAGCTCTGGGTACGGGCCACTCGGCTCTACGGACTCATCCGAAGGCAGAGCTGAGAGCGAGTGGCGAGTAGACAGAGGAGTGGCCTGAGGCGAGGAGTACGTGAAGTCGAAGCGCTGAAGGACCTGCTGCACCATGTGTGACTGAGTCAGGGTAATGGTGCGCCATGCTCTTTCCCGGGTGATTTGCAAGCCGAGGTAGCTGCGCAGTTCACCCAGGTCAGTGCACGTGTGTCTCTTCTGCAGCTCGGACTTCACGTGGGCGAGTCCAGCAGTGTCAGCTGTAGCGAAGACCAAGTCGTCGACGTACACAAGGATGTAGAACGGCGGCAAAGAGGTGTCAGTGCAAAGAAAGAGCGACGGGTCGGCAGTAGAAGGAGCAAACCCAAGAGTCGCAAGTGTAGTCCTCAGTGTGTCGTGCCACTCACGGGGTGCCTGGCGGAGACCGTAGACTGGCCGCCGGAGGCTCCACTGGGTACCAGGAGGAAACGACCCAGTGAAGCCAGGTGGGCGGCGCAGCCAGATCTCCTCGTGCACGCTGCCCTGCAAGAAAGCTGTACTGAAGTCAAGAGAGTGAAGCTCGTAGTCGCGGTGAGCGGCTATGTGCAGCAGCACCCGAAGAGTGGTCATCTTCGGGGTGGGAGAGAAGGTCTGAAAGTAGTCAACTCCCTGCCGCTGACTGAAGCCTCGAGCCACGTAACGTGCCTTGAAGACACGCGGAGAACCCGGCGGCCGCTTCACCTTGAAAATCCACATGCCACTGACGATGTTCGCCCCAGGTGGGGGAACCTCGTCTACGTAGGTGCCTGTGGACTTTCAGGAAGCCATCTCTGCGTCCATGGCTGCCTGCCACTGAGAGGAGTAGGGACCCTCTATCGCCTCCGCGTAAGAGCACGGAGTCGGGATGTCTGGTGCATCCGGGTCTCCCTCAGGGGCAAGCAACGAGGGCAGAAGGTGAGGCAAAGCGGCAGCAAAACACTGGAACTCCTCCTGCCTGTCCTCAAGGACGTCCGTGCTAAGAGCACACTCACCCCCGACGGACGGAGGACAGACAGATTCAGACTCAGCAACAAGACTAGTGGCGTAGTCTAGACGACAGGCAGCAGCAAAGTCAACAAGTTCAGCGACCAAGGCAGACGCAGCAGTAGACTCAAACGACGGGTCAGTGACAACTGTATGCGTGACAGTAGGGTGCTGAGCACGAAACCTGTCAGACTCAGGGTCCGGAACGGCAGGTAGTGAGGACGCAGGGGGGGAAGGCAGAGGAGCAGACTGCGGAGCAGAGGAAGGACGACGGACTACGAGGTGTGCGCTGGGGACAGCCGGCTGACGCGAACGAGAAACACGACGACCGGTACGACCAGAACGAACAGGCGAGACAGGACGTGACGCAGGCTCACGACGCTCAGCAAGACTACCTGTCTGCTCAGTGTAAGGAGAAGGAGCAGGCAGCGGAGAGCCATGATGTAACGGGAGACCAGTAGACTACGGGAGGGTAAGAACCTGACGAAGAACAGAGTCAGGCTGCGGCAGAGACGACGGAGATGGCGGAGCGAAGAACAGTCGTGTCGGCGCAGCCGCACCAGCACCGGCAGCTCCAGCAGCTCCAGTGCCTCCAGCACCTCCAGCACCTCCAGCAGCTCCAGCCTCAGAGCCGGCACCTCCAGCGCCAGCACCTCCAGAACCAGCGTCACCAGCCCCAGACGCAGCACCTCCAGTCCCAGGGTCTCCAGCTACAGTATCTCCAACAGCGGCACCCCCAGACGCAGCACCCCCAGCCCCAGCAGCTCCAGTACCTCCAGTACGAGCACCTCCGGGACCAGCTACTCCATCACCTCCAGTAGACAAAGTACCAGCACCACTCCTAGCTCCAGGGACGTCAGCAGAAGTACCTCCAGCAGCAGAGCCCCGGGCTCCAGCAGCGCGACCCTGACGGCGACCGTACTAGTCGTGTAGCTGCTGTGAGGTGAGAGGCACACGCGGACGAAGGCGGCCACTCCAAGTAGGCCGCGCACCAGCAGTCCCAGTACCCTCAGGCGTCTCACCTCCAGACTCAGCACCCCCAGACTCCGCACACACAGGCTCAGCACCCCCAGACACAGCACCCCCAGGCGCAGGACCTCCAGTCTCCTCACACGCAGGCTCAGCACCCCCAGACTCCGCACCCCCAGACTCAGCACCCCCAGGCTCAGCACCACCCCCAACAGCACCAGAGTCAACAGTAACCGGCTGCAGAGGCGGCGAAGAAGGTCGCGGAGGGAACCCCGGAGGGGTCTCCAAGCGTGGTGTGCGGCGGTAGGCCGCCGGGGCGTCAGCAGCAACGTCACCCCCCTCAGGTGGGCCAGAGGTGTCGGAAGTGACCTCCAAAGGCTCAGCCAAGGGGGGAGGGTCTTCCTGAGACACACCTGAAGGAGCAGGACCCTGAGGGGGGAGGGGGTCTACCGGGGGGGGACCTGGCGTAAGGAAGAGCGGCGGGGGGGGAGGGGGGCAGCGCGGTAGGGGAAGAGACGGTAGTACGGAACCGACTCGTCAAACGTGACGTCCTGGGAGGAGAACATGGCACGAGGTGGGGTGGTAAAACTGCCAACCAGGCGCGTCAGGGGGGAAGCCAAGGAAGACGCAGGGAACAGCACGGGAGGACAGCTTGTCCGCAGACAAGTCTCGGACAAAAGCCCGAGATCCCCAGACACGGAACGCAGACGCATCGCCAACCTTCCCCGTCCACCGCAGAGTGGGGGAGGTCTCCGGCATGGAGACCCGGGGCTGAAGGTTGATCTGATGTGCCGTGTACTGAACCGCAAACGGCCACAGAAAATGGAGAGCAGCCGCATGGATCATGGACGTACGAGCGACGTCCATGACCATGCCAATGCGGCGCTCAGCAATCCCATTTTGCTGTGGGGAGGCCGGAAGCGTGAACGTCTGGCGGATGCCCCTCGCACGACAGAAGGCTCGCAGAGGGCCGGAGGAAAACTCTCCACCTCTGTCGGAGTGCAGACGCAGAACAGGAAAGTCCGAGCCAAAACTCTTCCTGAGCTGGAGACGAGCAGCGCGGATCCAGTCGATCAACACCTCAGTGACCTCATCCTTGCGGCGCAAGGGGAAGACTGTGGTGTAACGCGAGTAGTCGTCAACCACCAGCAGGAAGTAGCGCTCGTGACCCTGTCCACGGACGCGGGCTGGGCCCCACACGTCCATGTGAAGAGTCTGCAGCGGAGCCTCTGTCGGCGGAAACTCGGAGGAGTGAGAAGCGGCGCGCTGCCGCCCCTCGACGCAGGGAACGCAGGTAGGTTGTTGTGTGATGCTATCATTCGCAATCACGTCTGTCTGCCTCCCATCATGTATTCTTGCGTTGCATGCGTGGTGTGAGCGTGTGCAAGAATCTGTGTCTTGCGTGGTTTGAATTTTTTGAGTGTGTGTTATTGTGATCTGGCCTGAGCAGATATTTGAAGTGATTTTTCTGCTCAAGAGCTTTCCGACGAGCCAAGAATCGTCGCGATCGGAGCAATATCAAGAAAGTTACGAACGTTGGAGTTCGTATGCTTTCTGTACTTTGGTTGCGGCGACTATGGGAAGTTGTGGGGTTTGCTCCATAAGGGGTACAGACTTTTGAGGGTTGGGAAATTCGAACCCATCACTGTAGATTGCTGCCATGTGGTTGGGAGAAGCCAAACCAGGTTGGCAAGTGTGGCCAAGTGGGGTGAGGTGGATGGCATGGGTTGGGAATGGGACAAATGTCAAAGTTGGGTTGCCTATGGGGAAGGGAATTGTGTGGCATGGGGTTTCCTTGGTTGGGGACTCTCTTGGGACCTTCCCTCTCGTCCTCCTCTTCTCTCCTACCTGGTTTAGTGCTACTCTAACTCTTGTATGTGCTACTTGTGGATCTTTGTGAGAACTCTTGTGATTGAGTTAATCTCTGTGGCAGCATACCCCCTAGTGCGCCGAAAATCATAACTCGAGATTTACTCCACCTATTGGCACGATTCAAATTGTGAAATATAGCTACGGTCTATAGCTACAATATACTCGAGTTTGAGAGAATTCTATTTTCGTCGACGGCGTTTCTTGTGAACACGACTTTTCTGTCCAGAAATTGAGACCTACGATTTTGAGAATTTTGGACTCCTATTCTTCGTAGACTCGATCCTTAATCTCTAACACAGGTAGGGGCAGGCCCCGGAGGGAGGGGAGGGAGATACTGGGGGAGACCAGAGACAAGGATACGAGAGGCCATGCCTCGGAGACGAGGCAGGGAGGGGTGACCAAGGCGGTGGTGCCAGAGAAGAGTCTGGTGGGACAGGAGGCGACACGAGCAGGGGGCAGACTCAGGACCAGACCGAGACGCTGCAGCAAACACCTGACCCGACGCAGCTACCTGACTGGGCACAGCAACCGGAGGAGACTCGGTAGTCAGGGTGTACAGGCTCGACCCCGGCTGACGGGTAAACGTGGCCAAGTGTCGGCCCGTCCGAGCACACGTGCAGTGGGTCACCCGCTGACTCGCAGGAGTGAACTGGTCAACCCCCCCATCCTGTAGGTCAGCACCACTCACCAAGTTCGTAGAGAACGAGGGGAGGTAAAGACCTGACAGGGAGCCAGACGGGGCCGCTGGACACGGTAGCACAGTGGAGTAGTGGGCAAGGACAGGACCCCCAGAGGGGTCTGCCAGAGAGAGACCGCAACCGGCCGACTGAGCGGCGTGAGGGTGGTGCGGTCTCGAAAGAAGGAGCGGGAAGCACCCGAGTCAAGGGTGAAAGTGTGCAACGCCTGGTATCTGAGAGAGCAGACTCACCAGCACCTGGAGCAGCAGACTCACTAGCACCTGGAGCAGCAGACTCACTAGCACCTAGAGCAGCAGCTGCACCGCCCGGGTCGGGCGGAACACTCAGGTAACAGTCACCGTCATCACTAGTAGACATAACATACATGGCAGCAAGAATAGCATCATAGTCAAGATCAAAGATAGCAACTCCCGACCTAAGCAGATCATGCCAGCGAGGGAGCTCAGTGGCGTCAGGGAACCGGAGACGCCAGGCGTCTGTCAGGCGGCCGAAGCAGCGCTGGGTGGTGTGCAAGCCGCCACACGGCTCCCCAGTGCGGTCACCAGTACGCAGGACGTAGGCACAGGGACCAGCACCCCCAGACCGCTGACGCGCAGCGTACCACTGGTGAAGCTGCTGGGGTGGCGGGGCCTCACGAGAGCGCTGCTGCTGCTGACGCTGGCCACCACCGAAGCCTCCCCGCTGCACGGAGCCACCCCGACCAGCGCCACCGCCACCGCCGCCACTGCCACCGCCGCCACCGCCGCCACCGCCACCTCCTCCACTCCCACCGCCGCCGCTGCCGCTGCCTCCGCCTCCACCGCTGCCACCAGAGCCCCCACCTCCGCCACCACTCCCACCTCCACCCCCACCCCCCCCGTCGCCTCCACCGCCACCACCACCACCCCCGCCAGCTCCTCCAGCACCCTTGCCCCCCTTGCCCTTGCCGCTCTTGCGGTGCCTCCCGCTAGGGCAAACGCAGCGTCGACCGACTCGGTGCCAACGAGGTCGACAGCAGCAGCAGAGGCAACAGAGGGCAAAAGGGGAACGGGGGAGCACCCCTCAAAGAAAGGGGTACGAGGGTCACCACGAGAGGCTCCTACAGCGACTATGCTCTTCTCAGCTGCAAGGAGGTGCTCCTCGAGGAGGTCAACGGTGAGGGTGGTGGGGTAGAGAGCGAGGAAGTGATCCCTGACCGAGCGAAGGGAGTCAGGGAGCCGGGTGACTAGGTAGTAGAGGGTGATGTACATGGGGGGGGGGGGGGGGGTCTGGGCGCGGAACTCAGCAGGAAGCGCAGCGCGGTAGCGGGTGTCACTAGTGCGGAGGTGCGTAATGAGGTCAGCGACTGTAGCAAAGGCGGCGAGGTCAGGGAAAAGGTACGGCAGCATGAGGCGACTAAGGGCAGCAGAGGCAGGGGAGGAGTAGCGCGCAACGACAGCGTCGTACAAGGTCTTAGCACTCTTGTACTGACTAAAGTGCGCGCGCTCAGTGGACGGCAGGTGACTACGCACAGCAAGACGGGCAGCAGCATCGCGTGTGGTCCACTGTGAGCGAACAGTACTGTCAGCATCGACAGCAAAGGCAGGAGAGGCACCAGACGTGAGATCGAACAGCAATAGACCGTCTTTGCTATCACACTGCAGGAAAAGCTGCAGATCATCGAGCCAGACCTCAAAGTCTATCGCACGACCCTCAGCATCGAAGGTAAGAACAGCGGGAGTAGCCATGACAGCAGCAGCAGCAGGCTAGCAGGAGCGGTAGCAGGGCAGTGCTCACCAGTGGCGAGAAGGGCAGGCGTACGACGGCGGCAACGGCCAAGCTGCTACCACTGCAGGGCGAGGGCTCCGCGGCAGCTGCAGGGGCGGCTGCTCCAGGGGCCAGGGGCGGCTGCTGCAGGGGCGGCTGCTCCAGGGGCCAGGGGCGGCTGCTGCAGGGGCGGCTGCTCCAGGGGCCAGGGGCGGCTGCTGCAGGGGCGGCTGCTCCAGGGGCAGGGGCGGCTGCTGCAGGGGCGGCTGCTCCAGGGGCCAGAAGCGGCTGCTGCAGGTGCGGCTGCTCCAGGGGCCAGGGGCGGCTGCTGCAGGGGCGGCTGCTCCAGGGACCAGGGGCGGCTGCTGCAGGGGCGGCTGCTGTAAGGGCGGCTGCTCCAGGGGCTAGTGGCGCGGGTTAGGGCAGGGCACCGCGGCGGGTCCCGCAGGGGTGTCGCGACGAGCGGGGGCGACGCCCAGGTCCCATTGGGGCGTTGCGACGCACAGGAGCCGCGCCTCGCGGGTCCCGCAGAGGCGTCGCGACGAGGCGGGGGCGACGCACGGGTCCCGCTGAGGTGTCGCGACGAGGCAGGGGCGACACCCGGGTGGCGACGGGGCGGGGCTGCGACTAGCGACGGGGCGGGGCCGCTACGGGCAACAGGGCGGGGCCGCGAAGGGGGCCGCCAAAGGGCCGCGAAGGGGGCCTCTAAGGGGTGGCCGCGAAGGGGCCGCTAAGGGGTCGTGAAGGGGGCCGCTAAGGGGGGGGCTGCGACGGGCCTCAGGAGCAGGGCAGGCCGCTAAGGGGCCGCGAAAGGGTAGGGCACGTCAGAGCGCGAAGCGCGCTTCGGGCAGGTTAGGAAAAAAAATATTTTAACGGTGGGCCCTTAGGAAGAAACGGTCCCACTAGGGAACCCATTATTATATCATGGGAAGAAAGAGGAATGTTTTGACTAGCAAGAATGGGAGTACAAATATGAAACCCTAGAATATTGTACCCCCTAAGGCTAAACCCACTGTAGCCTACAGAACAGCAACATATATAATGTTTGACAACGAACTGCTGCACGTCTGCTGCCATCCGAGGCCAGTAGTAATACTTTGCTATTCCCGCTAACGTCTTGTTGCTCCCGAAATGTCCCGCGTATGGTACGTCGTGAAACTCCTCCAATAGGATCTGCCGTAGCAAGGCGTAATTCGGTACCCAAATCCTTCCTGAACCCTTCCTTGTCGCTAAGTCTTTCTCCCACTGTAACAGTTTATGTTTTTCTGTCGTTGCTATTTCGCCGTCCACGGAGTACCCATGTTGGAATAGACCCTTGAGCAGAGGGTTCATCCCGTCGAGCTGGATGCCTGCTACATGACCTGGGCGGCTCAACGCGTCTGCCTTGTTGTGTAGCCCGGGTTTGTAGACGATGTCGTAGTGGAAGTGGGTCTTTAAGAAGTCCATCCACCGCACCTGTCGTCGTGAAAGCGTCGGCTGCGACTTCAGGTATTTGAGGCTGCAGTGGTCAGTATAGACTGTGGTCTTGGCTCCCTCTAGGTAACACCTCCATGCCTTGAAGGCTGTGACTATCGCTAAGGCTTCCTTGTCGTGAATGGGGTAGTTTAGTTCTGCTCCGTGTAGCTTCTTACTGAGGTAGGCGATGGGCTGCAAACCGTTCCCGTGATCCTGCATCAGTACTGCTCCGACTGCCAATTCACTAGCGTCTGCTTCAACTATGTAGTCCTTCTCGGGGTTCGGTATGATGAGTATTGGCGCTATGGTCAGTGCTGTCTGTAGCTGTTCCATGGCTTGCTGATGAGGAGTACCCCATTTGAAGGGCGTGTCCTTTTTTAGTAGGTCTGTCAGTGGCGCAACTATCTTAGCGTACTGCGGCACAAACCTGGTTTAGTAGTTGACGAAGCCGAGGAACTGCTGCAACTCCTTCACGTTCTCCAGAACTTTCCACTTTTTAACGGCTTCGATTTTCCGCGGGTCCACGTGTACGCCCTCGGCACTCACCATGTGCCTGAGAAACTGCACCTTCTTTAGTGTGAAGTCTCTCTTTGACATCTTCACGTAGAACTTGTTTTTTCGTAGGATCTCGAACACCTTCCGCAGATGCTCCACGTGCTCCTTCATGTTCTTGGAGTAGATGAGAATGTCGTCCAGGTACACTACTACGCACTCGTCCAGCAGGGGTCGTAGGATGTGGTTCATCTCCGCCTGGAACGTCGCTGGTGCGTTGCAGAGTCCGAACGACATCACCAAGTATCTCGTACGGAACGCCGTCTTGTGGATCGAGTTGTCCGCCATCTTAATCTGCCAGTAACCCTACCGTAGGTCCAGCTTCGAGAAGACTGTTGCTCCACGCAGTTGGTCCAGTAAGTCGTCTATTGCCGGTATGGGATGTTTGTTCTTGGCTGTCTGTTTGTTCAGTGCGAGGTAGTCCATGCACATCCGTAAACTGCCGTCTGGTTTTGGTGTGAAGAGAACTAGTGCTTTGTAGGGAGAGGTGGATAGGCGGATCAGTTGTCTGTCCAGTAAATACTCGATCTGTTTTTTCATGTCTGTCAGTTCGGTCGGACTCAGTCGGTATGGTGCACGTGAGACGGGTTTTGCACCTAGTTCTTCCACGATCTCCTGCTCGTGGGTTCGTGCTGGAGGTACGCCTGCAGGTAGGTCGTCGGGCATTATATCTTTGTACCGTCCACCATTGTTGCTGCGAATTGGGTCTCCTCCGCCTTCTCTCCAATTTTCTCCAATGTTCCGCGGTCGCACACCGAGTGAGATGCACCGCTGTCCACCAGTGCCTGGAGGCGTCGCCCATTGCATAACACCTCGAGGAGTAGTGGTTTCTGCTGCGCTGAGTAGCCAAAGAGGGTCTCATTAATAGGATCATAGGGTACATCAAAATGAATACCTTCCCTATTTCCTATACCCAACTCTGCACTTTCCAACTTCACCTGGGGGGTAGGAGGATTTTTCCGAGGCTTGTATAATTTCTCCTGAGCCTGGATGTCTCCTTTAAGCCGCTGTGTAAGTTTCACCTGTGGGCAACAGGGAGCCTCAGCACTACGCTGCGGAGAGAGAATGTTAACTCCACGGAACGCACGACCCTTTTCTACGCTCCGTAGTACTTTGCCCAACTTCTCAGGTACCTGAATAATTTCTAAAGGCTTTTTCTTGGCCTCTAAATCTCCCCTGAAAGTTTCAAAGGCTTGAAATATTTTTATAGGATCTTTATAGGATAGCAGCGCCCCGCTACGGCAGATCCTATTGGAGGAGTTTTATGACACACCATACGCGGGACATTTCGGGAGCAACAAGACGTTAGCGGGAACAGAAAAGTATTACTACTGGCCTCGGATGGCAGCAGACGTGCAGCAGTTCGTCACCTCCTGCGACACGTGCCAGCGGATGAAGAGTAGCAAGCAGAAGAAAGCAGGGTTACTTCAGCCTCTACTCGTGCCGTAGCAGCCATGGTGGGTCGTTAGTCTCGACTTCATCACAGGACTTCCCTCGACCTCACGGGGACATGATTCCATCCTCGTAGTGATCGATAAGTTCTCCAAAATGGGTCACTTCATTCCGACCAACGCCACAGCTACTACTGAAGCAACTGCTCGACTCTTCTTTGACCGCATCATCACCATCCACGGCATCCCCGCTACACTCATCTCAGATAGAGACCCAAAATTCACGAGTAAGTTCTAGAAGGAGCTTATGGGATTGTTGGGGACTAAGCTTGCGATGTCTTCAGCATACCATCCCCAGACTGACGGACAGACGGAGCGACTCAATCAGGTGGTTGAACAGTTACTGCGCACAACTTGCAAAGACGACATCAGCCACTGGGACACACAGTTACCGACCTTAGAGTTCGCTTACAACAACGCCTCGCATGCGGCCACAGGGAAAACTCCTTTCTTCCTGTGTTACGGACGAGAACCACTCACACCACAGCAACCAACCACACCGGCACACGTCCAAGCCGCACACGACTTCGTCACCACCATGCAGCAGCTATGGGAGAAGACTCAGCGACGTCTCACCACGATGCAGAACTCCTAGAAGCAGTATGCCGATCGCCAACGACGAGATCACTCAGTAGCAGTCGGAGATCAGGTGCTTCTCGACACACGCAACTTGAACCTGTCTCACCTACCATCCAAACTCCGCCATCGCTTCTGTGGTCAATTTCTCGTGGAGGCACAGGTGACACCAGTTACATTCCGCTTGTGCTTACCAGATGCATAGAAGCTTTACAATGCTTTCCATGTTCAGCTACTGAAGCCCTACAAGGACCCCAACCAACAGTTCCAGGGACGGCAGCTACCGCCGCCACCACTTGTACTCGTACAGGATGAACCAGAGTACGAGATCGAGCGTGTTCTCACTCATCGGCGCCGCGGCGGCAAGACCCTCGAGTTCCTGATACGCTGGAAGGGTTATAACCCCACTGAGGACAGTTGGGTACCCGAAGCTGTTTTGGGCAACGCACGCCGTGCTCTCAAGGACTATCTTGTCAAGCAGGGTGTCTCTCACGCCACCCAGCTTTGAGGGGGGAACGTTTGAGAGTACGACGGCTTATGCTTGTTATTCATGCTTGCTTTTATTTCCTTACGCTATTCCTAGCTTAGGTTTATTTTCTGCATGCATGAATTGCTTGAATTCCTAGGTTCGTTGCTTTACTATAGTTATTATAGTTATAGGCACCGAACCAGGTTACGTGTACCGAACTCAAGCTTATTCGGTTGCCACCGAATTGCTTTCTACCGAGTTCGGGAAGGTTCTGTTCGGGACGCTTCGCGACCCTCAGAACATTTGCGTAACACCTGGGTTACCTGCCTTGTGTCGAGCCTATATATAGCCTCGTGTTGTACCCAGGTGATCATTCAATTCACATTCTCTTTTCTGAGCTCGATCCTAGATCCTCACAAAGACAGCGACGCACACTTGATGCGCCGACTCGACCAGGAGACTGCGGCACCTCCGTAGACGAACTCGTAGCCGCCCATGCTTGTCTGGTTCTGCTTGTCGCATGCGTCGTCGGCATCAACATAGCTGACGAGCTCCAGCGACTCAGGTCCACCACCGAACTCCAAGGCGATGCCACGAGTGTTGGCGAGGTAGGTGAGGCAGCGGTCGACCTCGCGCCAGTGCTGGTCGCTCCTCACCATGAGGCCGCTCCTCCACTTGCTGCAGGCGAAGGCGATGTCTGGCCTCGTCGTCGTCGCCGCAAATTGTAGCGAGCTGACCTTCTGCTGGTACTCCTCCTCCTGGCGTTCCTGCGCCTCCTTGTCATCAAACGTTAGCTCGATGTAGGCGTCGACAGAGACCGTAGTCTTTGGGGTGCGCCCGGTCTGCTCTTCGTTGATGAGCCGCCTGCGCAACTTGTTGGCGGAGCCCTGCTGGTGCAGCCACAGCTTCCTTGCATGCTTGTCACGCACGATCTGCAGGCTGAGATACCTCTCCATCGGCGAGATCTCGCGTAGCTCGAAGGCGGCATCCAGCAGCTCCTTCAGCTCTTTCAGTACCGTGGTGCTGCTGTTGGCGGCGAGCAGGTCGTCGACGTAGATCAACAACCAGCAGGCCACTCCGTCGTCACCGACCTTGAAGTAAACGGCCTCGTCGACCTGGCTCTTCTTCCAGCCAGCGCCGACCAGCACGTTGCTGAGCGCCTTGTACCACAGCAGCGGCGACTGCTTCAGCCCATACAGGCTTTTCACAGCTTGCACACCCGGCCGATCATGTTGTAGTCCAATTGGTACATGTACAATACTTAGTCCGGCTTGCTCTCGAGGAAGGCGTTCTTCATGTCGAGCTGCATCAGGTTCAGGTCGAGGACGGCGACGATGCTAAGGAAAACGGGTTCTCTGCGTGACGCAGCTGCTCTCCAATGCATACGCTTTGCCGTAGTCGGCGCCGTACACCTGTGTGAAGCCCTTCACGACCAGCCTCACCTTCTCTCAGGCGACCGTGTCATAGACGTGGTACTTGGCCATCAACACCCACCGGTTCTTCATGATGTTGACCCCGCGCGGACGGTCGACCAGCTCCTAAGTCCCCATGCCCATGACGGTCGTCCATGGTGGCTTTCACCGCCGTGCCCTTCCATCTCGCCAACGCCTCCTTCACCGTCGTTGTCGCGATGTCCCAACTGTGCACGAGGGAAGAGTGAGGGAAGAGGCGAGGGGGTTGGTGTTGAACTATATTTATATTTGTTGTTTATAATTGTCTGCAGTGTAGAGTGTAGCACATCCCAATCTGCTGTAGGTGGTGCACCATGCTTCTCCTTGCTATATCTTGTACTCATCATTCTTAGTGAACCTCCTCCTTTGCTTAACTCTCTATTGCCTAGCTAGGTAAACCCTAGCTATGGCTCTTTCATACTAGCTACAATCTTGACATGGTATCAGAGCGGTTACGCTCCTGGCCTGTGGGCCCGCCTGCTTCCGCTGCCTTCCTGTGTGTCGCGCGTCCCGTGGCGCGCGATGTTCGTTTTTTCTTCCCGTCGCACGCTCGGGGCACGCGGCGGTTTTCTGCCCGCCGTGGCCCCGAGCCTCGCGGCGGTTTCCTCCCTCGTGCGTCACCCCGGGGACCCGCGCTTCCCCCCCTCCCGTCGACCGCCCCGTCGCCCGTCGAAGCGCCCCCCGTCGCCCGTCACGGAGCCCGCGGACCCGCGCGTCGCCCCCCGTCGCCCGACGCGGCCCGCGCGACCTGCGCCAGGCCCGCGCGCGGCCCGTACGGGCTGCGCCAGGCCCGCGCGCGGCCCGTACGGGCTGCGCCAGGCCCGCGCGCGGCCCGTACGGGCTGCGCCAGGCCCGCGCGCGGCCCGTACAGCCCGCGCGCGGCCCGTACGGCCTGCGCCAGGCCCGCGCGCGGCCCGGGCAGCTTGCCCCCGTGCCGCACGCGGTCTCCCGAGCCGTCCCCCACGCCGTCCCCCGTGCTCCTGCCCCGTGTCACCCGGTTTAGGGTTTTGGGGTGGCGAGTGTGGGGGTGGCGGTTATGGGGGTGCAGGGTATGTGCGCTGTCCCTTATTCCTCCTCCTCCTCCGTCTCGCACTACTGCAGCTGTCGGTGAGGTGGGTGGGTGTGTGGGAGCCGCAGGTTTAGGGTTTAAGGGGGGTGTCGTGCGAGTTGAGCTAGGGGTGCGAGTTGAACTATATTTATATATGTTCTTTATAATTGTCTGCAGTGTAGAGTGTAGCACATCCCAATCTGCTGTAGGTGGTGCACCATGCTTCTCCTTGCTATATCTTGTACTCATCATTCTTAGTGAACCTCCTCCTTTGCTTAACTCTATCTTGCCTACCCTAGCTATGGCTCTTTCATACTAGCTACTATCTTGACAGTTGGCAAGCAAAATGGTGAGATAATCATGGCGGGGGGGTAACCAAGCGTGGTTGGGGAAGGCTGCAGGACGGGGGAAGCGATAGGGTGGGGCGAGGCGAAGTGGAGAAACAAGAGCGGAAGGGCAGCACACACTGGGGCCTCTACGGGTGCTTCAAAGCATGCGTATGGGTGGCCATGGGGAGGGAGACTTGGGGAGGGAGACTTGGCCAGGTAGACTTGGGGAAGGGAGACTTGGAGAAGGGGATGGAGAAAATGGTGGAAAGGGGGGGGTAAGGGAGGGAGAATGGAGGGGAGGGGACGGGAGGGGAGGGGAAGGCAAGGTGGGAAAAGTAGTGTGAGGGTGGGATGCGTGATGCTCGCTTGTGAGGGCAGCGCGCGTCATGCTCGCTTGTGAGGGCAGCATGTGTGATGCTGGCTTGTGAGGGCAGCACGTGTGATGCTGGCTTGTGAGGACAACACGTGTGATGCTGGCTTGTGAGGGCAGCACGTGTGATGCTGGCTTGTGAGGGCAGCACGTGTGATGCTGGGCTTATGAGGGCAACACGTGTGATGCTGGCTTATGAGGGCAACACGTCTGATGCTGGCTTGTGAGGGCACCACGTGTGAAGCTGGCTTGTAAGGGCAGCATGTGTGATGCTGGCTTGTGAGGGTAACACGTGTGATGATGGCTTGTGAGGGCAGCACGTGTGATGCTGGCTTGGCTCGAGGAGGAAACGAAGTTCTGGGCGCGGGAGAGAGGAAGCAAGGAAGTTTCATGAAAGCATATTCGGTCACGGGATTCAAACACTAATTTTGTTTAGGGACGGACTGCAGTCAAAAAGCCGTCGCACCATCGAATAGCTGATCGAGGCAATTTGCAAGAAAATTTCGTGCCTTGCAGTCCCTGCATGCTGGCTGACTTGCAGTCGTGCTTTAAGTAGCACGATCAAAATTTGAGGAGATCGAGCAAATGGCGCGAGCAGCAGAGAGCAGGCAGACAGGCAGAGCGAGAGGTGGGGAGGCAGAGAGGCGGAGAGTAGGAGATGCAGGGAGAAGGAGAGGCGATGAGGCAGAGGGACGGAGAGGATAACCTAGTGCAGGCAGTCGACAGGGCTCCACGTGGTGACGTCCGTGTCGTATTGATTGCGAAACATGGTGGCGACGACAAGGTGATGTGTGCAACAGCTAAGTCTAGGCGATGGTAGAATTGAAGGTCTTCCGCACCAGAATTTACAGATTGGAGGTAGGTATTTCGAAGATTTTTGTCAACAAGTGAAGGAATTTTGCACCAGAAGAAAGAGATTGGAGGTAGGTATTTCGGAGATTCGTGTCAACGAGTGGATTTAGGAGGGGATTGAAAAGGAAGGAATAATGCGGAGCATGAGAAACCTTGATAAGCAGCCAGACCATATCATAAAGTTGTCACAAATAACTATTAGCTTTAATAGCTTTTGTTAGGTCTTACTTCAAAAAGGTTAGCTAACAAATCTCATTGTTGAATCCACCATTCATAAGTTTCAAATGCGTTTTATATTGAGGGCAGATTTAACTTTAATGAATTTATTGGATATATGTTAGCTAAATATTGGGCAAGTATATGGAAGGGGATTGATAACTGCTAGTGACATAAAATATAAATAGTGTTGCAATAACAAGGGCGTACTTACCGTATGATCTAAGAAAATGAAGCCCTATGCATGTTAGCGAGGGACACATGCTAGCTGGGGATCTTGGAATTTGAGGCTCGGCACAGGTTCGGGTGCGCCAAGGTTGATATGGGAATGAGGTAGCCTTGGGAGGTGAGGACTTCGGGCCTAGCCTGACATCCCCGTTGCCTCTTCCTCCTACACCTAGCGAACCAAGACTCCCCCAACCTCCGTAAAATTTTCACTACAGTTCACTGACGGGGTTTAGTTATCAAACTTACTGAACCGTACAGAAACAGCTTGGGAAAGAAAATTATCGTAATATACCTTATGGGGAACTTTTGAGCTCTAAATCACGACCTGAGCAACCCAAACACCTTTCCATCGGCTCCAAATATGAGGATTGAGGATCGAGTTCAGGATTGAAGGATGAGATTTGATTGATTCACCTGGGTACAACACGAGGCTATATATAGTCTCAACACAAGTCCGATAACCCAGGTGTTATGCGAATGTATTGGACGTCGCGAAGCGTCCCGAACAGAACCTTCCCGAATTTGGTAAAGGGCAATTTGCTGGCAACCAAAAAGACTAGAATTTAGTACACGCAACCTCGTTCGGTGCTATAACTATAATAAGATACAGGAAAGCACCTAACCTAGGGAATCAAGCATAAACTTGCATAAAGAATAGATTTAACCCTTCTAGCATATCAGAATCTCAAGGGAACAATGGCTTGAATGCAGAGAAAATGGCGTGGGTAAAAGGAGAGACAATGAAGGACGGAGGGGCAGGGGCGAGAGTAAGAGCAAGGGGGCAGCATTGCAGGTGGTATCAGGGGCAGGTGTAGCTGCAAACGAAGGACGGCTAGAAGAGGGTCCCTGCACCGGCAGAACGAGACGCCTTCACCAAGGAGGTGCACAGCAAGCTAGGCCACTATAGGCCCTTGCACATGCAGCAGCTGCTGCAAACAGGGTGCTGGTGGGCAGGCATGCGAGAGGAAGTAAAAGAGTGGTTAGAAAAGTGTGAACTATGCTGCAGAAACAAAAAAGCCTCGTTGCTGCAGCCGCTGGACATCATGGAGCTGGGATATTGTTGGTTGCTAGACGGAAAGGGTGAGCTACCAATGTCTAGGTGGGGAAGGAAGTGTATAGTGCTTATGATTGAGCACGAGTGAAACAAATGGTCCGACCAGGCTTGATGCATGCGGAGAGGTGCTCACGGATCAGGGGATCGAGTTTCAAGGGGCGTTCGCAGAGCTGCTGGCCATCCAGCACCCCACCACCTCCAGGTTTCACCCGCAGAGTGATGGTCTGATTGGTTGACTAGTGCAGACAGTGAAGAAGGGTTTGAGGGTGTTGGTGCAACCCTACGGTTTGCACTCGGCTTGTTGTCCGTGTGCGTGTGCGTGCATGCGTGTGTGCATGGAGTGGTATGAGTGCATGAAATAAATATATATTGTTAAACTGTATTATGCTTGTAGGCTGTAGTGGGGTAGCCAATATGGGGTACAACCCCAACTAGGGTTTCATATTTGTACCCAAACTTCTGCTAGTTCAATCATTCTTGCCTAGCTATTCTGATATGGTATTCAGAGCAGGAGGTCCCTAGGACCTACCGACCGTTTTTTTAAGGGCCCACCACCGCTCGCATGCGGTTACCACGCTACCCCGTGCCCTAGCCTCGTAGCGCCCTCGTGCGCCCTCGTTAGCGCCCTCGCGCGCCCCTCGTTAGCGCCCTCGCGCGCACCCTCGTTAGCGCCCTCGCGCGCCCCTCGTTAGCGCCCTCGCGCGCCCCTTGCTAGCGCCCTCGCGCGCCCCTCACTAGCGCCCTCGCGCGCCCCTCGCAGTGTCGCCCGCCCGCCGAGCCGCCCGCTCGCAGCCCGCTCGTCCTGCTGCCCGCTTCGCAGCCCGCCCGCCCGCTCGCTGCCCGCTTCGCGGCCCGCCCGCCACGCAGCCCGCCCGCCCGCTCGCTGCCCGCTTCGCGGCCCGCCCGCTTCGCAGCCCGCTCGCCCGCTCGCTGCCCGCTTCGCGGCCCGCCCGCCCGCTCGCTGCCCGCTTCGCGGCCCGCCCGCTTCGCAGCCCGCTCGCTCGCTGCCCGCTTCGCGGCCCGCCCGCTTCGCAGCCCGCCCGCCCGCTCGCTGCCCGCTTCGCGGCCCGCCCGCCTCGCAGCCCGCTCGCCCCGCTGCCCGCTTCGCGGCCCGCCCACTTCGCAGCCCGCCCGCCCGCTCGCTGCCCGCTTCGCGGCCCGCCCGCTTCGCAGCCCGCTCGCCCCGCTGCCCGCTTCGCAGCCCGCCCGCCCGCTCGCTGCCCGCTTCGCGGCCCGCCCGCTTCGCTGCCCGCTCGCAGCGCCGCCCGCCCGCCCGCTACCTGCTTCGCAGCGCCGCCCGCTTGCTGCGTCCCCTCTGCTGCTGCCGCTGCTCTGCTGTGCCCTCACGCCTGAGCTATGGCCTCTATTCGCGTTCTTTCCTTCGATGCTGAGGGCCGTCCCGTGCAGTTCACTTCCTGGCTCGACGACCTGCAGTTGTATCTTATGAGCAATAGCACGGACCACATCTCCCTCTATGACTACGCGTCTGGTGCTGCCGCTGCTCCTGCTGCCACAGCCGAGCTTAGTGTTCGTTCCCACTGGCAGACTCGTGACGCAGCTGCTCGCCTAGCCATTCGTAGTCACCTGCCGCTAGCTGAGCTCGAGCATTTTGGCGACTGCAAATCCGCTAAGGCCCTGTACGATGCTGTCGTTGCTCGCTACTCCTCGCCTGCCACAGCCGAGCTTAGCCGCCTCATGCTGCCGTACCTGTTCCCCGATCTGTCCACCTTTACTACAGTCGCCGATCTTATCACCCACCTTCGCACTAGTGATGCTCGCCTGCGTGCCGCCCTTCCCACCGAGTTCTGCGCTAAGAACCCCCCTCCACTGTACTGGACACTCCACTTCATAGTCACCCGTCTCCCTGACACCCTCCGCTCAGTTCGAGACCACTTCCTTGCTCGCTGTCCCACTGAGCTCACAGTCGCCCTCCTAGAGGAGCAGCTGCTCGCGGCCGAAAAGAGCATTGTAGCTGTTGGTGCTGCTCGTGGCGCTCCTCGCACCCCCATCTTTGAGGGGTGTTCTCCCTCTCCCCTCGCTCCCTCCTACGCTGCTGCTGCTGCTGTTGACTTCCTTGGTGCTGAGTCTGTTGGCGCTGCTTCTGCTCCTGGTGGGAGGCGCCGCACCGGCAAGGGCAAGGGGGGCAAGGGTGGTGGTGGTGGCGCTGGGGGGGGAGGAGGTGGGGGAGGTGGGGGGGGAGGCGGTGCTGGAGGGAGCGGTGGCGGGAGCGCTGGTGGGAGTGGGGTCGGTGGTGGAGGCGGGGGCGGCGGCGGAAGCAGTGGCAGTAGTGGCGGCGGCGGCGGTGGCGGCGGTGGCGGTGGTGGCGGTGGTGGCGGTGGCGGTCGGAGCGGTGGTAGTGGTGGCGGCGGCGGTCGGAGTGGAGGCACTGGCTCGGGCCAGAGCTCCCAGCAGCAGCAGCGTCCCCAGACGACCCAGCAGCTTCGTGAGTGGCTTGCTCAGCGTGGGACGTCGGGGGGCAGTGGCCGCTGTTCTTATGTCATTCGCACAGGTGACCGCAAGGGACAGACGTGTGGGAGGTTCCACACCCCGTACCGCTGCTTCTCCCGCCTTGACGACGCTTGGCGTGAGGAGATGGGCGCGGATGTTGAGCGCCCCCGCTGGGCTGAGCTCATGAGGGCTGGTGTTGATGTCTTTGCTCTTGACTATGATGCTATTATTGCTGCCATGTATGCATTGTCTGTTAGTGCTGAGGGAGACTGTTACTTGTGTGTGCCGCCTGACCCAGGTATAGAGCCCGCTGCCCTGGGTACTAGTGAGTCTGCTCTCTCTGGTATGGTGCCCCCTGTACTTGCTCCCCCCAGTGCTGTCCTGGCTGGTTTCGAGTCTGCTCTCTCAGGTACAGCACCCACAGAGACTGCTCTCTCAGGTACCGCACCGGCTGAGGCCTGTCACACCTTCACCCTTGACTCAGGTGCTTCCCGTTGCTTCTTTCGTGACAGTACTGAGCTCACACCGCTTCCTGCACCGGTCCCAGTCTCCTTGGCTGACCCCTCTGGGGGCCCAGTCCTTGCCCAGTCCACCACTGTCCTCCCTTGTCCGGCGGTTCCGTCTGGCTCGTTGTCGGGTTTCCACCTCCCCTCGTTCTCGACGAACCTGGTGAGCAACGCTGTCCTCCAGGATCAGTGGGTTGACACCTTTACCCCTGGCGGACAGCGTGTGGCGATCTGCACGTGCTCCAGGACCGGCCGTCACCTGGCTACGTTTACCCGTCGGCCGGGGTCGAGTCTCTACACACTGACCACTGCGTCTCCTCAGGTCGCTGCTGTCGGTCAGGTGTCTGCGTCAGGTCTGGTAGCCCACGCCTGTGAGTGTCGTTCCCTGTCGCACCAGACTCTTCTCTGGCACCACCGCCTGGGTCACCCCTCCTTGCCACGCCTTCGTGGCATGCACCGTCGCCACCTTGTGTCTGGTCTTCCCAGGTCCCTCCCTCCCCTCCCTGCCTCGCCTGCGCCGCCTTGCCTTCCTTGCGTCGAGGGGCGGCAGCGCGCCGCTCCTCACTCCTCCTCGTTCCCCCCGACAGAGGCTCCTCTGCAGACCCTCCACCTGGACGTGTGGGGCCCAGCCCGCGTTCGTGGTCAGGGCGGTGAGCGGTACTTTTTGCTGGTTGTCGACGACTACTCGCGTTACACCACGGTCTTCCCCTTGCGCACCAAGGGTGAGGTCCCTGCTGTTCTGATCCCTTGGATCCGCACGGTTCGTCTCCAGCTCCGCCGCCGTTTCCGGACGGATCTTCCTGTCCTGCGTCTGCACTCTGACAGAGGTGGTGAGTTTTCCTCCGATCTCTTGAGGACCTTCTGTCAGGCGGAGGGCATCGAGCAGACCTTCACGCTTCCGGACTCCCCACAGCAGAATGGGGTTGCTGAGCGCCGCATTGGCCTGGTCATGGAGGTCGCTCGTACCTCCTTGGTCCACGCGGCGGCTCCCCATTTTCTGTGGCCGTTTGCTGTTCGGTACGCCGCGCATCAGCTCAACCTCTGGCCCCGTGTCTCCTTGCCGGAGACCTCGCCCACACTGCGTTGGACGGGGGAGGTTGGCGATGCGTCGCGCTTCCGGGTGTGGGGTGCTCGTGCCCTTGTCCGCGATACGTCCGCGGACAAGCTCTCCTCCCGCACGCTTCCCTGTGTCTTCCTTGGCTTTGTCCCTGACGCGCCTGGCTGGCAGTTTTACCACCCCACCTCGCGCCGGGTCTTCGCCTCTCAGGATGTCACCTTTGACGAGTCGGTCCCTTTTTACCATCTCTTCCCCTACCGCACTGCCCCCCTCCCTCCCCCGCCGCTTTTCCTTGCTCCTGGTCCCCCTCCGGTAGACCCCCTTCCCCCTCAGGGTCCTGCTCCTTCAGGTGTCTCTCAGGTAGACCCTCCTCCCGTCGCTGAGCCTGTCGAGTTCACAGGTGACTCAGGTGCTGCTGCGGGTGGTGCTGCTGGGAGTGCTGAGCCTGGGGGTGCTGAGCCTGGGGGTGCTGGGCCTGGGGGTGCTGGGGCTGCAGGTGCTGGGACTGAGGGTGCTGGAGCTGAGGGTACGGTGCCTGAGAGTACGGAGCCTGGGGGTGCTGAGCCTGGGGGTGCTGAGCCTGCGGGTGCGGGGCCTGGGAGTGCTGGGACTACGGGTGCTGGAGCTGAGGGTACTGTGCCTGAGAGTTTGCCGCCTGGGGGTGCTGAGCCTGGGGGTGCTGCGACTGGGGGTGCTGAGCCTGCGGGTACTGAGCCTGGGGGTGCTGCTACTGAGCCTACGGAGCCTCGGGTTACTGCGTCTGGGGGTGCTCCGGTTCGGGGTGCTGAGCAGTCTCTCACACCGCAGCAGCTTCGTGACTGGTACGTCCGGCGCTTTCGCCGTCCTAGTGGCTCGGCTGGAGTTGGGGGTGCTGGGGCTGCTCGTCCTGGGGGTGCTCGTACTGGGGGTACTGGAGCTGCCGGGACTGGTTGTTCTGGGAGCACTGCGACTGGAGCTGCTGGAGCTGGGGACTCTGGCGCTGGCGGTGCTAGCGGAGTTGGAGCTGCCGACTCTGGGGGTGGCGCTGCTGCTGGTGCTGAGGACCCGCCTGGTGGAGCTGCTGCTGGAGCTGAGGACCCGAGCGGTGGCGCTGCTGCTGGTGCTGGGGACCCGGACGTTGGAGCTCCTGCTGGTCCTGCGGACCCGGCCGCTGGAGTCTCTTCTGCTTCTGGAGACGCTGCGCGGCCGCGACCGTACTTCGTACCGCTCCTTCAGCAGGTTCTTGGGCAGGCTCCTCCTCCTTGTCCTCCTTCCTCCGTAGAGTGTCCTCCGCCTGTCCAGCCGCAGTCACAGTTACCGCCTGCCTCGCCTCTCCCTGCTCCCTCTCCTTACGCTGGTCCCACAGGAGGTCTTACAGAGCGTCGTGAGCCTGAGTCTCGTCCTGTGTCGCCTGTTCGTCCTGCTCGCACTGGTAGTCGTGTCCGTCGTGAGCGTCCTCCTCCTGTCCCAGGCACTCACTACATGACTCTGCGTCCCTCTACTGCTCCTCGGCGTGTCCCTCTACCGTCTCCTCCTGCGTCCTCTTTGCCTGCCGTTCCGGACCCTGAGTCTGACCGGTATCGCGCTGAGCACCCTACAGTCACGCGTCTCCTCGCTACTGTTGTCACTGACCCTACCTTTGAGTCCTCGGCTGCGTCTGCTCTGGTCGCTGAGTTGGTTGACTTTGCTGCTGCCTGTCGTCTAGACTACGCTGCTAGCCTTGTTGCTGAGTCAGAGTCTGCGTCTGTCTGTCCTCCGTCCGTCGGGGGTGAGTGTGCTCTTGGCACGGACGTCCTTGAGGACAGGCAGGAGGACTTTGACTCTCTTGCGGCTGCTGTACCTCATCTCGTGGCCTGGTTGCTTGCCCTTGAGGGAGACCCGGATGCACTAGACATCCCCACTCCGCGCACTTACGCAGAGGCGATCTCGGGTCCCTACTCCTCTCAGTGGCAGACAGCCATGGACGCAGAGATGGCATCCTGGAAGTCCACAGGCACCTACGTCGACGAGGTTCCCCCTCCTGGGGCGAACATCGTCGATGGCATGTGGATTTTCAGGGTGAAGCGGCCGCCAGGTTCTCCGCCTGTCTTCAAGGCTCGTTACGTTGCTAGAGGCTTCAGTCAGCGTCAGGGGGTCGACTTCTTCCAGACCTTCTCCCCCACCCCGAAGATGACCACTCTTCGGGTTTTGCTGCACGTTGCTGCTCAGCGTGACTACGAGCTTCACTCTCTTGACTTCAGCACAGCGTTCCTGCAGGGCAGCCTGCACGAGGAGATCTGGCTGCGCCGCCCACCTGGCTTTACTGGGTCGTTTCCCCCTGGTACCCAGTGGAGTCTCCGCCGGCCAGTCTACGGTCTCCGCCAGGCGCCACGTGAGTGGCACGACACACTGAGGACTACACTTGCGGCTCTTGGGTTCGCGCCGTCTACTGCTGACCCGTCGCTGTTTCTGCGCACAGACACGTCTCTGCCGCCGTTCTACATTCTCGTGTACGTCGACGACTTGGTCTTTGCTACTGCTGACACTGAGGCACTCGCTCGTGTGAAGTCGGAGCTGCAGAAGAGACACACCTGCACTGACCTGGGTGAACTGCGTAGCTACCTTGGCTTGCAGATCACCCGGGACAGAGCTCGCCGCACCATCACCCTGACTCAGTCACACATGGTGCAGCAGGTCCTTCAGCGCTTCGGCTTCCAGTTCTCCTCACCACAGGCCACACCTCTGGCTACCAGCCACTCGCTCTCAGCTCCACCTTCGGACGAGTCCGTAGAGCCGAGTGGCCCGTACCCAGAGCTTGTAGGCTGCCTCATGTACCTGATGACTTGCACGCGACCTGACCTCGCGTACCCTCTTAGCATCCTTGCTCGTTACGTTGCGCCTGGGAGACACAGGCGAGAGCACTAGGAGGCTGCTAAGAGGGTGCTGCGTTACTTGTGCAGTACATCAGGTATGGGGCTGGTGCTTGGAGGACACGACAGAGTTGTCCTCACTGGTCACTCGGACGCTTCTTGGGTGGACGACCTGGCTACGCAGCGGTCGTCACAGGGTTACACCTTCAGCCTTGGCTCTGGTTCTGTCTCGTGGCGGTCCACCCGCTCTTCCTCTGTTCTCGGCTCTAGTTGTGAGGCTGAGATCTACGCCACAGCCATGGCTGCACAGGAGTTACGCTGGCTCACCTACCTGCTGACTGACTTGGGAGAGCGGCCTAGTTCTCCTCCAGTTCTGTACGGTGACAACAAGGCGGCTCTTGCCTTGTGTCAGGAGCACAGACTGGAGCACAGGACGAAGCACATTGCTCTTCGCTACTTTCTTGCTCGAGAGCTTCAGCAGCGCGGTCAGCTTCGGCTTGTGTACGTGGACTCGAAGGCCAACACTGCTGATATCTTCACCAAGGCGCTCCCGCCTAGTGATCATCAGCGGCACTGTACTTCTTTAGGCCTTGTGTCCACGTTTCCTCACTTGCTCACTGCTTGACATTCTTTGTACTGTACTTTATATATATCTTGTTGCTTGCTTGCTAGGTTTTGATCACTGTGTTGCTTGTCTTGTACTATATCTAGCACTGCATGTGAACTGGCCTTGTGGCCTTTACTTGTGCTCGGAGTGTGGTGACGTTGTGATCCACCCTGGGCTTTGCTTTGCTTTGCTGGACTGGTCTTGTGACCCTTTGTTCTCCCCCACTTTGCCTATGGGGGTGTGTTAAACTGTATTATGCTTGTAGGCTGTAGTGGGGTAGCCAATATGGGGTACAACCCCAACTAGGGTTTCATATTTGTACCCAAACTTCTGCTAGTTCAATCATTCTTGCCTAGCTATTCTGATATATATTTCATGCTTATAATGGTGTGTGAATGATGGGTCATGATGTCAAGTGTGTGTGTCAAGTCAATAGCGAATTATCGCTAGTCGCGTGTAACGCGGTCATTTTGTGTGTCCCGCGCGGTTTCTATTTTGTCGTGCGCGGTTTCTATTTTGTCGCTTGTCGAACGTTCGGCGTGTCGCAGGTGTGTGCAGCAGACCCATCAAGAACTCAAGGATGAGTTTGTGGTGAAGAACCCGAGCCTTGGTTCAAGCTTCAAGTGTTTTTTTAAGCTCGCCAAAAGGCTACACCTCAAGATATTGAAGATAGTTACATTACAAAGTGTAGTGTAACATTTCCATGGGTGTAGGCCCTTGTGGAGGGTAGTTTCGAGACCCTTCTTGGTTGGGGACAGTGTGGCACTGTACCTCGGCTCTTGGGGTTTGTAGGAGCTGGGAGTCTTTCCCAACTCGTAACTCTTCCTAGTTGTTCGTAATTGTGTTCTAAGACTATGTTGCTGCCATAGTGCCGTTCGTTCAATTCGACGCTGTGTCGTCAATTCTGGGTCAAAACGTGCGATCTAAATTGCCTATTGTAGGCAACGTTAAGACGCTCCAGATCCAAGTTGAATGAGGTCATTTGGAGCTGTGACCAGATCGCTATGATCGTTTAAAGCCGCTGTGCAGAAATCTGACTGCGCACTCTATCTTTGGTTCTAGGCACATTGAAGCCTATTGGAGCCTACTGTGACTATAACAAGTGGTATCAGAGCGCCTTGGAGCAGCTACGACGATGGCTGGACCTGAAGAGAGGGGTGGCAGAGGTGCTGGAGGCAATGGAGAAGCCCAAGCACAAGGCCAAGCCCGTGATTCAGCCGTGGCGCCCGTGCAACCAACTCTTGGGCCTTCAAGGGATGAGCCAAGAGTGTTCGGGCTTGAAAAGTTCAACGGTGACAACTTTGCTGAGTGGTCCTTCAGAATGGAGAACGTGTTTGACCACTATGATCTGCTGGAGGTGATGGAAGGAACGGAGAAGCGTCCCGAGAACGACCCGGAGAAGAGCCCGTGGGTGCGGAAGAGCGCACAAGGCTATCTCCTACTTGGGCAAGCGTTGGGGAGCAACCAGATCCGTCACATCAAGCCTTTCCAGCGTGATCCAGAGAAGGGACCAAAGGCATGGGCTGCTCTCAAGGGTGTACACGCTCCTGCAACAGCGGCGGTAGCTGTGGTGTTGGAACGGCAAATGGCGACGCTACGAATTGAGGAAGATGAACCCGTGGAAGAAGGGGTGCAGAAATTCTTCGACTTGTTGACGCGGCTTGAAGGAGCTGATTTGAACTACAGTGAGCTCCAGAAGAAGACCAAGTTGCTGGCCTTACTCCCAGAGTCGTGGTCCTTGCTCATTATTAACCTCAACCGTGATCTGCCCCGTCTCTCGCTTGAAGACGTGAAGCGCGCGATTCTCCAAGAGGACTTCCGCCGCCGTGAGTTGGCGAGTGCGGATGGCGCTGGGGCAGCGAGTGTCGGCCGTGGATATGGCCGAGGAAGAGGCAGAGGACGAGGGGGAGGAAGATCTGGTGGCAGCAACTTCGGCGGAGGCCGCGGAAGTGGCGGTTACGGCAGCGACGACAAGAGCTACGGGCGCGGTCGCGGCCGATTCGATGGCGAGTGTCACTATTGCGGCAAGAGCGGACACATGTGGCGCGATTGCTTCAAACTCCCTGAAGGATGGACCCCTGCTCAAGGCCAAGAGGGTGGAGGAGCAGGAGGAGGGAGAGGCAGAGGCCGTGGAGGCCGTGGCGGTCGCGGAGGTGGAGCCGCGAACATGAAGAGTGGAGACAACGACAAGGACCCGAGCGACGATCGGTACCCGGGTCTTTTCTACTTCGTGTCGACGCAAGTACCGGCTGGTCCAGAGAAGGATGAAGACCTTGAGGAGCCAGCAGCTGTGGGGAAGGTGACCCTACACCCCCTGGACTTTTGGGTGATCGATAGTGGCGCTACCTATAGCATGACACCTCGCCCCGACTTGCTCACCGAACTCGAGCCGTCACCGGTGAAGCACGTCACATCGGCTTTGGGGCAGCGAGCGGAGGTGAAAGGCATGGGCAAGGCTGTGTTCAAGGGTGCTGATGGGAAGATGGTGGGCCTCAAGAACGTGCTTTGGGTGCCCAGCCTTGCTGCAAACCTGATTTCCGTGCGGCGATTGGCGAAGGCCGGCATGGACACGAACTCAAAGGGAGCCAAGACCTACACCGCAAGGATTGGCAACCGAATTCTATGGGACCTTCACGAGGATAGGGATGTCTACAACGAGATGTGGCAGATCCCTGTGGTCCCCATGCCTAAGGAGAGGCAAGTGGCAGCAAGCGTCAGCACCAAGGGTGACGCGGTTGGTAGCGGCGATAGCGCGGACGGTCGCAAGAAGAGCAAACCTGGTGGGGCCAGCAAGCTGTGTGACCTTAAGGAGAGTGGTGCAGCAGCCAAGGAGCAGCACAAGGGTGAGGAGAACCCCGAGGCAGCAGCGAAGGAGGAGTACGGAGAGAGTATGTGGGGCGCTATTGCGAGCGCGGCATTCTCCAACCCGACTTCGGCTACGGGGGAGTGTGATTGGTTGACTTTGCATCGGCGCATGGGGCATGTGGCCCTGCCCATCTTGCAGCAGCTAGTGAAGAATGAGATGGTTGCTGGCATACGTGTGAAGGGGGAGCCCGATGAGGTGCTTGGCTGCCCAACGTGCTTGCAAGCCAAGTTCACCCGATTTCCGTTCCCTAGTTCGGAGGCAACGGCAAAGGCACCGCTTGATGAAGTGGTGATGGACGTGGTGGGCCCCTTGAAGCTTGGAGCTGCTGGAGCAGAGTATTTCCTCAACATAGTCGACGTTTACACCCGCATGACTTGGGTGTATGTGCTGGCCAAGAAGAGTGACGTGGCTGAAACGTTGAAGACCGACTTTCTGCCGATGGTGGAGCGGCAACAAGACCGACTAGTGAAGTCGATCCGCACCGATCGAGGGGGAGAGTTCCTGAGCAAAGACTTCTTGTTGTAGCTGAAGAAGAATGGCATAAGGCACTCCCTTACCATGCCATACTCCCCTGCAATGAACGGCATCGCCGAGAGGGCGAACCGCACGATAACGGAGGCGGCACGCGGGTTGCTCATTGAAGCCGGGCTACCCGACTATTTCTGGCCTGATGCGGTGCGGAGTGCGTGTGTGGCCAAGAACAGAGTTTTGACTCATGTGGGAGCCAACAAATGGGTGCCCTATATGGAGTGGCTTGGAAGGAAGCCAAAGGTGGATATGCTTCGGGTGTTCGGGTGCATGTGCATGGCACTCGTACCTAAGCATCTTCGGCACAACAAGCTTGGTGCCAAGGCGGTGTGGGCCGTGCACTTGGGCATGGCTCAAAACAGCAAGGGATGGCTTCTTTGGGACCCCTTCACCAAGAAGTTCATGGTGAGCAGGGACTGCAAGTTCATGGAGAACTTCATGTACAAGGATTGGAAGGCGGAAAATGAGGCGAAGATAGGCGTGCGGTTTGGGGAGGTGAAGAGTTCCGGTTTGGAGCACGTGGAGCTGCCTTTGGAGCTGAGCAGCGGCAGCACCACCACAAGGCAATCTTCCCTTGTGAATGGGGGAGAGGAGGCCAAGGATGCGGAGGAAGAAGAGGAGGAGGTGCAGCAAGTGAGCGAACGTGCACCGACACTCCCTTCCCGCACTACGAGCGCTCCACGGAACCGAGCTACAGTGTAGCAGCGCCAAGGCCTTCAAGTCCCTGCAGCTGAGGAAGGAAGGGGCAAGAGGAGAGTCCAAGCCCCTAATAGGCTGACCTACGATGCGCCGGGGAAGGAGGGGAAGACGGCCCTAGCTGGAGCGGCAATGATGGTTGGAGACGACGAGGAGAGTGATTACGAGGAGTGTGCCTTCGCGTTCTTCTCTCCAGTGGCGATGCCGGGAGAACCAGCAAATCTCAAGGAGGCCTTGGAGAGTGGTGATGCTGAGGAGTGGAAGAAGGCAATGGAGAGTGAGCTGAAGAGCATTGAGGAGAACGACACGTTCGAATTGGTGGAGCTACCGGAGGGACGTACGGCGATAACGTCCAAGTGGCTCTTCAAGATCAAGTCCGACGCCGACGGAAAGATCGAGCGTTACAAGTCTAGGCTGGTGGCCAAGGGGTACCAGCAGAAGGAGAATGTGGACTACAAGGAGCTGTTTGCTCCTATGGTGAAGCCGACGACGCTGCGAACCCTATTCGCGGGAGCCGCAATCAAAGGTTGGGTGGTGAAGCAGCTGGACATCGTAACGGCGTTCCTCAACGGAATCCTCGAGGAGGAGATCTTCATGGCGCAGCCAGAGGGGTTTGCCAATGGCAGCGGCAGAGTGTGAAAGCTGAAGAAGGCCCTCTATGGGCTGAAGCAGGCCCCTAGGCAGTGGTACCTGAAGCTGCGCGAAGTGTTGGAGGAGATCGGCTTCACTCCCTCAACGGCCGATCACTCCTTGTTCATGCTTGGCGAGGGGGAGCAGAGGAGTTTCATGGTGGTCTACGTGGACGACATCCTCATCTTCTCGCCCTCCTCTGACCTTGTGAAGGAGGTGATGCTGAAGCTGCAAGACAAGTTCAAGTGCAAGTCCCTTGGGGACGTGAACTTCTACCTTGGGCTCAATATTGAACGAGACGTGGAGAAGCGGTGCATGCGGGTGCACCAACGGAAGTACCTGGAGGCATTGGCTGCCAACTTTGGGCAGAATGAAGGCCATGTGGCTACACCCTTTCCCTCTGGGTTCAAGTGTGTGAAGGGACCAGAGGAGGAGAGCGTGGGTGAAGAGGAGAGGCGTCGTTTTCACTCATTGGTGGGCAGCCTCATGTACGCGGCAGTCAACACACGACCGGATGTCGCGTTTGCTACCGGGCAGCTGGCAAGGGTTGTGCAATGCCCTAATGAGGAGCAGGTAGCAGCTGGAATGAGGGTGGCCAAGTACCTTGGCCAAACACCGACTGTTGGGCTGCAATACTCGGCAGCGGCGCAAAGGCGCCAAAAGGGCGCGGATGGTGTGGAACCCGGGCGTTTGTTCCTCACCGCCTACTCGGATGCTTCATATGCATCAGAACCAGAGGACATGACAAGTGTGGGAGGCTTCATCTGCTGTGTTGGTGGAGGCCCAACTGCTTGGGAGAGCAAGAAGCAGGTTGACCAAGCTTTGAGCTCGGTGGAATCCGAGTACATGGCACTCTTCCGTGCCGTACGGGAGATTGTGTGGCAGCGGCGTTTGTTGGCTGAATTGGGGGAGGAGCAGCAAGGACCTACCCCACTCTACTGTGACAGCCAGGGAGCCATTGCTCTAGCCAAGAACCCTGTGCTACACGGCCTGACCAAGCACATGAGGGTGAAGTGGCATTGGACGAGGAGCATGGTGGCCGCGGGTGAAGTCGAGTTGCGCTACGTGAAGACGACGGGGCAGCCAGCTGACATGATGACCAAGAGGCTGGTGGAGCAGCAGCATTGGAAGTGTTGCAAGCTGGCTGGGATGGCTCTGAACTGAGAGAGCAAGATCCTAAGGCCAACAACCCGAGGGGGAGTTTGTTGGTGCAACCCTACGGTTTGCACTCGGCTTGTTGTCCGTGTGCGTGCATGCGTGTGTGCATGGAGTGGTATGAGTGCATGAAATAAATATATATTTCATGCTTATAATGGTGTGTGAATGATGGGTCATGATGTCAAGTGTGTGTGTCAAGTCAATAGCGAATTATCGCTAGTCGCGTGTAACGCGGTCATTTTGTGTGTCCCACGCGGTATCTATTTTGTCGTGTGCGGTTCCTATTTTGTCGCTTGTCGAACGTTCGGCGTGTCGCAGGTGTGTGCAGCAGACCCATCAAGAACTCAAGGATGAGTTTGTGGTGAAGAACCCGAGCCTTGGTTCAAGCTTCAAGTGTTTTTTGAAGCTCGCCAAAAGGCTACACCTCAAGATATTGAAGATAGTTACATTACAAAGTGTAGTGTAACATTTCTATGGGTGTAGGCCCTTGTGGAGGGTAGTTTCGAGACCCTTCTTGGTTGGGGACAGTGTGGCACTGTTCCACATCACTGTACCTCGGCTCTTGGGGTTTGTAGGAGCTGGGAGTCTTTCCCAACTCGTAACTCTTCCTGGTTGTTCGTAATCTTGTGTTCTAAGACTATGTTGCTGCCATAGTGCCGTTCGTTCAATTCGACGCTGTATCGTCAATTCTTGGTCAAATCGTGCGATCTAAATTGCCTATTGTAGGAAACCTTAAGACGCTCCAGATCCAAGTTGAATGAGGTCATTTGGAGCTGTGACCAGATCGCTATGATCGTTTAAAGCCGCTGTGCAGAAATCTGACTGCGCACTCTATCTTTGGTTCTAGGCACATTGAAGCCTATTGGAGCCTACTGTGACTATAACAGAGGGTGTACGGGGAGGAACACAAGGGGGAGTGGGACAGGATGCTAGGATGGGTCATGGTAGGATACAGATTCAGTAAGCAAGTGGCGCTGAAGGATGTCTTGTCTTACTACTTGCTGTTTGGGAGGCGGCCAAATCTGCCCATGGATGCATTTCGGCTGCTGAATGACAGTGTGACGGCATGATTAGCGGAAACGTGGGCGGCGTTGGCAGATGCGAGGGTGGCATACCAGAAAAGATGCTGCCAGCAGCCATGGAGAGCCTAAAGGTGGCGCAACTGCGAGACATCCATCATTACAAGCAAAGGCAGCTAGGGAAAATGCAAGGAAACCCGCAAGGCGTGGAAGAGGGACAAGATGTTACGTGCGGAAGGCGAAGCGAGGCGGGTTGGGTGTAGGAGTGTCTCGGCAACGTTGGTGTGTGGAGGTGAGGTACTCAGGGGTACTGGTGCTGGAAGATGACCTAGGCAAGCGAGTGATGGATCACGTGACGAATGTGGCCTTGGCAGGCAGGCGGCACAAGGCAGGAGCATACACGGGTCCCATGACCAGGGCAAGAACAGTGGCAGCTATTCATGGGAGGGGGCATGAGAAGGATCACGGTGGGTATTAGAGGAGGGAGGTACAGAAGGATAATGAAACAAGGGACTGCAGAGAGAGAAGTGAGCCAGGCACAGAGAGAGGCAGGAAGAAGGAGCATAAGTCCAGGAAATATAAGGAGGGAGAGAAGGCAGAGCACGAGGAAGCACAGAGGGAGGTAAGAGCGGCATCACAGCAGGGAAGAAAAGTACCAAAGGTAGAGGGAGGTGGGTGAGATTCTGACAACTGGAGATTCTCCAGTTTCGCCACAGTCAGTGCCTGGCATGATGTATTTGTGTGAAGTCTTGATATAAGAGTTTCAGTGACAAGGCTTGTTTCAAACAGCACTTAAAATCCAAACAAGCTCTTGCATTATGTTAAAATAAAACCAGGATTGAATTGGATAGGATAAGGCTGCTGGGAGTTAAGATAGTGGAAGTCTTAGTGACCTTGTATCATAATGAATTCAAATGACAAGATAAACATATCAAAACAATACAGCGAAGTATATAATACTAGCTAGGCCATATACTCTGAGGGGTACATTCCCTTGGTGATCGCTCTACAGACATTGCTACAATTGCAGTGACTATTGGGATCCTTGCGGTTTTACCTTGTTGCAGCACGTAACCTCCAAGACAGTAGCGACCATATGAGCAGGTCGCAACCTTCGTTGACTCCAACTATTGACATTTCAACTAGTGCGCGCTCTATATGAGCTAATGTGGTAGTGGTACAGCTATGAGACATTGGGCTATAACGAAACCTTCGGGAATGCCGTTAGAACCTTTCGGGTTTCTGTCAAATGACTTGGTGGGTGATGATTTTCACGTAGTGCAAAAAAACCAATGAGCTGACTTGAAATCTGCCTTGAGCTCAAATTTGTTTTATGATAGTATATAGCACCCAGGGGGTGTAATATTTTGAAGCCGAAAATGGAAACAGGGAAACAGCCCCACTTAAGGTGTACTATGCGGGAGTTACGGTACACACCCTTTTTGGCTATTCTAGATCTTTGTAACCGTAGGAGGAGAGCAGGTGCGCTAATATCAAAAAAGGTTTTGCTAGGGAGGGCGCTTTCAAATGAGTAAAAATGATAAGTGCATGCGCTTATATAATGTTAAATATAGATTTATGTGTTTATATCACCAAAGTGTGCGTCTCATCTTTGACACTCCAATCGAGTCAAAAACTATCACATCAAGAATTAGAATCGCGCACAAACAACTCTTTGCCAGACATGTCGGTTTGCCCCTATGCCAACAAATCCCGACTAGGCGCGCAACTTGTGAGTTCTTTGAGAGTCAAACGAAGCGGAAAAGTATGGATTCCAAAATGAAAATTATGCATGCGCTTATAGAAAAGCAGGGGTTTTTAGGGGGTGCGCCTCGAGAACTGGCTATAAGGGAAGTGCTCCAGATGGAAGCGTCGGCGCTTTAATACTACAGCGCTTATATCCGGTGCCATACATGTCAAAAACATATCTTGCTTTGTGTTTGGCTCTACACTTCTCTTTTCTTGCCTATATGTTTGAAACATTCTATAATGAAACACCTGTTATGACCAACACCTTCCACTCGCTGCTCTCGTCCCTCTTGCCATGGCTAGCCCATACCCTAGCCATGGCTAACTAAGTTGTTGTTTTGACATGCTATCAGTGCAGGCCTGATCCTTGGCCATTTTATTCATGGGCCCCCTGGTCAGCCATCGCCCCCCCCCCCCCGTCGCGCTGCTCGTCACAGCCCCTATCGCGCCCGTCGTGGTGCTCGTCGCGGCGCTCAATGTGACGGCCGCGACAGACGTGATGGCGCCTCCCGTCAGTCGTGCCGCATCTCGTCGCCCCTCTGCCCTGCCTCCCATTGACGTGGCCGCCCAGCTTCCCGTCGCCGCGGGCGCCCTGCCTCCCGTCGCCTCGGATGCCTTGCTTCCCATCGCCATGGCTTCCGCTGTTGGAAGGGGGGGGGGGGGGGGGGGGGGGGGGGGGTTGACCACCCTGCTCGCTACTGTGCCATACGGCTATGCCGCCGCTCGCCTTACCTCTCTCTTCCTGCTATGTGTGCAACAGCGAGAGGGGTGGGTTTGGGGTGGCGGGTGTGAGCAATCTGTTGCCGCCCTTTCTCCTCTCTCTCTCTCTCTCTCTCCTCTCTCGCTCCTGCATGTGCCGTTGTGGGGGGGAGGGTGAGGGGGTGGCGAAAGTCAGCCGGGCATCTGCAGCTATCGCCTGCTGCTACCGTGTTACCTCCCGCTGCGGCCCCTTCCGCCACCTGCCCTTGGTGTCAGTAGATCTACACTGTGAAATCCCCGATTGATCCTAGGGGGGTTACAGGCGGATACGCCTGGATGATTATAAACGCACATACCTGCTATACACATAAGTCCATTTATCGTCGTGGTCTAGTGGCTGGGATTCTAACACTTGCTTTTACTGCCTGTTGCTGGGGCCTGCAGGTGCTGTCATCAAGCCGGTGCTGTCCTGCTGCTCGATGTAGCCACAGAGTCTGCTCCTCAGGCGACCTGCCGCCACCTACACCAGCACCTTTTATCTTGGCTAAGGGTTATAACTTAATCTGCCACTTCTGCACCGGCTACCACTGCTCTTGCTAAACACTGCTTCTTCTGCTGCACTCTCCCGGGTGCACCCCTTTAGGGTGCGATATCTACATTTCTTCCCCCAAATAGGTATGGGGACGTGTGATATTATTATATATATATATTATAATTGCTTGTGGCAAGGTGGTAGTGTAGATATCTTGCTTTATGTTTGGTGTTGCACCTCTCTTTTCCTGCCTATATGTTTCCAACATTCTATAGCGGAACACGCCTTTTGGCCAACACCTCGTTCGTCTCTCTTGCCATGGATAGCTCAAACCAGGCCCTCAGATTCACTTTTTACACACGTAAGTGCATCAAGGTTCCTCTGTGTCTCAACCCTGATCGAAAGGGTCCCCTAAAAAAAAAGCCTGAAAGTTCAGTGTTTTACTAAAAAAAAGTCTGATGCTTCAGTGTTCCCTATAAAAAAGGTTGTTACTATAAAAAGTCTCTAGAATAATTAGAAAGTATTAGGAAGCAGCCTTCAATCTATCTCCAATCTAAACCCTAGCTAGCTAGCCAAGCAAGGCAAGCATTATTCTGGGAGAGTTTAAAAATCATCATCAGATGAAGAATCTTTGTCATCACCTCCCTTAGCCTGTTCTTCTTCCAACTCCTCCGCCTCAACTGCCTCCTTTCCCTTGCCAACACAGCACTCCCCCTCTCTTGCTGGAGGTGCTGCCACATTGCCAAATGAGCAACGCTTCTTGCAGCTGCGCCAGATCTGCACCACCTCATCGTAGTTGGGCTCGTACTCGAGGAGAGACATCGTGATCAGGTCTTCAAGGCGGGCGTCCTTGAGGCTCCCATGCTGCCACAATTTGAAAACATTTTGGCGCGAAATGCCGCGCTCACACTCCACTGTGCTAAGCAGCAGCACTGCATCAGCCACCCTGAGACGCACCAAATTGGGGTAGCTCGTCGTCCAGTCGCTTGTCTTCAGCATTGCTGTTACCCCGGCGTGGAAGCTGCGCTCGCTCTTTGGGGCTCCTGCGAGGATGGGGTAGAAGGTACGCAGTTCTTTGATCGCACGCCGCTTGTCGATCCTTGCCAGATAAAACACAAGGGAGAGAGAGATAGAGAGAGAGAGAGAGAGAGAGAGAGAGAGAGAGAGAGAGAGGAGAGAGAGAGAGGAGAGAGAGAGAGAGAGAGGGGATTAGATAGGCTAGCATACCCACCATACAGTTTTAACCTGCAAAAAAGCACCTCATGGACAGCATCAATGTATGCAGTATGAATACTTGGAATGATGTAGTCTGTGTCCTGTGCACTGAACAGCGTCACAAGTGACATGAGCCACTTGAGACACTGCTTGTGGCGCTCCGCTCTCCCAAGCTCCCACTCGTCAGGCATGAACAGCCGCATTCATGCCAGAGAGTCCAAGTCCTTGAACCGCCTTGTGAGGTTTCGCATGAGCGTTTCGGCGAACGTGGTGCAGAGATGCCGAGGGTTGGGTAATCTTCGCTTGGGTTCTCGTGCAGCTGGAAGATGTGTGTAGTCGGCCGACCGTCCGAGTCGACTCCCTGCACCTTCACCTCGAGATTGCCCCCCTCAGGCCCGTGCTTCTTGATGAACGGGGAGAGGCGTGCGCTCATCCTGCCTCTGAAGTCGTCACCACAGTCGACGTAGCGGGACTCGAGGAATGATATGGATAGGCGGATCTGCGCGTGGACAGTTGCAATGTCCAACGAATCAGGGAAAAAAACATTGGGTGGAAGGAAGGCAAAATCCGTGCAATGTAGCATCTTGTTGAGATGTACTTTAAACCATTCACAATCACAAACAGAAGCTACGCAGAAAATGCAGGGCTTCCATGGACAATGTAGCAAACACTGTACACAGAGATGCTAGTAACCATGCTCACCTCTCGCTGCTGGAATGCCCTGTTCGGCACATTGAGCTGCTCGAGGACGTCTGCAAGGAAGTACAACAGGTAGTGAAACCTGTAGCTGGTGGCGAGCTCGTACAGTGTTCTGTCCCACTCGTACAGCATCACAATGAGCGCGGGGAAGACCTCTACCGCGCATAGAATGGCGTCACCCCAGGTTTGTTCTCGTGAAGACTTCTTGCAGCCCAATGAGCCTTTGATGCCAAGGGCCAGAACGCCCCAGATGCTCAACCACTTGGCGGAGCAGCGAGTCCACCATCCCGAACTCGGGGAGTTCTTTAGCTGCGTCTTTTGCTGCGAGCGCCTCCCTGCGTGCACAACAACAAACACATCGTCATCACGAGGCATGAGCGCGGGATGCTACAGATACTCTAGAGAAGCGGAAGTTCAATGCCGAGGGCCTGCAGGTGTGACAGGAGCACTGAGAGAGAGAGGCGGCATTGCCCTTCTCTACGGTCAGCAGAGCAAGAAACTCAGTGATGGCACGGTTCTCACGGATGAATGTTGCGAACAGGATCATGTGCTTTCCCCGACACCTGTCCATGCTCTTGTCACATATGATGCCAAGGGATGGGATTGAGAGGATGTGCTACAGTTGCATTGTGTGCAACCAAGTGGCCATCGACTGAGTTAGCTGCTTGAAGCCGTATCTGCAGCACATGTCAAATAAGACAATGTTATAGAAGAAATAGAGAAACACAAACACGAGTGCTTGGAAAAAGAAACTCACGTCGTGTAATAAGTTCCATAGCGCGGGGAACCCAGGCACCTTAAGACCCGCGAGGTAGCGAACAAGATTCACCCATAACTCTACGGGTGCATCTTGCTTGGTGACAAAGAGGAGGGAGTCCAGCGGCGTGATGACACGCTCCTTCTCCGTGTTGCGAGCAAGATTGTCGCCGTTGATCCGCGGCTGCCTAGTTGCTCCCGAGAGGAGCCTTTCCTGGTAATTCAACGCCTCCTTGTGCTTGGTTGTTGCCGCATGCCATTTGAACGCCTGCATTTAAATATCAGTGGTGCCCTTTTCACCTCTCCCACACGGTCCAACGTAGCATGCGTGCCCCGTACAAATGCGGAACTTGAAAGCAGGGAGATCGTCAGCAGATTTTAGCAAAATATGCCAAGCAAACCGCTCTAGCCACTCGCTTTTGTACTTATACAAAGCCTCCGCGTAAATTGCGTCTGGACCTGCCGGTTTAGAAGGCCCAAGAATTGATGGCGACACCTGCGTGCCTGCGGCCGCGGGCGTCGACCGTTGGTCGGCTGGCGAAAGCGGAGTAGCTCCAGTGTTACCTCCCTTCTTGCACCATGGTAGCGTTGACTACGTGTACCTGGCGTTCTTCTTAGCCACTGCTACCGCCGCAGTTTCTTCAACAGAAGGCGAGGAGCTGTCCTGCTCCAACGCTGGCGCTGTAGGTGAGTGTGAGGATCTAGGATCAAGTTCAGGAAAGAGGGTTGGAATTGAATAATTCACCAGGGTATAAGGCGAGGCTATATATAGGCTTCACACAAAGCAGGTAACCCAGGTGTTACGCGAATGTTCTGAGGGTCGCGAAGCGTCCCGAACAGAACCTTCCCGAACTCGGTAGAAAGTACTTCGGTGGAAACCGAATAAGCTTGAGTTCGGTACACGTAACCTGGTTCGGTGCTATAACTATAATAGAATAAAGGAATGCACCTAACCTATGAAATCAAGCATATCTATGCATGATAAATAAAAACAAGGCTAGTAATAGCATAATATAGTTTAGTCAAGCTAGCAAAGCTAGCATAAGCCGTCGTACTCTCACACGTCCCCCCCTCAAATCCGGGTGGCGTGTGATGCACCCTGCTTGACAAGATAGTCCTTGAGAGCACGGCGTGCGTTGCCCATATCAGCTTCTGCAACCCAACTGTCCTCAGTGGGGTCGTATCCCTTCCAGCGTATCAGGAACTCGAGGGTCTTGCCGCCGCGGCGCCGATGAGTGAGAACACGCTTGATCTTGTACTCTGGTTCATCCTGTATGAGTACTGGTGGTGGTGGCGGTAGCTGCCATCCCTAGAATTGTTGGTTGGGGTCATTGTAGGGTTTCAGTATCTGAACATGGAAAGCGTTGTGAAGCTTCCACGTATCTGGTAAGCGCAAGCGGAATGTAACTGGTGTCACCTGTGCCTCAACGAGAAAGGGACCACAGAAGCGAGGCCAGAGTTTTGATGGGACTTGAGACAGGTTCAGCATACTGCTTCTGGGAGTTCTGCATCGTGGTGAGACGTTGCTGAGTCTTCTCCCATAGCTGCTGCATGGTGGTGACGAAGTCGTGTGCGGCTTGGACGTGTGCCGGTGTGGTCGGCTGCTGTGGTGTGAGTGGTTCTCGTCCGTAGCACAGTAAGAAAGGAGTTTTTCCTGTGGCCGCATGTGATGCATTCTTGTAAGCGAACTCTAGGGTCGGTAACTGTGTGTCCTAGTAGCTGATGTCGTCTTTGGAAGCTATGCGCAGTAACTGTTCAACCACCTGATTGACTTGTTCTGTCTGTCCGCCAATCTGGGGATGGTATGCTCAAGATATCGCAAGCTTAGTCCCCAACAGTCCTGTGAGCTTCTTCCAGAACTTACTAGTGAACTTTGGGTCTCTGTCTGAGATGAGTGTAGCGGGGATGCCGTGGATGGTGATGATGCGATCGAAGAAGAGACGAGCAGTTGCTTCAGCTGTAGCCGTGGCGTTGGTCGGGATGAAGTGACCCATTTTGGAGAACTTATCGATCACTACGAGGATAGAGTCATGCCCTCGTGGGGTCGAAGGACGTCCCGTGATGAAGTCTAAAGTAACGTAACGACCTGCCATGGCTGCTCCGGTACGGGAAGGGGCTGAAGTAACCCTGCTTTTTCTGCTTGCTACTCTTCTTCCGCTGGCACGTGTCGCATGAGGTGACGAACTGCTGCACGTCTGCTGCCATCCGGGGCCAGTAGTATTTATACTCTTCTATCCCTGCTAACGTCTTGTTGCTCCCGAAATGTCTCGTGAAACTCCTCCAGGAGGATCTGCCGTAGAGGGGCGTAACTCGGTACCCGAATTTTTCATGAACCCTTCCTTACCGCTAAGTCTTTCTCCCACTGTAACAGCTTCTGTTTCTCTGCTGTTGCTATTTCTGCGTCCATGGAATAGACCCATGAGCAGAGGGTTCATCCCGTCGAGCTGGATGCCTGCTACATGACCGGGGCGGCTCAACGCGTCTGCTTTGTTGTGGAGCCCGGGCTTGTAGGCGTGAAAGCGTCGGCTGCGACTTCAGGTATTTGAGGCTGCAGTGGTCAGTGTAAACTGTGGTCTTGGCTCCCTCTAGGTAACACCTCCACGCCTTGAAGGCTACGACTATGGCTAAGGCTTCCTTGTCGTGAATAGGGTAATACAGTTTTCCTTCGTGTAGCTTCTTTGGGCTGCAAACTGCGTCTGTGATCCTGCATCAGTACTGCTCCGACTGCTTCCACCACGTAGCCGTCTTCTGGGTCCGGTAGGAAGAGTACTGACGCTGAATTTAGTGCTGTCTGTAGTTGCTCCATGGCTTGCTGGTGTGGAGTATCATTATTGAAGGGCGTATCTTTTTCCAGAAGGTCGGTCAGTGGCGCTGCTATCTTAGCGTATTGCGGCACGAACCTGTTGTAGCAGTTGGCGAAGCCTAGGAACTGCTGCAGAAAGCTCCGAATTCGGCTTCTCCTCTTCTGCTGCTACCGTAACTAGTGTTAAGTAACCCATGTTACTCTCATTCACCGTCCGTTCAAACTGTGCCAGTGTCGTTGCAGGAACATCCCCTGTATCCGTCCAGCTTCGTAGCTCCACACATTTTCCGTTGTTGTAGATGCACGCCTTCCGGTTGACCTAATCGATCTCGGGATTAAACCACTTTACGAAATCTCGCCCCAATATGAAATCTAGTCCCTTGATGTTCGTGATCGGCAACGTCGGCTTCCATCTCAACGCACCTATATGCAGCTGCAGTGATGTTTCGCCGTGGATGGGAAGCTTCGTACCGTCCACCATTGTTGCTGAAAACCGGGTCTCCTCCGCCTTCCCTCCAATTTCCCCAACGTCCCGCAGTCACACATCGAGTGGGACGCACCACTGTCCACCAGTGCCTGGAGGCGTCGCCCGTTGCAGATCACCTCGAGGAGTAGTGGCTGCTGCTGCTCCGAGTAGCCGTAGATGGTCTCGCTTACAGGATCATAGGGTACGTCGAATAGATCATCCCTTGGTCCTGCGCTCGAAGCTGCTGACTCAATATCAGTTTTCAACTGAGCAGGGTTAGAAGGATTTCTTCGAGGCCGATTCAGCTTCGTCTTGGCCTGGAACCTTCCCCTAAGTCGCTGCATATGTGTAGGCTTCTCCTCTGGGCAATGGGGAGCCTTAACACTATGCTGCAGGAGAGAATATTAACTCTTTGGAACGCACGATCCTTGACAACGCTCCGGAGTGATTTGCCCAACTTCTCAGGTACCTGAATAATCTCTGGGGGCTTATTCTTTAGCCTCTAAATTTCCCCTGAAGGCTTGAAAATCAAGTGGGCCCATAGGCCTGGAGCGTTCTCGCTCTGATAGCATGTCGAGAAACTCTAGTAGAAAGTTAGAAACATAAAGAGGGGTTGCACTAGCAGCAGATAGGATACATATAGCAAACCCTAATTTGGGTTGTACTCACTATAGAGTACACCACTGCAGACTAGACAATTATATCTGACACGTACAAGCTACGGTAGTATGCAAAGAAAGATTGCACAGTGAAACCGAGGAAACTTAAATTTCTATTTGTAAACAAAGAAATACATAGTGCATTTTAGAAACATAAATTTAAAAGGGGTACCTTTTAAACCATCTCTGAGCAAACTAATCGGCTTGGGAAAAAAAAACCCCTTGTTACCATATACCGTATTCCCCCGGACATACCACCCGCCGAAATAGAGCACCCCCCGGGTGGCTTGTGCGGGGGGGGTGCTATAGCGGGCCTCGTTTCTACTATACCCCCCCTTTTGGGGGCATCCTATATAGCACCCGGGGGGGGGGGGGGGGGGTGTTATGTATGGGTAATATTGCAGTTTTTGCCTAAATAGCATAGGGTTTCCAGTCATTAACCATCTACGGTACATGTTAACATCAGCACAAGGAATGCGCCCTCAGGAATGCGCCCTCAGTACAAGGACGTGACCGCCCCAGCGAGGCAGCTGAGGCTGTTGCGGGCGCTCCGCCTTTGTGACTGCATTAATGTTTTCGACCAATCAGGGCCTGACAGTGGGCCTTGTTGGAGCTTGCAATGTGGCAGCTAATTCTCGAGACTAACGTTATCGCCCAGTCCTCGGTTTTGCGCACCCAACCAACAATCTACCACCACGGCAAACATGTACATTTAGTTCTAAACCTTTTTCGCTATAAAAAAAAATACATTATGTAAAGACCCGGGTGCAATGTAGCTTTTTCCGATGACAAGACCCCCCCCCTTTTTTTTGTGTAGTTATCATAGCACCCTAGGGTGGTATATCCGGGGGAATACGGTTGTACAAAACAAAAAAAAACTAGAAAACAACAAGAATTGGGATTGAGCAGAGGCCTAGAGCCAAGTGCAGCGAAGGTCAATCCAAGAGATCCGATTCCCCAAGAGTTTTTTTTAAGAAACAGCTGCAGAGGTCAGCGTATTCACACCACGACTTCAGACTGGGGCTCCGCGGGACATAAATGCATGCGCCTGCCAAGAGGTGCTTAACCATAGACGGCAGCCACACATATCTGCAACCAAGGATGCACCAATTGTGAACATTGGAACTATTAGATGCTATAGGGGGATGTTCGCAGTGGCTTGCAACACAGTCATTCATACCACCAATACAGAACACCCCTCACAATAGAGCAGCCAAAAATGTGCCAGCACTCACGCCATCATTGTTGCTCTGAGAATTGCGGAAGGACAGCCACGGATTGAGCCTGCAGAGGTCCACGAGGGTGACTCCATTGGATGCCGCCACCTGCTTGAAGTCCACCACACTGCCGATCGGCGCCCCCTTCACGCATGTCCACCTGGCCTTGGCTGGGTTGCGCTCCACACACAGGGAGCGGAACGCAGGGAGGCGTGCGGAGCAGCTAACACCGGGATTGAGCTGCAACAGGCTGAGACTGGAGATGCCGAGAAACTGAGCCACAGAAAAGCACGTGTCATTCTGTGGGAGGGAAAGGCAGGACGCAAGTTGTAAAAAAGGGGGTACGAGAAGGAATGCAGTGGTCAACAGGGGTGAACGAGAATTCGCCATTTTAGGGGAAGTCGAATGCGGGGAGCGGTCGGATGGAGTGAGTAGCATGTGGCCTTCCTGCTTCTTGGGAGAGAAATCACAGCACATGGCAGAACGTGTGGTGACACTGGTAGCATCAGAGAGCCAACCATGATGCATGGGATGCTCTCATAGCAAATACAACATCTCAAACTCACCGGCTGGATGTAGTAGAAGGCAGAACACGTTGGTAGAAGCTCTTTCACGACGAGCTCGCGACCTTGAGGAAGGAGAACAGAGCAGTCGATACCCTAGAGGGAAGCGTAAGTGATAGAGGGACAGGGTCAGGGAGAGGGAGAGAGAGGGTGTAAGAGTGAGAGAGAGAGAGGGCAAAGAAACACGAACGGCTTGACATGCTCAAGAAGTCCACAGAATCGAGATAGTTTGGCGCCGCATGTTGCAGGGCTCACCGGGTTCATGGCGGTAAACACATTCAGCGTGAGGCCATACATGGTGTACACGTCCTTGCACCTCCAGTCACTGCCTGCGACTGTTATGGACGAAATGACCTCCCAATCCATATCTGCAAGCGGTCAACGACAAGGGTGAACATGACACGTACGTGCTCGGTGACTGATGGTAAGGGTTCACCAGAGTCGGTCACATCACCACATTTACGAAAGAACTGTCTGGAGTATATATTATTGTGAACGAAATTTACCACAGCTGTAGCCGTAAGAGCGGTGGTTGGGATGGCAGACACAGGTCTGACGGGTGCCGGTGCCGATGCACGAGCCCACCAAACAAGGGTTGACTCTGTTGGCGCCACACACACCCGCTGTTGGGGGGACAGACACAAGAAGCGGCGGTTCGCGCCGAGGATACAAGCGGGAAGGGGGGGGGGGGGGGGGGGGGGGGGGGGGGGGGGGGGGGGGGAGGGGGATGCGTGGGGCAGGAAAGGGTAGAGAAGAAGATGAGCATTGCTGATACCGAAATGCTTCTGATCAGGCAATGATGCTTCTTACATGCACAAGCAATGCTCTCTAAAATTACCCCCCTCGCGTGGGGGAACCAGAACGGTTTTTGCGAGTACGAACAGTGGGATGGCGGACATCTGCATTGGGGCTTACTGCTTATACCCTCTGAGTCGGGATACTCAGAAGGAGCTTTGGTGTTGCTGGCAGGAGCAGTGGTGTTGCTGGCAGGAGCAGTGGTGTTGCTGGCACGTGCTGTGGCGTTGCTGGCAGGAGCAGTGGTGTTGCTGGCACGAGCAGTGGTGTTGCTGAGAGGAGCTGTGGTGTTGCTGGCAGGAGCTGTGGTGTTGCTGGCAGGGGCTGTGCTGTTGCTGGCAGGAGCAGTGGTGTTGCTGGCACGAGCAGTGGTGTTGCTGGCAGGAGTTGTGGTGTTGCTGGCAGGAGCTGTGGTGTTGCTGGCAGGAGCTGTGGTGTTGCTGGCAGGAGCTGTGGTGTTGCTGGCAGGAGCTGTGGTGTTGCTGAGAGGAGCAGTGGTGTTGCTGGCAGGAGCTGTGGTGTTGCTGGCAGGAGCTGTGGTGTTGCTGGCAGGAGCTGTGGTGTTGCTGGCAGGAGCTGTGGTGTTGCTGAGAGGAGCTGTGGTGTTGCTGAAAGGAGCTGTGGTGTTGCTGGCAGGAGCTGTGGTGTTGCTGGCAGGAGCTGTGGTGTTGCTGGCAGGAGCTGTGGTGTTGCTGGCAGGAGCTGTGGTGTTGCTGGCAGGAGCTGTGGTGTTGCTGGCAGGAGCTGTGGTGTTGCTGGCAGGAGCTGTGGTGTTGCTGACAGGGGCTGTGCTGTTGCTGGCAGGAGCTGTGGTGTTGCTGACAGGGGCTGTGCTGTTGCTGGCAGGAGCTGTGGTGTTGCTGGCAGGAGCTGTGGTGTTGCTGGCAGGAGCTGTGGTGTTGCTGAGAGGAGCTGTGGTGTTGCTGGCAGGAGCTGTGGTGTTGCTGGCAGGAGCTGTGGTGTTGCTGGCAGGAGCTGTGGTGTTGCTGGCAGGAGCTGTGGTGTTGCTGGCAGGAGCTGTGGTGTTGCTGGCAGGAGCTGTGGTGTTGCTGACAGGGGCTGTGCTGTTGCTGGCAGGAGCAGTGCTGTTGCTGACAGGGGCTGTGCTGTTGCTGGCAGGAGCTGTGGTGTTGCTGGCAGGAGCTGTGGTGTTGCTGGCATGAGCAGTGGTGTTGCTGGCAGGAGCAGTGGTGTTGCTGGCAGGAGCAGTGGTGTCGCTGGCAGGGACCGAGGCGTATTGGGCATCCACGCAAAGCTGCAATGAGGGGTGCACCATATGCGATGGAACACACAAGAACATAAGACTGGATCATGAGAAGCTCCACGGCACGGCAAGTGGCAAGCATGTAGATCAGGATATAGAAAAGGGCATGCCTAGATCTGACTGGGTCAAACACATATGGCTTTGGCAGGAGTGATTTATCATTGCATCGTCTTTCAGATTGAAATATGATGCATCCACTAGTAAAGCACAAGCAGCACCTTTTTGAGTCATATGGCCAAACTTACACCATAGCTGTCGCCCTTGGCATCACGGAAGGACAGCCACGGATTGAGCCTGCAGAGGTCCACGAGGGTGACTCCATTGGATGCCGCCACCTGCTTGAAGTCCACCACGCTGCCGATCTGTATCTGCTTCACGCATCTCCACCTGGCCTTGGCTGGGTCGCGCTCCACACACAGGGAGCGGAACGCAGGGAGGCGTGCGGAGCAGCTAATACCAGGGTTGAAATCCTTTAAGCTTTCCTTGGAGATGCCGAGAAACTGAGCCACAGAAAAGCATGTGTCATCCTGAGGAAAGGGAGTTTCGAGAAGGAAAGGGGAGGTGGCAACACAGGAGTAGTGGAATGCTGGGAATGCTTGGGGCAAGCAATGACTGAGTAGCACGTGGCCTTCCTGCTGCTGGGCCGAAGGATGGTGGGAGGGGCAGTGAGGGTGAAGAGGAAGCGCAGTGCAGGCGGGAATCACTGAGCACGTGGTAGCACACGGATGCACGTGGTAGCACACGGATGCACGTGCTGGCACCTATCCAATGATGATGCATGGGATGCTCCCACAGCTGAGCATGGGATGCTCCACAGCTGAGCATGTGAAACTCACAGGCTGGATGAAGTAGAAGGCCGAACAGGGCTGCAGAAGCTCACGCACTACGAGCTCACGACTTTGATTCAGGAGAACGGAACAGTTGATACCCTGAACGGGAAGGGTTAGCGAGGTAGAGAGGGGGAGAGAGACGGAGGAGGTTGAGGGAAAGGTTGGGTAACAGGTTGAGGGAAAGGATGGGGGAGAGGGTGAGAGAACGGGTGGTGGAGAGGTTGAGGGAAAGGGTGTGGGAGAGGTTGAGGGAAAGGGTGTGGGAGAGGTGAGAGAGAGGGAGAGAGAGACGGGGGGAGAGGGTGGGGCAGAGGGTGGGGGAGAGGGTGGGAAAAGCGATTGCTAAAGAGGGCGAGGGCTAGAAAGAGAAAGGGTAAGGGAGAAGCAGAGGGTTAGAGAGAGAAAGGAAGTCAGGGCACAGAAACGAGGACGAGTGAACATGCTCAAGTGGGGCACAGACTTGCAGTGTTTGAGATAGTTGACGTCACATGTTGCAGGGCTCACCGGGTTCATGGCGGTGAACTGCTGCAGCGTGAGGCCATACATGGTGTACACGTCCTTGCACCTCCAGTCGCTACCTGCCACTGTTATGGACGAAGCAGGCTCCCTGTCATCCTCTCTTGCTGCACACACTCAACGGCAGTGGTGAAGTGAAGATGCTACATACGTGGTGAAGTGCAATAAACTGACCAGAGTAGGTCATGGCAACACGTCAGATAGTTCACACCTTGAGTTTCACCGAGTTCACATATATTTGCAGAATAAACTACTGGTAGCAGAGAGCAAGCATACCGCAGTAGGTGCCACGAGACGAGAGGTTGGGCGGGCAGACACAGGAGTGCTGCTGCGTGCCGCTGTCGATGCACGAGCCCGCCAAGCAAGGGTTGAGCCTGTCGAAACCACACTTGCCCACTGCCGGGGGTCACACACAAGAAGCAGCGGAGGGCAAGCAATTGAGTGGCGCCGAGGACACAAGGTGGGGATGCGCGGTGCAAGGGTAGAGAAGACGAGGAGCATAGCAATCGCCGGAATGGAAAAGCTGTTGGCTGCATGATTAGTAACCTTTGACCATACGAATGGTAGTATACGAGCACCTGCATTGGGGCTTACTGCTTGAACTCTGTGAATCGGGATACTCGGAAGAAGCTGTGGTGTTGCTGGTATCAATGTCGCAGCCGGCGGACACCACTGCTGCGGGCAGCGTGGCATTCGATCTGCGCACGCGGTAGATAAAAGGGACATGTAAAGGGCATTCGATCTGGCAGCGTGGCGAGATCAAAGGGTCGTGCGTGAGGTGAGACATGTAGTGGCGGAAGGTGCTTTGAAAGGAAAGGAGCGCGGTAATTCAATTGCAAAATTTGGAGGAGTGAAGTGAGGTGTATCGAAAGGAGCGTGTTGAGATGCATTGAATACAACACTCACATCATCTGCTTGCCCTGCGCGAGAATGTCCACCACTGGTCCTGTGCAGTCGGGAGTCTCGAAGAATTGAATCGTCGTGCAATCAGCCCTGCCATCCTGCTGCCACGACACCTGCACGTTCCTCGTCCCACCACCATCGGCTGGAATGCCGACGCAGCGGCGCATGCTGAAAGAGAGCCCGCTGATCGTCATCTGCGTGCCCACCAGCACTTCTGTAGCTGCTGCGTGCGTCGGCTGCAGGCGACTCGCTGCGAAAAATGGGAGCACGTGAGATGCGAGGGACGTGGTCCATGATTAATAAAGCCGGGGGACAGGCAGTGTGCATATTCATGCCGTTTCCATTCTCGTGTGAGGTGCATTGAAATGGTGCGAGCATGATGAAATGAAACGTACCAGCGATGACGGCCATGATGGCGAGCAGCGCAAAAACGGCCTTGCTCTTCCCCATTCTGATCGTGCCGTGGTACCGACTCAGTCGAGGCTGTGAGGAGCCCGGCGCACGAGGCCGAGCCGACTGATGGGCCGATCGTACACTGATGGGCTCGCGGTGTAAGGGATCGCACTAGGATCTGGCGGATGGCAGCGAAGTAAGCTAGAAGCGCCGGCGAATGGTGTAAGATTCACAGACACGGCAGGGAGTTGGGTGCTATAATCCCGCGGGTTCAGTGTGACGACTGGAGGTGCGCACCTGCCCGTCACGGGCTCCAAGCCTTGGGCTGCGGTCATCGCAGAGAATGCGTTTCTGCGGAAACACCTTGGCGTAGGATGCGGGCAGCTATGGCGTAGATCGATGGAGGAACGAGTGTATTGGTCGTAGGTTTGAATCGCGTCAAAAAGAGGAGGGTCAATCACTTTTGTTTGCATTTGACCCAGGTTTATTCTGGTTTGCAACGTTCGAAAGCGGTAAAACCAAAACCGGTGTGGTATGGCACCGCGTCAGGATTTTTGATCGAATAGAAAAAGAGCCGCATTATTGAGAGAAAAGTCAGAGGGAATCGCGATATGAACTCTTCACACTAACGCCGAAAGAAAGCATCGCCTTCATAGTGCATATATAAAAACATCCCAACCTAGAATTCATCTTTTTCAACCTTCAAAAGGTACTTATAGTATATTTGTAATCCCTGTTTATCAGCCTGCAATATTGCCATTACCTTTAACCGTCGGGGTTTCTGAAAAAAAAAAAACTAGGGGCAGAGTGTAATTGTTTTTATTACCCTGATGATGTTTTTGTGAGTGTACTAATTTTAAGCTTTGTTTTTGCAAGAACTTATAATTTCAATAGCGAGCCAGCCACTTGACGTTACCTCCAGTAGGTGCTGTTGACGGGTCTTGGGTGTTGGCCCCGCCCTCGCTTGGGGTGCGCGGGAGGTGTGGCCGATCGTACGCAGAGGTCCACGCATGCCTCGGCGTGCAGGTCGACAAGGTGGTCGACATTCTCGGTAAGTGGCTACAGCGGGATCATGTGCATTGGATTGATTGGGGTACATATTCCAAACTCTAACTGTTTGTACCCCCTACTGCACAACCCACTAATGGCTAGAAAATTTGTCACAACCCCATAGCCTAAGTGGGGAGCGCAGAGTAACAACAAACAGCCTAAGGTCACAAGACCAGTCACAAACAAAAGACAAAACAAAGCTCAGGGTGGATCACAACGTCACCACACAGTCTGAGCGCAAACAGTGGCCATAAGGCCAGTTCAAGAGTGTATATGCAAATATATACAATACCGTCATACTCCGGATATACCTCCAGGCCTATGTTACACCCATGCGGTTATAATCGTACCAGTGGGCTTATAGCCGGGTGCCGATTATAACCCCACCCTAAATTTGGATCATCTTCGTATAACCGCACCCTATGAAATTCTACTCAAATCTGTGTTTTTCTAGTGAATTCGCCACTAACGCGTCAGGAGCAATCGTTGCTAACGTGCTTGGCGAAGTCTTCGCTGGCCCACCTGGCGAAATTGCCACAGGCGCGCACGTGTTAGCAACATTTCAGCACGTCATGGCCAGGATTTTCGCCAGGGTGGCAGATTCTCGGTGAACTTCGAAACAAACTGTTTTGTGGTAGTTTCGATTGAAACCGCAAGGCCGGGATCTACAATTCTATGTTTTAAATTCATAATTCTCTAAGTGTCATTTATTTCCCCCATGGGGTTATAAAAAAACCACATTATAAGCCCATCCACCATTTTCCTGAGTTTTATTACACCCCCATATGGGGGTATATCCGGGGCATGACGGCACAAGCAAAGACAAGAGACAAGCACTCACTACTGCAGTCTACTCGACCCAGTCTCAACGAGGCCCAACTGCAGACAGAACCGGCGGTGGTCACAAGGCTGAAGAGCCTTGGTGAAGATGTCTGCAGTGTTAGCCTCGGAGGCCACGAAGTCCAGACGAGCCTGCCCGCGTCTCTGCAACTCTCGAAGGAGGAAGTACCTGACGTCGATGTGCTTCACTCTGCTCTCCAGTCGAGGCTCACGACACAGGAGAATCATCGCCCTGTTGTCAGCAAACAAGGTCGGTGCAGAGCTCGGCCGCTCACTAGGGTCAGTGAGCAAAAATGTCAACCAGCGTAGCTCTTGAGCAGCAAGGGCTCCAGCGTAGATCTCGGCCTCTGCGGTAGAAGTCGCAACCGAGGAGGACCGAGTAGACCTCCACGAAACAGCTCCAGAACCCAGGCTGAAACAACAACCCGACGTAGACCTCTGAGTCTCAACGTCGTCGGCGTAGGAGGAGTCGCAGTGACCGGTGAGTACAACTGGCTGTGTCCCTCCAAGTACAAGCCCCATGTCTGATGTCGCGCCGAGGTACTTCGCCACCCTCTTAGCCGCCGCCCAGTGAACAGGACGGTGTCTCCCAGTCGCAACAAAGCGAGAAAGGATGCTAAGAGGGAAGGCGAGGTCCGGGCGAGTGCACGTCATCAGGTACATGAGGCAGCCCACCAGCTCTGCGTAGGGACCACTGGGCTCAAACGGCTCGTCAGGAAAAGGCCCAGTGAGTCTGTGGCCTGCAGATCTCCAGGGACAGAGCCGCTCGCACCATCACTCTGACTCAGTCACATATGGTACTTACAGTATATTTGTAATCCCTGCTTATCAGCCTGCCCTATTGTCATTACATTTAACCGTCAGGGTTTCTGAAAAAAAAAAAAAAAAAAAAAAAAAAAAAAAAAAAAACCTAGGGGCAAAGTGAATTGTTTTTATTACGCTGATGATGCTTTTGTGAGTGTACTAATTTTAAGCTTTGTTTTTGCATGAACTTTTCAATAGCAAGCCAGCCACGTGATGTTACCTCCAGTAGGTGCTATTGACGGGACTTGGGTGTTGGCCCCGCCCTCGCTTAGGGTGCGCAGGAGGTGTGGCCGATCGTGCGCAGAGATCGACACATGCCTCGGCGTGCAGGTCGACAAGGTGGTCGACATGCGGGCAACCACTACGATGCCGCCGACAACGGGAGCCGACAGCCTACTTCTATGGGGTGTTATAGACGCAATAGGCTTCAATAGGCTTCAATGTGCCTAGAACCAAAGATAGAGTGCGCAGTCAGGTTTCTGCACAGCGGCTTCAAACGTTCATAGCGATCTGCTCACAACTCCAATTGACCTCATTCAACTTGGATCTGGAGCGTCTTAACGTCGCCTACAATAGGCAATTTAGATCGCACAATTTCATCAAGAATTGACGACACAGCGTCAGATTGAAGGAACGGCACTATGGGAGCAACATAGTCTTAGAACACACAATTACGAACAGCTAGGAAGAGTTGCGAGTTGGGAAGGACTCCCAGCTCCTACAAACCCCAAGAGCCGAGGTACAGTGATGGGGAACAGTGCCACACTGTCCCCAACCAAGAAGGGTCTCGAAACTACCCTTCACAAGGGCCTACACCAACTGAAATGTTACACTACACTTTGTAATGTAACTATCTTCAATATCTTGAGGTGTAGCCTTTTGGCGAGCTTTGAAAACACTTGAAGCTTGAACCAAGGCTCGGGTTCTTCATCAAGAACCCGGACCCAACACTTGAAGGTTGAAACTCAACCTTGAGTTCTTGATGGGTCTGCTGCACACACCTGTGACACGCCGAACGTTCGACAAGCGACAAAATAGAAACCGCGCACGACAAAATAGAAACCGCGCGGGACACACAAAATCACTTTACGAAATCTCGCCCCAATATGAAATCTAGTCCCTTGATGTTCGTGATCGGCAACGTCGGCTTCCATCTCAACGCACCTATATGCAGCTGCAGTGATGTTTCGCCGTGGATGGGAAGCTTCGTACCGTCCACCATTGTTGCTGAAAACCGGGTCTCCTCCGCCTTCCCTCCAATTTCCCTAACGTCCCGCAGTCACACATCGAGTGGGACGCACCACTGTCCACCAGTGCCTGGAGGCGTCGCCCGTTGCAGATCACCTCGAGGAGTAGTGGCTGCTGCTGCTCCGAGTAGCCGTAGATGGTCTCGCTTACAGGATCATAGGGTACGTCGAATAGATCATCCCTTGGTCCTGCGCTCGAAGCTGCTGACTCAATATCAGTTTTCAACTGAGCAGGGTTAGAAGGATTTCTTCGAGGCCGATTCAGCTTCGTCTTGGCCTGGAACCTTCCCCTAAGTCGCTGCATATGTGTAGGCTTCTTCTCTGGGCAATGGGGAGCCTTAACACTATGCTGCAGGAGAGAATATTAACTCTTTGGAACGCACGATCCTTGACAACGCTCCGGAGTGATTTGCCCAACTTCTCAGGTACCTGAATAATCTCTGGGGGCTTATTCTTTAGCCTCTAAATTTCCCCTGAAGGCTTGAAAATCAGGTGGGCCCATAGGCCTGGAGCGTTCTCGCTCTGATAGCATGTCGAGAAACGCTAGTAGAAAGTTAGAAACATAAAGAGGGGTTGCACTAGCAGCAGATAGGATACATATAGCAAACCCTAATTTGGGTTGTACTCACTATAGAGTACACCACTGCAGACTAGACAATTATATCTGACACGTACAAGCTACGGTAGTATGCAAAGAAAGATTGCACAGTGAAACCGAGGAAACTTGAATTTCTATTTGTAAACAAAGAAATACATAGTGCATTTTAGAAACATAAATTTAAAAGGGGTACCTTTTAAACCATCTCTGAGCAAACTAATCGGCTTGGGAAAAAAAACCCCTTGTTACCATATACCGTATTCCCCCGGACATACCACCCGCCGAAATAGAGCACCCCCCGGGTGGCTTGTGCGGGGGGGGTGCTATAGCGGGCCTCGTTTCTACTATACCCCCCCTTTTGGGGGCATCCTATATAGCACCCGGGGGGGGGGGGGGGGGTGTTATGTATGGGTAATATTGCAGTTTTTGCCTAAATAGCATAGGGTTTCCAGTCATTAACCATCTACGGTACATGTTAACATCAGCACAAGGAATGCGCCCTCAGGAATGCGCCCTCAGTACAAGGACGTGACCGCCCCAGCGAGGCAGCTGAGGCTGTTGCGGGCGCTCCGCCTTTGTGACTGCATTAATGTTTTCGACCAATCAGGGCCTGACAGTGGGCCTTGTTGGAGCTTGCAATGTGGCAGCTAATTCTCGAGACTAACGTTATCGCCCAGTCCTCGGTTTTGCGCACCCAACCAACAATCTACCACCACGGCAAACATGTACATTTAGTTCTAAACCTTTTTCGCTATAAAAAAAAATACATTATGTAAAGACCCGGGTGCAATGTAGCTTTTTCCGATGACAAGACCCCCCCCCTTTTTTTTGTGTAGTTATCATAGCACCCTAGGGTGGTATATCCGGGGGAATACGGTTGTACAAAACAAAAAAAACTAGAAAACAACAAGAATTGGGATTGAGCAGAGGCCTAGAGCCAAGTGCAGCGAAGGTCAATCCAAGAGATCCGATTCCCCAAGAGTTTTTTTTAAGAAACAGCTGCAGAGGTCAGCGTATTCACACCACGACTTCAGACTGGGGCTCCGCGGGACATAAATGCATGCGCCTGCCAAGAGGTGCTTAACCATAGACGGCAGCCACACATATCTGCAACCAAGGATGCACCAATTGTGAACATTGGAACTATTAGATGCTATAGGGGGATGTTCGCAGTGGCTTGCAACACAGTCATTCATACCACCAATACAGAACACCCCTCACAATAGAGCAGCCAAAAATGTGCCAGCACTCACGCCATCATTGTTGCTCTGAGAATTGCGGAAGGACAGCCACGGATTGAGCCTGCAGAGGTCCACGAGGGTGACTCCATTGGATGCCGCCACCTGCTTGAAGTCCACCACACTGCCGATCGGCGCCCCCTTCACGCATGTCCACCTGGCCTTGGCTGGGTTGCGCTCCACACACAGGGAGCGGAACGCAGGGAGGCGTGCGGAGCAGCTAACACCGGGATTGAGCTGCAACAGGCTGAGACTGGAGATGCCGAGAAACTGAGCCACAGAAAAGCACGTGTCATTCTGTGGGAGGGAAAGGCAGGACGCAAGTTGTAAAAAAGGGGGTACGAGAAGGAATGCAGTGGTCAACAGGGGTGAACGAGAATTCGCCATTTTAGGGGAAGTCGAATGCGGGGAGCGGTCGGATGGAGTGAGTAGCATGTGGCCTTCCTGCTTCTTGGGAGAGAAATCACAGCACATGGCAGAACGTGTGGTGACACTGGTAGCATCAGAGAGCCAACCATGATGCATGGGATGCTCTCATAGCAAATACAACATCTCAAACTCACCGGCTGGATGTAGTAGAAGGCAGAACACGTTGGTAGAAGCTCTTTCACGACGAGCTCGCGACCTTGAGGAAGGAGAACAGAGCAGTCGATACCCTAGAGGGAAGCGTAAGTGATAGAGGGACAGGGTCAGGGAGAGGGAGAGAGAGGGTGTAAGAGTGAGAGAGAGAGAGGGCAAAGAAACACGAACGGCTTGACATGCTCAAGAAGTCCACAGAATCGAGATAGTTTGGCGCCGCATGTTGCAGGGCTCACCGGGTTCATGGCGGTAAACACATTCAGCGTGAGGCCATACATGGTGTACACGTCCTTGCACCTCCAGTCACTGCCTGCGACTGTTATGGACGAAATGACCTCCCAATCCATATCTGCAAGCGGTCAACGACAAGGGTGAACATGACACGTACGTGCTCGGTGACTGATGGTAAGGGTTCACCAGAGTCGGTCACATCACCACATTTACGAAAGAACTGTCTGGAGTATATATTATTGTGAACGAAATTTACCACAGCTGTAGCCGTAAGAGCGGTGGTTGGGATGGCAGACACAGGTCTGACGGGTGCCGGTGCCGATGCACGAGCCCACCAAACAAGGGTTGACTCTGTTGGCGCCACACACACCCGCTGTTGGGGGGACAGACACAAGAAGCGGCGGTTCGCGCCGAGGATACAAGCGGGAAGGGGGGGGGGGGGGGGGGGGGGGGGGGGGGGGAGGGGGATGCGTGGGGCAGGAAAGGGTAGAGAAGAAGATGAGCATTGCTGATACCGAAATGCTTCTGATCAGGCAATGATGCTTCTTACATGCACAAGCAATGCTCTCTAAAATTACCCCCCTCGCGTGGGGGAACCAGAACGGTTTTTGCGAGTACGAACAGTGGGATGGCGGACATCTGCATTGGGGCTTACTGCTTATACCCTCTGAGTCGGGATACTCAGAAGGAGCTTTGGTGTTGCTGGCAGGAGCAGTGGTGTTGCTGGCAGGAGCAGTGGTGTTGCTGGCACGTGCTGTGGCGTTGCTGGCAGGAGCAGTGGTGTTGCTGGCACGAGCAGTGGTGTTGCTGAGAGGAGCTGTGGTGTTGCTGGCAGGAGCTGTGGTGTTGCTGGCAGGGGCTGTGCTGTTGCTGGCAGGAGCAGTGGTGTTGCTGGCACGAGCAGTGGTGTTGCTGGCAGGAGTTGTGGTGTTGCTGGCAGGAGCTGTGGTGTTGCTGGCAGGAGCTGTGGTGTTGCTGGCAGGAGCTGTGGTGTTGCTGGCAGGAGCTGTGGTGTTGCTGAGAGGAGCAGTGGTGTTGCTGGCAGGAGCTGTGGTGTTGCTGGCAGGAGCTGTGGTGTTGCTGGCAGGAGCTGTGGTGTTGCTGGCAGGAGCTGTGGTGTTGCTGAGAGGAGCTGTGGTGTTGCTGAAAGGAGCTGTGGTGTTGCTGGCAGGAGCTGTGGTGTTGCTGGCAGGAGCTGTGGTGTTGCTGGCAGGAGCTGTGGTGTTGCTGGCAGGAGCAGTGCTGTTGCTGACAGGGGCTGTGCTGTTGCTGGCAGGAGCTGTGGTGTTGCTGGCAGGAGCTGTGGTGTTGCTGGCATGAGCAGTGGTGTTGCTGGCAGGAGCAGTGGTGTTGCTGGCAGGAGCAGTGGTGTCGCTGGCAGGGACCGAGGCGTATTGGGCATCCACGCAAAGCTGCAATGAGGGGTGCACCATATGCGATGGAACACACAAGAACATAAGACTGGATCATGAGAAGCTCCACGGCACGGCAAGTGGCAAGCATGTAGATCAGGATATAGAAAAGGGCATGCCTAGATCTGACTGGGTCAAACACATATGGCTTTGGCAGGAGTGATTTATCATTGCATCGTCTTTCAGATTGAAATATGATGCATCCACTAGTAAAGCACAAGCAGCACCTTTTTGAGTCATATGGCCAAACTTACACCATAGCTGTCGCCCTTGGCATCACGGAAGGACAGCCACGGATTGAGCCTGCAGAGGTCCACGAGGGTGACTCCATTGGATGCCGCCACCTGCTTGAAGTCCACCACGCTGCCGATCTGTATCTGCTTCACGCATCTCCACCTGGCCTTGGCTGGGTCGCGCTCCACACACAGGGAGCGGAACGCAGGGAGGCGTGCGGAGCAGCTAATACCAGGGTTGAAATCCTTTAAGCTTTCCTTGGAGATGCCGAGAAACTGAGCCACAGAAAAGCATGTGTCATCCTGAGGAAAGGGAGTTTCGAGAAGGAAAGGGGAGGTGGCAACACAGGAGTAGTGGAATGCTGGGAATGCTTGGGGCAAGCAATGACTGAGTAGCACGTGGCCTTCCTGCTGCTGGGCCGAAGGATGGTGGGAGGGGCAGTGAGGGTGAAGAGGAAGCGCAGTGCAGGCGGGAATCACTGAGCACGTGGTAGCACACGGATGCACGTGGTAGCACACGGATGCACGTGCTGGCACCTATCCAATGATGATGCATGGGATGCTCCCACAGCTGAGCATGGGATGCTCCACAGCTGAGCATGTGAAACTCACAGGCTGGATGAAGTAGAAGGCCGAACAGGGCTGCAGAAGCTCACGCACTACGAGCTCACGACTTTGATTCAGGAGAACGGAACAGTTGATACCCTGAACGGGAAGGGTTAGCGAGGTAGAGAGGGGGAGAGAGACGGAGGAGGTTGAGGGAAAGGTTGGGTAACAGGTTGAGGGAAAGGATGGGGGAGAGGGTGAGAGAACGGGTGGTGGAGAGGTTGAGGGAAAGGGTGTGGGAGAGGTTGAGGGAAAGGGTGTGGGAGAGGTGAGAGAGAGGGAGAGAGAGACGGGGGGAGAGGGCGGGGCAGAGGGTGGGGGAGAGGGTGGGAAAAGCGATTGCTAAAGAGGGCGAGGGCTAGAAAGAGAAAGGGTAAGGGAGAAGCAGAGGGTTAGAGAGAGAAAGGAAGTCAGGGCACAGAAACGAGGACGAGTGAACATGCTCAAGTGGGGCACAGACTTGCAGTGTTTGAGATAGTTGACGTCACATGTTGCAGGGCTCACCGGGTTCATGGCGGTGAACTGCTGCAGCGTGAGGCCATACATGGTGTACACGTCCTTGCACCTCCAGTCGCTACCTGCCACTGTTATGGACGAAGCAGGCTCCCTGTCATCCTCTCTTGCTGCACACACTCAACGGCAGTGGTGAAGTGAAGATGCTACATACGTGGTGAAGTGCAATAAACTGACCAGAGTAGGTCATGGCAACACGTCAGATAGTTCACACCTTGAGTTTCACCGAGTTCACATATATTTGCAGAATAAACTACTGGTAGCAGAGAGCAAGCATACCGCAGTAGGTGCCACGAGACGAGAGGTTGGGCGGGCAGACACAGGAGTGCTGCTGCGTGCCGCTGTCGATGCACGAGCCCGCCAAGCAAGGGTTGAGCCTGTCGAAACCACACTTGCCCACTGCCGGGGGTCACACACAAGAAGCAGCGGAGGGCAAGCAATTGAGTGGCGCCGAGGACACAAGGTGGGGATGCGCGGTGCAAGGGTAGAGAAGACGAGGAGCATAGCAATCGCCGGAATGGAAAAGCTGTTGGCTGCATGATTAGTAACCTTTGACCATACGAATGGTAGTATACGAGCACCTGCATTGGGGCTTACTGCTTGAACTCTGTGAATCGGGATACTCGGAAGAAGCTGTGGTGTTGCTGGTATCAATGTCGCAGCCGGCGGACACCACTGCTGCGGGCAGCGTGGCATTCGATCTGCGCACGCGGTAGATAAAAGGGACATGTAAAGGGCATTCGATCTGGCAGCGTGGCGAGATCAAAGGGTCGTGCGTGAGGTGAGACATGTAGTGGCGGAAGGTGCTTTGAAAGGAAAGGAGCGCGGTAATTCAATTGCAAAATTTGGAGGAGTGAAGTGAGGTGTATCGAAAGGAGCGTGTTGAGATGCATTGAATACAACACTCACATCATCTGCTTGCCCTGCGCGAGAATGTCCACCACTGGTCCTGTGCAGTCGGGAGTCTCGAAGAATTGAATCGTCGTGCAATCAGCCCTGCCATCCTGCTGCCACGACACCTGCACGTTCCTCGTCCCACCACCATCGGCTGGAATGCCGACGCAGCGGCGCATGCTGAAAGAGAGCCCGCTGATCGTCATCTGCGTGCCCACCAGCACTTCTGTAGCTGCTGCGTGCGTCGGCTGCAGGCGACTCGCTGCGAAAAATGGGAGCACGTGAGATGCGAGGGACGTGGTCCATGATTAATAAAGCCGGGGGACAGGCAGTGTGCATATTCATGCCGTTTCCATTCTCGTGTGAGGTGCATTGAAATGGTGCGAGCATGATGAAATGAAACGTACCAGCGATGACGGCCATGATGGCGAGCAGCGCAAAAACGGCCTTGCTCTTCCCCATTCTGATCGTGCCGTGGTACCGACTCAGTCGAGGCTGTGAGGAGCCCGGCGCACGAGGCCGAGCCGACTGATGGGCCGATCGTACACTGATGGGCTCGCGGTGTAAGGGATCGCACTAGGATCTGGCGGATGGCAGCGAAGTAAGCTAGAAGCGCCGGCGAATGGTGTAAGATTCACAGACACGGCAGGGAGTTGGGTGCTATAATCCCGCGGGTTCAGTGTGACGACTGGAGGTGCGCACCTGCCCGTCACGGGCTCCAAGCCTTGGGCTGCGGTCATCGCAGAGAATGCGTTTCTGCGGAAACACCTTGGCGTAGGATGCGGGCAGCTATGGCGTAGATCGATGGAGGAACGAGTGTATTGGTCGTAGGTTTGAATCGCGTCAAAAAGAGGAGGGTCAATCACTTTTGTTTGCATTTGACCCAGGTTTATTCTGGTTTGCAACGTTCGAAAGCGGTAAAACCAAAACCGGTGTGGTATGGCACCGCGTCAGGATTTTTGATCGAATAGAAAAAGAGCCGCATTATTGAGAGAAAAGTCAGAGGGAATCGCGATATGAACTCTTCACACTAACGCCGAAAGAAAGCATCGCCTTCATAGTGCATATATAAAAACATCCCAACCTAGAATTCATCTTTTTCAACCTTCAAAAGGTACTTATAGTATATTTGTAATCCCTGTTTATCAGCCTGCAATATTGCCATTACCTTTAACCGTCGGGGTTTCTGAAAAAAAAAAAAACTAGGGGCAGAGTGTAATTGTTTTTATTACCCTGATGATGTTTTTGTGAGTGTACTAATTTTAAGCTTTGTTTTTGCAAGAACTTATAATTTCAATAGCGAGCCAGCCACTTGACGTTACCTCCAGTAGGTGCTGTTGACGGGTCTTGGGTGTTGGCCCCGCCCTCGCTTGGGGTGCGCGGGAGGTGTGGCCGATCGTACGCAGAGGTCGACGCATGCCTCGGCGTGCAGGTCGACAAGGTGGTCGACATTCTCGGTAAGTGGCTACAGCGGGATCATGTGCATTGGATTGATTGGGGTACATATTCCAAACTCTAACTGTTTGTACCCCCTACTGCACAACCCACTAATGGCTAGAACATTTGACACACCCCCATAGCCTAAGTGGGGAGCGCAGAGTAACAACAAACAGCCTAAGGTCACAAGACCAGTCACAAACAAAAGACAAAACAAAGCTCAGGGTGGATCACAACGTCACCACACAGTCTGAGCGCAAACAGTGGCCATAAGGCCAGTTCAAGAGTGTATATGCAAATATATACAATACCGTCATACTCCGGATATACCTCCAGGCCTATGTTACACCCATGCGGTTATAATCGTACCAGTGGGCTTATAGCCGGGTGCCGATTATAACCCCACCCTAAATTTGGATCATCTTCGTATAACCGCACCCTATGAAATTCTACTCAAATCTGTGTTTTTCTAGTGAATTCGCCACTAACGCGTCAGGAGCAATCGTTGCTAACGTGCTTGGCGAAGTCTTCGCTGGCCCACCTGGCGAAATTGCCACAGGCGCGCACGTGTTAGCAACATTTCAGCACGTCATGGCCAGGATTTTCGCCAGGGTGGCAGATTCTCGGTGAACTTCGAAACAAACTGTTTTGTGGTAGTTTCGATTGAAACCGCAAGGCCGGGATCTACAATTCTATGTTTTAAATTCATAATTCTCTAAGTGTCATTTATTTCCCCCATGGGGTTATAAAAAAACCACATTATAAGCCCATCCACCATTTTCCTGAGTTTTATTACACCCCCATATGGGGGTATATCCGGGGCATGACGGCACAAGCAAAGACAAGAGACAAGCACTCACTACTGCAGTCTACTCGACCCAGTCTCAACGAGGCCCAACTGCAGACAGAACCGGCGGTGGTCACAAGGCTGAAGAGCCTTGGTGAAGATGTCTGCAGTGTTAGCCTCGGAGGCCACGAAGTCCAGACGAGCCTGCCCGCGTCTCTGCAACTCTCGAAGGAGGAAGTACCTGACGTCGATGTGCTTCACTCTGCTCTCCAGTCGAGGCTCACGACACAGGAGAATCATCGCCCTGTTGTCAGCAAACAAGGTCGGTGCAGAGCTCGGCCGCTCACTAGGGTCAGTGAGCAAAAATGTCAACCAGCGTAGCTCTTGAGCAGCAAGGGCTCCAGCGTAGATCTCGGCCTCTGCGGTAGAAGTCGCAACCGAGGAGGACCGAGTAGACCTCCACGAAACAGCTCCAGAACCCAGGCTGAAACAACAACCCGACGTAGACCTCTGAGTCTCAACGTCGTCGGCGTAGGAGGAGTCGCAGTGACCGGTGAGTACAACTGGCTGTGTCCCTCCAAGTACAAGCCCCATGTCTGATGTCGCGCCGAGGTACTTCGCCACCCTCTTAGCCGCCGCCCAGTGAACAGGACGGTGTCTCCCAGTCGCAACAAAGCGAGAAAGGATGCTAAGAGGGAAGGCGAGGTCCGGGCGAGTGCACGTCATCAGGTACATGAGGCAGCCCACCAGCTCTGCGTAGGGACCACTGGGCTCAAACGGCTCGTCAGGAAAAGGCCCAGTGAGTCTGTGGCCTGCAGATCTCCAGGGACAGAGCCGCTCGCACCATCACTCTGACTCAGTCACATATGGTACTTACAGTATATTTGTAATCCCTGCTTATCAGCCTGCCCTATTGTCATTACATTTAACCGTCAGGGTTTCTGAAAAAAAAAAAAAAAAAAAAAAAAAAAAACCTAGGGGCAAAGTGAATTGTTTTTATTACGCTGATGATGCTTTTGTGAGTGTACTAATTTTAAGCTTTGTTTTTGCAAGAACTTTTCAATAGCAAGCCAGCCACGTGATGTTACCTCCAGTAGGTGCTATTGACGGGACTTGGGTGTTGGCCCCGCCCTCGCTTAGGGTGCGCAGGAGGTGTGGCCGATCGTGCGCAGAGATCGACACATGCCTCGGCGTGCAGGTCGACAAGGTGGTCGACATGCGGGCAACCACTACGATGCCGCCGACAACGGGAGCCGACAGCCTACTTCTATGGGGTGTTATAGACGCAATAGGCTTCAATAGGCTTCAATGTGCCTAGAACCAAAGATAGAGTGCGCAGTCAGGTTTCTGCACAGCGGCTTCAAACGTTCATAGCGATCTGCTCACAACTCCAATTGACCTCATTCAACTTGGATCTGGAGCGTCTTAACGTCGCCTACAATAGGCAATTTAGATCGCACAATTTCATCAAGAATTGACGACACAGCGTCAGATTGAAGGAACGGCACTATGGGAGCAACATAGTCTTAGAACACACAATTACGAACAGCTAGGAAGAGTTGCGAGTTGGGAAGGACTCCCAGCTCCTACAAACCCCAAGAGCCGAGGTACAGTGATGGGGAACAGTGCCACACTGTCCCCAACCAAGAAGGGTCTCGAAACTACCCTTCACAAGGGCCTACACCAACTGAAATGTTACACTACACTTTGTAATGTAACTATCTTCAATATCTTGAGGTGTAGCCTTTTGGCGAGCTTTGAAAACACTTGAAGCTTGAACCAAGGCTCGGGTTCTTCATCAAGAACCCGGACCCAACACTTGAAGGTTGAAACTCAACCTTGAGTTCTTGATGGGTCTGCTGCACACACCTGTGACACGCCGAACGTTCGACAAGCGACAAAATAGAAACCGCGCACGACAAAATAGAAACCGCGCGGGACACACAAAATCACTTTACGAAATCTCGCCCCAATATGAAATCTAGTCCCTTGATGTTCGTGATCGGCAACGTCGGCTTCCATCTCAACGCACCTATATGCAGCTGCAGTGATGTTTCGCCGTGGATGGGAAGCTTCGTACCGTCCACCATTGTTGCTGAAAACCGGGTCTCCTCCGCCTTCCCTCCAATTTCCCCAACGTCCCGCAGTCACACATCGAGTGGGACGCACCACTGTCCACCAGTGCCTGGAGGCGTCGCCCGTTGCAGATCACCTCGAGGAGTAGTGGCTGCTGCTGCTCCGAGTAGCCGTAGATGGTCTCGCTTACAGGATCATAGGGTACGTCGAATAGATCATCCCTTGGTCCTGCGCTCGAAGCTGCTGACTCAATATCAGTTTTCAACTGAGCAGGGTTAGAAGGATTTCTTCGAGGCCGATTCAGCTTCGTCTTGGCCTGGAACCTTCCCCTAAGTCGCTGCATATGTGTAGGCTTCTCCTCTGGGCAATGGGGAGCCTTAACACTATGCTGCAGGAGAGAATATTAACTCTTTGGAACGCACGATCCTTGACAACGCTCCGGAGTGATTTGCCCAACTTCTCAGGTACCTGAATAATCTCTGGGGGCTTATTCTTTAGCCTCTAAATTTCCCCTGAAGGCTTGAAAATCAGGTGGGCCCATAGGCCTGGAGCGTTCTCGCTCTGATAGCATGTCGAGAAACGCTAGTAGAAAGTTAGAAACATAAAGAGGGGTTGCACTAGCAGCAGATAGGATACATATAGCAAACCCTAATTTGGGTTGTACTCACTATAGAGTACACCACTGCAGACTAGACAATTATATCTGACACGTACAAGCTACGGTAGTATGCAAAGAAAGATTGCACAGTGAAACCGAGGGAACTTGAATTTCTATTTGTAAACAAAGAAATACATAGTGCATTTTAGAAACATAAATTTAAAAGGGGTACCTTTTAAACCATCTCTGAGCAAACTAATCGGCTTGGGAAAAAAAACCCCTTGTTACCATATACCGTATTCCCCCGGACATACCACCCGCCGAAATAGAGCACCCCCCGGGTGGCTTGTGCGGGGGGGGTGCTATAGCGGGCCTCGTTTCTACTATACCCCCCCTTTTGGGGGCATCCTATATAGCACCCGGGGGGGGGGGGGGGGGGGTGTTATGTATGGGTAATATTGCAGTTTTTGCCTAAATAGCATAGGGTTTCCAGTCATTAACCATCTACGGTACATGTTAACATCAGCACAAGGAATGCGCCCTCAGGAATGCGCCCTCAGTACAAGGACGTGACCGCCCCAGCGAGGCAGCTGAGGCTGTTGCGGGCGCTCCGCCTTTGTGACTGCATTAATGTTTTCGACCAATCAGGGCCTGACAGTGGGCCTTGTTGGAGCTTGCAATGTGGCAGCTAATTCTCGAGACTAACGTTATCGCCCAGTCCTCGGTTTTGCGCACCCAACCAACAATCTACCACCACGGCAAACATGTACATTTAGTTCTAAACCTTTTTCGCTATAAAAAAAAATACATTATGTAAAGACCCGGGTGCAATGTAGCTTTTTCCGATGACAAGACCCCCCCCCTTTTTTTTGTGTAGTTATCATAGCACCCTAGGGTGGTATATCCGGGGGAATACGGTTGTACAAAACAAAAAAAACTAGAAAACAACAAGAATTGGGATTGAGCAGAGGCCTAGAGCCAAGTGCAGCGAAGGTCAATCCAAGAGATCCGATTCCCCAAGAGTTTTTTTTAAGAAACAGCTGCAGAGGTCAGCGTATTCACACCACGACTTCAGACTGGGGCTCCGCGGGACATAAATGCATGCGCCTGCCAAGAGGTGCTTAACCATAGACGGCAGCCACACATATCTGCAACCAAGGATGCACCAATTGTGAACATTGGAACTATTAGATGCTATAGGGGGATGTTCGCAGTGGCTTGCAACACAGTCATTCATACCACCAATACAGAACACCCCTCACAATAGAGCAGCCAAAAATGTGCCAGCACTCACGCCATCATTGTTGCTCTGAGAATTGCGGAAGGACAGCCACGGATTGAGCCTGCAGAGGTCCACGAGGGTGACTCCATTGGATGCCGCCACCTGCTTGAAGTCCACCACACTGCCGATCGGCGCCCCCTTCACGCATGTCCACCTGGCCTTGGCTGGGTTGCGCTCCACACACAGGGAGCGGAACGCAGGGAGGCGTGCGGAGCAGCTAACACCGGGATTGAGCTGCAACAGGCTGAGACTGGAGATGCCGAGAAACTGAGCCACAGAAAAGCACGTGTCATTCTGTGGGAGGGAAAGGCAGGACGCAAGTTGTAAAAAAGGGGGTACGAGAAGGAATGCAGTGGTCAACAGGGGTGAACGAGAATTCGCCATTTTAGGGGAAGTCGAATGCGGGGAGCGGTCGGATGGAGTGAGTAGCATGTGGCCTTCCTGCTTCTTGGGAGAGAAATCACAGCACATGGCAGAACGTGTGGTGACACTGGTAGCATCAGAGAGCCAACCATGATGCATGGGATGCTCTCATAGCAAATACAACATCTCAAACTCACCGGCTGGATGTAGTAGAAGGCAGAACACGTTGGTAGAAGCTCTTTCACGACGAGCTCGCGACCTTGAGGAAGGAGAACAGAGCAGTCGATACCCTAGAGGGAAGCGTAAGTGATAGAGGGACAGGGTCAGGGAGAGGGAGAGAGAGGGTGTAAGAGTGAGAGAGAGAGAGGGCAAAGAAACACGAACGGCTTGACATGCTCAAGAAGTCCACAGAATCGAGATAGTTTGGCGCCGCATGTTGCAGGGCTCACCGGGTTCATGGCGGTAAACACATTCAGCGTGAGGCCATACATGGTGTACACGTCCTTGCACCTCCAGTCACTGCCTGCGACTGTTATGGACGAAATGACCTCCCAATCCATATCTGCAAGCGGTCAACGACAAGGGTGAACATGACACGTACGTGCTCGGTGACTGATGGTAAGGGTTCACCAGAGTCGGTCACATCACCACATTTACGAAAGAACTGTCTGGAGTATATATTATTGTGAACGAAATTTACCACAGCTGTAGCCGTAAGAGCGGTGGTTGGGATGGCAGACACAGGTCTGACGGGTGCCGGTGCCGATGCACGAGCCCACCAAACAAGGGTTGACTCTGTTGGCGCCACACACACCCGCTGTTGGGGGGACAGACACAAGAAGCGGCGGTTCGCGCCGAGGATACAAGCGGGAAGGGGGGGGGGGGGGGGGGGGGGGGGGGGGGGGGGGGGGGGGATGCGTGGGGCAGGAAAGGGTAGAGAAGAAGATGAGCATTGCTGATACCGAAATGCTTCTGATCAGGCAATGATGCTTCTTACATGCACAAGCAATGCTCTCTAAAATTACCCCCCTCGCGTGGGGGAACCAGAACGGTTTTTGCGAGTACGAACAGTGGGATGGCGGACATCTGCATTGGGGCTTACTGCTTATACCCTCTGAGTCGGGATACTCAGAAGGAGCTTTGGTGTTGCTGGCAGGAGCAGTGGTGTTGCTGGCAGGAGCAGTGGTGTTGCTGGCACGTGCTGTGGCGTTGCTGGCAGGAGCAGTGGTGTTGCTGGCACGAGCAGTGGTGTTGCTGAGAGGAGCTGTGGTGTTGCTGGCAGGAGCTGTGGTGTTGCTGGCAGGGGCTGTGCTGTTGCTGGCAGGAGCAGTGGTGTTGCTGGCACGAGCAGTGGTGTTGCTGGCAGGAGTTGTGGTGTTGCTGGCAGGAGCTGTGGTGTTGCTGGCAGGAGCTGTGGTGTTGCTGGCAGGAGCTGTGGTGTTGCTGGCAGGAGCTGTGGTGTTGCTGAGAGGAGCAGTGGTGTTGCTGGCAGGAGCTGTGGTGTTGCTGGCAGGAGCTGTGGTGTTGCTGGCAGGAGCTGTGGTGTTGCTGGCAGGAGCTGTGGTGTTGCTGAGAGGAGCTGTGGTGTTGCTGAAAGGAGCTGTGGTGTTGCTGGCAGGAGCTGTGGTGTTGCTGGCAGGAGCTGTGGTGTTGCTGGCAGGAGCTGTGGTGTTGCTGGCAGGAGCTGTGGTGTTGCTGGCAGGAGCTGTGGTGTTGCTGGCAGGAGCTGTGGTGTTGCTGGCAGGAGCTGTGGTGTTGCTGACAGGGGCTGTGCTGTTGCTGGCAGGAGCTGTGGTGTTGCTGACAGGGGCTGTGCTGTTGCTGGCAGGAGCTGTGGTGTTGCTGGCAGGAGCTGTGGTGTTGCTGGCAGGAGCTGTGGTGTTGCTGAGAGGAGCTGTGGTGTTGCTGGCAGGAGCTGTGGTGTTGCTGGCAGGAGCTGTGGTGTTGCTGGCAGGAGCTGTGGTGTTGCTGGCAGGAGCTGTGGTGTTGCTGGCAGGAGCTGTGGTGTTGCTGGCAGGAGCTGTGGTGTTGCTGACAGGGGCTGTGCTGTTGCTGGCAGGAGCAGTGCTGTTGCTGACAGGGGCTGTGCTGCTGCTGGCAGGAGCTGTGGTGTTGCTGGCAGGAGCTGTGGTGTTGCTGGCATGAGCAGTGGTGTTGCTGGCAGGAGCAGTGGTGTTGCTGGCAGGAGCAGTGGTGTCGCTGGCAGGGACCGAGGCGTATTGGGCATCCACGCAAAGCTGCAATGAGGGGTGCACCATATGCGATGGAACACACAAGAACATAAGACTGGATCATGAGAAGCTCCACGGCACGGCAAGTGGCAAGCATGTAGATCAGGATATAGAAAAGGGCATGCCTAGATCTGACTGGGTCAAACACATATGGCTTTGGCAGGAGTGATTTATCATTGCATCGTCTTTCAGATTGAAATATGATGCATCCACTAGTAAAGCACAAGCAGCACCTTTTTGAGTCATATGGCCAAACTTACACCATAGCTGTCGCCCTTGGCATCACGGAAGGACAGCCACGGATTGAGCCTGCAGAGGTCCACGAGGGTGACTCCATTGGATGCCGCCACCTGCTTGAAGTCCACCACGCTGCCGATCTGTATCTGCTTCACGCATCTCCACCTGGCCTTGGCTGGGTCGCGCTCCACACACAGGGAGCGGAACGCAGGGAGGCGTGCGGAGCAGCTAATACCAGGGTTGAAATCCTTTAAGCTTTCCTTGGAGATGCCGAGAAACTGAGCCACAGAAAAGCATGTGTCATCCTGAGGAAAGGGAGTTTCGAGAAGGAAAGGGGAGGTGGCAACACAGGAGTAGTGGAATGCTGGGAATGCTTGGGGCAAGCAATGACTGAGTAGCACGTGGCCTTCCTGCTGCTGGGCCGAAGGATGGTGGGAGGGGCAGTGAGGGTGAAGAGGAAGCGCAGTGCAGGCGGGAATCACTGAGCACGTGGTAGCACACGGATGCACGTGGTAGCACACGGATGCACGTGCTGGCACCTATCCAATGATGATGCATGGGATGCTCCCACAGCTGAGCATGGGATGCTCCACAGCTGAGCATGTGAAACTCACAGGCTGGATGAAGTAGAAGGCCGAACAGGGCTGCAGAAGCTCACGCACTACGAGCTCACGACTTTGATTCAGGAGAACGGAACAGTTGATACCCTGAACGGGAAGGGTTAGCGAGGTAGAGAGGGGGAGAGAGACGGAGGAGGTTGAGGGAAAGGTTGGGTAACAGGTTGAGGGAAAGGATGGGGGAGAGGGTGAGAGAACGGGTGGTGGAGAGGTTGAGGGAAAGGGTGTGGGAGAGGTTGAGGGAAAGGGTGTGGGAGAGGTGAGAGAGAGGGAGAGAGAGACGGGGGGAGAGGGCGGGGCAGAGGGTGGGGGAGAGGGTGGGAAAAGCGATTGCTAAAGAGGGCGAGGGCTAGAAAGAGAAAGGGTAAGGGAGAAGCAGAGGGTTAGAGAGAGAAAGGAAGTCAGGGCACAGAAACGAGGACGAGTGAACATGCTCAAGTGGGGCACAGACTTGCAGTGTTTGAGATAGTTGACGTCACATGTTGCAGGGCTCACCGGGTTCATGGCGGTGAACTGCTGCAGCGTGAGGCCATACATGGTGTACACGTCCTTGCACCTCCAGTCGCTACCTGCCACTGTTATGGACGAAGCAGGCTCCCTGTCATCCTCTCTTGCTGCACACACTCAACGGCAGTGGTGAAGTGAAGATGCTACATACGTGGTGAAGTGCAATAAACTGACCAGAGTAGGTCATGGCAACACGTCAGATAGTTCACACCTTGAGTTTCACCGAGTTCACATATATTTGCAGAATAAACTACTGGTAGCAGAGAGCAAGCATACCGCAGTAGGTGCCACGAGACGAGAGGTTGGGCGGGCAGACACAGGAGTGCTGCTGCGTGCCGCTGTCGATGCACGAGCCCGCCAAGCAAGGGTTGAGCCTGTCGAAACCACACTTGCCCACTGCCGGGGGTCACACACAAGAAGCAGCGGAGGGCAAGCAATTGAGTGGCGCCGAGGACACAAGGTGGGGATGCGCGGTGCAAGGGTAGAGAAGACGAGGAGCATAGCAATCGCCGGAATGGAAAAGCTGTTGGCTGCATGATTAGTAACCTTTGACCATACGAATGGTAGTATACGAGCACCTGCATTGGGGCTTACTGCTTGAACTCTGTGAATCGGGATACTCGGAAGAAGCTGTGGTGTTGCTGGTATCAATGTCGCAGCCGGCGGACACCACTGCTGCGGGCAGCGTGGCATTCGATCTGCGCACGCGGTAGATAAAAGGGACATGTAAAGGGCATTCGATCTGGCAGCGTGGCGAGATCAAAGGGTCGTGCGTGAGGTGAGACATGTAGTGGCGGAAGGTGCTTTGAAAGGAAAGGAGCGCGGTAATTCAATTGCAAAATTTGGAGGAGTGAAGTGAGGTGTATCGAAAGGAGCGTGTTGAGATGCATTGAATACAACACTCACATCATCTGCTTGCCCTGCGCGAGAATGTCCACCACTGGTCCTGTGCAGTCGGGAGTCTCGAAGAATTGAATCGTCGTGCAATCAGCCCTGCCATCCTGCTGCCACGACACCTGCACGTTCCTCGTCCCACCACCATCGGCTGGAATGCCGACGCAGCGGCGCATGCTGAAAGAGAGCCCGCTGATCGTCATCTGCGTGCCCACCAGCACTTCTGTAGCTGCTGCGTGCGTCGGCTGCAGGCGACTCGCTGCGAAAAATGGGAGCACGTGAGATGCGAGGGACGTGGTCCATGATTAATAAAGCCGGGGGACAGGCAGTGTGCATATTCATGCCGTTTCCATTCTCGTGTGAGGTGCATTGAAATGGTGCGAGCATGATGAAATGAAACGTACCAGCGATGACGGCCATGATGGCGAGCAGCGCAAAAACGGCCTTGCTCTTCCCCATTCTGATCGTGCCGTGGTACCGACTCAGTCGAGGCTGTGAGGAGCCCGGCGCACGAGGCCGAGCCGACTGATGGGCCGATCGTACACTGATGGGCTCGCGGTGTAAGGGATCGCACTAGGATCTGGCGGATGGCAGCGAAGTAAGCTAGAAGCGCCGGCGAATGGTGTAAGATTCACAGACACGGCAGGGAGTTGGGTGCTATAATCCCGCGGGTTCAGTGTGACGACTGGAGGTGCGCACCTGCCCGTCACGGGCTCCAAGCCTTGGGCTGCGGTCATCGCAGAGAATGCGTTTCTGCGGAAACACCTTGGCGTAGGATGCGGGCAGCTATGGCGTAGATCGATGGAGGAACGAGTGTATTGGTCGTAGGTTTGAATCGCGTCAAAAAGAGGAGGGTCAATCACTTTTGTTTGCATTTGACCCAGGTTTATTCTGGTTTGCAACGTTCGAAAGCGGTAAAACCAAAACCGGTGTGGTATGGCACCGCGTCAGGATTTTTGATCGAATAGAAAAAGAGCCGCATTATTGAGAGAAAAGTCAGAGGGAATCGCGATATGAACTCTTCACACTAACGCCGAAAGAAAGCATCGCCTTCATAGTGCATATATAAAAACATCCCAACCTAGAATTCATCTTTTTCAACCTTCAAAAGGTACTTATAGTATATTTGTAATCCCTGTTTATCAGCCTGCAATATTGCCATTACCTTTAACCGTCGGGGTTTCTGAAAAAAAAAAACTAGGGGCAGAGTGTAATTGTTTTTATTACCCTGATGATGTTTTTGTGAGTGTACTAATTTTAAGCTTTGTTTTTGCAAGAACTTATAATTTCAATAGCGAGCCAGCCACTTGACGTTACCTCCAGTAGGTGCTGTTGACGGGTCTTGGGTGTTGGCCCCGCCCTCGCTTGGGGTGCGCGGGAGGTGTGGCCGATCGTACGCAGAGGTCGACGCATGCCTCGGCGTGCAGGTCGACAAGGTGGTCGACATTCTCGGTAAGTGGCTACAGCGGGATCATGTGCATTGGATTGATTGGGGTACATATTCCAAACTCTAACTGTTTGTACCCCCTACTGCACAACCCACTAATGGCTAGAACATTTGACACACCCCCATAGCCTAAGTGGGGAGCGCAGAGTAACAACAAACAGCCTAAGGTCACAAGACCAGTCACAAACAAAAGACAAAACAAAGCTCAGGGTGGATCACAACGTCACCACACAGTCTGAGCGCAAACAGTGGCCATAAGGCCAGTTCAAGAGTGTATATGCAAATATATACAATACCGTCATACTCCGGATATACCTCCAGGCCTATGTTACACCCATGCGGTTATAATCGTACCAGTGGGCTTATAGCCGGGTGCCGATTATAACCCCACCCTAAATTTGGATCATCTTCGTATAACCGCACCCTATGAAATTCTACTCAAATCTGTGTTTTTCTAGTGAATTCGCCACTAACGCGTCAGGAGCAATCGTTGCTAACGTGCTTGGCGAAGTCTTCGCTGGCCCACCTGGCGAAATTGCCACAGGCGCGCACGTGTTAGCAACATTTCAGCACGTCATGGCCAGGATTTTCGCCAGGGTGGCAGATTCTCGGTGAACTTCGAAACAAACTGTTTTGTGGTAGTTTCGATTGAAACCGCAAGGCCGGGATCTACAATTCTATGTTTTAAATTCATAATTCTCTAAGTGTCATTTATTTCCCCCATGGGGTTATAAAAAAACCACATTATAAGCCCATCCACCATTTTCCTGAGTTTTATTACACCCCCATATGGGGGTATATCCGGGGCATGACGGCACAAGCAAAGACAAGAGACAAGCACTCACTACTGCAGTCTACTCGACCCAGTCTCAACGAGGCCCAACTGCAGACAGAACCGGCGGTGGTCACAAGGCTGAAGAGCCTTGGTGAAGATGTCTGCAGTGTTAGCCTCGGAGGCCACGAAGTCCAGACGAGCCTGCCCGCGTCTCTGCAACTCTCGAAGGAGGAAGTACCTGACGTCGATGTGCTTCACTCTGCTCTCCAGTCGAGGCTCACGACACAGGAGAATCATCGCCCTGTTGTCAGCAAACAAGGTCGGTGCAGAGCTCGGCCGCTCACTAGGGTCAGTGAGCAAAAATGTCAACCAGCGTAGCTCTTGAGCAGCAAGGGCTCCAGCGTAGATCTCGGCCTCTGCGGTAGAAGTCGCAACCGAGGAGGACCGAGTAGACCTCCACGAAACAGCTCCAGAACCCAGGCTGAAACAACAACCCGACGTAGACCTCTGAGTCTCAACGTCGTCGGCGTAGGAGGAGTCGCAGTGACCGGTGAGTACAACTGGCTGTGTCCCTCCAAGTACAAGCCCCATGTCTGATGTCGCGCCGAGGTACTTCGCCACCCTCTTAGCCGCCGCCCAGTGAACAGGACGGTGTCTCCCAGTCGCAACAAAGCGAGAAAGGATGCTAAGAGGGAAGGCGAGGTCCGGGCGAGTGCACGTCATCAGGTACATGAGGCAGCCCACCAGCTCTGCGTAGGGACCACTGGGCTCAAACGGCTCGTCAGGAAAAGGCCCAGTGAGTCTGTGGCCTGCAGATCTCCAGGGACAGAGCCGCTCGCACCATCACTCTGACTCAGTCACATATGGTACTTACAGTATATTTGTAATCCCTGCTTATCAGCCTGCCCTATTGTCATTACATTTAACCGTCAAGGTTTCTGAAAAAAAAAAAAAAAAAAAAAAAAAAAAACCTAGGGGCAAAGTGAATTGTTTTTATTACGCTGATGATGCTTTTGTGAGTGTACTAATTTTAAGCTTTGTTTTTGCAAGAACTTTTCAATAGCAAGCCAGCCACGTGATGTTACCTCCAGTAGGTGCTATTGACGGGACTTGGGTGTTGGCCCCGCCCTCGCTTAGGGTGCGCAGGAGGTGTGGCCGATCGTGCGCAGAGATCGACACATGCCTCGGCGTGCAGGTCGACAAGGTGGTCGACATGCGGGCAACCACTACGATGCCGCCGACAACGGGAGCCGACAGCCTACTTCTATGGGGTGTTATAGACGCAATAGGCTTCAATAGGCTTCAATGTGCCTAGAACCAAAGATAGAGTGCGCAGTCAGGTTTCTGCACAGCGGCTTCAAACGTTCATAGCGATCTGCTCACAACTCCAATTGACCTCATTCAACTTGGATCTGGAGCGTCTTAACGTCGCCTACAATAGGCAATTTAGATCGCACAATTTCATCAAGAATTGACGACACAGCGTCAGATTGAAGGAACGGCACTATGGGAGCAACATAGTCTTAGAACACACAATTACGAACAGCTAGGAAGAGTTGCGAGTTGGGAAGGACTCCCAGCTCCTACAAACCCCAAGAGCCGAGGTACAGTGATGGGGAACAGTGCCACACTGTCCCCAACCAAGAAGGGTCTCGAAACTACCCTTCACAAGGGCCTACACCAACTGAAATGTTACACTACACTTTGTAATGTAACTATCTTCAATATCTTGAGGTGTAGCCTTTTGGCGAGCTTTGAAAACACTTGAAGCTTGAACCAAGGCTCGGGTTCTTCATCACAAAACTCATCCTTGAGTTCTTGATGGGTCTGCTGCATACACCTGCGACACGCCGAACGTTCGACAAGCGACAAAATAGAAACCGCGCACGACAAAATAGAAACCGCGCGGGACACACAAAATGACCGCGTTACACGCGGCTAGCGATAACTCGCTATTGACTCGACACACACACTCGACATCATGACCCATCATACACACACCATTATAAGCATGAAATATATATTATTTCATGCCCTCATTCCATTCCATGCACACACGCATGCACGCACACGGACAACAAGCCGAGTGCAAACCGTAGGTTGCACCAACAAACTCCCCCTCGGATTGTTGGCCTTAGGAACTTGCTCTCTCAGTTCAGAGCCATCCCAGCCAGCTTGCAACACTTCCAATGCTGCTGCTCCACCAGCCTCTTAGTCATCATGTCTGCCGGCTGCCCCGTCGTCTTCACGTAGCGCAGCTCAACTTCACCCGCGGCCACCATGCTCCTCGTCCAATGCCACTTCACCCTCATGTGCTTCGTCAGGCAGTGTAGCACAGGGTTCTTAGCTAGAGCAATGACTCTCTGGCTGTCGCAGTAGAGTGGGGTAGGTCCTTGCTGCTCCTTGTTGTCCGTGTGCGTGCATGCATGTGTGCATGGAGTGGTATGAGTGCATGAAATAAATATATATTTCATGCTTATAATGGTGTGTGAATGATGGGTCATGATGTCGAGTGTGTGTGTGTCAAGTCAATAGCGAGTTATCGCTAGCCGCGTATTACGCGGTCATTTTGTGTGTCCCGCGCGGTTTCTATTTTGTCGTGCGCGGTTTCTATTTTGTCGCTTGTCGAACGTTCGGCGTGTCGCAGGTGTGTGCAGCAGACCCATCAAGAACTCAAGGTTGAGTTTCAACCTTCAAGTGTTGGGTCCGGGTTCTTGATGAAGAACCCGAGCCTTGGTTTCAAGCTTCAAGTGTTTTGAAGCTCGCCAAAAAGGCTACACCTCAAGATATTGAAGATAGTTACATTACAATGTGTAGTGTAACATTTCTATGGGTGTAGGCCCTTGTGGAGGGTAGTTTCGAGACCCTTCTTGGTTGGGGACAGTGTGGCACTGTTCCCCATCACTGTAGCTCGGTTCTTGGGGTTTGTAGGAGCTGGGAGTCCTTCCCAACTCGTAACTCTTCCTAGCTGTTCGTAATTGTGTCTTCTAAGACTATGTTGCTGCCATAGTGCCGTTCGTTTTCAATCTGACGCTGTGTCGTCAATTTGTAATGAAATCGTGCCATCTAAATTGCCTAGTGTAGGCGACGTTAAGACGCTCTAGATCCAAGTTGAATGAGGTCAATTGGAGTTGTGAGCAGATCGCTATGATCGTTTGAAGCCGCTGTGCAGAAATCTGACTGCGCACTCTATCTTTGGTTCTAGGCACATTGAAGCCTATTGGAGCCTATTGTGACTATAACAGAGCCCGAGGTAGAAGTTCACGTCCCCAAGGGACTTGCACTTGAATTTGTCTTGCAGCTTCAGCATCACCTCCTTCAGAAAGTCAGAGGAGGGCGAGAAGATCAGGATGTCATCCACGTACACCACCATGAAGCTCCTCTGCTCCCCCTCGCCAAGCATGAACAAGGAGTGATCGGCCGTTGAGGGAGTGAAGCCGATCTCCTCCAACACTTCGCGCAGCTTCAAGTACCACTGCCTAGGGGCCTGCTTCAGCCCATAGAGGGCCTTCTTCAGCTTCCACACTCTGCCGCTGCCATCGTCAAACCCCTCTGGCTGCGCCATAAAAATCTCCTCCTCGAGGATTCCGTTGAGGAATGCCGTTACGATGTCTAGCTGCTTCACCACCCAACCTTTGATCGCGGCTCCCGCGAGTAGGGTTCGCAGCGTCGTCGGCTTCACCATAGGAGCAAACAGCTCCTTGTAGTCCACATTCTCCTTCTGCTGGTACCCCTTGGCCACCAGCCTAGACTTGTAGCGCTCGATCACGCCGTCGGCATCCGACTTGATCTTGAAGAGCCACTTGGACGTAATCGCCGTACGCCCCTCCGGTAGCTCCACCAACTCAAACGTATCATTATCCTCGATTCTCTTCGGCTCACTCTCCATGGCCTTCTTCCACTCCTCAGCATCACCACTCTCCAAGGCCTCCTTGAGAGTTGCTGGTTCTCCCGGCATCTCCACCGGAGAGAAGAATGCGAAGGCACACTCCTCGTAGTCACTCTCCTCGTCGTCTCCGACCATCATTGCCGCTCCAGCTAGGGCCGTCTTGCCCTGCTTCCCCGGCGCATCATAGGTCAGCCTATTGGGGGCTTAGACTCTCCTCTTGACCCTTCCTTCCTCCTCAGCTGCAGGGACTTGAAGGCCTTGGCGTTGCTGCGGTGTGGTGCGGTTCCGTGGAGCGCTCGTAGTGCGGGAAGGGAGCGTCGGTGCACGCTCGCTCACTTGCTGCACCTCCTCCTCCTCTTCCTCTGCATCCTTGGCCTCCTCTCCCCCATTCACAAGGGAAGATTGCCTTGTGGTGGTGCTGCCGCTGCTCAGCTCCAAAGGCAGCTCCACGTGCTCCAACCCGGAACTCTTCACCTCTCCAAACCGCACGCCTATCTTCGCCTCATTCTCCGCCTTCCAATCCTTGTACATGAAGTTCTCCATGAACTTGCAGTCCCTGCTCACCATGAACTTCTTGGTGAATGGGTCCCAAAGAAGCCACCCTTTGCTGTTTTGAGCCATGCCCAAGTGCACAGCCCACACCGCCTTGGCACCAAGCTTGTTGTGCCGAAGATGCTTAGGTACGAGCGCCATGCACATGCACCCGAACACCCGAAGCATATCCACCTTTGGCTTCCTGCCGAGCCACTCCACATAGGGCACCCATTTGTCTGCTCCCACATGAGTCAAAACTCTGTTCTTGGCCACACACGCGCTCCGCACCGCATCAGGCCAGAAATAGTCGGGTAGCCCGGCTTCAATGAGCAACCCGCGTGCCGCCTCCGTGATCGTCCGGTTCGCTCGCTCGGCGATGCCGTTCATTGCAGGGGAGTATGGCATGGTGAGGGAGTGCCGAATACCATTCTTCTTCAGCCACAACCCAAACTCCTTGCTCAGGAACTCTCCCCCTCGATCGGTGCGGATTGACTTGACTAGACGGTCTTGTTGCCGCTCCACCATCGGGAACCAATCGGTCTTCAACGTTTCAGCCACGTCACTCTTCTTGGCCAGCACGTACACCCAAGTCATGCGGGTGTAGACATCCACTATGGTGAGGAAATACTCTGCTCCAGCAGCTCCAAGCTTCAGGGGGCCCACCACGTCCATCACCACCTCATCAAGTGGTGCCTTTGCCGTCGTCTCCGAGCTCGAGAACGGAAACCGGGTGAACTTGGCTTGCAAGCACGTCGGGCAGCCAAGCACCTCATCGGGCTCCCCCTTCACACGTATGCCAGCAACCATCTCATTCTTAACTAGCTGCTGCAAGATGGGTAGGGCCACATGCCCCATTCGCCGATGCAAGGTGAGCCAATCACACTCCCCCGTAGCCGAAGTTGGATTGGAGAATGTCGCGCTCGCAATAGCGCCCCACATACTCTCTCCGTAGTCCTCCTTCGCTGCTGCCTCGGGGTTCTCCTCACCCTTGTGCTGCTCCATGGCTGTTGCACCACTCTCCTTATGGTGACACAGCTTGCTGGTCACTCCAGGTTTGCTCCTCTTGAGCTCGTTCTCCTTAGCGCGGCCGTTCGCGCCATCGCCGCTACCAACCGCGTCACCCTTGGTGCTGACGCTTGCTGCCACTTGCCTCTCCTTAGGCATGGGGACCACAGGGATCTGCCACATCTCGTTGTAGACGTCCCTATCCTCATGAAGGTCCCAAAGAATCCGGTCGCCAATCCTTGCGGTGTAGGTCTTGGCTCCCTTCGAGTTCGTGTCCATGCCGGCCTTTGCCAACCGCCGCACGGAAATCAGGTTCGCAGCAAGGCTGGGCACCCAAAGCACGTTCTTGAGGCCCACCATCTTCCCATCAGCACCCTTGAACATGGCCTTGCCCATGCCTTTCACCTCTGCTTGCTGCCCCAAAGCCGATGTGACGTGCTTCACCGGTGACGGCTCGAGTTCGGTGAGCAAGTCGGGGCGAGGTGTCATGCTGTAGGTAGCGCCGCTATTAATCACCCAATAGTCCAAGGGGTGTAGGGTCACCTTCCCCACAGCTGCTGGCTCCTCAAGGTCTTCATCCTTCTCTGGACCAGCAGGTACTTGCGTCGACACAAAGTAGAATAGACCCGGGTAGCGATCGTCGCTCGGGTCCTTGTCGTTATCTCCACCTTTCATGTTCGCGGCTCCACCTCCGCGACCGCCACGGCCTCCACGGCCTCTTCCTCTCCCTCCTCCTGCTCCTCTACCCTCTTGGCCTTGAGCAGGGGTCCATCCTTCAGGGAGCTTAAAGCAATCGCGCCACATGTGCCCGGTCTTGTGGCAATAGTGGCACTCGCCGTCAAATCGTCCGCGGCCGCGACCGTAGCTCTTGTCGTCGCTGCCGTAACCGCCACTTCCGCGGCCTCCGCCGAAGTTGCTGCCACCAAACCTTCCTCCCCCTCGTCCTCTGCCTCTTCCTCGGCCATATCCACGGCCGATGCTCGCTGCCCCAGCGCCATCCGCACTCGCCAACTCACGGCGGCGGAAGTCCTCTTGTAGGATCGCGCGCTTCACGTCTTCAAGCGAGAGACGGGGCAAGTCACGGTTCAGGTTAATGATGAGGGAGGACCACGACTCGGGGAGTAGGGCCAGCAACTTGGTCTTCTTCTGGAGCTCACTGTAGTTCAAATCAGCTCCCTCAAGCCGCGTCAACAAGTCGAAGAATTTCTGCACCCCTTCTTCCACGGGTTCATCTTCCTCAATTCGTAGCGTCGCCATTTGCCGTTCCAACACCACAGCTACCGCCGCTGTTGCAGGAGCGTGTACACCCTTGAGAGCAGCCCATGCCTTTGGTCCCTTCTCTGGTTCACGCTGGAAAGGCTTGATGTGACGGATCTGGTTGCTCCCCAACGCTTGCCCAAGTAGGAGATAGCCTTGTGCGCTCTTCCGCACCCACGGGCTCTTCTGCAGGTCGTTCTCGGGACGCTTCTCCGTTCCTTCCATCACCTCCAGCAGATCATAGTGGTCAAACACGTTCTCCATTCTGAAGGACCACTCAGCAAAGTTGTCGCCGTTGAACTTGTCGAGCCCGAACACTCTTGGCTCATCCCTTGAAGGCCCAAGAGTAGGTTGCACGAGCGTCACGGCTGAATCACGGGCTTGGCCTTGTGCTTGGGCTTCTCCATTGCCTCCAGCACCTCTGCCACCCCTCTCTTCAGGTCCAGCCATCGTCGTAGCTGCTCCAAGGCGCTCTGATACCACTTGTTATAGTCACAATAGGCTTCAATAGGCTTCAATGTGCCTAGAACCAAAGATAGAGTGCGCAGTCAGGTTTCTGCACAGCGGCTTCAAACGTTCGTTGCGATCTGCTCACAACTCCAATTGACCTCATTCAACTTGGATCTGGAGCGTCTTAACGTCGCCTACAATAGGCAATTTAGATCGCACGATTTCATCAAGAATTGACGACACAGCGTCAGATTGAAGGAACGGCACTATGGGAGCAACATAGTCTTAGAACACACAATTACGAACAGCTAGGAAGAGTTGCGAGTTGGGAAGGACTCCCAGCTCCTACAAACCCCAAGAGCCGAGGTACAGTGATGGGGAACAGTGCCACACTGTCCCCAACCAAGAAGGGTCTCGAAACTACCCTTCACAAGGGCCTACACCAACTGAAATGTTACACTACACTTTGTAATGTAACTATCTTCAATATCTTGAGGTGTAGCCTTTTTGGCGAGCTTCGAAAACACTTGAAGCTTGAAACCAAGGCTCGGGTTCTTCATCACAAAACTCATCCTTGAGTTCTTGATGGGTCTGCTGCACACACCTGCGACACGCCGAACGTTCGACAAGCGACAAAATAGAAACCGCGCACGGGACACACGACAAAATAGAAACCGCGCGCGAGACACAAATGACCGCATTAACACGCGGCTAGCGATAACTCGCTATTGACTCGACACACACACTCGACATCATGACCCATCATACACACACCATTATAAGCATGAAATATATATTATTTCATGCCCTCATTCCATTCCATGCACACACGCATGCACGCATACGGACAACAAGCCGAGGGCAAATCGTAGGTTGCACCAACACGGGGGAGGTCGATGAAGGTGGTCGTCGACCTGCATGGGTTTGTTGAAGGGCCGTCGACGATGGGAGTTCGACAACAACAACTGACCGAGTTAGTTGACGGAGGTGTCACTCGACCAAGGTGGACCTCAACGGGAGTTGTGGTCGCGGAGGGAGGTCATCAACCAGGGCGACGGGAACTTTACCCAGTCGACCTAGTAATCTGCTTGACGAGGTTCTGAGGAGGTAGGCGTACGCCGTCGAGGCTAGTATTCCAAGGTCAACGTGAGTTTTCACGCGCAATTGTCGGCACGTGGCTGACTTGGCCTCTGCACGACGGTGCACAACGTGCTCGACCGTCATCATGCACCTGCGAAGTGGGTGTGCACCTTTGCTACTGTCACCTGCGGATGCAACGCTGGCAGATCGCTCTGCTGCAGCGTTGGCAAGCCGTCGACGTGCTCTTTTGGCATGTTGACTTTCTACAATGCTGGCGCCATGCCTCTACGCAATGCTGGCAGATGTCGACATTGCTGCGCTAGCGGTTGACTTGCCTGTCTGCTAGGTTGCTAGGCTCTGATGTAGTCATTCTTGCCATTGATGTTACATTCATTCTGTAATCCCAACTTTGCTAGTGAAACTCTTGCCAGTTCTTCTTGTGAATGTGCAAGTGCTAGAGAAAGCAGGCAAAGCTACGATCACAAATACAACCCGTGCCAACCTTGTAGTCTAGCTCCCACCATTGTAGAGTGAATCTTCGCATGGTGCGGTGAGCGTGGACGGCCCCGCGAGATACTTTCAGCTAAAGAGCCGACTTATCGCTTACCTAAGTCATTTGTAGGCCGGTAGTCCATGCACACTTTAATGCCTAACCGCGGTGAAGTCGGCGTTATAGAGGATACGTTAGAGGCACGGTTAGCTGATACGAGGAGACGCCACACAAGTGGCGAGTTCGGGACGGTCCTACCCTTGGAGGTGCTCCTCATGAATATCCATGTGCAGTGGGCGACGGAACATCCTTCCCGGCCTACTTCTCCTTGACCGGTGGAAAGCGAAGGCGGTGTCAACGAGCAAGTCGACGGCGATGAACAAGTCGAAGGCGGTGAACAAGTCGAAACGACGAGAGCACGAGGATGAGACGAGTAATCAGGGCCGCCGACAATGGCGTCGGTGGGAATCAGGCGCGAGTGTAGCGGTCGACGACGATGGATGACGTCGCTCTCCTTTGCGAAGCATTGAGAGGCCCACGTCGACGACGCATGTGACGGCGGAAGGGGTCGTTCCGGCGGATCGCTACTCTAAGTTTTCGCTGGACAAGATCGGTGTGCCCGTGCCACTACTAGGTCGATGGTACCTCATCACGTGGAGGGGTCGTTCGAGCCCCAAATGCAAGAGTAGCTGGCCCACCTCCGGATGGGAGAGCAGGAGTCAGCGACAAACTATTGCAATCGTGCTCGACGAATCGTTACCGACATGCATATGGCCGACCTCGACTAATCGACGGAGTCGTACATCACGCACGTCGTCAAGGCCCTCCAGAGTAGCTACAATCTCATGCGCTGGATGATGGCGATGCTCGGCGTGCGAGAGCCGCTCGATGAGGACACCCTCACCAGCCACATTATAAAGGATGAGGCAATGCAGGAGGCAGAGAGGCCCGCGGAGCTCCTTCCGCAGGCGAACTACGTCGCCCCTACGAAGGAGATTCGTCAACAGAGGCTGCGCGAGTAGCCGCGCAGAGGTGGTAGCGGAGGTGGGAGGTCGGCGAACGTAGGACGTGGACCAGACGAAGGACAAGGGTCGCGGAGGAATTGTTCGACGAGGGGAGTGCTGGGTCTGCGGCGACCCTGACCACCTCTCCTTCGAGTGTCCCGATGTCGGGATGACAAGCTGCATAACGAGAAGCAAGTGTCTTAGAAGACGTCGTCGTCGAAGGACGTCGACTCCTCTAGCGGCAAGGGCCGAGGCCACGGGGAGGCGTCATGCTCAATGGTCAGTGTTGTGGAACCAACACTTTTGCTTGTGCCGGAAGCCGGGGAGGACTCAAGGCGGTCACGGCCCTCGTGCAAGTGAATTTGCTGCTCAACAGTGGCTGGTTGCACCACCATCATTTGCTGTGGACGAGGGAGGTCTTCGTTGACATGGCACCGAGCTGTGAGGATCTTAGGATCGAGCTCAGAAAAGAGAATGTAAATTGAATGATCACCTGGGTACAACACGAGGCTATATATAGGCTCAACACAAGGCAGGTAACCCAGGTGTTACGCGAATGTTCCGAGGGTCGCGAAGCGTCCCGAACAGAACCTTCCCGAACTCGGTAGAAAGCAATTCGGTGGCAACCGAATAGCTTGAGTTCGGTACACGTAACCTGGTTCGGTGCCTATAACTATAATAACTATAGTAAAGCAACGAACCTAGGAATTAAGAAATTCATGCATGCATGAATAAACCTAAGCTAGAAGTAGCATAAGGAAATCATAGCAAGCATGAATAACAAGCATAAGCCATCGTACTCTCACACGTCCCCCCTCAAAGCTGGGTGGCGTGAGATACACCCTGCTTGACAAGATAGTTCTTGAGAGCACGGCGTGCGTTGCTCATATCAGCTTATGCAATCCAACTGTCCTCAGTGGGGTCGTATCCCTTCCAGCGTATCAGGAACTCGAAGGTCTTGCCGCCACGGCGCCGATGAGTGAGAACGCGCTCGATCTTGTACACTGGTTCATCCTGTAGAAGTACAGGTGGTGGTGGCAGTAGCTGTCGTCCCTGGAACTGTTGGTTGGGGTCCTTGTAGGGCTTTAGTAGCTGAACATGGAAAGCGTTGTGAAGCTTCCACGTATCTGGTAAGCGCAAGCGGAATGTAACTGGTGTCACCTGTGCCTCCACGAGAAATGGACCACAGAAGCGAGGCCGGAGTTTCGAAGGTAGGTGTGACAGGTTCAAGTTGCGCGTGTCAAGAAGCACCTGATCTCCGACTGCTACTGAGTGATCTCGTTGTTGGCGATCGGCATACTGCTTCTGGGAGTTCTGCATCGTGGTGAGACGTCGCTGTTGTTAGAGACTAAGGACGGAGTCTATGAAGATTAGGTGCCCAAGTATCTCAAAATCGTTGGGCCTAGTTTCTGGACAGAAACGTCGACTTCACAAGAAACGCCGTCGACCAAAAGTGCACGAAAACCTCACGAAAACCAAGTATGTTGTAGCTCTGGACCGTGGCTACATTTCCTAATTTTAATCACATCAAAAGGTAAACTAAAACTTGAGTTATGAATTTCGGCGCACTAGGGGGTATTCTGCTACAGAAAATTAACTCAATTTCAATTAACTCACAAGTTTTCACAAGTTGCACACAAGAGAATTAGAGTAGCACTGAACCAAGTGGGAGGGAAGAGGAGGACGAGAGGGAAGGTCCCAAGGGAGTCCCCAACCAAGGAAACCCCATACCACACAATTCCCTTCCCCATAGGCAACCCAACTTTGACATTTGTCACTTTCCCAACCTCCACAATCCACCTCACCCCACTTGGCCACACTTGCCAACCTGGTTTGACTTCTCCCAACCACATGGCAGCATCTACAGTAGGAGTTACGAATTTCCCAACCCCCAAAAGTCTATACCCCATATAGAATCAATCCCACAACTTCCCATAATCACCACAACAATATCTCAAGAACTTCAACCGTTCGTAACTTCCTCATCCATGCTCCGATCGCGACGATTCTTGGTTCGTTGGAAAGCTCTTGAGCAGAGCAATCACTTCAGATATCTGCTCAAGTCAAATAACATTCACACACACTCAGAAAATCCAAACCACACAAAAACACAAACTCTTCCATACGTTCACACCATGCATGCAAACGTACGAACATTTGATGGGAGGCAGACAGACGTGATTGCGAATGATAGCATCACACAACAAACTCCCCCTCTGGCTGCCAACCATCATCCCACATGTCATAGCTCAAGCATGCACCCTCAATGCACACTCATTCCAGCAAGTTTCATGCCCTTCCAATGCTCAGGTTCTGCCAGGCGCTTGGTGAGAATGTCAGCCGCCTGCTGCTGGGTCTTCACAAGCTCCAGTCGCACCTCCTTGTCCAGGAGCCTCCTTGTCCAATGCCACTTGGGCCTGATGTGCTTGGTCAGCCCATGAAGACAGTCGTTCTTGGCTAACTTCACCGCCGACTCATTGTCACAGAAAATCACAGTCGGCTCCTTCTGGCACATTTCGATCTCCTCCAACAAACGCCTCAGCCACACCACCTCCTTTGCCCCATGATGAAGGGCCATGTACTCGGTCTCACACGAGGACAGCCCCACCTCGTTCTGCTTCTTGCTGCGCCAGCTCACTGCACCACCTCCAAAGAGGCACACATAGCCTCCAATGCTGGTGCCATCCGCCTTCACAGAGTTGAAGCTGGCGTCGGTGTAGCAGGTTAAGCGCATCTCACCCTTGCTCAAGTCAGCTGCACCTCGCTGCTGCCTTTGTCGCACAGCACTATACTCCAAGCCCACTGATGCTGTAGCGCTCACATAGCGGACCAACCTCTTGGCCGCTTCCAGCTGCTCATGACTGGGACGTGACACCACACTCGCAAGCCTGGATGTAGCAAACGCGATGGAGTGAAACAACTTCCTGTCACTCTCACCCACCACCTCCTCATCAGCACAGGGCTCCACAGTGAACCCCGAAGGCAGTGGGGTGGCTGGCTTCCCTCCATCTTGCAGCCCATACTTCTCAGCCAGCCCCTCACAGTGCAACCTCAACACTCCCTTGTCAAGGTCCCTCTCCACATACATTCCCAGGTAGTACTTAACATCTCCCATCTTCGAACACTTGAACTGCATCTCCAGCATCTCCTCCACACGTTCAATCATTGCAGACGACTCGGAGAAAAGCAGGATGTCGTCCACATACACCAGGAGCATGAGAAACTGCTCCTTCTCCTGCAGCAGGAACAGGCTGTGGTCACACTCGCTCTTCTTGAATCCCCCAGCCAGCAGTGTCTCCTCTAGCTTGTGGTACCATGCTCAAGGAGCCTGCTTCAGGCCATAGATGGCCTTCTTCAGCTTGCACACCCTGCCGCTCCCATCATCCAGCCCCTCAGGCTGCAGCATGTACAGCTCCTCCAGAATGATCCCATTGAGGAAGGCAGTGGTAATAACTATCTGCTTCACCCGCCATCCACGGTATGCAGCCATTGACAATGACACTCTCAGTGTTGTCCCTTTCCCCACAGGAGCATAGAGCTCGTTGAAGTCCTTCCCCTTTGTCTGCTGGAACCCCTTAGCCACAAGTCTTGACTTGTAGCGGGTCAGCTCCCCATCAGGTCCGTACTTGTGCCTGAAAATCAGCTTGGAAGAAATGGCCTTCTTCCTTGGAGGCAACTCACACAGTTCCCACGTCTCGTTCTCCAGCAGTGAGTCGTACTCCTCCTTCACACTCTGCTTCCACTTCTCAGCATCGGGCCCACTCAAGGCCTCGGTAAGAGTCTTCGGCTCAGGGATGGCTGCCCAGTTGCAGTGCGCTATCTCCTCCTCATCACACTGCTCAGCCACACTCCCAGCCCGTACCACGCTTGGCTTCCCAAAGCTCGGATAGGTCAGCCGGTTAGGAGGGCGCACATCCCTCCTAGGACGGTCAGCCGCACGTTGCTGCTGCTGCTGCTGCTGCTGCTGCTGCTGGTGCTGCTGCTGTTGCTGCTGCTGCTGCTGCTGCATCTGCTGCTGCTGCTGCTGCTGCTGCTCCTCCTCCACCTCAGGTTCTCCCCCATCCTCAGTCACTCCAGAGATCTCCTCGTTAGAGACAGAAACCTCCACCTGCCTCGAAGGCCGTTGCACCTCATCGGCCTCAACGATCAGCGATGTAGAGGGAAGCTTCTGCTGCTGCTACTTCCACTCCTTGTAGTACAGGGACTCAAGGAACTTCACATCCCTTGACACAGTCAGCTGCTGGCTGGTCAAGTCCCATATCAACCAGCCCTTGTGATCCTTGGCAAGCCCCAAGTGCACACCCCATCTCCCAGAAGCTTCCAGCTTTCCCCTCTTCTCCTTCGGCACATGAAACACCACCATGCAGCCGAACGCTCTCAGCATGTTGACTGCAGGTGCACTCCCATACCACTTGGTGTAGGGGACCCATTGCTTGTCCCCCACAGTCGCCAGCACCCGGTTCTTCACAACGACGACCTGCCTCAGTGCAGTCACCCAAAACGGATCCGGCAGCCCTGCACGCCCAAGGAGAGTGCGAGCACCTTCCTGCAGGGTACGGTTGAACCGCTCAGCCACGCCGTTCTGCTGCGGGTTGTAGGGCACTCTGAGATGATGCTGAATGCCCTTCTTCTTCAGCACCGCCTCAAAATCAGCGCCAATGAACTCTCCCCCGTTGTCGGTGCGGATCACCTTCACCTTGTGTCCGCTCTCCCTTTGAGCCCTCGGCATCCACTCCTTAAGAACAGCCGCTGCCACGTCCCCCTTAGTCTTGAGAGGGTACACCCACACCGCACGCGTGTGGTCGTCCACGATGGTCAGGAAATAGCAGCTGCCCGAGAGCGAAGTGGCCCTCGTGGGGCCCACCACATCCATATGCACAAGCGCTAGTGGTGCCTTGGCTGGTCCCATGCTGCTGCTGAAGGGAAACTTCGTGAACTTCGTTTCAAGGCACGTAGGGCAGCTCCCAATCTCCTTCGCTGCCCCCTTCACCTCCAACCCCTTCAAGCTCCCATCCTTCACTAACTTCTGCAGCATAGGAATGTTGATGTGGCACAACCTCTCGTGCCACGTCTCCCAATCGGCCTCACCACTCCCAGATGAAGCCTTTGCCCATGCAGCTGTTGCATCCACACCAGCAAGCACCTCACCATGTGATTGCTGTGGCTGCTGCACCTTCTTGACTGCATCCAGGGCCCCAGCAGTTGGTGCAGTCACCTCTCCTCCCGCAGTTGCTTTAGCCGCTGCCGCTGCCTTTGCCGTTGCTGGTGGTTTCCCATTCCAAGGGATGATGGGCAGCTGCCACAGGTCCTTGATGCAGCTGCTCTTCTCGTCCAAGTCCCACAGCAGCAACTTCCCAAGCTTCGCACGGCAGTTGGTTGGGCCGAAGGTCACTTTGGCCTTGCTCTTCTGCAGCCGGCGCACAGAAAGAAGGTTAGCGGATAAACCTTCAACAAGTAGGACATTCCCAAGCCCCACAAGTCCCCCATTGGCTCCCATCACCTTGGCATTCCCCACACCAATCACAGGGAGCAAAGCACCTGAAGCGGCAGCCACAAACTTTATTTTCCCGGAGGTTTCACCTCATCAAGCAAATCTGCCCGCGGAGTCATGTGACTCGTGCAACCAGAATCGATCACCCAGTGAGTGAGGGGGTGCATCACAACCTTCCCAACTGAACCCACATCATCCTCACTCCCTTTCACTTCCTCAACCATGAGGAATATGCCAGGGTCGGCTTTACCTTGTGCACCATCACCTTGTGCACCTGCACCTTGCACAGCGCCACCTCGTGCGCGTTCACCACTTGGCGGCTTCATGCCTGGAGGTGCCCATCCCTCAGGCCGGCTGAAACACTTGAACCACGGGTGTCCAGCCTTCTTGCAGTACCAGCACACATCCTCCATTCGGGTGCTCCCCCTGCCACCAGAGCTCCCATGCCCCTCGTTGTAGTCACCTCGGCCTCTCCCTCTGCCAAAGCAGAGGGCAGCCAACTCTTTCTCCAACACAATCACCATCGGCAGCGTGTTGGGTTGTACCACGTCGCGTAGCAGCTTCCATGCCTTTGGTCCGGAGTCGTCCAGCTCCACTAAGTCCTTGATGTGCTGGAACATGTCGTCGTTCACGGACTGTAGGATTAGGTCGTATAGCACCGCGCTCTGCTCAATCCATCGATCGCGGGCATCACCTTCCTCCGGCATCTTCTCTTCTCCCATCGCAAGCTTCAGCAGCTTGTAGCGCTTGAAGGCGCTCCGCATCCGCCCGCTCCATTCCTCATAGTTGGAGCCATCCAATGCCTCAATCTTGGATGGTGGCGGCTCATTCTTCTTCTCAGCTGCTTCTCCACTCCCTTGACTCATCTCCTCTACTCCCAATCAGAGGTTTCAGCTCCCCCCTTTGCTGTCCACACCGAAGTCCCACACAATTTCCACAAGTGTCGGTGCCAACGAAATTTCGGCAGAGTTTCCCCTTAGCGGAAGTCACTCCCAACCTCCAGAACTCCACTTAGGCACGCCCACAGGCCATGGTGGGTCTAGGAGGGTCTTCACACTTCAGTAGACTCCCCACAAAGTCCTTAATCAGCTCTGATACCACTTGTTAGAGACTAAGGACGGAGTCTATGAAGATTAGGTGCCCAAGTATCTCGGAGTCTATGAAGATTATGTGCCCAAGTATCTCAAAATCGTTGGGCCTAGTTTCTGGACAGAAACGTCGACTTCACAAGAAACGCCGTCGACGAAAAGTGCACGAAAACCTCTCGAAAACCAAGTATGTTGTAGCTCTGGACCGTGGCTACATTTCCTAATTTTAATCACATCAAAAGGTGAACTAAAGCTTAAGTTATGAATTTCGGCGCACTGGGGGGTATTCTGCCACAGAAAATGAACTCAATTTCAATTAACTCACAAGTTTTCACAAGTTGCACACAAGAGAATTAGAGTAGCACTAAACCAGGTGGGAGGGAAGAGGAGGACGAGAGGGAAGGTCCCAAGGGAGTCCCCAACCAAGGAAACCCCATACCACACAATTCCCTTCTTCATAGGCAACCCAACTTTGACATTTGTCACTTTCCCAACCTCCACAATCCACCTCACCCCACTTGGCCACACTTGCCAACCTGGTTTAGCTTCTCCTAACGACATGGCAGCATCTACAGTAGGAGTTACGAATTTCCCAACCCCCAAAAGTCTATACCCCATATAGAATCAATCCCACAACTTCCCATAATCACCACAACAATAATTCAAGAGCATACGAACTTCAACCGTTCGTAACTTCCTCGTCCATGCTCCGATCACGATGATTCTTGGTTCGTCGGAAAGCTCTTGAGCAGAGCAGTCACTTCAGATATCTGCTCAAGTCAAATAACATTTACACACTCTCAGAAATTCCAAACCACACAAAAACAAAAACTCTTGCACACGTTCACACCACGCATGCAAACTTACGGACATTTGACAGGAGGCAGACAGAAGTGATTGAGAATGATAGCATTACACAACAGCTGTGTCTTCTCCCACAGCTGCTGCATGGTGGTGACGAAGTCGTGTGCGGCTTGGACGTGTGCCGGTGTGGTTGGCTGCTGTGGAGTGAGTGGTTCCCGTCCGTAACACAGGAAGAAAGGAGTTTTCCCTGTGGCCGCATGCGAGGCATTGTTCTAAGCGAACTCTAAGGTCGGTAACTGTGTATCCCAGTGGCTGATGTCGTCTTTGCAAGCTGTGCACAGTAACTGTTCAACCACCTGATTGAGTCGCTCCGTTTTTCCGCCAGTCTGGGGATGGTATGCTGAAGTGTCACATTTGTATGAATGTGAGCGGGTTAGCGAGGTGAGGAAGGGAGGTGTACATAATTTACATATTGTATATAGCGAGCCGGGCAGTGCCGAGGATGGGATGCGAAGGGTTGGGGGTGAGACTTGGAGTAGGCGGGGAGGCGAGCGGGCGAGTGGGATGTGACGTCTGCCGAACGGTGTGGGGCGGCACTTACGTAAGAGGAGCAGGAGTGCAGAGTGGAATTACAGGGCATGGCAGAAGCAGCTAAGGCAGTGGTTTGCCACCGGCACTTGGATGGGTGTGAGCATGCATGCTTGTTTGTTTTCCCGTGTGTGCAGGCACGCTGTCAGGAGCCAGCTGGATCTGGGAGTGTCAGCTGGAGGCAAAGTAGCTAGAGGCGGGGAACAGGGGAGTAGGCAGCAAGGTTTACGTCCACTTGAAGGCAGCCATAGCAGCCAGAGAGCAGACGGGAAGAGAGGGACGAATTAGGTGGAGGAGGAGCTGGTAGAATAGGTGGAATCAGGCAGTGTGTGCCTTAATGCTTGTATGTTTCCTTCGTAAACACGATTTCTTGCACACCGAGAAGCAAGTAGTGAGATAAGGAGCCATTACAAGCAGCTATGTGATTGATTAGTTTGTTTGGAGAGTTATGTGTGGGAGCTATAGCTCATCACATACAAGCATTAAGCGGGCTATGCCCACGCGATCCGGATTAGAATTCGCCGCGAAGGATCTCAATAGAAGGAGCGCGATGACCGAAGGAGCGGAAGGGAGCGAGCGTGCTCCAGGAACGGTGACGAACTCGCTCGGCGCGGACGGAAAAGGAGAGCAGGGCACGGATGGAGCCGCGGGCTCAGGCGAAGGGCAAGGCGAACGGCCTGTCGCGAGCAAAGGAGAAGATAAAGAAGGGGCAGGCGGAGCGCTGCTCGGGAAAACCGCAGTGACGATGACGACGGGTGATGGGGACGGCAAGCCGTATCGGCGGAGTGCGTCCTGGCAAGGTTTTGAAGAAGACGCAGCATCCGCCCGATGGCGATACACCATGCTGCCGAAAGTGGAAGTACCGGAGCGCTTCTCTGGAGAGGTTCGACGCGAGCCGTCGCTGAAGAACTATCTGATGCAGCTGGAGAACCTGCGGGCGAAATGCGAGCGCGATCGGCTAGATGCTGACGAATTTTTCAGAGGGTTGGCGAACACCTTGACGGGCGAAGCCGAAACCTATTACCGCATCTGCCGACGCGAACTGTTAGACTGGGCGGCGCAGGCTCGACCAGGTGAGAGGGATCCGACGAAGCGCTTCTTGGAAATGCTGAGAGAGCAGTTTCCGCTGTAGACACCGGAGCGAGTGATTGAGTTCAGGGAGTTCAGGCGCAGATCGAGAGAGTCGTTGCTCGCGTACTACGGCCGGCTGGTGGAGCTAGCCGAGGACATGAATTGTGTGGATCAAGGGCGGCTGGTGAGCAAGTTTCTGAACGGGCTGAATTACGAACTGCAGCGTGATGTGCAAGTGAAAATCTTCGAGATGGGGGCAGCAGCAACGCTGGGCATCGCATACGAAACGGCGAAGAGTGTGGAGACGGGGAGGCGCCTGTTTGAGGTGGAACGCACGGCGGAAAGAGCGGCAGACCGCAGGAGGCCAGCCTGGAGCGCAGCACCGGTGGATAGGGAGCGACCGCCGAGAGGGCCAGGAGACACGCGCAAGTGTCACAACTGCGGCCAGGCGGGACACTTGAGAAGAGACTGCCGTAATCCACCGGCTTGCTCCATATGCGGACGAGAGGAGCATCAGAGGCGGGATTGTCCAGAGGCGCCGTTATGTGGGAAGTGCGGAAGGAGGGGGCATGCATAGAAAGACTGCTACTCCCGCAGGGGAGAGATCCGGGAAGGAGGCCGTGAAAGGAGTGAAGTGGCGGAAATGAGGGCAGAGATTGAGAGGTTGAGGGCGCAGCTGGAAGAAAGGGGGACGGGAGGCGAGAGGAAGCCTGCTATGGTGGCCAGGCAAGGGGAAGAAGCAAGCAGCGAGGAAGAATTCTGCCTGATGGCCTGGCCAGCAAGAGAACGGGAGGAACTCGGGCTGCGGGGACGAGAGAGGAATCTCCGGCCACGCACGGCAATCGGCAAGGAGGCAGGCCCAAGGAGAAGGGCGGAAGCAGAGGAAGAGTATCCGCACCCTCCTCGCAGGCACCCGTTAGAGAGGCTCAGCTGCGCTGCGTCGGTACTGGTGGCGGAGAAGGGATACATAACGGTGGGGGGAATATCAGTGAAGCAAGCCATCATAGACACGGGGGCCCACCCAGTACTGATAGGCAGGAGACTTGCTCAGCAGCTGCAGCTGGATCGGCCAGAGCGTCAGATTGAAGAGGGATTGTTGCTGATGACGGCTGAGGGGGGAGGTAACAAGTGGATGCCGAAAACCTGGAGCACGGTGGAGATTTACATACGGCAGGGAAGCCCGGAAGAGTGCTCGGTGAAGCTGCAGTGCGGCATCTCGCCCTCGGATGACTATGACCTACTGCTCGGGGTGGAATTCCTGTACAGCATAGGCACCACCATATGCATGTGGGAGGAGAAACTGACTTACCGGGTGGTGTATTGGGAGAAAAACAGGCCAGGGCTGAGGGTAAAACAGTACATTTATGTGGAAAACGACCTGGCAGTGGACCGCATGGCCTGGCACCACATCAAGAAACTCGAGGAGAGGTACCCATCTCAGCTCTACGCAGACGCCGTGAGCAAGGGCGCAGAGTGGGTCTGCCACCGAGTGGAAGATGTGAAGGAGGACGCCTTGGCCCACTGGGGACACATAGATCTGGTGATCGCAGGGTGGGAATGTCAAGGGCTGTCAAGGGCAGGGGATGGAAGGGGGATGGAAGACCCCAGGAGCGGATTGTTCAGAGAACTGACACGGATACTGAAGATGATCAAACGGAAGCAGGGAGAAGTGGCATATATAGTGGAAAGCGTAGACACGAGAGACGACATGAGGGAAGCGGTGAAGCAGGCAGAGGAGGAAATTAAGGCGGAGCTGGGGGCAGGTGTGGCCTGGGATGCAGCACAGAATGGCAGCAGGGCACACAGACCGCGCAGGTACTGGCAGAACGTGATGCAAGAGGCAGCCCTACTTCACGAACTGTCCATGATGGAGCGGCCACGGGCGCGGCTGGTGCAAGATATCTTGGAGCCAGCGAGAGTGCCAGCTCCAGTCCGGTACCCTGATCATGAGACACAGTATCCGTGTAATGTGGTGGGCAAGCCTCGACAGGCATGGCCCACGCTGGTGGCGCATGAGCAGGCGCGAGGGTTCAGGATGGAGGGAAGCAAGGAGGGGCCGGGCATGGTGTATGATAGCCTGAAGGGGATCTGGGAGGAACCGACAGCGCTGGAGCGGGAGTTGGCCATGGGGTTCATGGCGGGGGCGACGGCAAGTGGTGACGTCACAGAGCAGCAGCGGAAGAGAGCGCTAGGCAACGCAATGGATCTGAACGCCTTGCACTGGCTGGTGGGAGTGATGCATCGGCATCTGGAGAAGAAGCGGCTGGAGAGGAGGCGAGATCATGCGGAGAGGGCGGAGCCCAGGACTGAAGAGGATGACAGGAAACAGAGGGAGGCAGAGCTGTTCCTGGAGTTGCTGGAGCAAGAAGCCAGAGAGGAGAGGCGCAAGGGGATACCAGTGGAACGAAGAGTAGAGAGGTTGGCCGACAGGGAGGGAGTGCCAGGGAGGTATCCCAACCAAGACGAAGAGGAGGAGGAAGCAGAGGAATGGGGAGAGCCAGAGATGGACTGGGACAGCGAAGAGAGAGAGGACCCAACAGATAGGTGGATCCCAGACCCAGATGAAGTGTTCCTAGGCCCAGGGAGAGCCTACATGGCGCTGAACGGAGAATAAGGGGACGAAAGGACAGAGGAGAGAGGGGAAGCAGCAGCAGCAACTGCCGGGACGGGGGAAGAAGGGCCACAGCCGGGCACAGAAGAAGTCAGGCCGGCAGAGGTAGTGGTGACGGCGGGAGAACACCGATGGAATCTGGGCACCGCAGTGCAAGGCACGGCGGCGATCAGGTTGGAAGCCGTCCTGCGACAACACGTGGCCGCTTTCGCTCACAGCCTGCAGGAGCTCGGGAAGTGTACCATCGCCACCATGCAGTGCCGCTGAATAGCGAAGTGCCAGTGTACCAGAGACGGAGGAGGATGAGCCCACAGGACATCGAGGTGTGTACGGCGAAGTGCCAAGAGCTGCTGGCGGCAGGACTGATTCGCCGGTCGACTTCGGATTACGCAGCAGCAACAGTGGTAGCCGCTAGAACGGACTTGACTGGAGCTGTACTGTCTAGGAGGATGTGCGGGGATTACCGGGGACTTAACAAGGTCACTGCTACAGACCGCTATCCCATGCCCATGGCAGAGGAGATTTTTGATCAGCTGCACGGGAGCTGGGTGTTCTCAACGTTGGACTTGCGGCAGGGCTTCAATCAGATACCGATAGCAGAAGAGGATAAGAAGAAGACAGCTTTTCATGGCCCGGACGGTCTGTACGAATGGAACTTCATGCCATTCGGATTGAGGAATGCATCAGCAGTATTTCAGAGAGTGATGGATGTGGTGCTGAGGGACGTGAAAGGGGCGGCCTGTTACATCGACGACGTGATAATTTTCAGTCCGAACAGCGAGCAGCATGTGGAGGACATAGCAGCAACGCTGGCCGCCATCCAAGCGGCCGGACTGACGTGCCACCCTGGCAAGTGCCGATTCGGTCACAGGAGCGTGGCGTACCTGGGGTTCGAGGTGGCAGGAGGGGAATTGAGCATCCAGAAAGCCAAGGTGGAAGTGCTAGACAGGGTGGAGAGGCCAAAGGACAGAAGCGGGCTACGGGCGCTCCTGGGAATCCTGAATTACTACAGGAAGTTCATCCCTGACTTCAGCAAGCGGGCGACGCCGTTGAATCGGCTGCTGCAGGAAGATGAGAAGTGGCAGTGGGGCGAGGCGCAGGAGAAGGCATTAAAGGGGCTGATGGAGGCAGTGAAGTTAGGGGCAGTGCTGAAGCTGCCAGATGGGAAGGCGCCGTTCGTGCTCTATACGGACTGGAGTAGTGTGGGAATGGGAGCTGTCTTGAGCCAGCTGGAAGAAGGGCAGGAGAAGGTGGTGGCGTTCGCTAGCAGGACCTGCAACCCGGCCGAGGCCAACTACTCATCGTACGAAGGAGAAGGCCTGGCAGCAGTTTGGGAGGTCAGTCACTTCAGGGTGTATCTGCAAGGGCGTCACTTCACCTTGGTAACGGATCACCAGCCACTGCTGTGGCTGATGCAAAACCAGACGCTGACGGGGCGGAACGCGCGATGGGCGATGAAGCTGCAAGAATATGATTTCACCGTGAAGCACCGCCCGGGCAAAACAATGCAGCACGTGGACGGGTTATCCCGAAACCCGCCGAGAGAAAAGCAGGATGAGGATCCAGGCAGGGGGCAGCCAGTTGCGGCGCTGACAGCGATGGTCAAGGAGAAAGGGGCAGCAGGAGAGCAAGGGAGAGGGGCGACAGACGTGTGGCTGGATGAAGCAACACTGGCCTGGATCAAGGGTGAAACTGCGGAGGATGGCGGAACGGAGAGCAGGGCTCGAGACAGAGGACAACACTACAGATGGTACGAAGGGCAGGTGCAACTGCAGACAAAGGATGGGTGGAAGTGTGTCCCAGAGCCCGCAGAGCGCACCGCGCTGATCGAATAAGTGTACAGCAAGCTGGGGCACTTCGGGCCTCTGCGCACCATTCAGCTGCTGCAGACAGGCTGGTGGTGGGCAGGAATGAGGAAGGAAGTTAAGGAGTGGGTGGAGAAGTGCGAGCTCTGCTGTAGGAACAAGGCCACCCTGTTGAGGAGTCAGGCAGAGCTGCAGCCGTTGGCGATAGTGGAGCTGAGGTACCGCTGGTCGCTGGATATAGCCGGGGAGCTGCCAGTGTCGAGGAGGGGGAGGAGGTACATCGTGCTCATGATTGAGCACGTGAGTAAATGGGCGGAAGCATGAACACTGGTGAACAAAACCGCGGCAGCCGTGGCAGAGGCGTTTGAAGAGATGGTGATCACGCGGTTCAGGGCGTGTGGGGAGGTGCTCACGGATCAGGGCACGGAGTTTGAGGGGGAGTTCAAAGAGCTGTTGGCGTCTAACGGGATTCAGCACCGCACGACCTCAAGGTATCACCCTCAGGCAGACGGGCTGACGGAGCGATTGGTGCAGACAGTGAAGAAGGGCTTGCAGGTGTACGGGGAAGCGCACAAGGGGGATTGGGACAAGAAGCTGCCATGGGTGATGGCGGTGTACAGGTTCAGCAAGCAAGCTGCACTCAAGGACGTGTCACCCTACTACTTGCTGTTCGGGAAGCACCCAAAGGTGCTCACGGAGAGTGTGTCGGCAGGAACAGCCGACAAATGGGTGGCGCTGGCGGACGCGCGGGCTACGTACCTCAGGAAGATGCTGCCCGCGGCGATGGAGAGTCTGAAGGTGGCGCAGCTGCGGGATATCCACCGCTACAAGCAGAGGCAGTTGGCGCAGATGCAGGGGCGAGAGCAGCCAGTGGAGGAAGGATGTGAGGTTTATGTCAAGCGAGCCAAGCGAGATGGGCTGGATGTGGGAGTGTCGCAGCAGAGGTGGACCGTGAAGGAGGTGCGCGATTCGGGGGTGCTGGTGCTGGAGGGTGAGAAGGGGAAGAGGGTCATGGATCACGTGACTAATGTGACAGTGGCGGGGAAGCCGAAAGGGGGACAGCAGTACACAGGTCCCATGACCAGGGCGAGGACGACAGCGGCTGGTAATGGGAGGGGGCAAGTGTGAGAGCGTTACAAGAGGTAGCAGAGACCAAGGTCGGTGTGAGCAGCAGGAGGCACAGAGAGAGTCACAGAGTGCAAACCTGAGGTACCAAGGAAGGAGAGCCTGAAGCAGGAAGACATAGAGAGAGCGGGAGCAGCAGGGAGGAGGTGGGATTCCGACAGCTGTCACATTTGTATGAATGTGAGCGGGTTAGCGAGGTGAGGAAGGGAGGTGTACATAATTTACATATTGTATATAGCGAGCCGGGCAGTGCCGAGGATGGGATGCGAAGGGTTGGGGGTGAGACTTGGAGTAGGCGGGGAGGCGAGCGGGCGAGTGGGAAGTGACGTCTGCCGAAGCGAAGGGTCGGGCTATGCATGACAACGGTGTGGGGCGGCACTTACGTAAGAGGTGCAGGAGTGCAGAGTGGAATTACAGGGCATGGCAGAAGCAGCTAAGGCAGTGGTTTGCCACCGGCACTTGGATGGGTGTGAGCATGCATGCTTGTTTGTTTTCCCGTGTGTGCAGGCACGCTGTCAGGAGCCAGCTGGATCTGGGAGTGTCAGCTGGAGGCAAAGTAGCTAGAGGCGGGGAACAGGGGAGTAGGCAGCAAGATTTACGTCCACTTGAAGGCAGCCATAGCAGCCAGAGAGCAGACGGGAAGAGAGGGACGAATTAGGTGGAGGAGGAGCTGGTAGAATAGGTGGAATCAGGCAGTGTGTGCCTTAATGCTTGTATGTTTCCTTCGTAAACACGATTTCTTGCACACCGAGAAGCAAGTAGTGAGATAAGGAGCCATTACAAGCAGCTATGTGATTAATTAGTTAGTTTGGAGAGTTATGTGTGGGAGCTAGAGCTCGTCATAGTGTGAGAGCGTTACACTTGAGTTCGGTACACGTAACCTGGTTCGGTGCCTCTAAGTATAATAACTATAGTAAAGGAATCAAGCAATTCAAGCATGCATAAAATAAACCCAAGCTAGAAGTAGCGTAAGGAAATAAAAGCAAGCATGAATAACAAGCATAAGCCGTCGTACTCTCACACGTTGCAGCGGTGACGTGAAGCATCTGTGCGGCTTCAACCGTGCTCTACAGATCGTCGAGAACCACAGCATCTTCGCTTCGCAAGGGGAGCCGGGAAGCAGGTCCTCGTCCCCGACATGCTCTACAGGCGAACCTGCTATCAGCCGGTTAGCTGAAGGACAGCAGCATGAAGCTGCAGGACGACGGCGTCGAGATGCTACTCGTGTTGAGTATAGGCAAGGTACTCGGTCGAGCATTTGAACTTCCCTGCAATAAGGGAATGTACACCTTAGAGAACATAGCTAGGCTGGAAAGCAGGTCCTCGTCCCCGGCGTACTCTACGTTCCGGGTGTGCACGCGAACCTGCTGTCTGCTGGCCAGCTCAAGGAGAATGGCATGAAGTTGCAGGACGAAGGCGTAGAGATGTTGCTGATGTCTTCTGCCAGCGATGTCCTTGGACAAGCACGCTACTCCGGCAGAGTACTCCGCACCGACCTGCGCCCCTGCTCGACGAAGTCGACGGCGACTTCGACGGAGGTTGTGGCTCTGCGGACCGCAGATGATCTGTCATGTGCCTCCTATGTTGGCGGCAAGCTTGCGCGACACACCTTTCCCGACAAAGGTGCAGATGCAGAGAACGCGCTTGACGTGGTGCACATCGACCTCTGCGGACCGTTTCGAGTGGTTGCCAACGATGGCAGCCTCTACTTTCTTCTGCTGAAGAACAGGAAGACTCGTTACGTGTGGGTGAGGCCGATCGCGAAGAAGAGCGACGTGCTGGTCGTCTTTGACAAATGGCTGAAAGTTGTAAAGCGGCACACTTTGAAGATGTTGCGTTCTGACCGTGGAGGGGAGTTCCTCGGTCACGCCTTCACCGACCTCGTTGAGGACAAGGGAATCCTGCACAATCTGACGTGCCCCTACACTCCGCAGCAGAACGGGATGGCCAAGCAGGAGATGTGTACGGTGGTCGAGGCCGTGCGTACGATGCTTCTGCACATGGGCGTGAAGCATCACTGGTGGCACCTCGCCGTGTGGGTGCGCAACTGCCTCGAACGTGCTTCTCTGCCAAAGGGGACAACGCTGTTCGGGAAGAAGCCAGATTCGACGCTGGCGCGCGTCTGGTGTTGCATGGTGTAGTTCATGGTCCCTGAGCAGCAGCGCGGCGGAAAGCTGGCACCGAAGGCTCGTTGGGGGCTTCACCTCAGAGTGTCGCCAGAGCGCAAGGGCTGGGAGGTGCTCGATCTGGCAGACAACAAAGTCGTCATGACGGTCGAAGCGATCTTCTACGAAAACCTGTCGATGAGAAATGGAAGGCAGAGTACGGGCCGGCGTCGACGAGGACGCCATCTGCCCCGCCGCCAGCTTCCTCCTCGACAATGCCTCCGTTGCTCGCCAAAGTTGACGAGCATTATGACGAGGACGTCAAAGAAGTCCCTCTCCCCACTGTTTCCTCAACGGCAATTCTGCCGCCCTCCCTCGCCCGCCTTTCGTCGACACTCTTGTGCAGGGATCCTCGTCGGCCGCCGGCGATGAGGGGAGACTCAGTGCGTTGCCAGCTGCGCCGACCGGTTGCATCGCCGGTGGCCGATGTAACGCAGAGAAGGTTGTAGAAGGGCAGCGTCAGACGACGGGGGAGCCGTCAACAGGGGAGCAGTCTGACGACTGTGACGTGGTAGAGGTCCCGGTCGAAGAGGCGAAACCGCGACGGCCTACCCGCACTAACATAGGTAAGCCGCCGGAGAAGCTGAGCTATCACGCTTGTCTGCCACCGACCTCCTACAGCACTCTGCTCGACGACGCGCAGGACGACGTCAATCTGCCCGAGCTCGACCCCGACATGCACGCCGATCCAGACCATCGCTGGGACATCGCCAACATGACAGTGAGGCCTTGGCGAGCTGGAAGGGCAAGGCGGTGAAGGCCGCCATGGACGAGGAGATCAAGAGTCTCATCTCTAATGGGACGTGGGAGCTGGTCGAGCGTCCGCGCGGCGTCAATGTCATGAAGAACCGCTGGGTGCTCACGACGAAGTACCGCGTCAACGACACGGTTGCTCGCAAGTAGGCTCGCCTGGTGGTGAAAGGTTTCACGCAGGTCTACGACGCCGATTACGATGAGACGTACGTGCCAGTGGGGAGCTACCTGACGCTGCAAATCTTTCTCAGCATTGTAGTTGTGCTCGACATGCATCTGATGCAGCTCGACATGAAGAATGAGTTACTGTAGAGTAAGCTGGATCGCGTCCTCTACATGTATCAGCCCGACTACTACAACGACGGAACCGGTCGCATTTGCAAGCTGCTGAAGAGCTTGTACGGGCTGAAGCAGAGTCAACTGCTTTAGTACTCGACGCTCGACGCGGTGCTGACTGGCGCTGGCTGGCAGAAGAGTCAGGTCGACGAGGCACTCTACTTCAAGGCCGGAGATGGCGGAGTGATGTGTTGGGTGCTCGTCTACGTCGACGACTTGCTCGCCGCCAGCAGCAGCACTGCGATGCTGAAGGAGCTGCTGGAGGTTGCATTTGAGCTGCGCGAAATCAGCCCGGTCGAGAAGTATCTCGGGCTGGAAATCGTGCGCGACCGTCCGGCACGAAAGTTGTGGCTTCACCAGCAAGTCTACGTCGACAAGCTACGTCGGTGTTTCGTCGACGAGGAGCAGACCCAGTGAGTGCTGAAGACGCCGGTTTTCGTCGACGCCTACGCAGAGGTGATGTTCGACGACGAGGTGTTTCAGTCGCGCGAGGAAGCAGAGTACCGGCAGAAGGTCGGCTCGCTGCAGTTCGCGGCCACCACGACGAGGCCCGACATTGCCTTCGCTTGCAGCAAGCTCGGATCCGGCCTGACTGTGCAGAGCGATAATTACTGGCGTGAGGTCGATCGCTGTTTGCACTACCTCGCTGAAACTCGCGACGCCGCTATGGAGTTCGGCGGCACACCAGAGTCGCTGTGTCTCGCCAGCTATGCAGATGCAGACAACGCTGGCGACAAGCAGAATTGGACGAGCACGGGCGGCTCCGTTTTCATCTTCAAAGAAGCTGCTGTCTCTTGATCGAGCCAGCGCATCAAGTGCACGAAGCTCTTGTCGATTGAATCAGAGTATGTCGCGGCCACGGAAGCCGGCAAGGAGGCTCGCCATCTACGCTTCCTCCTTGAAAAGTTCCGTCTGCTCGACGCAAGGAAGCCGACTGTAGTGCACGTGGACAACCAGTCGGCAATCAAAGTCGCAGAGGGCTTGGGGCTCAAGGGCAACCTCAAGCACATGGAGCGACGCTACGCCTGGCTGCAGCAGATGGTTAAGCACAAGAAGATTGCTCTGCAATACATCCTGACCTCCGAGCAGCCGGCAGATTTTTTTACGCAGGCACTGCATTTCCGTCTTTCAACCAGTGCTCCCTCGCAATCGGCCAAATGCATCTGGCCAAAGTGGGCGACGGGGATGACGAGGTGCAGCAGTAGGTGCCGTGCCCTTCTGCACGGCTGGTGCAGTGACATGCGTGCTATGTGTTGGGTGCACGCAGACGGACTTTTCTCCTTGAATTCTATCCCTTGGGTTCTGGATAGACCTAGTGTGTGGGGTACCTAAGCGTGAGCGCGGCAGGGAGTGTCGAAGAGAAAGGCCTCGCCCTCGCTTGGGCGCAGCCGATCTCGCCGTCGACGAGAAGTTCGCCACGGATCGGTCGAAGGCACGGCCTTTGGAAGTTTGACAGAAGTTGCGGTCGAGCAGGCTCTGCTCGACGGAATTTGGTCTACGAGCTCTGCGAGATGAGCTCTGGTCGACGATCTCTGCGCGACGATCTCCTGTAGAAGAACTTTGGTCGAGAAGCTCTGCTCGGCGAACGTTGTTCGACCGAGGAGAGTCGAGCTGATCGACCAAAGTTGCAGAGTTGTGCGAAACTCTGCGGGGGTATGCGAACTTTCGCCCAGGAGGTTTTGGCGAAAATCTACACGCGGAACGGCATCACGTTTTCGACGGTGCGCACCTGGCAAAATCGACGACACGTTTTCTACCTGGCACCTGCGCAATGTGCCTGACGGTGAAACCGCCAACCTGCACCTACTTGGTAGGTGCGCACACCTACGCAGATAGACGACCTGCGACTGCAGATAGTCACCTGCGACTGCAGTGCTGGCAGACCGCGCGCAGTGCAACGCTGGCAGACTACTCTGCTGCAGCGTTGGCAAGCCGCTCTTCTGCTGCGCTGGCAGATTTCGCCCTTGCTAGGTGTTGCATGCCATTCTTGCCATATCATTCTGCATGCCTCAATTGTACGTTAACTTTTTCAATGTTCTTTCAACTCCGTTCGCGGAAACTATTGTCAACCTTCAACTTTCTTTTGCAAGTAGCAAGAATTCTAGCAGAGCACTACAATCACTCGCACAACCCGGTGCCCTCCTCCGTAGTCCACTCCCGTTGTGTAGTGACTCTCCGCATGGTGGGCATAGCTTCCTTATCGTGTCCCACGTTTTCTCCGGCGGCAGGTATACCTGCGCCTGAAACATCAGCACCGATAAGACGTAGCAGCTGATCACCACCACTCTGGCTGTCGTGATTATAATATATGCCTCTTATTTACCTAGTTTTTCCTTTATTCTCTCGTACGTTCTGTCCCAAAACGAACCGACATCTCCATTCGGCGTGATCCACACCCCCATGAGTCTGTCCGTCTCCTCCTGCATCGCCCATTTGTGGGGGATACCCGCCGGCGCCTGACTCCCCCAGCGGCACAACCGCTGACTTGCTGCAGTTCACCTTCAGCCCCGACTGCTTGCCGAACGTGTCAAGCATCTCCACCGACTCCCTCAGTTGCTACTCCCCCTTCAGCAAGGACGTATCATCAGCGTATCCAACATATGATAGTGGCGTCGCTCTCGTCTCTTCAACTCCCAGCCCTCTGCGGCACGTCTCTCTGCAGAGTGGCTCCAATGCGCACAAAAAGAGGTAAGGCGCTAGTGGGCAGCCTTGCCTCACTCCTCTACTCATTTCGACCTTGTCACTCAACCAGCCGAAGAACATCTCTGGTATGCCCAGCTTCTCTAGTACTTTGAACATATATCCCGTCGAGACCGTGTTATGAGCCTTCTCGACCAGTAGCAGCAGCCAGTCTTCCTTTTGTTCACCGCTTCCACCGCATCCGCAACAACTGGCACTGCATTCTCGAGACTTTTCCTCGGTAAGAATCATTGCTGCTCCTTTGAGAGAACCTTCCCCAGCACTTTTTTAAGCCTCATGGCCATCGTGACTAACTTGTACATGACCGACAACAATGTTATTGGTCTGTAGTTCCCCTATTGATCCTCTGGTCCCTTTTTGTGCCGCAGCACAGTCACTGCCGTGGACAGCCCTTCCGGCATCTTTGTGGACTTTTCGAAGTCTTTAACAAACCGCATCACGTGCTCCCTCAGTATGTCCTAGTTCAGCATAAAAAACTCTGCAGGTAACCCATCTTGCCCTGGGGACTTCCCTTTGGGAAGCACAACTAGCGCATCTTTGACCTCCTGCTCTGACCAGTTTACGCTTAACCGTTCGGCATCTGCTTCCGTGAGTGATGGCCCCTCTGAGGCCTCCCAGTCCACTTCCTCCTCCAGCTCCACCTCCTTGAAGGCCACCTCAAAATGATCCGCCGTCGCCTCCAGCATCGCTTCGTGCCCGCGGTACTCTACATCCAGGTGCGAGATCGCCTTTATTAGCGTCCACCCCTTTCATATTTTCACTTTTGCCAACAGATACGGCGATGGCACCTCCCCACTGAGCTCCACCCTAATGCCCGCAACGACTTGTAGACTCTCTTTGCAGCTCAGCTGGTACGCTTCCAAGTGCGTCTCCTTGCATACCAACTTGCTCTAGTCTTTCCTGTCTGCCGGGTGGCGCATCACCTTGTGCCGAAGCATCTCCACCTCCTTTTCCAGATGCTCCATCGTCGCCATCACACTCTTCCTCTCTTCTCTTTCATAAGCCCGCAATCCAGAGCTGAGCAATTGGAGCTTCATGCCAAGGTCCATGCTTGTCTCTTTTTGCGGCCGTTTAAGTACGTTCACTACAGCTGTTCTAATCCCCCTCTTCCTAGCCTGCCGTGCTTGCATCCTCCACAGGCCCGGACCTTGATCTAGCGAGGGCGCCACTGTCGGCCCCACCTTTATCGCAAACCAGTGATCCGTCAAACCCTTCGGCACTTTGACATGCCTCGCCTAAGCCAAAACCCCCAGAAGTGAGAGAGACACCACCCCTCTGTCTATCCACGTGCTGGACTGCGTTGCCCTGTTCCGAAAAGTATATTCCAGTTCGGATAGATGCAGCGTTCTGAAGGCGTCTTTGAGGTCCCAGGCCGGCCAGTAGCCAAGCCATCTCTGGTTTTCTCCGCTCGATCCTGCACGCGACGTTTTGTCTATGACAGGGTCCTCCACCAGGTTCAGATCTCCCATTAGAACCAGGTGTGCTGATGGAGGTTGTGCCTGAACAAACTGCGGGAAGCAGTTCCTGAAGAAATTTCTCAAGGGTGCGCTAGTAAGTATGCCGCTACGAGCCTGCATGTGAATCGCGCATATGTCACGGTCACCCCAATGAGTCTGCCTGATGGATGTTTTACTACGTCTGTCAATGTCACCCCTTCCTTGAAGGCCAGCACTTCGACCCCTCCTACACGTTCACTTTTCCCTACCGCCACCACTGCAGCTAGTTTTAGCTGAGTCCAAAAGATATGATCTTCTACTATCCTCGTGTCAGTCAGCACAACCACATCTGCTACCGTTTGAATCCACTTCTTGTATGAGGTTCGCTTGACGTTGCTTCCGAGGCCGTTTACATTGACCTCGCAAAAGGTAAGTTGGTGTTGTTACCCATTATTCAACTGCAAGAGAGCCCCTTCACATCCACGGGCTTGGTACAAAGTAACATCTCCTACTCCTTTCTGTGTATCATTGTCATGTGGTTTCTTGCGAACCTTCCACAACTCCCCTTCCTTTGTTGTCTGTACATGCCATACTCCTTGCAAATCGGAATGACTTTCAACTTCCCCTTGCTCGCACGACTTGCAGGAGCGCCATGCAATGCTGGACGGACTTCACGTGAGCCTCCGCCTGGGTGAAACTGGTGCCGTGGGCCTTTCCGCACGCCTCCTGGACGCATATCCAGTCCTCCCGACTTCCGCCAGTGGAGATCAGCACCAAGGCCGGGTCCCGCAGAATCTTCGTCATACGCGCGTCGGCCTTGTGGGATGCAGCTACTCACGCAAGGAACGAATCCGATATGGACCCCGACAGCCTGAAACACAAGGATAGTACATGGCTGTTTACCGTTGATCACGTGCAGCCGCTGCACGGTCAGATTCCATTTTGCGATGTTGTCCTGCCTTTCCGTGACATAAACATCGCAGCTGCTTATGCTGAACCGTGTCAGGTAGCAGATGCCACCAGCGATACTTATCCCTAGATGTCAGGCCTTTGATCTTTTCAGTATCCGCTCCCGTGACATGATCGACCACTCGGTGGAAAGCCGCTCCACTGAGGAAGGGGGTACGGCCACGCTTCTCCAACCCCGTCTTGACCTACTCGATCAGTTTAAATCCCGAGTACCACATGGTTGTTTTCATGTTCAAGATTCTCGAATTCGCCAAAAACGAAGTTACAACATGAAGTCGAGCATTCTGTCACGATAGTGATCCGTGATTGGACAGCGACACTCAAAGTCATCCCGAGCGGAGGGTCAGCTGGCAAGGCAGCACTGTTCACTTGAAAATGAACTTGAAAATCATCTGGTAATAATTGCAAATCGTATTCTAAGTAGTTCACCCACTATTCATGCCCAAGGGATCACTCCGTATCACTCCGTATTTCTGCTAGTGATTTATCAGTTAACGAATTAGAATTGCTCTATAAAACATGATCGCTTGTCACTTCGGTTGCCCCCGTCGCCTTCGCCTGCCCGCGACACCTTCGGTTGCTTCGCTCCCTGTAGTTGCTTCCTTACGTCGGCCACGCTTCCTTTTGTCACTCTGGTTTCCTTACGTCGTCCACGCTTCCTTACGTCGCCCAAGTTTCCTTAGTCGCATATGCACCCGCTCGTCTCTCCCTTCCATACGCCGCCCTCCCTTCCGCCCGTCGCCTTCCATCTGCTCGTCGCCCACCCTTTTGCCCGTCGCCCTCCCTACCGCTCCTCGCCATCCCATCCGCGCGTTATATCTCCCATCCACGCATCGCCCTCCCTTCTGCGGAGATTCACTCTACAATGGTAGTGAGCTAGACTACGGGGTAGGCACGAACTACTATGAGTGATCGTAGCTTTGCTTAGTTCCTTAGCGCTTGCACATACACGGGAGAAATCGGCAAAAGTTTCACTAGGCAAAGTTGGTATTACAGAATGAACCAACAAGCAATGACGGAACTGACTACATCAGGCACCTATCAACTCTGCAGCTAGCTTGGTCAACCGCCAGCACTGCATGGTCGACCGCGTGCCAGCGTTGCATAGAGGAGCCGCGCCAGCACTGCAGAAGAGTGAGCTGCCAACATTGCAGGTCGACGGCGTGCCAACGCTGCAGCAGTGCGGCTGTCCAGCGTTGCCCTGTAGAAGACAGCAGTGCGCACGCTCGCAGGTGCGCGCAGACGATTGGCCCGACCTTCATTGCTGTGCATCCGTCGGTTGTTGTGTGCGCCTGACGAGCCACATCGACTTCAGGATACCAGCCCGCAGTCGCTTTCGACATTGCGACCTCGACGACGTTCACGTGCCTCCGCAGAACTCGTCGAGCAGGTTACCCGGTCGACCCGGACACCACCAGGTGCTCCGGTCGACCACCAGTGCCTCCGGTCGACCACCAGGTGCCCCTGTTTGACCACAGCTCCCGTCGAGCTACCCCCTGGTCGACGGACCCCTTCCGTCGACCAGAACTGCTCCGTCGACCTCCCGGTCGAGCTGCAGGTCGACGGGATGCTCCGCAGACCTCCCCGTCGAACTGTAGGTCGACGGGATGCTCCGCAGACCTCCCCGTCGAACTGTAGGTCGACGGGATGCTCCGCAGACCTCCCCGTCGAACTGTAGGTCGACGGACTGCTCCGTCGACCTCCCGGACGGCCCACCCGTCGCCCAGGCCAAGCAGATGCGGCTGTCGAGCTCCATGGTCGACAGCAACGCCACAGCGGTCCCCTGCAGCTCGACGTAGCCTGTCGAGCAGCTCTCCCACTGTGAACGGTCGGCTGCTACTCCCGTACATCCGACCAAGTCGTCGGCGTTGCCCAAGCGAGGGCGGGGCCAACACTCCACTCCCGTTAACACTCCCCTGCCGCGCTCACGCTTGGGCCTCCAGCCCACACGGCAGTACTCCACGGAGAAAACTCGTCCTCGGCGTGCACCGCACCAGCACGCCGTCACTGCACCAGCCGTGCAGAAGGGCACGGCACCTACTGCTGCACATCATCGTCACCGTCGCCGACGTCAGCCAGGCGAACTTAGCGATGGCGACAGAGCACCGATTGAAGGCCGGAAAGTGCAGCGCCTTTGTCAAGAAGTCCGCCGGCTGCTTGGTGGTCGGGATGTACGTCAATGTGAATTTCCTGCGCCTCACCATGTGCTGCAGCCAGGCGTAGCGTCGCTCCATATGCTTGAGGTTGCCCGACAAACCCATGCCCTCAGCGACCGTCATCGCCGACTTGTTGTCCACGCGAAGGACGGTCGTCTTCCCAGGGTCGAGCAGCTTGAACTCTGCAAGGAGGAAGCGAAGTCGACGCCCCTCCTTGCCGGCGTCCGTGGCCGCGACGTACTCCGACTCGGTCGAGGAGAGCGTCGCGCACTTGATGCGCTGGCTCGACCAGGAGATCGCGGCCCCTCCGAAGTTGAACACATAGCCGCCCGTGCTCGTCTGCTTCTACTTGTCGCACGCGTCGTCGGCATCCACATAGCCGATCAGCTCCAGTGACTCTGGTCCACCGCCGAACTCCAAGGCGGTGTCGCGGGTGTCGGCGAGGTAGGCGAGGCAGCAGTCGACCTCGCGCCAATGCTGGTCACCGTGAGGCCGCCCCCCAACTTGCTGCAGGCGAACGCGATGTCCGGCCTCGTCGTCGTCGCCGCGAACTGCAGCGAGCCGACCTTCTGCCGGTATTCCTCCTCCTCGCGCTCCTGCGCCTCCTCGTCGTCGAATGTTATCTCAGCGTAGGCGTCGACCGAGACCGGCGTCTTCGGAACTCGACCGCCTTGCTCCTTGTCGATGAAGTGCCTACGCAGCGCAGCTTGTCGGTGTAGCCCTGCTGGTGCAGCCACAGCTTCCTCGATGGCCTATCGCGCATGATCTTCAGCCCAAGAAACTTCACCACCGGCGAGATCTCACGCAGCTCGAAGGCGGACTCCAGCAGCTCCTTCAGCTCCTTGAAGGTGGAGAGCAGATCGTCGACGTAGACCAGCACCCAGCAGGTCACTCCGTCGTCGCTGGTCTTTAAGTAAAGCGCCGTGTTGACCTGGCTCTTCTTCCAGCCAGCCCCCAGCAGCACTCCGTCGAGAGCCCTGTACCACAGCAGCGGCGACTGCTTCAGCCCGTAGAGGCTCTTCAGCAGCTTACACACCCGGCCGGTTCCATCGTCGAAGTAGTCCGGCTGGTACATGTAGAGCACCCTGTCGAGCTTGCTCTGCAGGAAGGCGTTCTTCATGTCGAGCTGCATGAGGTTGAGGTCGAGGACATCGAGGATGCTGAGGAAGATCCTCAGCGTGACGTAGCTGCTCACCGGCGAGTACGTCTCGTCGTAGTCGGCACCGTACACCTGCGTGAAGCCCTTCACGACCAGCCTCGCCTTCTCGCGCTTGACGGTGTGGTCTATGCGGTACTTGGTCATCAGCACCCACCGGTTCTTCATGATGTTCACTCCGCGTGGGCGTTCGACCAGCTCCCAAGTGCCCATGCTGATGAGGCTGCGGATCTCTTCCTCCATGGCGGCCTTCACCGTCGGACCCTTCCAGCTCGCTAGCGCCTCCTTCACCGTCATCGTCGCGATGTCCCAGCGGTGTTCGGGGTCGGCATGCACGTCGGGGTCGAGCTCCGGCAGGTCTTCATCCTCCTCGGCGTCGTCGTACAACAGGTCGTCGTCGACCTCGTCATACACCGTGGTGAAGGCAGCTGGTGGCAGGCAGGCGTGGAAGGTCAGTCGCTCTGGCGGCTGTCGAGCTCGACCAGAACGCCGCAGCTCTGGCACAGACTTCTCGACCGGAACCTCCACCACGTCACTGTCAGTGGACTCCTCTCCCGCCGACAGCTCCCCTTCCTCGTCGTATGACACCTTCGTCGTCGACCAGCTGCTTCAATCCTTCGACCAGCTGCTCGCCAGCTGCTGACTTTGACGGCTCCCCTGTCGAACGCCCCGTCTGCTGCTCCCCTGTCGACTGCAGCCCTGCTGCTGCCTCCTGTTCGACCGGCTCCCGGGTCTGTTGCTCCCCTGTCGTCGACGGCTTCCGGTCCTGGTCGACGAACTTGGCACCTTGTCGACCGCCGGCGATGCCACTGGCCGGCGCCACAGACCTCTGACACAATGCTCCCCACATCGCCGGCGGCCGACACTGGCGTCGGGCGGGCCGATCTGCGACGGGGGAGGGTGGAGCAAGAACAGGGGGAGGTGGAGGAACCTCCACAACATCCTCATCAGCAGGCTCGTCGACTTCGGCGAGCAGTGGGATCAGCGCCGTCGAGGTGTCTGTCGGCGGGTGAGCCTCCGTCCGCCCTGACGCCGACCCATACTACGCCTTCCACACCTCCAGCGACAGCGTCTCGTAGATGATGACCTCGACCGACGTGACCACCCTGTTGTCGGTCAGGTCGAGCACCTCCCAGCCCTTGCTCTCCGGCGACACACCCAGGTGAAGCCCCCAGCGAGCCTTCAACGCCAGCTTGCCACCGCGCTGCTGCTCGGGAACCATGAACTGCACCATACAGCCCCACACCCGCGCCAGCGTGAGGTCGGGCTTCTTCCCGGTCAGCAGCTGGTACGGAGTTGTCCCCGGCGGCGTCGTCGACCGCTCCAAGCAGTTGCGCGCCCAGATAGCCTGTCGAAGAGCAAGGTGCCACCAATGGTGCTGCACACCTATGTGCAGCAGCATCGTCCGCACGGACTCGACGACCGTGCGCATCTCCCGCTCAGCCATGCCGTTCTGCTGCGGAGTGTAGGGGCATGTCAGGTCGTGGACGATGCCCTTCCCGTCGACGAAGTTGGTGAAATCCCGTCCGAGGAACTACCCTCCCCGGTCGGAGCGGAGCGACAGCACCGACTTCTTCGTCTGCCGTTCCACCAGCACCAGCCACTTCTGAAACTCCCGCAGCACGTCGCTCTTCTTAGCGACCGGCATTGTCCACACAAACCGAGTGTGGCGATCCTTCAGCAGCAGGAAGTACAAGCTGCCATCCTTGGCAGCCACCCGAAATGGCCCGCACAAGTCAATGTGCACGACAGCCAGTGCCTCCTCGGCGTCCGAGCCCTTGTCGAGGAAGGTGTGCCGCGCCAGCTTTCCTCCGACGCACGAAACACACGGCGGGTCTGCTCCGGTCGACGGCGTGATGTCGAGCCCAGTAGCAACTTCATGCTTCGCCGAGCTCTTGATCGTGTCGATGCCGACGTGCGCGAGCCTCGCGTGCAGCCGGTCGGGAGTCACCTTTGTCGCCGAGACGATTATCCGTAGAGCCACCACCTTGGTCGACGGCGATCGCGTCGAGCACGGGCGAAGGTCGGTGCAGAGGATTCGTCCGGTGTAGCGTGCTCGACCGAGCACCTCCCCGGTCGCGGCGACGAGCAGCATCTCGTCGCCGTCGCCCTGCAGCTGCACTCCGCTCTCCTTCAGCTGGCCAGTGGACAGCAGGTTCGCCTGTACGCCCGGAACGTAGAGCACGTCGGGGATGAGGACCTGCTTCCCGGCCTCCCCTTGCAAAGCGACGGTTCCGCGACCTTCGACAGGTTACAGCGCGCCGTTGAATCCACGCACATGCTTCACGCCGTCGCTCGGCCCCATGTCGACGAACACCACCTTCGTCCCCATCAGGTGGTGGGAGCAACCGCTGTCGAGCAGCACCGCCATCGGGTTGGCTTGCACAGCTGCCGCCACCGCCTGGAAGTCCTCGCCAGCCTCCGGCGCCAGAGAGACTGTTGGCTCCACCACGCCGACCATCGAGCACGACGCCTCCCCGTCGCCTCGGTCCTTGCCGGTCGAGCTGTCGAGTTCCTTCGTCGACGACGTCTTCTTCGACGCCTTCTTCTCCTTGCGCGGCTATTCATCTCAATGTGGGCGAGGGCTGGCGGATCGACCGCGACCTCCCTTGCTGTCATCCTTGTCGCTGTCGTCGCGGTCGGGGCACTCGAAGGAGAGATGGTCGGGGTCGCCGCAGATCCAGCACTCCCGCCGTCGACCACCACCTCCACGACCCTTGTCCCGCGTCGACTTCTTCTCGTCGACCTCCTTCTTCGACCGCCCACCTCCGCTACCACCTCCGCCGGGCTTCCCGCGCTGCTCCTGCTGACGATTCTGCTTCGTCGGTGCAGCGTAGCTCGCCTGCGGAAGGAGCTCCGTGGGCTGCTCTGCCTCCTGCATAGCTTCGTCTTGAAGGATGTAGCTGGTGATGGAGTCCTCGTCGAGGGACTCACGTGTGCCGGGCACCATCATCATCCTCTTCATGAGGTTATAGTTGCGCGGCAGGCCCTTGACAACGTGGGTGATGTAGGACGTCGTCGAGTACTCTGCGCCCGCCATCCGCATCTCCGCCAGGATCCGTCGAGTACGTTTGCAGTAGTCCGTCGCCGACTCCTGCTCGCCCATTCGAAAGTGAGTCATCTTCTCCTCCAACTGTCCGATGTACAGGTCGTCCTTCACCTGGTACGTCGACAGGATGAAGCGCCACGCCTGGTGACCAGCATCAAGTCGCTCTCGACAGCTCCTGAGCGCTAGCTGCACCACCGGCGAGCAGCACCTCGAGATGACCATGAAAGTGAGCAGGTGAGCAGCACGAAACTCCCCGCGCAGCTCGACATCCTCCTCGGGCGGAATGGGCACGGTGCCGTCGGCGAAGCCCTTCAGCCCGGCGACCTCCAGCTGAGGTTCTATCGACTCCCTCCAGGTGATGAGGTCACGTCGACCTTGCAGCGGGGCGACGGTGATCCGGTGCAATCCCGCCTGCCGTCACATGCGTTGTCGCCGAGAGCCCTCCACTGCTTCGTAGAGGAGAGCGACGTCGAGCATCGACGTCGACACGCGAGATGCCTGCAGCCGCTGTCGACTGCTGCACTCGCGCCTGAATCCCGTCGACAACACCGTCGACCTTGATCACCCCTCTCTGCCTCGTGCCTTCGCTGCCGCTGACTCGTGCACCACCGTCGACCTCGTCGTCGACGCCACCTTCGTTCCGCACTGGTCGAGGAGATGCAGGACGTGAAGGGTGTTCCATCGCCCACTGCACCCGGATGCCCAACTCGACGATCGTCAAGGGGATCGTCCCGTACTCGCCATCCGCATGGCGTCTCCTCGCATCTGTCAATCGCGCCTCCAAGGTGTCCGCTACGCCCGCTTCTACAACGGGGTCGACCATGGCGACTAACGCTGCTGCCGGCCTACGAACGACTTAGCAGGTGTAGAAGTCGGCTCCTATCTGAAGGTCGCGTGTTCGATCCACGCTCACCGCACCATGCAAAGATTCACTTTACAACGGTAGTGAGCTAGACTACGGGGTAGGCACGAACTACTATGAGTGATCGTAGCTTTGCTTAGTTCCTTAGCGCTTGCGCATACACGGGAGAAATCGACAAGAGTTTCACTAGGCAAAGTTGGAATTACAGAATGATAGAACAAGCAATGATTTAACTGACTACATCAGGCACCTAGCAACTCTGCAGCTAGCCTGGTCGACTGCCAGCACTGCATGGTCGACCGCGTGCCAGCGTTGCGTAGAGGAGCCGCGCCAGCACTGCAGAAGAGCGACCTGCCAACACTGCAGGTCGACGGCGTGCCAACGCTGCAGCAGTGCGGCTGTCCAGCGTTGCCCTGTAGAAGACAGCAGTGCGCACGCTCGCAGGTGTGCGCAGACGATTGGCCCGACCTTCATTACTGTGCATCCGTCGGCTGTTGTCTGCGCCTAACGAGCCACATCGACTTCGGGATACCAGCCCACAGTCGCTTTCGACATCGCGACCTCGAGGACATTCGCGTGCCTCCGGAGAACTCGTCGAGCAGGTTATCCGTTCGACCCGGACACCACCAAGTGCTTCGGTCGACCACCAGCGCCTTCGGTCGACCACCAGGTGCCCCTGTTCGACCAGAGCTCCCGTCGAGCTACCCCCTGGTCGATGGATCTCTTCCGTCGACCAGATCTACTCCGTCGACCTCCCGGTCGAGCTGCAGGTCGACGGGATGCTCCGCAGACCTCCCTATCGAATTGTAGGTCGACGGGATGCTCCGCAGACCTCCCCGTCGAACTGTAGGTCGACGGGATGCTCCGCAGACCTCCCCGTCGAACTGTAGGTCGACGGACTGCTCCGTCGACCTCCCGGACGGCCCACCCGTCGCCCAGGCCAGGCAGATGCGGCTGTCGAGCTCCCTGGTCGACAGCAACGCCACAGCGGTCCCCTGCAGCTCGACGCAGCCTTTCGAGCAGCTCTCCCACTGTGAACGGTCGGCTGCTACTCCCGTACATCCGACCAAGTCGTCGGCGTTGCCCAAGCGAGGGCGGGGCCAACACTCCACTCCCGTTAACACCTTCCGCCGGTCGCCCTTCCTTCCGCCCGTCACCCCGCACAAGCCACCCGGGGGGTCTTCAATTTCGGCGGGTGGTATGTCCTTGTGATTACGGTACATAGTGTTGTATAATAACCACTATGTTGTAACTTCGTTTCATCAGTTTTCGGAAGTATACACACGGATTTTGAGAAGTATACATCCGGAATGGCATAACGAACGAGCTAGGCGAATTGAAGGTCAAAAATTGCCTCGGCTGGAGAAGTAAGGGCATTTGCCCTTAATGCCCTGAACATTCTGGGTCACTTTGAGGCTGAGTGGTCCTTTTCAAGTGTTCGGTTCGGGTGGCACCCGTGGCCGCTAAGGGTTTCTCCGGGCCCTATCCCGGACTCGTTAAGTGCCCCATTGGGTCCTGTTCCTGATTCTAAGTATGCAGCTAGGATCGTGGGACCCCAACCCCCTTCCTTTACCTGTCTGAGTCTAAGATATTTTTACCCTGCTAAGACTCCTCCTCGATTTGAGCTTCCTCAAACAAACATCTCGTAGGTCAACAATGCGGAGAGTCACCCTACAACAAGAGTGGACTACGAAGGAGGGCACGGGGTTGTGTGGGTGATCGTAGCGCTCTAGCAGCGTTCTTACTACTTGCTATATTCACAATGAAATTTGGCAAAAGTTTCCACTAAGGAAATTGAAAGAACATTGAAAATTGAGAATTAGAGTACAAAGGATTAACATGCAAGTGATATCACTGGAATGGCATCGGAATCCTTAGCAAGAATTCTGCAAGGCGAATTGCCAGCACTGCATCAGAGCGGTTCGCCAACGCTGAAACAGGGCGGCCTGCTAGCGTAGCAGAAGGGCGACATGCCAGCGCTGCAACAGGGCGGCCTGCCAGCGCTGCATTCGCAGGTGAATATCTGCGCAGGTGTGCACCTGCCGAGTAGGTGCAGGTAGAAAGTTGCACCGTCAGAGACATTGCGCAGGTGCCAGGTAGAAAACGCTCCGACGGTTTCGTCAGATGTCCACCGTCGAGCACGTGATGCCATTTCGCAGGTCGAATTTCGCTAAGAGCCACCTGAGCGAATTTCGCATTCCGTCATAGATCACATGACCCAAAAGCAGATCACGAGCTCATCGAACAGCACCACGTTGACCAGTGCTCGTTGATGGGCTGATGAATCAGAGGACAACCTCCTCGAAAACCACCCGCGGTTTCAGAGGACGGGCTGACCAAGGCGACGATCACTTCGTCGGATTCACCATGTCGTCGCAGAGACTACTTCCCTGCCCAGCTCACGCTTGGGCACCCACACACAAGGTCTACCCACACACATTTCTCTGGCGTGCATACTCCCGCACGCCGATCACCGCACCAGCCATGTTAGAGGACATGGCACCTACTGCTGCACGTCGTCATCTACGTCGCCGATTTCGGCAAGGCGAACGTGGCCGACCACGACAGAGCAGCGGTTGAAAGCCGGAAAGTGCAGCCCTTTCATGAGGAAGTCCGCCGACTGCTCCAATGTCGTGATGTATTCCTGCGCAATCTTCTTGCGCTTCACCATCTGCTGCAGCCAAGCATAGCGCCGCTCCATGTGCTTGAGGTTGCCCTTCAGCCCCAAGCCCTCAGCAACTGCGATGGCGGACTGATTGTCCACATTCAGAGTAGTCAGCGTCCCAGCATCGAGGAACTGGAACTCGGCGAGGAGGATTCGAAGTCGACGAGCCTCCTTGCCAGCTTCCGTGGCCGCAATGTACTCCGACTCCGTCAAGGACAGAGTTATGAACTTGATGCGTTGGCTCATCCAGGAGACAGCTGTGTCGCCGAAGGTGAAAACGTAGCCACTCGTACCGATACGAGTCTGCTTGTTGCTAGCGTCGTCCGCGTCCGCGTAGCTGACCATTTTCAGAGTTTCGGGTCCGCAGCCAAACTCCAGAGCAGCATCACAAGTGTCAGCAAGATAGGTGAGACAGTGATCGACCTCGTGCCAGTGCTGGTCGCTCCTCACCGTCAGACCAGACCCCAGCTTGCTGCACGCGAATGCAATGTCGGGCCGAGTTGTCGTGGCGGCATACTGCAGCAAACCGACCTTATGACGGTACTCCTCTTCTTCACGCGACTGGAAGTCCTCGTCGTCGAAAGTCAGCTCCGCGTAAGCGTCGACGGAAACAGGCGTCTTCGGACGCCGACCAGTCTGCTCCTCGTCGATGAAGCGCCTACACAGCTTGTCGACGTAGGACTGCTGGTGCAGCCACAGCTTCCGCGCCGGACGGTCGCGCACGATTTCGAGCCCCAAATACTTCTCGACCGGGCTGATCTCGCGCAGCTCAAAGGCAGCCTCCAGCAGCTCCTTCAGCATCGCGGTGCTGCTGCTAGCGGCGAGCAGGTCGTCGACGTAGACGAGCACCCAGCACGCCACTCCGTCAACTCGGAAATAGAGAGCTTTGTCCACCTAGCTCTTGCTCCAACCGGCGCCCGTCAGCACAGCGTCGAGCGCCGAGTACCACAACAAAGGACTCTGCTTCAGCCCGTACAAACTCTTCAGCAGCTTGCATACGCGGCCAGTGCCATCGTTGTAGTAAGCCGGCTGGTCCATGTAGAGCACGCGATCGAGCTTGCTCTGCAGAAACGCATTCTTCATGTCTAGCTGCACGAGGTGCAGGTCGACAATGCTGAGAAAAATTCGCAGCGTGACGTAGCTCCCGACCGGCGCATACGTCTCTTCGTAATCAGCTCCGTAGACCTGCGTAAAGCCCTTCGCCACCAGGCGGGCTTTTTTTGCGTGCGACCGTATCGTCGACGTGATACTTTGTCGTCAGAACCCAGCGGTTCTTCATGACATTGAAACCGCGCGGGCGCTCCACCAGCTGCCATGTGCCATTGGTGATGAGACTCCGAATCTCCTCGTCCATCGCCGCATTCACCGTCTTGCCCTTCCAACTCGCTAACGCCTCCTTCACTGTTATGTTCGCGATGTCCCAGCGATGCTCCGGGTCGGCGTGCATATCAGGGTCGAGCTCTGGAACGTTGACGTCGAACTGCGCATCGTCGAGCAGAGTGCTGTAGGAGGTCGGCGGCAGGCAAGCATGGTAGCTCAGCTTCTCGCAAGGCTTGCCAAAGTTGGAGCGGGTGGAACGTCGAACTACGAGCTTGTAGGCAAAGACTTCCACCACATCGCTATTGCTGGACTGATCCCCGGTCGACAGCTCCCTTCATTGTTGCCGATAACTTCAGCAACATCGCTCGATGTGCCATCGTCGAACTGCTCCTCTGTCATCTGCTCCTCTGAAGTGAACTCCTTGTTCGACGGCTCCCCTGTCGGCGGCTCCTCTGAAACGCACTCCTCGTTCGCCGGCTCCCCTGTCGGTGTCTTCACTGGAACGCGCTTCCCGTTCGACATCGGCGGCTTCTCTGAAATTCGCTTCCCGTTCGACGTCTCCCCTGTCGACGGAGACTTGACTCCGACGCCGACTTGCTCGCTGACCAGATCACGTCGACCGCCAGCGATGCCAATGGGCGGATCCGAAGGTGACGCACCAATGCTCTCCTCATTGCTGGCGGCCGACGTTGATGCCGACTTAGGCAAGCCGGCGGCGAGCGATGGGAGGGAGGTGGGAAGAGGCGGAGGAGCGTTCGAGGAGGGCGGAATGGAGGGAGCGGGATCATCTGACTGGCTGTCATCCTCGGTGGCGAGCATCTCAACAGCTGCCGGTGATGGACCGTCAAAGGAGAAACCTTCGTCCGCTCTGACGCTGGCCCATGCTCCACGGTTGTGACAATGCAGTTGTTAGTGAGATCGAGCACCTCCCAGCCCTTGCTCTCCGGCGAAACACCAAGGTGAATGCCCCAGCGTGCCTTCGGCGCCAACTTTCCGCCGCGCTGCTGCTCCGGGACCATGAACTGCACCATGCAGCCCCACACACGCGCCAGAGTAAGGTCCGGCTTATGTTCAAACAGCAGCTCATACGGCGTCGTCCTCGGAGGAAGGGAGGCCCGTTTGAGGCAGTTGCACACCCAGACGGCGTGACGAAGCGTGAGGTGCCACCAGTGATGTTTCACCCCCATGTGAAGTAGCATCGTCTGCACAGATTCGACGACCGTAGACATCTCCCGCTCCGCCATGCCATTCTGTTGCGGAGTGTAGGGGCAGGTGAGGTTGTGGAGGATACCCTTGTCCTCGACAAGTTCGGTGAATTTCCTGCCAAGAAATTCACCTCCACGATCTAAGCGCAACCTTTTCGCCGTCGTCGAAGTCTGCCGCTCCACTTCCTTCAGCCACTTCTCGAAAACGACCAGCACGTCGCTCTTCTTCGCGATCGGGCGGACCCACACAAAGCAGGCCTTGCGGTCTTTGAGGAGGAGGAAGTAGAGGCTCCCATCTGCGGCGGCCACACGGAAGGGGCCACAGAGGTCAACGTGCTCGACGTCGAGGGCGTTTGCAGCCTCTGATCCCAAATCAGGAACAGTATGACGCGCCAGCTTGCCGCCGACACAAGAGGTAGATGGCAAGTCGGGTCCAGTTGACTTCTCAATGTCCAGATCGATGGCAACTTCATGCTTCGCCGAGCTCATAATCGTGTCGATGCCGACGTGCGCGAGCCTCGCGTGCCACTTAGCCGGCTTTGACTTCGTCACCGAGGTGATCGTCCGCAGAGCAACTGCTTCTGTCGCAGATGTAGTCGATTTCGAGGAGCAGGGGCGAAGGTCGGTGCAGAGGACTCGGCCGGTGTAGCGTGCTCGACCGAGCACATATCCAGCAGCGGAAATTAGCAGCACCTCATCACCCTCGTTCTGAAGCTTCATGTCAAACATTATATGTTTATATTGTTCTAGGCTGTCGTGGGTTTAGCCTTATGGGGTACAGTAATTCTCTAGACACTCTACTTGTACCCCTTTGACCTAATTCATCATTCCTCACTTAGTTACTTAACATGGTATAGAGCAGGAACGTTTCCTAGGGCCCACCACAAAAACGAAATTTTTTTTTACCTGCCCGGAGCGCGCCTCGCGCCTGCCCTAGTCGCGCCTCGTGCGCCTGCCCTTAGCGGCCCGTCGCGGCCCCTTCTTAAGGCCCCCTCGCGGCTCCTCGTCAGGCCCCTCGCGACCCCTCTTAAGGCCCCTCGCGCCCCCCTCTCACGGCCCTACGCGGCCCCTTTCGTGGCCCCGTCGCCGCCCTGCGCGGCCCCGTCGCCGCCCTTCTCGGCCCCGTAGCCGCCCTTCGCGGCCCCTTACGGACCCGTCGCCGTCCCTCACGGCCTCCTTACGACCCCGTCGCCACCCTTCGCGGCCCCTCACGGCCCCGTCGCCGCCCTTCGCGGCCCCTCATGGCCCCGTCGCCGCCCTTCGCGGCCCCTCCCGGACCCGTCGCCGCCCTTCGCGGCCCCTCACGGCCCCGTCGCCGCTCTTTGCGGCCCCTTCTCGGCCTCGTCGCCGCCCCAGCAGCAGCTGCCGTCCCTTTCGCGGCCGCCGCTGCTGCTTGCCGCTGCCACTCGCCACGGCCCCACGCGGGTGTGCCGCCCCTCTGTTGTGGCCCCGCTCCTCCCTTCGTTGTGGCCTCTGCCTCCAGCAGCCGCCGACCGGACCTGCAGCAGCCGTCGACGCCGGACCTGCAGCAGCTTCCATCGCCGGACCTGCAGCGGCCGCAGCCGCCGGACCTGCAGCAGCTGCCGCCGCCGAACCTGCAGCAGCTGCCGCCGCCGAGCCTGCAGCAGCTGCCGCCGCCGAGCCTGCAGCAGCTGCCGCCGCCGAACCGGGAAGGTGCTGCCGCAGCTCCTGTCACTGCTGCCCCGGCCCTGCCCTGCAGCCGAGCCGCGCCGCCCTAGCCGAGCCGCGCCCCCCCCCCCCCCCCCCCCCCCCTCCAAGAGTCGCGCCGCCCTACTAGAGCCGCGCCGCCCTGCCCAGCCGCGCTACTGCTGCTGCTGTCACTGCTACTGACGCTGCTACTGTTACAGCCACCACTACTGCTCCTACTGCAACTATGGCTAGTCCTACTGTGCTCGCTTTCGATGCTGAGGGCCGCCCGCTTCAGTTTGACACGTGGCTCGATGACCTGCACCTGTATCTCCAGCTCACTGCCAAGGAGGATATTTCACTGTACGATCATGCGCTAGGACACGCTGCTGCCCCTGCTGATACTGCCGACAGCACTGCCCGCTCACAGTGGCAGACTCGTGACGCCCACGCTCGCTTCGCTATTCGCGCCTCCCTGCCGATAGATGAGCGCGAGCACTTTGGCCAGCACAAGACTGCGCAGGCACTGTACACTGCTGTCGTTGCCCGCTACTCCTCACCTGCCTCTGCTGCGCTAGGTCATCTCTCGCTCCCCTACCTGTTCCCAGACTTGTCCGCCTTCTCTACAGTCGCTGACCTCTTCACGCACCTCCGCTCTAGTGAGGCCCACTTCCATGCCGCTATGCCTGCTGAGTTTCTTGCCAAGAACCCCCCCCCCCCGCTGTGGCTGACTCTCTACCACATAGTCACCCGTCTCTCACTCCACTTCCTTGCTCTCTACCCCACTGAACTCACCATCGATCTGCTCGAGAAGGAACTGCTTGCAGCTGAGACTAGCATAGTCGCTGTAGGTGCCTCTCGTGGCGACCCCCGCACCCCTTTCTTTGAGGGGTGTTCCCCTTCCCCCCTTCTCCCCTCTGTCGCCTCTGCTGCTACTGTCGACCTCCTTGGGACTGAGCAGGTCGGGACAGCGTCCACTCCGAGTGGGCGCCGCAGCGGCAGGGGCAAAGGGGCAAGGGACGTGGTGGTGAGAGCGGGGGAGGCGGTGGCGGGGGGGTGGCGGCGGTGGGGGTGGTGGCGGGGCTGGAGGGGCTAGTGGCAGCAGTGGGGGTGGTGGCGGCAGCGGTGGTGGTGGCGGCAACAGCGGAGGAGGTGGCCGGGGTGGGGGCGGTGGTGGTGGCGGCAGGGGTGGTGGTGGTCGAGGTGGTGGTCGAGGTGGTGGTCAGCGCCAGCAGCAGACTCTTTCGCCCCAGGAGCTCAGTGAGTGGTACCTTCAGCGTGGGGGGGGGGGGGGGGGGGGGGGGGGGGGGGGGGTGGCCTGAGCTGCACGTACGTCATCCGCACAGGTGACCGCGCTGGTCAGACGTGTGGGAGGGCGCACACCACGCAGCGCTGCTTCTCCCGCCTTGACGATGCTTGGCGCGCTCAGTTTCCTGGTGCCACTGAGCTGCCCCGCTGGGCTGATCTGCTTAAAAAGAACATTGATGTCTATGCTCTTGACTTTGATGTTATTCTTGGTGCCATGTATGTGATGTCTATTAGTGAAGAGAGTGCCCAGTACCTGCGTGTTCCACCCGATCCGGGCATTCAGACCAATGAGGCTGCCGCCCTAGGTGCTAGTGCGTCTGTTGCCCCAGGTGCTGTTGAGGCTGCCGCTCCAGGTGCTAGCGTGTCTGCTGCCCCAGGTGCTGGTGAGGCTGCTGCTCTAGGTGCTTGTGAGTCTGCGCCCCCTGGTACTGAGTCGACTGAGGCACTGCACACCTTCACACTGGACTCAGGTGCTTCTCGCTGTTTCTTTCGTGACCGCACTGCCCTTGAGCCGCTTGCTCGGCCGGTTGCAATCTCCCTCCCTGACCCCTCTGGGGGTCCGGTCATTGCGACCTCCTCCACTGTCCTTCCCTGTCCTGCGGTCCCGTCGGGCACACTGTCAGGTCTCTACCTCCCCTCGTTCTCTACGAACTTGGTGGCAGGTCGTGCGCTCCAGGACGGGGGTGTTCACCAGTTCACCCCTGCCTACGAGCGCGTGACACACTGCACGTGTGCTAGGACGGGTCGCCACTTGGCTACCTTCACTCGGCAGCCGGGGTCGGACCTGTACACACTGACCACTGAGTCCCCTCAGGTAGCTGCGTCTGCGTCTAGTCAGCTGTCGGCCCCCTGCTCGTGTCGCTCCCTGTCGCACCAGACCGTCCTCTGGTGCCACCGCCTTGGTCACCCGTCCGTGCAGCGCCTTCGTGGCATGCACTCCCGGTACCTTGTCTCTGGTCTTCCCAGGGTGCTCCCTCCCCTCCCACCCTCGCCTGCTCCTCCCTGTCTTCCCTGTGTCGAGGGGCGGCAGCGCGCCGCTCCTCACTCCTCCTCCTTTCCCCCGACGATTGCTCCCTTGCAGACGCTCCACATGGACGTGTGGGGCCCAGCCCGCGTCCGTGGACAGGGTCACGAGAGGTACTTCTTGATAGTTGTTGACGACTACTCGCGTTACACCACGGTCTTCCCCTTGTGCACCAAGGGTGAAATCCCTGATGTTTTGATCCGTTGGATCCGCGCTGCTCGTCTCCAGCTCAGCGAGAGGTTCCACTCCGACCTTCCTGTCCTCCGTCTGCAATCTGACAGAGGTGGGGAGTTTTCCTCCGGCCTCTTGGAGGCCTTCTGTCAGCAGGAGGGCATTGAGCAGTCGTTCATGCTTCCGGCCTCTCCACAGCATAATGGGGTTGCTGAGCGCCGCATTGGCCTGGTCATGGAGGTCGCTCGTACCTCCTTGGTCCATGCGGTTACCCCTCACTTTCTGTGGCCGTTTGCGGTCCGGTACGCCGCGCATCAGCTCAACCTCTGGCCCCGTGTCTCCTTGCCGGAGACCTCGCCCACACTGCTGTGGATGGGGAAGGTTGGCGATGCGTCGCGTTTCCGGGTCTGGGGTGCTCGTGCCTACGTTCGCGATACCACCGCGGACAAGCTCTCCGCCCGCGCTGTTCCCTGTGTCTTCCTTGGCTTTGTCCCTGACGCGCCCGGTTGGCAGTTTTACCACCCCACCTCGCGCCGTGTCTTTGCGTCTCAGGACGTCACGTTCGACGAGTCGGTTCCCTTTTACCGTCTCTTCCCCTACCGCACTGCCCCTCTCCCCCCCCCGCCGCTCTTCCTCGCTCCAGGTGCTCCCCAGGTAGACCCCCTCCCCCCTCAGGGTGCCGCTCCCTCAGGTGTGTCCCAGGTAGACCCGGTTGAGCCTGTCGAGGTAGCTGTCGACTCTCGTCCTGCTTGCGGTCCTGAGCCTGAGGGTGCTGAGCGTGAGGGTGCGGAGCCTGAGTGTGCGGAGCCTGGGGGTGCGGAGCCTGGGGGTGCGGAGTCTGGGGGTGCGGAGCCTGAGGGTGCGGAGCCTGGGGGTGCGGAGTCTGGGGGTGCTGAGCCTGGGGGTGCTACACCTGAGCGTGCGGCGCCTGGAGACTTTCCCTCTTCACAGCAGCTGCTTGAGTGGTACTCGCGGTACTGCGGCCTTCGGGGAGGTGCTTCTGGGTCTAGAGGTGGTGCTGCTGGTTCCCCGCCTAGGCGGGAGCTCCCCTCTCTGAAGCAGCTCCGAGAGTGGTACGCTCGGCGCTGCAGTCTCCGGAGTGGCACTGCTGGTCCTTGGGACTCTGGCGTTGGAGCTGCTAGTGGTGCTGAGGACCCTAGAGTTGGAGCTGCTGCTGGTGCTGCGGACCCTGGAGTTGGAGCTGCTGCTGGTGCTATGGACCCTGGAGTTGGAGCTGCTGCTGGTGCTGCGGACCCTGGAGTTGGAGCTGCTGCTGGTGCTGTTGACCCGGGAGTTGGAGCTGCTGCTGGTGCTGCGGACCCTGGAGTTGGAGCTGCTGCTGGTGCTGCGGACCTTGGAGTTGGAGCTGCTGCTGGTGCTGCGGACCCTGGAGTTGGAGCTGCTGCTGGTGCTGCGGACCCTAGAGTTGGAGCTTCTACTGGTACTGCCGACCCTGGAGTTGGAGCTGCTGCTGGTGCTGAGGACCCTGGAGCTGGCGCTGCTGGAGCTGCTGCGGGTGCTGGTGGTGTCTCTACTGGTTCTGGCGGCGCTGCGCGGCCCCGGCCGTACTTCGTTCCGCTCCTTCAGCAGGTTCTTGGTCAGCCTCCTCCTCCTTGTCCTGCTCCCTCCTTAGAGTGTCCTCCGCCTGTCCAGTCGCAGTCACAGTTACCGCCTGCCTTGCCTCTCCCTGGTCCTTCTCCTTACACTGGTCCTACTGGAGGTCTTACGGAGCGTCGTGAGCCTGAGTCTCGTCCTGTGTCGCCTGAGTCTCGCTCTGCGTCACCTGTTCGTGCTGCTCGCACTGGTCGTCGTGTCCCGCGTGAGCGTCCTCCAACTGTGCCACGCATTCACCAGATGGCGCTCCGTCCCTCCACTGCTCCTCAGCGTGTCCCTCTGCCGTCTCCTCCTGCGTCCTCTCTTCCTGCTCTTGCTGACCCGGAGTCTGACTCCCTTCGTGCTGCCAGTCCTACTGTCACGCGTCTCCTTGCCACTGTTGTCACTGACCCTACCTTTGAGTCCGCCGCTGCGTCTGCTCTGGTCGCTGAGTTAGTTGACTTTGCTGCCGCTTGTCGTCTAGACTACGCCGCTAGCCTTGTTGCTGAGTCTGAGTCTGTCTGTCCTCCGTCCGTCGGGGGTGAGTGTGCTCTTGGCACGGACGTCCTTGAGGACAAGCAGGAGGAGTTCCAGTGCTTTGCTACTGCTTTGCCCCATCTCGTGTCCATGCTAGTTGCCCCTAAGGGAGACCCGGATGCACCAGACATCCCCACCCCGCGCTCTTACGCAGAGGCGATAGAGGGTCCCTACTCCTCTCAGTGGCAGACAGCCATGGACGCAGAGATGGCTTTCTGGAAGTCCACAGGCACCTACGTTGACGAGGTTCCCCCACCTGGGGCGAACATCGTCAGTGGCATGTGGATTTTCAGGGTGAAGCGGCCGCCGGGTTCTTCGCCTGTCTTCAAGGCGCGTTACGTTGCTCGAGGCTTCAGTCAGCGAGAGGGAGTAGACTTCTTCCAGACCTTCTCCCCCACCCCGAAGATGACCACTCTTCGGGTGCTGCTGCACATAGCCGCTCAGCGCGACTACGAGCTTCACTCTCTTAACTTCAGCACAGCTTTCTTGCAGGGCAGCCTGCACGAGGAGATCTGGCTGCGCCACCCTCCTGGCTTCACTGGGTCGGTTCCTCCTGGTACCTAGTGGAGCCTCCGGCGGCCGGTCTACGATCTTCGCAAGGCGCCACGTGAGTGGCACGACACACTGAGGACGACACTTGTGGCTCTTGGGTTCGCGCCTTCTACTGCTGACCCGTCGCTGTTTCTGCGCATCGACACTTCGCTGCTGCCGTTCTACATCCTCGTGTACGTCGACGACTTGGTCTTTGCCACTGCTGACACTGAGGCTCTCGCCCACGTGAAGTCAGAGCTGCAGAAGAGACACACGTGCACAGACCTGGGTGAACTGACAAGCTACCTTGGCTTGCGGATCACCCGGGACAGAGCACGGCGCACCATTACCTTGACTCAGTCACACATGGTGCAGCAGGTCCTTCAGCGCTTCAACTTCACGTACTCCTCGCCTCAGCCCACTCCTCTGCCTACCGGTCACTCGCTCTCAGCTCTGCCTTCGGATGAGTCCGTAGAGCCGAGTGGCCCGTATCCAGAGCTTGTGGGTTGCCTCATGTACCTGATGACCTGCACTCGACCTGACCTTGCATACCCTCTCAGCATCCTCGCACTCTATGTCGCTCCTGGCCGTCACCGGAAGGAGCACATGGATGCAGCTAAGAGGGTGTTGCGCTACTTGTGCAGTACGTCGGGCATGGGGCTAGTGCTTGGAGGACGGGACAGAGTTGTCCACAGTGGGCATTCAGACGCTTCTTGGGCTGACGACCAGGCTACTCAGCGGTCGTCTCAGGGTTACACCTTCAGCCTTGGCTCTGGTTCAGTTTCTTGGCGTTCTACACGCTCGTCTTCTATTCTCAGCTCCAGTTGTGAGGCTGAGATCTACGCCACAGCCATGGCTGCACAAGAGTTACGCTGGCTCACCTACCTGCTGACCGACTTGGGAGAGCGGCCTCGTTCTCCTCCAGTACTGTACGTCGACAACAAGGCTGCCATTGCCTTGTGTCAGGAGCACAGACTGGAGCACAAAACGAAGCACATTGCTCTGCGCTACTTCCTTGCTCGAGAGCTGCAGCAGCGCGGTCAGCTTCGTCTCGTCTACGTGGCCACTCGGGCCAACACTGCTGATGTGTTCACCAAGGCGCTCCAGCCTTGTGACCATCAGCGCTTTTGTACTCTTCTAGGCCTTGTGCCTACTGGGCCTCACTTGCTTACTTCTTGACTCTGTTTGTACTGTGATCTCTATATATATTCCTGCATGCTTACACTTGCTAGGTTGTGATCATTGTACCTCTTGTTGTGTTATCAACCTGCATGTGAACTGGTCTTATGACCACTTGCTTGTGCTCAGAATTTGTGTGGTATCCTTGAGATCCACCCTGAGCTTGCTTTGCTTTACTTTGACTGGTCTTGTGACCATCTAGTTGTCTCCCACTTAGCCTATGGGGGTGTGTCAAACATTATATGTTTATATTGTTCTAGGCTGTAGTGGGTTTAGCCTTAGGGGGTACAGAAGGTAATTCTCTCGACACTCTACTTGTACCCCTCACCTTTGACCTAATTCATCATTCCTCTCTTAGTTACTTAACACTTCACGCCGTTTTCCTTCAGCTGACCAGCAGACAGTAGATTCGCGTGCACGCCCGGAACGTACAACACGCCGGGGGTGAGAATCGGCTTCCCCGTCTCCCCTTTCAGAGCAACTGTGCCACGGCCTTCGACGTTCTGAAGCGCCCCGTTGAATTCGCACACGTGACGGATTTCGCCTCCTAGCTTCATTTCGACGAAGGCCTAGCGCGTTCCCATCAGATGATGGGAGCAGCCACTGTCGAGGAGAACCACAGTCGGATTCGCCTGCACGGCTGCTGCGACCGCTTGGAAGTCTTCTCTAGCCTCTGGCGTCAGCGAAATAGTTGGCTCGACCAAGCCAACCATCGAACAAGAGGCTTCCTTTCCGCTCGAGGTACCGGCCTCTGATCTCGACGGCGTTTTCGACGACGAAGGCTTCTCCTTTCGCGGCTTGTTTTCTCGACGCCGACAATCGTCGTCAGACTTTCCGTCCTCTGGTCGACGAGCGTTTTCAGACTTTCCTCGGCTTCCTCTCTGATCGTCGTCAGACTCGACGCGGTCAGGGCAATCGTACGAGAGGTGGCCACGGTCTCAGCAAATGTAGCAGCGGCGTCCTCCTCGACGCGAACCACTGCTTCCGCGATCATTGCCCTTCGCAGACTTCCCGCGGTTGGCATTCTCCGTAGACTTTGTGTTCGATGACTTTCCGCCACCTCCTCCACCTCTGCCCGACATCCCACGCTGCCCCGTCTGACGTCCCTGCTTCGTCGGAGCAACGTATTTGGCGTGCGAAAGGAGCTCTGAAGACCCCTCAAACTCTTGCATGAACTCGTCCTGGATGATGTGACTCGAAAGCGAATCCTCGTTCAGAGTCTCGTGAGTGCTGGGCATTATCAGCATCCGGCGCATCAGATTGTAGCTCGAGGGGAGGCCAATGAAGACTTGCGTAACATACGACGCCACCGAGTACTCAAACCAGCCATCCGCATGTCGGCCAAAATTCGCCGCGCTCGATTGCAGTACTCGGTCGCCGATTCCTGCTCGCCCATGCGAATGTTGGCCAATTTCTTCTCCAGTTGGCTGATGTAGAGGTCGTCGGTCGCTTTGTAGGTGCGCATGATGTACTGCCACGCTTGGTAGCCGGCGTCCACTCGAAGTTGGCACGGCTTCAGTGCGACTTGCACTAGCGCCGAACAGCACCTCGAAATGACCATGAAGGTCAGAAGGTGAGCAGCGCGAAATTCTGCAACCAATTCAGAGTCGTCTTCGCCCGGCATCTCCATCTTCCCGTCAACAAACTTCTTCAACCCGGCGATCTCCAGCCGGGGTTCGATTGACTCAATTCATGTGATCAAGTCATGTCGTCCTTCGAGCGGCTTCGGCACAGCGATCTTGTCCGGCGAAAATTTGAAGTAGCCGTACGCCGGCGCGATGCCTCCGTCGCGACCAGCCGACGCATGAGTCGCCGATGTCGGCCTGGCTCCACTCCGCTGAGGAGAAAGGCGTTGATCATCAATGTTGCCGTTCGAACTTCCGGCTGCCGCCGAGTGCTGAATTCGCGCCTGCATTCCTCTGACAGCGACATCGGCGGCCCGAATCACTCCACAAAGCCTCGTGCTGCCTTCGCTGTCGACTTGGTTACCACCGTCGACGTGGTCGTCGACGCCACCTTCGTTGCGTGGCGGTCAGGGAGTGGCGGGCAGTCCATCCGCCTCAGTACGGATCGTTGGGTGATCGTGCGCCCACTACACGCGGGTTCCAAAGAGCAGAACGTCCAAGTTTGCTCTGTCGTACTCGCCAGCCGCGTGGCGTGCCCGAACATCATCTAACCGCGCCTGCAGGGTATCCTCTACGCCTGCAGCGACCTCCTCCTGGTCGACCATGGCGGTCTAGACGGCTGCCGGCCTACAACGACTTAGGTATTGGGTGCAAAAGTCGGCTACTTTGAAGGTTCTAACGCGGGGCCGTTCCACGCTCACCGCACCATGCGGAGAGTCACCCTACAACGGGAGTGGACTACGAAGGAGGGCACGGGGTTGTGTGGGTGATCGTAGCGCTCTAGCAGCGTTCTTACTACTTGCAATGTTCACAAAGATATTTGGCAAGAGTTTCCACTAAGGAAATTGAAAGAACATTGAAAATTGAGATTTAGAGTACAAAAGGATGAACATGCAAGTGATATCACTAGAATGGCATTGCAAGAATCCTGCAAGGCGAATTGCCAGCACTACATCAAAGCGGTTCGCCAACGCTGAAACAGGGCGGCCTACCAGTGTAGCAGAAGGGCGACATGTCAACGCTGCAACAGGGCGGCCTGCCAGCGCTGCATTCGCAGGTGAATATCTGCGCAGGTGTGCACCTGCCGAGTAGGTGCAAGTAGACAGTTGCACCGTCAGAGACATTGTGCAGGTGCCAGGTAGAAAACGCTCTGACGGTTTTGTCAGTTGTCCACCATCGAGCACGTGATGCCATTTCACAGGTCGAATTTCGCTAAGAGCCACCTGAGCGAATTTCGCATGCCTTCGCGGAGTTTCGCAGTCGTGCGAATTCGGCCAGCCAGTTTGCCGAGATGAGACTCGCCGAACATCGCCCTTCGATCAGAGAACGCAGCTCCTCTGAAAGCACCCCATCCTTCAGAGATCCAGCGTCCCAGAAGCAGATCAGAAGATGAGCTCGTCGAACAGCACCCTGTCGTGCTCGTTGATGGGCTGGTGAATCAGATGACAACCTCCTCGAAAACCACCCGCGGTTTCAGAGGACGGGCTGACCAAGGCGACGATCACTTCGTCGGATTCACCACGTCGTCGCAGAGAATGCCTGCGCCCAAGCGAGGGCGGGGCCTTTAATTACGACAAACAAACACCTCGTAGGTCTGTGCGAGACACGAACACTGAAATTTCGGTTAAGTCAGTGAACATCACACAGAGGAAACAACGCAGGCTGTGAAACGCACTGGATATTTGTCTAACTGGAAAATCACTTAGTACTCTGGAAAATCGGTTTAGCAGGTAGGGTTGAGTTAGATTTGTAGACTGCTGTGTAGATGACCCGTTGATATGCCTTTTGCTGCTAAGTAGTAGGCGAACATCTACAAGTACACTTGTTAAAGTATCCCGGATTTCAAGTTTTAGATTCGGCCTGCGCCCGTGAGCGTTAAGGGCAGAAAACTGGTCACCTTCGTGAAAATCAGGGCCAGATTCAGAGCAGCTCAGGACTCCAAGGCGATGTTTGGCAGCCCAGGGGCCTGAGCGAGGGATGGGGCGATGCATCGAAAATGCCTTGGCTCGCCCCTAGTGTGATGTGTCAACTTTGGGTCCACCAAAGTTGACCTCATGTCCGAGGTCTTGGCGGATCCGAGGGATGAGGGGGGGCGCGCGGGATGTACGAATCTGCATGGCGGAAGATAAAGGAAGCTGCAGCATGCCGGACAGGCAATTTCGAGGCGAATAAAGGGTTGTTTATCCAAAAAAAAAAAAAACAACAACAACAACACTGTACGGAAAATGTTAAGGGGAAACAATTTGTGGGAAAAGGCAGAAGTTTGTGGGAGTCACTCAGCTATTAGAAGCAGAGCTCCACTCCCACTAGGGTTAGGATTCATTCACAGATTTGCGGAGATGACGGACCCTATGCCGTTTAACTTGGGTTTTGACCCACTACGCCTACTAGGACCACCAGACACTATAAAAGAAGTCGTAGTGGAGTTGGTTGTTAAGTTTCTCGCCACAATGCTAGGGACGTTCCAGATAATGCGCGGCAGATTTTCCCCACGCCCTAGAAATACGTCAGTATTACGTGCTGAGACCTACATGCGTGGGTTACTAAATGGTCACCCAGCACGGATGCATGATTTTCTGCGTATGGAGCTGTCGCTTTTCGAGAATCTTATTGCTTTATTGGATCGGGGTGATTGGCTACGACAAGGAACATCGTTATCTCCGCGAGTCCAAGTAATGATCTTTGTGAATCTCGTCGGTCATTCCACCACGAATCGAGTGCTTCAAGAGCGATGGCAGCATAGCGGATCGACCATTAGTGCAATCGTTCACAGGGTCTCAAAGGCGCTGTGTAGGTTGAAGCGAGACTTCATACGTATTCCTGAATGACCGGACAAATCACTCTTGGGGGGTCGCGCGGACTACTTGCTCTTCAAGGACGCCATAGGAGCGATTGACGGAACGCTCGTGACGGCGTGCATAGCCGCTGATAGACAGCAAACGTTTAGACACCAACATGGGAATGTCACGCAGAACGTCCTGGCTGCCTGTTCATTGGGAGACATATTCATATACGTGCTCGTAGGTTGGGAGGGTTCGTCTCATGACTACACAGTCTTCTAAGATGCGATCGCGAAGGGCCTTACTTAGCCGCGAGGAACGTATCTCTTGGCCAATTCGGGCTTCAAGAACGACGCGTACTGTTTAGCACCGTATCGAGCCACCATGTATCACTAACAACGATGACAAGATGCGAGCTTTCTCCCACGACGTCGAGAGGTGTTGTTTAATCGCACGCATGCTACGCTACGGTCGCACATCGAGAGAGCATTCGGCCAGTTAAAAGCGCGATTCACCATCTTAAACTTTATGCGCCGCTACAAACACTCTGTCCAGTGCAGGATCATTATCGCGTGCATGGTCCTACACAACTTTATAAAGAAAGCGGGTGGTCGTGATTTCCTTGAGCGGAACGAGGATAATCTGCAGGGACATGATGATCGTGGAATGCAGGAACGCGGGTCTCACGGCGAGGGCATCTTCAGAGATTGGTAGGCGGCGATGGGAGTTGTTGGCTGACCAGTTATGGGCCGCAAGACGCGTAGGGTTAGACACAAAGGTGTAACTCTTTGTGTGATTGATTGGTTTAGATAGTAATGTTTATCATACAACGTTTGAGTAGTGGTCAATTAATGTCAAGTTGTGTACAGCCAACACTACCATCAATCAATAAGTTAGGGGACCATACAATGAAGTTGTATAAAGCACCACGTCAAGCGAGGTCACCCTAACATGTTTAGGGGGAAACAAAGGGTGGGTATCAAGTGTATCAACTATCTGGCAAGTACCATGCCGTTTTACAATTTGCATCACTCTCCCGAAAGGTGGTACTCACGAACATATGCATCACGTAACTCATCATTCATAGCCAAAAATTGCAAGGCCTTCACAAGGATAGTCACGGCGGATGTTCCACCAATCACAATGATTCCCTTACCTCCACGTTCGGCGTGTCGCAGGTGTGTGCAGCAGACCCATCAAGAACTCAAGGATGAGTTTTGTGATGAAGAACCCGAGCCTTGGTTCAAGCTTCAAGTGTTTTCGAAGCTCGCCAAAAGGCTACACCTCAAGATATTGAAGATAGTTACATTACAAAGTGCTGTGTAACATTTCAGCTGGTGTAGGCCCTTGTGAAGAGTAGTTTCGAGACCCTTCTTGATTGGGGACAGTGTGGCACTGTTCCCCATCACTGTACCTCGGCTCTTGGGGTTTGTAGGAGCTGGGAGTCCTTCCCAACTTGTAACTCTTCCTAGCTGTTCGTAATTGTGTGTCCTAAGACTATGTTGCTGCCATAGTGCCGTTCGTTTCAATCTGATGCTGTGTCGTCAATTCTTGATGAAATCGTGCGATCTAAATTTCCTATTGTAGGCGACATTAAGACGCTCTAGATGCAAGTTGAATGAGGTCATTTGGACATGTGAGCAGATTGTTATGAATGTTTAAAGCCGCTGTGCAGAAATCTGACTGCGCACTCTATCTTTGGTTCTAGGCCTATTGGAGCCTATTGTGACTATAACAGGCACGAGCACCCCAGACCCGGAATCGCGACGCATCGCCAACCTCCCCCGTCCACAGCAGTGTGGGCGAGGTCTCCGGCAAGGAGACACGGGGCCAGAGGTTGAGCTGATGCGCGGCGTACCGGACCGCAAACGGCCACAGAAAATGGGGAGCAGCCGCATGGATCATGGAGGTACGAGCGACCTCCATGACTAAGCCAATGCGGCGCTCAGCAACCCCATTCTGCTGCGGAGAGGCCGGAAGCGTGAACGACTGGCAGATGACGTGCCCCTCACAGAAAGCTCGCAAGAGGTCGGAGGTGAACTCACCACCTCTGTCAGAGTGCAGACGCAGGACAGGAAAGTCCGACTCGAACCGCTCGCGGAGCTGGAGACGAACAGCACGGATTTAGGGGATCAGAACATCAGGGATCTAACCCTTGCTGCGTAAGGGGAAGACCGTGGTGTAACGCGTGTAGTCGTTGACGACCAGCAGGAAGTACCGCTCACGGCCCTGCCCCTCAACGCAAGGAATGCAGGGCGGCGCAGGCGAGGTGTGGAGGGCAAGCAGAGACCGGGGAAGACCAGTGACCAGGGAGCGAGAGTGCATGCCACGAAGGCGGGGGGCAAGGAGGGGTGACCAAGGCGGTGGTGCCACAGGAGAGTGTCGTGCGACAGGCGGCGACACTCACACTGGGTAGCTACCTGAGCAGACGCGTACAGCTGGGGAGACAAAGGGGTGTAGCGTGAAACAGTGGTGAGGGTGTACAGACTGGACCTTGGTCACCCCTCCTTGCCCCACCTTCGTGGCATGCACTCTCGCTCCCTGGTCTTTGGTCTTCCCAGGTCTCTGCCTGCCCTCCCTCCCTCGCCTGCGCCGCCCTGCATTCCTTGCGTTGAGGGGCGGCAGCGCCGCCCTTGCTGCTTGCGCGCTCACTCTGCGGCCCCGCGCACAGTCTCTATTTGCCTGCTGGCTGTGCTACTGCCTTTGCCTGCTGCCTGTGCCTGCTGCCTGTGCCTGCTGCCTTTGCCTGCACTTCGATTATGGCGACGCTTCATGTTCTCGCGTTTGAGCCTGTCGGTCGCCTGATAGATTTCGCCACGTGGCTCGCCGACCTCCAATTGTTTCTTATGACTGATGCCAAAGACGGCGTTTCACTGTTCGATCACGCGTCTGGCACTGCCGTTGCTCCTGCTGACGATGCTCCTGCTCTCGACCGCTCACAGTGACAGTGCCTCGCTATTCGCATCATCTGCCAATCACTGAGCGCGCGCATTTTAGCCAGCACAAGACTGCTAAGGCACTGTATGACGCTGTAGTTGCGCGCTACTCCTCCCCGGCCACTGCAGCCCTAGGTCGTCTCATGCTACCCTACCTGTTCCCCGACCTGTCCTCGTTTACCACCGCTGAGGACCTCATTCCTCACCTTCGCGCTAGTGACACTCGCTTTCGTGCCGCCCTTCCAGACGAGTTCCACGCCAAGACCCCCCCCCCCCCCCCCCCTCGCTCTACTTCACTCTCTACTTCCTCGTCACCCGCCTCCCTGACACTCTTAGCTCGGTCAGGGACCATTTCCTCGCCCTAGCCCCCACCACTCTCACTGTCGACGACTTCGAGAAGCACCTCCTAGCAGCCGAAAAGAACATTCTCGCTGTAGGTGCTGCTCGTGGCACTCCCCGCACTCCCCTCTTTGAGGGATGCTCCCCCTCCCCTCTTGCCCCCTCCTACGCCTCTGCTGCTGCTGCTGTCGACTTCCTTGGTGCTGAGAACGTCGCAGCTGCTTTCGCTCCTAGTGGGAAGCGCAACGGCTCCAAGGGAGGCAATGGCGGCAAGGGTGGTGGACGTGGCGGTGGAGGGGGCGATGGTGGAGGCGGCGGGGGAGGTGGAGGTGGTGGGGGTGGTCGTGGGGGTGGAGGTGGTGGTGGGGGCGGTGGTGGTGCCGGGACCAGTGGCGGTGGCAGCGGCAGTGGTGGCGGATGGGGGAGTGGCGGTGGCGGCGGCGGTGGGGGCTGGGGGTAGACCGGCCAGACTGGGGGCTCCAGTGGTGGCCAGGGGCAGCAGCAGCAGCAGCAGCAGCAGCAGCAGCAGCAGCAGCCGCAGCAGCAGCAGCAGCAGCGTCAGCGCCAGACCCCCACGTCTCAGCAGCTCCACGACTGGTACGCCGGGCGTGGGGCGTGTTGGGGTCCTGGTCCCTGCCCCTATATCATTCGCGCAGGTCCCCATGCTGGTCGCCCATGCAACAGCCTTCACACTGAGTACCGCTGCTTCGCTCGGCTTAGCGACGCCTGACACGCCAGGTTTCCTGATGCTACTGAGTTCCCCAACTGGGCAGATCTGCTTAGGCGTGGTGTTCCTATCTTGATGTTGACTATGATGCGATTCATGCTGCCATATATGCATTGATTGTTAGTGCCGAGGGTGACTGCTACTTGTGTGACCCAGGTATAGAGACTGCAGCCCTAGGTGCTAGTGAGTCTGCCCTCTCTGGTACTGCGTCAGCTCAGGCCTTGCACACGTTTACACTTGACTCTGGTGCTTCCCGCTGTTTCTTTCGCGACAGTACCACAGTCACTCCCCTCCCTGCACCTGTCCCTGTCTCACTGGCTGACCCCTCTGGGTACCCAGTGCTTGCACGAGCCACGACTGTGCTTCCGTGCCCAGCGGTCCCGTCTGGTGAGCTGTCAGGTCTCCACATCCCCTCGTTCTCTACGAACCTGGTGAGCAACGCCGTCCTTCAGGATCATTGGGTTGACACCTGGACTCCTGGAGGACAGCGTGTGGCGATCCTCACGTGCTCCAAGACTGGCCGCCACCTGGCCACGTTCACACGTGAGCCTGGGTCCAGTCTGTACACCCTCACCACTGTTTCACGCTACACCCCTTTGTCTCCACAGCTGTACGCGTCTGCTCAGGTAGCTACCCAGTGTGAGTGCCGCCGCCTGTCCCACGACACTCTCCTGTGGCACCACCGCCTTGGTCACCCCTCCCTGCCCCGCCTTCGTGGCATGCACTCTCGCTCTCTGGTCTCTGGGCTTCCCAGGTCTCTGCCTGCCCTCCCTCCCTCGCCTGCGCCGCCCTGCATTCCTTGCGTCGAGGGGCGGCAGCGCGCCGCTCTTCACTCCTCCTCGTTCCCTCCCACAGAGGCTCCACTGCAGACTCTCCACCTGGACGTGTGGGGCCCAGCCCGCGTCCAGGGGCAGGGCCGTGAGCGGTACTTCCTGCTGGTCATCGACGACTACACGCGTTACACCACGGTCTTCCCCTTGCAGCGCAAGGGGGATGTCCACACCACGGTCTTCCCCTTGCAGCGCAAGGGGGATGTCCCTGCTGTTCTGATCCCTTGGATCCGCGCTGTTCGTCTCCAGCTGATGGGAGGCGGATGGGAGGCGGCAAAATGAGAAGGGAGGCGACGAATGCGGACCGAACGCGAAGAGAGTGTATGGGAGGCATAAAATGAGCATAAATCCATGACGAAGGCGGCTCAGGGGCGATGAATGCGGATGAGATCCTAAATGTGCGAATAGGATGATATAAATGTGCCAAGGTTTGGGTGAGGCGCATCGTACCTGTGTGACGTGCGCTTTAATATGTTGGAAACAGTAAATCTTAAGCGCCTCTGTCGAAACACCGCACCAGAAGCGAAGTGAACCATACCGAAGCACCTGTGAGTCAACCCTCGGAGGTTGAGAAGTTGCTGGAGGTTACGCGAAAGTCAAAGGTCAGCGACCTTTGACCTGACAAGTGCAGCGCGACAGTTAAGGACACACAACTGACTCGTTACAGAGCAGTTGCCCGAGTCGTACTGTATCGAACCGCAACAGCAACAGTAAAGTAGTTACAACCGTATCTTTTCGTATTCCTTGTACTATTATATAATCTTATATCTCCTTGCTATCATCAATCTACTTTGCCCTCACATACTAGCGCAAGGTGGTTCAAACCTCTTCATTAAAGCTTCCGCTGTTACAACAAGTTTCTACCCAGAGTTTATCCCTGCAAAGATCCTAAGGGCTTTTCTCAGCCCAACATGGTATGAGAGCTCACAAGGGAAACTCAACTACTATCAAGACATCAGATCCATCATAAGACATAGCAACAAACAAGGAAAGGAGCTCCTCTAACGGCTCCCCGGGTACTACTCCTACTCCACCTCCTGCCTCTGGCCTGCAGACAGAGGAGGGCACGGCAACAAGACCAAGGGCAACGTCCACTGAGACTCCCACAAATCAACCTGCGGACTTCGACCAGAGCATGATGGAGAAGTTCTTCTCCTTCATGTCCTTCTACGAGCAACACCAGCAATCGGCACCTGCGCAGTCACACAACAGCAACAACAACGGAGCAACGCCCATGAGCCTCGACGGGTCGTCATATGCGCGCGGAAACCAACAGCAGCAACCTACCTTTGCACCGTACGAGCGCGGGTCAATCAGCTTCATGCCGCAGCCTTCACCTGGACAAGACAAACCACTGGACGCATTACAAGTTCAATCGCAATTCGCGCACGTTCTGAAGCTGCATACGTCAAGACCTTTCGACGGAAAGGACTTCTTCACCTGGTCATTTGAGTTCGAGCTGATGATGGAGGGCGCGCAGATACTTGGCTTCTTCGACGGGTCCCTGCAATACCCAGCAAACGGCACACAGTATGAGAAACAGCAGTACACCTATCAGTCAATGATGGCGTACACGATTCTACTGAGGAACGTCACACCGACTCAGCAGCAGAACATACGGTCTTACCGGGCCTTCGGCAACTCGGCGGAGCTCGCATACAGCCACCTCAAAAGCCTGTATCAAGCAACGGACAGCGTCAATCAAAGCAGGTTAATGGCGCAGTTGACAGCGGTCGAAATGAAACCAGGAGAGAAAGGAATGGCGTATATCAGCCGATGTCGCGAATTGCGCGACAAGCTTCTTCGATGCGGAGGGTCAATATCTGAAGACGCCTTCGTGACAGTCATCATCGGCGGCCTCGGTCCCCAATGGCGCGCAACAAAGGCCATCCTCCGAGCCCACGGAAGAATCTCTGAAGCAGCGCTCTGCGCCGAAATCCACGCCGAGCAGCAAGACATGGACCTGCAAGAAGAACGACACAGAAAGAAGACGACAACATCAGAATTCGCTTTTCACACCCAGCGACGCTACAACAACAACAATCATCGACAACAACAACCGAAGCCCGTACCTCCGTTCTGCCACATCTGCAAGACGTCAGGACATCCGCGCACACACTGCCCGAATCGTCAACAGTCAACAACTCCGCAGCGGCAACTTCGACCTTCCAGCAGTCAAGTCGCCTCAACACAAGCGAATCCCACGACCCAGATCCAAGCTTCAACGACCTCAACGGGACAACCTGCACAAGGAGCAAGAAACATCGTTAGCTGCATGGCAAGACTAAGCGAATCCTGCATCACGGAATCACCACCGTACTACTCACCGGAAGAACAACTCGATGAAACCACTCCTCGACGCGAGTTACTTCACCCGAACCCGACATACGCCGCCATCGCCCAAAGCGAGCCATCCGGGAAGGACACGTGGTTCTTGGACAGTTGCTGCGGACAACACATGTGTTCTTCAGGACGCTTCGTACAACGAGAGTACCAACTCCAACGCGAAGTAGTCATCACCGTCGCCAACAATCAGAACCTGCGCACACGACGACAAGGAATCGTTCAACTTCAGTCACGGGAGACAAACGTCATTCTGCAAATGTCCAAGGTTTTAATCGCAGAAGGCCTCGGATACAACTTACTCAGCGTCAGTCAACTGATGGCGAAGGGCATTCATCTTGAAGCAGACAGCACCACCCAGGAGTCCAAACTATACCACGGGAAAGGAGGTCTTTACATCGGGAAGGCAGTCTTGAAGAACAACGTTTTCGTCCTCGACTTTGTTCCTGATCTCGGCACCGCGGATAGTGATGCCATCGTCAACTTCACCAACTGGACGCACCCACCAGATCTTGATCCAGACTTCAGCCCCGGCGGCTTCTGGTATTCACATACCATCCCTGAGACAGAGAGAACACGGGCGTTAGCCATGATCCAACAATCGGCAGCAACAGAGACAACATCGACAGGAGCAGAGACAACATCGACAGCAGCAGAAACAACATCGGCAGCAGCAGAGACAACAATGGCAGTAGCAGAAACATCAACACCAGTCGCCGGTCCTTCAACGATACGACCCTCGATCGACGACACGCCACTGACACCCGCGCAACAGCTCAACCCGACACGACGAGAAATCCACCGAAGTGCGAACGTCACCGCTGGCTTCTACTCCAACTCCGATATGTACCGCCGCTCACCCGGACACCGCGCCACTGAAGGAACCTGGCACGCAAGGATGGGACATCCGAGCCACACAGTGTTAAACAACACAATAAGAGCAGGAGTGCTTGACAAAGACTCACTTCTACTGACCGACGGCAGAGAACTTCAACGAGCTCGAGGAACATGCTTCACCTGCCCCGAAGCAGACTTAACGCATCAACCGTTTCCATTTCACCACAATCCAAGCGCACCAGCTTACGCACCACTCGAAAAGGTGTACAGCGACATCCTGTACAACCGCGAGCCTGGACAAAACGCCTACAACTACACGATCACCTTCATCGACGCCGCAACCAGATACGTCTGGCACCTCAACCTACCCAGCCGCGACATGGCCTTCGAAGCGTTCGTCGCCTGGCTTCCTGCAGCAGAAAGAGAATCGGGCGTAAAACTGAAAAGCTTCCAGTCAGACGGGGGAGGAGAATACACCTCACAGAGGTTCAAGGACTACTTGGCAGAGAGGGGAATCAAGCGGCTCATCTCCCTTCCCTACGCTCATCAACAACAAGGTGTAGCAGAAAGGATGAACAGGACACTCCAAGCCACCATGCGCAAGCTGCTACGTGGCATGCACCTGCCCAACCACCAGTGGCCCGAAGCAATGGACCACGCCGTCATGCTGCACAACTTGCTCTCGTCATCATCGCTCCCGAACAACGCATCACCGCATCTGCTGTGGACAGGAAAATTGGGCAGCACAAAAATGTTACGAGTTTTTGGGTGCATGGTACAGTACCGACCACCATCTGCACGCGCCGGCCGATTCTCCCAACGAGCACAATGGGGAGTACACTTGGGCATCAAAAAACACTACAACGCGTGGAATATTTTCGACATCAACAGCAAAGAAACAGTCGCAGCACGTGATGTCATCTTCTACGAACACCTCACCCTCGACGTTCATCTCGCGTACGTCAGAGCCAACAGACCTGATCCCTCGGGCGGATTTGTTGGCACCCGAGCCTTCGCCTCGGCAGAAGACGAAGCTGACTGGGACGAGCAGAACGTGGAAGGAGCCTCGGAAGAAGCCGGACCTCTTCTCTACAGCTCCGTGGATGTTCCAATGGACGACGACAACCCGCGCGAGAGCATCAACGCCGAAGTTTACTACCACTTCGCCGACAACGGTTACGTTACACCCGCTGAAGTCAACACCAACGAAGCAGAACGCGTAGGACCAAATTTCATACCTGATCCAGAAGCTGGAGACGAAGCAGTCTATCCCGAGGATACAACACTCCCCCGCTACACACAGAGTGGACTTCAGATACTCGGGCTCGTCACCGCAGTCCACGGCGCCGCCATTCCTAAGGAGCCTGCAACGGTTCAGCAGGCTCTGGGGGGGGAGCATAGGGAAAAATGGCGCGAAGCCATGGACAAGGAACTGAAGGCATTAGAGGAGCGCAACACGTGGAAAGTCGTTCCCATCGGCGTAGCACGAAACAAGACCATCCTCACCGGAAAATGGGTCTTCCGTGTGAAGACGAAAGCAGACGGTACCATCCACAAATTCAAGGCGCGCTGGGTCGTACGCGGCTTCGACCAGGAGCACGGACGGGACTTCACCGAAACCTTCGCTCCGGTCAGCCGCCACACTTCACTTCGCATCCTCCTCGCAATCGCCGCCATGAAGAAGAAGAAGCTGCGACAAATCGACGTCGCAAACGCATTCCTCTACGCACCTGTTGACGCAGAGATTTTCGTGGAGCTACCACACGGCTCCAACACAGACTCCACGCATGTCTGCCAGCTGCTCAAGTCGCTTTACGGGATCAAACAAGCCCGCGACTGTGGCAACAATACCTTCATGCTCGTCTCACCCGCATCGGCTTCAAGCAACTCCCGCACGACCAAGGCATGTACCGGCTCACGAAGAACACCGACTACATCCTACTAATCGTCTACGTGGACGATCTCCTCTACATCGGGTCAACCGACGGCATCACCACCTGGTTTGAAGGGGAGCTGCAGCAAGATCTCACGCTCACAGTCTCGTCTACCGTCACTCAGTACCTCGGCCTCAACATCCGAGAAGAAGAAGACGCGATCTACCTCAGCGCCGAGAAGTACGCCGACACCATCGCCAAGCGCTTCGCTCTCACGCCGACCGCGATCTCCACGCCATACCGCTACACGACAGGAACTGACAAGGGAGGATCCGCTCTACTCAAACCCGCCGGCATACGCGACTATCAGAGGAAGCTAGGATGCCTCCTCTTCGCAGCCGTCACCTGCCGTCCTGACCTCTCATACTCCGCAAGCCAGCTCGCCACCTACCTCAAAAGGCCCGAAGCCGAACACCTGGCGGAGCTCAACCGCGCTCTTCACTACTTCGTCAGCACTCCAACGATCGGCCTAACTTATTACAAAAACGCAACTACACCGACTAAGCTAATCGGTTACGTCGACGCCGATCACGCCGGCGACTCCGACAATAGCAGGCGCTCGCGCACCGGCTATATCTACCGCCTCGAACCTATCGGTCCTATCTCCTGGCAGTCGAGCAAGCAGGAGTTAATCGCACTATCGTCAGCTGAAGCAGAACACATTGCACTCTGCTCAGCCACCAAGGAAGGCCTTTATCTTCGCGAGCTACTGGAAGAAGCGAAGTTAGCCGAGTTACCCAACTTCACCCTGTTCTGCGACAACCAGTCGGCAATTCGCATCGCCAACAAGAACGGCTTCGCGAACAGGACGAAACACATCGCCCTGCGCTACTTCTTCGTGAAGGACGAGATCGAGAAGGGGAGACTCGAGCTGTCATACTGCCCCACGTCCGAGATGGCAGCCGACTATTTGACCAAAAAACTCGGGAGGCAGAAATTCGAGTACTGCATGCTGCTGACTGGACAAAGCCACGTCATCAGCAGCGACACTCCAGAAGCGAAGGGGAGTGTTGGAAACAGTAAATCTTAAGCGCCTCTGTCGTGTCGAAACACCGCACCAGAAGCGAAGCGAACCATACCGAAGCACCCGTGAGTCAACCCTCGGAGGTTGAGAAGTTGCTGGAGGTTACGCGAAAGTCAAAGGTCAGCGACCTTTGACCTGACAAGTGCAGCGCGACAGTTAAGGACACACAACTGACTCGTTACAGAGCAGTTGCCCGAGTCGTACTGTATCGAACCGCAACAGCAACAGTAAAGTAGTTACAACCGTATCTTTTCGTATTCCTTGTACTATTATATAATCTTGTATCTCTTTGCTATAATCAATCTACTTTGCCCTCACATACTAGCGCAAGGTGGTTCAAACCTCTTCATTAAAGCTTCCGCTGTTACAACAAGTTTCTACCCAGAGTCCATCCCTGCAAAAGATCCTAAGGGCTTTTCTCAGCCCAACATAATATGCTCTCCCAAACCCTATAACATATGGGGATGGGGCTAAATCGGGGGCACGCTATGAAGATTGCGTGCGGCGAGGTTGTTAAGAATCGCACTCACAACACACCCTTAAAACAAGTGCGATGATCACTCTATTTGAGCTCGATTAGAGTGTAGGCACAGATTGATGCGAGTACCCTATGAGTATATTTCATGCATTAGGGTATGAATGAATGCAGCAACCCTGAATGGTCTAGTAACACCTTGGTAGATGTGATTAAGTGTACACTGCACAAGCTCAATAACCATACACCTCGACTTCTCCTGCAGGAGCAGTACTGTTGAATTCACCTGACAGCCATCCTCACACACAGTAGAGCATGCTGAGTTGAGAGGGATGAATGCAGTGGTTTCACATGACACAGCGGCCAGAAGCAATGCCCCTCCCGCCCGGGCAGCATATGAGGCAGGGTGGAGCAGAAGCATCAAGGTGTGGCAGCAAGATAAGGGTGTGGGTGGGTAGAAGGGCAGCACGGAGAAGAGGGGAAGAGAAGGGCGGAAGGAGAGGCTTGTATGCTGATGTCCAGAAACCCTTGCTGCCCCCACCCCCACTCCCACTCCCTCGCCCACTCCCACCCCCACTCCCACCCCCATCCCCACTCCCACTCCCACTCCCAGCCCCACGCCCACACCCACTCCCACTCCCACTCCCACTCCCACTCCCACTCCCACTCCCACTCCCACTCCCACTCCCACTCCCACTCCCACTCCCATCCCCACTCCCACTCCCACTCCCACTCCCACTCCCACTCCCATCCCCACTCCCACTCCCACTCCCACTCCCACTCCCACACACGCCCCACCTAGCTCTAGCCCCAACAGTGCCGCTCCTGGGGCTGCTGTGGGCGTGGGCGTGGGGGAGTGACTGACGCCTGGCTGTCATTCCCTGCTGCTGCAGGAGCGTGAAGACAGAGTGGGATGGAGGGAGGGAGGGAGGGAGGGAGGGAGGGAGGGAGGGAGGGAGGGAGGGAGGGAGGGAGGGAGGGAGGGAGGGAGGGAGGGAGGGAAGGAGGGAGGGAGGAAGGGAGTGTTTAAGGAAGGGAGGGAGGAAGGGAGTGTTTAAGGAAGGGAGGGAGGGAAAGGATTGTTGAGCAGGTGGTAAGCAAGCAGGAGCAAAGAATGGAGGTTTCAGAGGAGCACGGGTGGGGAGGGGGTGCGCGCATGTGGAGAGCATGGCGGGGGGATGCGCATGCAGGTGCTTCATCCCCCCATGACATGTGCTGTGCATTCTGCATGCACCCTGCCCCATGACCCATGGTCCCCTCCACAGCACCCCAGGGCCACGCCACGCGCTCCGACGCCTCCACCCTCCACCCTCACTGCCCCATGCGCACTGCCCCCAGCCCGCCGTGCTCACCAGCGAACGCCACTTGCAGGCAGAGAGTCCTGGCGCAATACTCCCCCGCCACCACGACCATGCGCGTGCAGGCGAAAGCGCAGAGAGCGCGAGAGAAGCGGAGGCAGAAAGTGAGAGGGAGGGAGGAATCTGAGCAACAGGCGCTGCTGCCTGGTGGGTGGGGAGGGGAAGCGAGGGAGGGTGACAGGGAGTGGGGAGGAAGGGAGATGGAAGAGAAGAGAGTGCGTTGGCAGGGCATGAATGACAACATGGTTTCGCCTCGCTCGCATCTCCCTGGACCCTCGCTACCCCGCTCACTCCTACCCCTCTCACTCCTACCCCTCTCACTCCCACCCCTCTCACTCCCACCTCCTCTTCCAGCCACCACTCGCTGCCAGTCACGTCCCCACAATGCCCTCCGTCCCCACAATGCCCTCCGTCCCCTCAATGCCCTCCGTCCCTCCCCTTGTCTCCACCCCTCTCACCTATTCCTCCCACTCCTCACCCCCATCCGCCTCTGCCACCCCGCCTCCCCTGCCAGCAGCGACAGCCCCTCCCACAGCCTTGTACCAACCCTCTCTCTGCTTCCACTCCCACTCACCCCATGCATCACCCACCTTCCCCGCTCACCATTCCCCCATCCCACGCACCTCCCTCACCTCCCCTGCAAGCAACAGTGCGAGCAGATGCGAGCAGGCGGCACGGAGGGCAGGCGACCCCCTGCTGGGATGGGAGATGGCTGCTGCCGCCCTCTGCTGCACCACCGCACACCGTGAGGGCGGTGCGGTCGGCACATGGGCGGGAGAAACGGGGAAGAGGGGAGGCGGGAGAGAGGAGATGCGTGAGGGAGGAGATGCCGTTGAAGAGAAAAAGGGGTGGGAGAAAGGACGAGGGGTGCCGACAGGGAAAGGAAATGGGTGGGAGGAAGAGGAGCATCACATCGCACAAAAGCAAGTCAGCAACAGCGAGAGAGGAGGTGGGTGAGAGAGGAGAGACAACTGCGTAAGATAGTGAGGAGGACCCACTGGGAAAGGAAATGGATGGGAGAAACAGAAGGTAGGGGAAGAGGAGGAAACAAGTGGAAAGATGGGTTGGGCATGGGAAGTTGAAAGTATATGATTGGAAGATGAGGCATGAGGTTCGAGGCACGGGCATGGAGTGCATGCGTGCATGTGTACACTGTGAGATGAGCATGGGACTGAGGCATGGGGATGCATGTGTACTTGTGTGCATGCATGCTTGCGCCATAACTAACCACCTCACCTCACCAGTGCCGTTGGCATGTGAAGCACCAAGAGGCATGGCGCCCACTCATGTGACGCCCACTCATGTGCCGCCCACTCATGTGACGCCCACTGATGTGACGCCCACTCATGTGGCGCCGCCTGCTGTAGCGACTGCAGAGGCGACGGTGGGTGGGCAGCCGTAGCAGAAGCAACACGTGCAGGGATGACGCCAAGCAACGATGACGTGGCGAGGACGATTGAAATGGTATCATGGCGCAGATGAGCAAACACAGCACGATGCCCCGCAGCTCTTGCCTGCCATGCCCCGCAGCTCATGCCTGCCATGCCCCGGGAGGGGGGCGATAGGGGGAACGGGAGAGGGTGGGGTGGGGACAGACGGGAGAGGGGGGAGATGAAGGGAGGGGGGGGAGATGAAGGGAGAGGGGGGATGAAGATACGTGAGGGTTGACAATGCAGCGTTAGTGCCGCGACTATCTGGAGTGATGCGCGAGAGAGCGCGTACGACGCCATGCAGAGGTGTGTGTGGGCAGGCTAGACTATGGGGAGAGATGCGGGAGTGGCCGGGAGGGGAATAAGGAGACGAGGAGACGGCGGGAGGCACGTGAAACGGAAGCGGCGGGAGCGGCGATGTGGGGGCATCCCGAAAATCGTCTTTGGGGGGGCGTCATATTCATGTTGACAATTTCTACCTTCGCGGTTCCCACCTTGACGGTTCCCACCTTGGAGCCAAAAACGGGGTGTTGTCAAAGAAGAGGCTTTCTGCACTTTGCACAAGCGGAAATTCATAGAGGCTTCACAGGCACGCACCACTTACCCGCAATAAGGTCGGCGCAGAGTCGCTTGTACAGAGCTTTTCTTCCGTCTGTAGCTCGTCACCTTTTACTGTCCACTCATGGCTGGTGATGCAGTAGATATTCATCTGACCAACGGCTTCCTGAACATGCACGGAGCACGTACGTACTTTGAATCAACTGTAGATTGTGCCGCTGGACTTTTTGCGTAAGTTCACCCGGACTGTCTCTGACTGTGGGAGAGTTTGAAAAAGAGAGACTAAAAGCGGGAGAGAGGTGCGAGTGGTGGGCTGTGCGAGCAGCGATCACGCGGCAGCTGGCAGGCGGGCCGCAGGTGCGCAGAGCGACGGGCCAGCGCGCGTGAGAGGAAGACCGCGGAAGAGACGGCGGGGTGACCGGCGCAGAAGGTGACAAGGCGACGGGCGACGAGGTACGCTGAACAATATATTTGACCAGTTGACGTGCCCGTTCGGTACCACGACGCCTATCATACCTGTCGAGCAATGCACGTGTCAGGCGGTGAGTGGTACCACAGCCGACTGCAGAGCGCGTCGAGCCGAGCAGCGGCAGCCACCACTCAGCGCGTCGCCCCAGAACTCACCACCTCTGCTGCCACCAACGGCCTTCCCGCCATGCTCTTGCCCCACGACTCACGCTTCACATCGCCGCCACGGAGTCGCGGTGTAACTTGGAGATCAGTGAAATTGAAAACACTACAATCAAGTCTACACATGACGACATTCTGCAATAAGTTGAAGTCTTCGTTCTTTATGACGGATAAATATGGAAAGGAAAAGAATAAAGTTTCGAGATTGCTTTTGAAAGCTGACGCGGGCCGTCTGCTTGTCAAAACAGCAGGCCTTGGTAGCAGCTGCGATTTCCGTGAACTACTCTCTGCTATCGGCTGTGGCTGCGGGAATGTGGCTGGTATGTCAGCTCGGCTGAAAGCCGAACTCCAATTTGTGCGCAAGGCAAGCAGGGAGGAAGAAATGAGCCCTTTTGGGTTATGTACCAAATTTGGAGGTTGGAAACGGTTTGGTTCGTTTCTAGCAGATATAAAACGGTTGTCAGGATAAGGTGTCAGCACATCCACCGTTTTATTGCACAGAGCACCTCACTAAACCGCAATTTAATGTATACAATCGACTTCGTCAACAACGATTGGACGCTGTCGAATCAGTTTCCACGCCACGTCACACAAGATCTCGCCTGGTGCTTGGCGGGCTGACGACCAGGCGAATCAATTTCGCAAAACATCGCTCACTCACTGCGCCAATAGCACAAACCCGTTACCCATTCTTGGAAATTTTAGTCCACACCGATTGGCCAATTTTGGATTGCGAGGATTCGGACAACGGGTATGGAAGATCCCCAAGCATCGCGGACTTGGAAACCAAGCGGTGCGTGCGTGATGAGTCGGCGTCCAATCCCTGTCGCGCTCGAAATACCTCTCACCCCGAGCTCATCGTTTTCTCCAGTTACAAAACAGGCATCACAAGCCAAACATTCCATCAGCAGTCAACTTCATTTCATCCAGGAATATTACACAGCAGCTTCTTATTTCCACAATGGCCGCCCTCGCCAACGCTGCCGTGCTCCCCTCCACCTTCGTCGGCCAGAGCGCTGAGCTCGCCGCCAAGGTGAACAATGTCGAGGCCCGCGTGACGATGAGGAAGACCGCCAAGGCGGCTTCCAGCAGCGCCTTCTACGGCCCCGACCGCAACCTGTTCCTGGGCCCTTACACTTCCCCCCCGTCGTACCTCACCGGCGAGTACCCCGGCGACTACGGCTGGGACACCGCTGGCCTGTCCGCTGACCCCGAGACTTTCGCCAAGAACCGTGAGCTGGAGGTAAGCCCACCGGAAACTCTAGCAACGAATATGAGACGCTATTCTCACGAAAGAAGATGAACCAGCCCCTCTAAACGTATCACCTTTTTATTTATCGACAAATCTGAAACGTTCTCACCTTCGCTGCTTAACGACGCCCACAGTTTCAAGTTACTGACCGAATTGATTGTCCTTTCGCCTGTTTTTCAATCTTTCAGGTGATCCACGCTCGCTGGGCTCTGCTCGGCGCGCTCGGCTGCCTGACCCCCGAGCTGCTGGCCGGCAACGGCGTGAACTTCGGCGAGGCCGTGTGGTTCAAGGCCGGCGCTCAGATCTTCTCGGAGGGTGGCCTTGACTACCTGGGCAACCCCAGCCTGATCCACGCGCAGTCCATCCTGGCCATCTGGGCCACCCAGGTCATCCTCATGGGTGCCGTCGAGAGCTACCGCGTGGGTGGCCTCGAGGGCTTCCAAGAGGTTGAGGACCCCCTGTACCCCGGCGGTGCCTTCGACCCCCTGGGTCTGGCTGACGACCCCGATGCTCTCGCTGAGCTGAAGGTGAAGGAGCTGAAGAACGGCCGCCTCGCCATGGTGTCGATGTTCGGCTTCTTCGTCCAGGCCATCGTGACCGGCAAGGGTCCCCTAGAGAACCTGTCCGACCACCTGGCTGACCCCACCGTCAACAACGCGTGGGCCTATGCCACCAACTTCACCCCCGGTGCTTAAATCTATAACCCCTTCCCTGTACATTTTTCTTAATAGTATACAAAAAATATATGGTATTTGCAACATGCATGAATACTTCTTTTCGAAACACAGTTACCACGACATTCTTCCTGCGTGCACAGTAGGTCGGATACTTGTGATGTGAGAGATTTTGTTCTTTTTGGAAAACGAGAAAGCAGAACGAGGTGGGAGCGTGAGACGTTTTAAAGTATTTCGTTTGAACGTTTGGGAAGTTAGTTTCGCAACTGCAGCTGTTTTCAGTACCTTAGCTCCACAGTCGCTATGGGCACGCTGCATCGCAAAAAAAGTAACATTTGTAGGCGGAATTATCACAATAACGTGGCACTTGGTGCTGTTGACATCAGCTACCTACAAACGCGAACTGTTGTTCATCGCCCGAACTCTCTCCAAGCACGGTACTTCAGACCGCGTCAAATCTTCACCCCTTACGCACTTCAGCCAGAAGCCAGAGTTGCGACTGATGTTAGAAGCTAGGCAAGGAGGTTTGCAATGTCGAGAGAATTGGTACAAGAGGAAAACCCTAAAGGGTTATACCCTATAAGATCTACCCCACTACAGCCTACCCACAAATATAACATATACATATATGTTTGACAACTGACTATCCCTAGATTGTGTGAAAAAGGCTAAGGTGAGAATTGGGGTTTCATCCGACCGAAACTCGGGATGGTCTCAACGAACCAATTCAACCACCCCAACGTCACTCCCCTCATCCCACCACCCAGACACTCGCCACAAGAGCGCTGGTGTAGGTGGTGTTTGACACAAACCATGCCTGCCGAACACCCACTTCCAAACCACCACCAATCAACCAAACATTCGGGTCGCAATGTGGGAGGGAGATGCAGGGAAAATCGAGTGCTGAATCTTTTCGTGAGAACACAAACTTTCGTGCGGTCCACACCTCATCCAAAAACATTGATCGCCACGTCACAAAACAAATATCACCAATCTTGTTGGAGACCACGTGTTTCAAATGTGTTGGACTGGCACCATCAACATGTGAGCGAAAAAACACGTAAAAATACACCATCGCATCACCGTTGCCACACATGCGAATCCAACCCTGAAGTCGCCACAGCCGAAATAACATCGACTGGTAACCACAGACCTCGCCATTGGCTATGCTCTGATTGCGTGGGTTCTGGGTGAGGGGGAATGGAGATCACCGACCGTCAGAATACGCGGTTCGTAATCAGTTGTCATCCAATCAGACCGAACCTAGGGCCATCCCCGATTTCCGCCAACTAGTTCCCCCACAAGCACTTCTGGTTCAAAGGTCACAAGCGATTCAACATTCAGCAGAAGCAGCTCTCAATCCCAGTCTTATCATTCAACACCCAGCAGCATCTCTTCCCAGCCCAGGTACAACATGGCTGCTCTCGCCAACGCTGCCGTGCTCCCCTCCACCTTCGTCGGCCAGAGCGCTGAGCTCGCCGCCAAGGTGAACAATGTCGAGGCCCGCGTGACGATGAGGAAGACCGCCAAGGCGGCTTCCAGCAGCGCCTTCTACGGCCCCGACCGCAACCTGTTCCTGGGCCCGTACACCTCCCCCCCGTCTTACATCACCGGCGAGTACACTGGCGACTACGGCTGGGACCCCGCTGTCAAACATATATGCTGCTCATTGTGTAGGCTGTAGTGGGGTAGCCCATATGGGGTATAACCCAAATTAGGGTTTCCTACTTGTACCCATCTTCCTGCTGCTGATTAGGGTTCTTTCTATTATGGTTTCAGAGCACTAAGGTCCGTAGGACCGTTTTTTTTTTTCGGGCCCACCTACCGCTGCGGTTACCGCGCTACCCCACGTACCTGCCTGCCTTGCCTTGCCTTGTGACGTGCTGCACTACGCGCGCCGTCCAGCAGCCCTAGCGCTGCCTCCTGCTGCCCTAGGCCAGCGCGCTGCTTCTAGAGGCCCGTAAGGCCCGCGCGCCGCCCCTACACGCCCTTCAGGCCCGCGAACAGCCCCTGCAGACCGTTAGGCCCCTTGCTGCCGCGCGCTGCCCGCACCGAGCCGCGCGCAGCCCGCTGCTGCCGCGCGCTGCCCGCACCGAGCCCGCGCAGCCCGCACCGAGCCGCGCGCAGCCCGCTGCAGCCGCGCGCAGCCCGCACCGAGCCCACGCAGCCCGCTGCAGCCGCGCGCAGCCCGCACCGAGCCGCGCGCAGCCCGCTGCAGCCGCGCGCAGCCCGCACCGAGCCATGCGCAGCCCGCTGCTGCCGCGCGCAGCCCGCGCCGAGCCCACGCAGCCCGCGTCGAGCCGCGCGCGGCCCGCAGCAGCTCGTGCCGAGCCGCGCGCGGCCTGCTACTGCCTCGCGCGGCCCGCGCGCGGCCCGCAACAGCCCGCGCCGAGCCGCGCGCGGCCCGCTACTGCCTAGCGCGGCCGCGCGCGGCCTGTAGTAGCCCTGTGCGCGGTCAGCGCAGCCCGCGCCGAGTCGCGCGCGGCCCTCTGCCTCGGCCCCGACCTGCCGCTGATGCGGCCCCGCCCTGCAGCTGCCACGGCCCCGACCTGCCGCTGATGCGGCCCTGCCCTGCAGCTGCCGCGACCCCGACCTGCCGCTGACGCGGCCCCACCCTGCGACTGCCGCTGAAGCGGTCCCGCCCTGCAGCTGCCGCGGCCCTACTCTGCAGCCGTTGTTGCGGCCCCGACGTCGCCGCTGTCGTGCGCCTACTCGGCCGCCGCCCGTCGAGCGCCGACCCTGCTCGCCCGGCGAGCGCCTGCTCTTCCAGCCTTTGGTGAGCACCTGCCTGCCTGCCTGCAGGCCTGCCTGTCTGCCTGCCTGCCTGCCTGCCGGCCTGCCTGTCTGCCTGCCTGCCTGCCTGCCTGCCTGCCTGCCTGCCTGCCTGCCTGTCTGCCTGCCTGCCTGCCGGCCTGCCTGCCTGCCTGCTTGCCTGCCTGCCTGTCTGCCTGCCGGCCTGTCTGCCTGCCTGCCTGCCTGCCTGCCTGCCTGCCTGCCGGCTTGTCTGCCTGCCTGCCTGCCTGCCTGTCGGCCTGCCTGCCTGCCTGCTTGCCTGCCTGCCTGCCGCGCCTGCCCTGCCCGCGCTACTGCTACTACTCCTGCTATTAGCAGGTGGCCAGATGCAGCTCCAGCGTCGTTCCTGCGCGTCTCTCACGCCCCAGCAGCTTGATGAGTGGTATAGGGTTTGGGGCTGTCGAGGTAGCCGTCGTAGCAGTCGCCCTGGAGCTGGTCAGTTGGGGGCGTCTGGCAGTGGCCAGCTGCAGCTGCAGGGGCGTCCTCGCGAGACACTTACGCCCCGGCAGCTCCAGGAGTGGTACACTCAGTGTAGTATGTCTACGCATACCGTTCGCTGCCCGTACGTCATTCGCACAGGTGTTAGGACTGGTCAGCCTTGCGGGACGCTTGGTCACACACAGTCCCGCTGCTTCGCCCGTCTGAGCGACGCCTGGCGTACCGTGTTTGGAGACGAGGCTGAGCTCCCTGCCTGGCCGGAGCTGCTTGGACAGAGGGTAGATATCTTTGCACTTGACTATGATGCTATTCTCACTGCCATGTATGCATTGCCTACTAGTGTTGACCGTGCCTGTTACCTGTGCGTCCCGCCTGACCCTGGTATAGCGCCTGCTGCTCTCGGTACTGGTGAGGCTGCTGCTCTAGGTGCTCGTGCGTCTCCTGCTCTAGGTGCTGGTGAGACTGCTGCTCTAGGTGCTGGTGAGTTTGCTCTCTCTGGTACTGCGCCTGCTGCGGTCTTGCACACCTTCACCCTTGACTCAGGAGCTTCCCGCTCTTTCTTTCGCGACTGCACCACACTCACGCCGCTCAGTCGGCCAGTTCCGGTCTCCCTGGCGGACCCCTCTGGGGGTCCAGTCCTTGCCCACTACTCCACGGTTCTGCCGTGTCCGGCCGTCCCGTCTGGCTTCCTGTCAGGTCTTTACCTCCCCTCGTTCTCTACGAACTTGGTGGGTGGAGCTGACCTCCAGGATGGGGGGGTTGACCAGTTCACTCCTGCGAGTCAGCGAGTGACTCACTGTACGTGTGCTCGGACGGGCCGACACTTGGCCACGTTCACCCGTGCACCTGGCTCGAGTCTGTACACACTGCGTCTATGTCTGGTCAGCTGGCAGCCCCCTGCGAGTGTCGCGCTTTGTCGCACGACACTCTCCTGTGGCACCACCGCCTTGGTCACCCCTCCCTGCCTCGCCTTCGTGGCATGCACTCTCGTTCCCTGGTTTCTGGTCTTCCCAGGTCTCTGCCTGCTCTCCCTCCCTCACCTGCGCCGCCCTGCATTCCTTGCGTCGAGGGGCGGCAGCGCGCCGCTCCTCACTCCTCCTCGTTCCCTCCCACAGAGGCTCCCCTGCAGACTCTCCACCTGGACGTGTGGGGCCCAGCCCGCGTCCGTGGACTGGGCCACGAGCGGTACTTCCTGCTGGTTGTCGACGACTACACGTGCTACACCACGGTCTTCCCCTTGCAGAGCAAGGGGGACGTCCCTGCAGTTTTTATCCCTTGGATCCGCGCTGCTCGTCTCCAGCTCCGCGACCGGTTCCAGCGGGACTTTCCTGTCCTGCGTCTGCACTCCGACAGAGGTGGTGAGTTCACCTCAGACCTCTTGGCAGCCTACTGTGCGGAGCACGGCATCCGCCAGTCGTTCACGCTTCCGGCCTCTCCGCAGCAGAATGGGGTTGCTGAGCGCCGCATTGGTTTAGTCATGGAGGTCGCTCGTACCTCCATGATCCATGCGGCTGCCCCCCATTTTCTGTGGCCGTTTGCGGTCCGGTACGCCGCGCATCAGCTCAACCTTTGGCCCCGTGTCTCCTTGCCGGAGACCTCGCCCACACTGCTGTGGACGGGGAAGGTTGGCGATGCGTCGCGTTTCCGGGTCTGGGGTGCTCGTGCCTTTGTCCGCGATACCACTGCGGACAAGCTCTCCGCCCGCGCTGTTCCCTGTGTCTTCCTTGGCTTTGTCCCTGACGCGCCTGGTTGGCAGTTTTACCACCCCACCTCGCGCCGTGTCTTTGCGTCTCAGGACGTCACGTTCGACGAGTCGGTTCCCTTTTACCGTCTCTTCCCCTACCGCACTGCCCCGCTCCCCCCCCCGCCGCTCTTCCTCGCTCCAGGTGCTCCCCAGGTAGACCCCCTCCCCGCTCCAGGTCCTGCTCCTTCAGGTGTGTCTCAGGTAGACCCTCCTTCCTTGTCTGCGCCGGTTGAGGTCACTGGTGACTCAGGTCCTGCTGAGGGTGGTCCTGCTCGGGGTGCTACTTCTGGGGGTGCTGAGCCTGGGGGTGCGGAGCCTGGGGGTGCGGAGCCTAGGGGTGCTGAGCCTGGGGGTGCGGAGCTTGAGGGTGTGGAGCCTGGAGGTGCTGAGCCTGAGTGTGAGGGGTCTGGGGGTGCTGAGCTTGGCAGTACTGAGTCTGGGGGTGCTGCGCCTGGGGGTACTGAGGCGTCTGGTGAGCAGTCTCCCTGGAGTGGCCGTCTCCGTAGTCGCTCCGCTGGTGCCCTCTCGTCGTCGACTCCCCCTCTCCTCCCTACAGCGGGTTGAGTGGTACCTTGACCGTCAGGGCCGCGCTGCTGGAGCTGGTGACTCTGCTCCTGGAGCTGTTTTTCCTGGAGGCTCTGCTGCTGCTGAGGGTGCGGGCGCTGGAGGTTCTGGTGCTGCTGGAGGTCCTGGTGCTGGTGGCGCTGGAGCTGGAGGTTCTGGAGCGACTGAGGGTGCTGACGCTGAGGGTTCGGTGTCTACTGTTGCGCGGTCTCCTTGGAGTGGCCGCCTTCGTCCACGTGTGCCTGTCACCTCACAGCAGCTGCACGACTGGTACGGTCGCCGTCTGCCTCGCGCTTCTGGAGCTGGGGGCTCTGCTGCTGGAGGTACTTCTGCTGACGTCACTGGAGCTGGGAGTGGTGCTGGTCTCGGAGGTACTCGTACTGGGGGTACTGGTGCTACTGGGGCTGGAGGTGCTGAGCCTGCGGGTGCTGCTGCTGGGGACACTGCGGCTGGAGACCCTGGGACTGGGGGTGCCGGTTCTGGGGGTGCTGCTACTGGTGACGCTGAGTCTGGAGGTGCTGGCGCTGGAGGTACCGGTTCTGCGGCTGGAGCTTCTGGAGCTGCTGGAGGTGCTGGAGCGGCTGGAGACGCTGGAGCTACTGGAGGTGCTGGAGCTGCTGGTGCTGGTGCAGCTGCGCCGACACGACTGTTCTTCGCTCCGCCGTCTCCGTCGTCTTTGCCGCCGCCTGACTCTGCTCTTCGTCAGGTTGTTATTTTCCCGTCGTCTACTGGTCTTCCGTTACAGCCTGGCTCACCGCTGCCTGCTCCCTCTCCTTACACTGAGCAGACAGGTAGTCTTGCTGAGCGTCGTGAGCCTGCGTCGCGTCCTGTCTCGCCTGTTCGTCCTGGTCGTACCGGTCGTCGTGTTCCTCGTTCGCGTCAGCCGGCTGTCCCCAGCGCACACCTCGTAGTCCGTCGTCCTTCCTCTGCTCCGCAGCCTGTTCCTCTGCCGTTTCCTCATGCGTCCTCTCTGCCTGCCGTTCCGGACCCTGAGTCTGACCGATATCGTGCTGAGCACCCTGCTGTCACGCGTCTCCTAGCCACTGTTGTCACTGACCCGTCGTTTGAGTCTACTGCTGCGTCTGCTCTGGTCGCTGAGCTTGTTGACTTTGCTGCTGCCTGTCGTCTAGACTTCGCTGCCAGTCTTGTTGCTGAGCCTGAGTCTGTCTGTCCTCCGTCCGTCGGGGGTGAGTGTGCTCTTAGCACGGACGTCCTTGAGGACAGGCACGAGGACCTTGAGTGTCTTGCGGCTGCTGCGCCTCATCTCGTGGCCATGCTGCTTGCCCCTGAGGGAGACCCGGATGCACCAGACATCCCCACCCCGCGCTCTTACGCTAAGGCGATCGCGGGTGAGTACTCCTCTTAGTGGCAGACAGCCATGGACGCAGAGATGGCATCCTGGAAGTCCACAGGTACTTACGTCGATGAGGTTCCCCCTCCTGGGGCGAACATCGTCGATGGCATGTGGATCTTCAGGGTGAAGCGGCCGCCGGGTTCTCCGCCTGTCTTCAAGGCTCGTTACGTTGCTCGAGGCTTCAGTCAGCGAGAGGGAGTTGACTTCTTCCAGACCTTCTCCCCCACCCCGAAGATGACCACTCTTCGGGTACTGCTGCACGTTGCCGCTCAGCGTGACTACGAGCTTCACTCTCTTGACTTCAGCACAGCCTTCTTACAGGGCAGCCTGCACGAGGATATCTGGCTGCGCCGCCCACCTGGCTTCACTGGGTCTTTCCCTCCTGGTACCCAGTGGAGCCTCCGGCGGCCAGTCTACGGTCTCCGCCAGGCACCTCGTGAGTGGCACGACACACTGAGGACTACACTTGCGGCTCTTGGGTTCGCTCCTTCGACTGCTGACCCGTCGCTGTTTCTGCGCACCGACACTTCCCTGCCGCCGTTCTACATCCTCGTGTACGTCAACGACTTGGTCTTTGCCACTGCTGACACTGAGGCTCTCGCTCAGGTGAAGTCGGAGCTGCAGAAGAGACACACGTGCACAGATCTGGGTGAGCTGCGCAGCTACCTTGGCTTGCAGATCACCCGGGACAGAGCACGCCGCACCATCACCCTGACTCAGTCACACATGGTGCAGCAGGTCCTTCAGCGCTTCGGCTTCTCCTGGTCCTCCCCACAGCACACTCCTCTGGCTACAGGTCACTCGCTCTCAGCTCCACCTTCGGACGAGTCCGTAGAGCCGAGTGGTCCTTACCCAGAGTTAGTTGGCTGCCTCATGTACCTGATGACTTGCACTCGTCCTGACCTCGCGTACCCTCTTGGCCTCCTGGCTCGCTACGTGGCTCCTGGTCGGCACCGACCTGAGCACATGGCTGCTGCTAAGAGGGTACTGCACTACTTGTGTAGTACATCAGGCATGGGGCTGGTGCTTGGAGGACGGAGTGAGGTGGTGCTCACTGGGCACTCAGACGCGTCTTGGGTTGACGACCAGACTACACAGCGGTCGTCACAGGGTTACACCTTCAGCCTTGGCTCTGGCTCTGTTTCTTGGCGGTCTACACACTCGTCTTCTGTTCTCAGCTCCAATTGTGAGGCTGAGATCTACGCCACTGCCATGGCTGCACAGGAGCTACGCTGGCTCACCTACCTGCTGACTGACTTGGGTGAGCGGCCTCGTTCTCCTCCAGTTCTGTACGTTGACAACAAGGCGGCCATTGCCTTGTGTGAGGAGCACAGACTGGAGCACAGAACGAAGCACATCGCTCTGCGTTACTTCCTGGCTCGAGAGTTGCAGCAGCGAGGTCAGCTTCGTCTTCGTCACGTGGCCACTCGGGCCAACACTGCTGATATATTCACCAAGGCACTTCCGTCTGGTGATCATCAGCGCTTTTGTACCCTGTTAGGCCTTGTGCCTACGTTTCCACACTTGCTGTAGTCTTTGGTTGTACTGTGATCTATATATATATGTTCTGCATGCTTGCCCTTGCTAGGTAGTGATCACTGCTCTATTGTTGTTGCATATATATATACCTCTGCATGTGAACTGGCCTTGTGGCCCTTTGCTTGTGCTCAGAGAGTGTGGTGACGTTGTGATCCACCCTAAGCTTGCTTTGCTTCTCTTGACTGGTCGTGTGACCCTTGTTCTCCCCCACTTTGCCTATGGGGGTGTGTCAAACATATTGGGGTAGCCCATATGGGGTACAACCCAAATTAGGGTTTCCTACTTGTACCCATCTTCCTGCTAGTTCATTCATTCCTGCTGCTAGATTCTAACAACCGCTGGCCTGTCCGCTGACCCCGAGACCTTCGTCAAGAACCGCGAGCTCGAGGTAAGCGTACCGGAATTACTCACGGCACGTAGAAGGCACATTACTCCTGCAAGAACATGAACCAACTATTATGAATGTTGCACCTGTATACGTGACAGTTTGAAACTTTCTGACCTGCAATGCTTTACAAATATCAAACTCTCAAGGTCCTGACTGAATCCATTGTTCTTTTGCATGCTTCGCAATCTTCAGGTCATCCACGCTCGCTGGGCTCTGCTCGGCGCGCTCGGCTGCCTGACCCCCGAGCTGCTGGCCGGCAACGGCGTGAACTTCGGCGAGGCCGTGTGGTTCAAGGCCGGCGCTCAGATCTTCTCGGAGGGTGGCCTTGACTACCTGGGCAACCCCAGCCTGATCCACGCGCAGTCCATCCTGGCCATCTGGGCCACCCAGGTCATCCTCATGGGTGCCGTGGAGAGCTACCGCGTGGGTGGCCTCGAGGGCTTCCAAGAGGTTGAGGACCCCCTGTACCCCGGCGGTGCCTTCGACCCCCTGGGTCTGGCCGACGATCCCGATGCTCTTGCCGAGCTGAAGGTGAAGGAGCTGAAGAACGGCCGCCTCGCCATGGTGTCGATGTTTGGGTTCTTTGTTCAAGCTATCATCACCGGCAAGGGTCCCCTTGAGAATCTTTGTTCAAGCTATCATCACCGGCAAGGGTCCCCCGGGTCTGTGTCAGAACGAGGAATCGATGATGCATTGATGTTGGTTGGGGTACATATAGCTAACCCTAAGTTTTGTACCCCCTAAGACAAACCTCACTATAGGCTACAACATTTGACACACCCCCATAGCCTAAGTGAGGGGTGTCTAGCAGAACCAAACGAGTACGGTCACAAGACCAGTCCAAGAAATGAAGCTCAGGGTGGATCACAACGTCACCACACAGTCTGAGCACAAACAACAGTGGCCACAAGGCCAGTCCAAGAAGTAACAGAGGTATATAGAAAGCAAAGTAAACAGTACACTCAAGCCTAAGCAACACGAGAACCAGTGTCAACAAGGCCTAACTGCACACAGCACCTCTGGTGGTCACAAGGCGGAAGCGCCTTGGTGAAGATGTCTGCAGTGTTGGCCTCGGACTCCACAAACTCAAAGCGAGCCTGTCCACGCCTCTGCAACTCTCGCAGAAGAAAGTACCTGACGTGAATGTGCTTCACTCTGCTCTCCAGTCGTGGCTCTCGACAAAGGAGAATAGACGCCTTGTTGTCAGTGAACAAGGTCGGTGCAGAGCTCGGCCGCTCACCAAGGTCGGTGAGCAAGAAGGTCAACCAACGCAGCTCCTGTGCCGCCATGGCACCAGCGTAGATCTCAGCCTCAGCTGTAGAGGTCGAGACCGAAGAGGAGCGCGTGGACCGCCAGGAAACAGCTCCAGAACCCAGGCTGAAACAGTACCCCTGAGTAGACCTGTGAGTCTCAGCGTCGTCAGCGTAAGAGGAGTCACAGTGACCAGTAAGTACGACAGACTGCTGCCCTCCAAGAACTAGCCCCACGCCTGACGTCGTCGCTAGGTACTTCGCCACCCTCACAGCTGCTGTCCAGTGAACAGGACGGTGTCTCCCTGGCGCAACAAAGCGCGCAAGAACGCTGAGAGGGAAGGCGAGGTCCGGGCGAGTACAAGTCATCAGGTACATGAGGCAACCCACAAGCTCTGCGTAGGGACCACTAGGCTCGAACGGCTCGTCAGGAAAGGGTCCAGTGAGTCTGTGGTCAACAGCAAGAGGTGTGCGCTGTACTGTGGAGTGCTGAAGCCCGAACCGCTGAAGGACCTGCTGCACCATGTGCGACTGTGAAAGTGTAATGGTGCGAGCAGCTCTGTCCCTGGTGATCTGCAGGCCAAGGTAGTGGCGCAGCTCACCAAGATCAGTGCAGGTGTGTCTCTTCTGCAGTTCGGACTTCACGTGTGCCAAAGCAACCCTGTCAGGGGTGGCGAAAACAAGGTCGTCAACGTAGACCAGAACAAAGAAAGGTGTGGGGCCACGACGAACGAACAGCGACGGGTCAGCAGAAGACGGCTGGAACCCAAGGTCAGACAGGGTAGAACGCAGGGTGTCGTGCCACTCACGAGGAGCCTGACGAAGACCGTAAACCGGTCGCCTCAGCCTCCACTGGGTCCCAGGAGGGAAAGAGCCAGTGAAGGCAGAGGGACGACGCAACCAGACCTCCTCGTGAAGACTGCCCTGAAGGAAAGCAGTAGAGAAGTCGAGAGAGTGTAACTCGTAGTCTCTCTGTGCTGCTACGTGTAGTAACACCCGAAGAGTGGTCATCTTCGGGGTGGGCGCGAAGGTCTGAAAGAAGTCAACTCCCTCGCGCTGACTGAAACCTCTAGCCACGTAGCGTGCCTTGAAGACCGGAGGAGATCCCGGTGGCCGCTTCACCTTGTAGATCCACATGCCGTCGACTACGTTCGCCCCCGGAGGGGGAACCTCATCGACGTAGGTGCCTGTGGATCTGTAGGAGGCCATCTCTGCGTCCATGGCAGCTCTCCACTGAGAGGCCCAAGGCCCTGACACTGCCTCAGCGTAAGTGCGAGGAGTCGGAATGTCAAGGGCGTCGGGGTCACCCTCAGGGGCGAGGAGCATGGCACAGAGATGAGGGGAAGCGGCCGCCAGGAACTCTAGCTCAAACTGCCTATCCTCTAGGGCGTCACAGCCAAGGGCAGACACACCCCCGACGGCCAGAGGACTGGAAGGAGGAGCAGCCACAAGAGCGGTGGCGAAGTCAAGGCGGCGGGTAGAGGCAAAGTCAGTGACTGCGGCAGTAAGAGCGGACACAGAGGACACAGAGGCACGAGGGTGAGTAACAAGCGAGGCGAGAACACGAGAGAGAAGAGGACGGTACGTGCGGTAGTAGTCAGTGACAGGAGTAGGGAGCGACGCAGTGAGAGCCGACTCAGGAGGAGACGGAAGCACAGACGGAGACGGACGAGGTGGACTAGAACGAAGTAAGGCAGTACGAAAAGGGAACAGGAGACGAGGGACGAGCACGAGGGGAGCGACGAGAGGCCCAAGTCTGAGAAGGAGGAGGGGACAACGAAGACTGAGAACGAGGGAAAACAGCGGGAGAGGGGTCAGGAGGAGGAAGCGGAGGACCAGAGACGGGAGGAGAGGGGGAGGAGGAAGGAGAGGGAGAGGGGAGACCAAGGGTCCGAAGACCCGAGACAGGAGGAGGAGACGGCAGCAGCTGCTGCTGCGGCTGCTGCGGCTGCTGCTGCTCCAGCGGCTGCTGCCCCTGCTGCTGTCGCTCCTGCTCCTCGAGCCGCTGCAACTCTCTCTCCTCTCTCTCCAACTCCAGCTGCTCCTCACGAGCACGGCGAACACGAGCCTGGAACCTGGTCGGGTAGGGGTGGGGGGGAGGAGTAGTGTCCGGGGCAGCGGCAGCCCCAGAGTCGACCTCCGAAGCACCAAGCACACCACCCCCAGAGGCAGCACCAACACCAGCTCCAGACCCAGGCTCTCCAGAAACCGAAGGAACACCCTCACCCCCAGACGCAGCACCCCCAGACTCCGCACCAGCACCCCCAGACTCCGCACGACCAGTACCAGCCCCCGGAAGACAAGAGTCCTCTGCAACCCGCGGCTCAGCTCCAACTCCAGCACCCCCAGAACCAGAGACCTGTACAGGGACAGTCGCAGGACCAACCTCCCGAGAGGGAGCACCTGCAGGAGGCGGCGAGGAAGACTGTGGGGAGGGAGGCTGTACAGGGGGGGCTACCGAAGGGGGAGGGCTAGCCTGAGACACACCAGACGGGGCTGGACCAGGGGGGGGAGGCTGTACCGGGGGAGCAGGCGGGGGAGCGGCTGTCAGGAAGAGGGGGGGAGGAGGAACCGGGAGACCTCGACTGGGGTACCTGACGTAGTACGGGGTGGACTCCTCGAAACGGACGTCACGGGAGTCAAAGAACCGGTGAGAGGGAGGGTGGTAAAAGGTGAAGTCAGAGGAGTCCTCAGGGAAACCAAGGAAGACACAAGGAACGGCGCGAGGCGAGAGCTTGTCCGCGGAGGTGTCGCGGACAAGAGCCAAGCACCCCCAGACACGAAACCTCGACGCGACACCAGGGGACCCTGTCCAAAGACTGGTCGGTGAAGCCTCCGGCCGAGAGACGCGTGGCCAGAGGTTCAGCTGGTGCGCGGCGTACCTGACTGCGTAGGCTACAACATTTGACAGTCTGGCCGACGATCCCGAGGCTCTTGCCGAGCTAAAGGTGAAGGAGCTGAAGAACGGCCGCCTCGCCATGGTGTCGATGTTCGGCTTCTTCGTGCAGGCCATCGTGACCGGCAAGGGTCCCCTGGAGAACCTGTCCGACCACCTGGCTGACCCCACCGTCAACAACGCGTGGGCCTATGCCACCAACTTCACCCCCGGTGCATAGATTTTAAATTAAGCTTGTACATTCTTATTTTACTAAAATCCATCCTGATTTTCAAAACATCTGTTTGGAACCACTTTGATACTTGGAATTCTACCGTAGGATACGTTACGAGCGGAATACCACCTGTTGGAACCAAACGACTGATTCGGAGGTGGCTAATTATAAATAGAGAATTCAGGTTTCTCTTGGGCAAACAAATGAAAAACTCATAAGAAGAGTATTCATTAACATCTACACATGTCGTCAGCTGCAATAATGGTCAGACACACACAGATAGATACGCGCTAACGCATCCCTTCACTGCATTGCATTTTTACAGAGGAGAAGCGGGGCATCACTAACTGCCAGTTGTGGCTCCGCTATAGATCTCCTACCGCCAAAAATTCTCCTTCCTTGCTTGCTTCTCTATGAGAAGAACAGCAGAGCGGCGAACAGGGACATGAGGCCAGTAGCAGCTCGGGAAGGTGATGAAATAAAACCTGGTATCCTCAAAAGGGGGGTTGAAGGAGGGAGGAGAGATGGGGGGAAAGGGGAACGCGGCAAAAAGGAGGGAGGGAGCGGAGAGGGGATGGGGGAAATAGATAAGCGTGAGTAGGTCTTTTCTTGGTCGTTACATCGTCTATTGTAGAATATAATAGCGTTATCTTCTTTTTCCCGTTCTGTGTAGCAACCTTCTAGACGCACGGTGCGTACCAGCAGCCTTGGGTGGTGCCGGTGGTGACAACCCCTGGGGATTCACGGAAACAGTTCCGTCGGGGTTCACACTCACGCCTGGAGTCTGCAAGCCGCTGGTTCCAATAGTCACCCCACCGGGGATCGTAACCCCGGTACCGGGGTTAACAATCGTTCCGTCAGAGTTCGTAATGGTTCCGTTCGGGTAGACGGTGATGCCGCCGGCTGTCGTTGATCCGTCAGGGTTCACAGTCGGCGTTATTGGCTGTCCGTCACTTCCCAGTATTGTGCCGTTCGACAAAATTGTCGTTCCGCCAACTGCCACGCTGCCAGGATTTGTGGTAGAAACTCCGTCCGAGCCAATGCCTATTCCTGGGATTGAAATCTGAGCATCCGCGGGTCTAATCGTCGGCAAGAAACGCCGATACTGCTATGAGCAACAACACCGTGAGGAAGACGGTTCGAGAAGCCATTTGGGGCTGTAAACGGGTTCCACTAGTACGAGCAGCTTTCGAGTTGCACAAAGAATGAACAAAGAACTGCATTGAATAAAATCAAGGGTTTTTAGTTTCTCAGGAAGGATTACTGTAGCTGTTCATCTTTCAAGGGACTTTAATCTCAGCTTGCGCACACTTTCCGCTGATCCGCTTCTGAGGCGGAAGAGTTATAGGAAAGTACATCGCAGCTCCACAGTTTCAAAAATATCTCAATTTTGATCCCGAGTTTACCCAAAAAGTCCAGCTTTGCGGAATTCTGCTCACGCGAGGCCCAAAGTATGTTCAAAACTGGTCCTGCGGGGCAGAAATTACGACACGTGTCGATTTCGTGCAAGGTTTTTTATACAGGGCAAACCAAACATAATACCCCTGGGGAAACGGGACACAATTTGGGTAATATATTGCACTGCCTGCGTAAGCAGGCAGTGCAATCGAGTCAGCAAGCTGACCGCGGACAAAAAAAAAACTAAAACCCTCTCGGATGGGATGCCATCCGAGGGAGCCTCAACCCTAAAATTTTAGGGTTCATGCTGCCGAATGGCATGCCGTAAGCCAAGGGGTTTAATTTTTGCCCGCAGGATACATTTCGGGAGGGATCAACCCTAAACACCGGGCGGGTTCCCGTGTTTAGGGTTGATCCCTCCCGAACAAGTGTCCTGGTTTCCCCAGGGGTATTATTGTTTTTGTGCCCCGTCAAAAATTGTTGGTGTGAAATAGACACGTGTCAATATTTGAGCCCTACAGGACCAGTTTTGAACATAATTTGGGCCTCGCGTGAGCCAAATCCCAGAAAGTGGGACCTTTCGAGTAAACCTGGGGGTAAATATGAGAGAAATCTGAAAGTAAGGATCTAGGATATAGTTTCCCAAGAGTTATTGTGCTAACACAGAACTCGGCTTCTCCGCACGTCACGCAAGCACTGTTTTCATCGGGTGTCTTCTGCCAGCAAGCACAATACTAAAGCCCTCTCGGGTGGCAAGTTTTCAAGGGCATCAACCCTAAACTCCACGCGATTAGGTGTTTAGGATTGATGCCCCTTAATTACATGCCAACCAAGAGGGATTTAGTTTTGGCATCAACCCTAAACACTTAGTCGCAGTGTTTAGGGTTGATGCTCTCTATCACTTGCCAGCCGAGAGGGATTTAGTTTAGTGCGGATAGAGAGAAAAAAATGTTGTGCACCGTTTGCCTGACTAAGGGCTTACGAGATGATGACACGTGGGTGAATGTGGGGACGAGTTCTGTCTCAGCGCAATATCGTAAGTCTTCTGCCTGAGCCTCGAAACCTGGGAAACTGTGTGCAGGTAGAGATGAAGCTCCCTAGAAAGCGCAGGGTCGGAAGTACCCCTTCCGAAATAACTAAAAACCCTAAAATCAAACAAGGCTCAACCTCAACTCCACATCCTCTCCGCACGGAAGTTGAAATGGGAAGCAAAGGCTGGGAACGAGAGAGGCACTACTGTACTCTCAGGTGCGTGACTAATCACGGCGAAAATGACGGTTGGTGGTGGGATGGGAAGGGTAGCGTGGCGCGGTGGTAGTGCAGTCAGCTCGGCTTGTCCAGAACGTTCCGGGATTGTTTCAAAACGCTTGTTGTACTCTAAAAACAAGAACGCGTTGTTATCTAATTTAGAAACGATCTACACTAGCGAGCGCTATGTGTATACAACAAAGAAACAGGCTCAGTAGCCTCCATAAAGATAACAGAACCTACAACAGCAAACACTGAGTTACCTTAGAAATGGGGTTTCCACACTGCATGCACACTGTTGTTCATGTGTGCTGAGCCATTGTGTTGTAGACTTCTGGTTTACCTCCCATTCTGTCTTTGCTTTACGCAAAGAGCACAGCGGCAAGCAGGGAGATAACCCCAGTCACTACGCGGGCAGGTGTTGCAATGAAGCCTGTCAAAAGAAAACGAAAACGATAATATAAAAAAGGTGGTCCGTTCTCGGCAACTCCTATTCCTCCTCCTTGCCCGTTCCACCCATTTCAAACGAGCATCAAGTGAAAGGAAGGGTACTGAGCATCAGCTTTAAACTTTCAAAAAAAAAAAAAAAAACTTCTTACCAGCAGGCTTGGGTGGAGGAGGAGCTGGAGGTGGCGAGATGGGAGTTGGCGTGATAGTACCGTCAGGGTTCATGGTAAAGCCTGGGAGCTGGATATTTCCACCGGAGGTGTTAAACCCAGGGATCGACGGCAGCCCGCCAGGAACAGGTTTCCCGTCAGAGCCGATGATCGTCCCATTGGGATAAATTGTGTTCCCGTCGAGCGATGTTGATCCGTCAGGATTTTTGGTTGGAACGGGTGGGTTGACAACTTGGCCGTCGCTCGTGACATACGTGCCGTTAGGATATATCTTGGTGGTACCAACGGTCACGCTCCCGTCAGGGTTGGTAGTGCCATTCGGGCCAAAAGTACCACCTGGAGTTTCTATCGTGCCGTTGGTGATGTTGACAACGCCGGGAATCGAAATCTGTGCGTTCGCTGGCTGAATAGATGGTGTGTAAGCCACCACGAGGAGTGCCAGCGCCGCAAGAAAGAGCACACGGGGAGCCATGAGAGCCGTTAGTCGGGTCAAGAAGTTAGTAGGGTTATAAGAACAACAGCAGACCTATTTCAGCAGTGCGTTCTTCGCTGGTTCGGAAATTGAACGTCGGGGTGAAAATTTTTGGCTGGGCGTCGAAGTTCCAAAGCCGAAGCTCCGGCGTCCGAAGCTCCGTTGCCGAAGCTCAAGTGTCGAAGCTCCGACAAACTGTACTGTATCTTGAAGCCCCGCGGGGCACCGTCTTGCACCAAGGTTAGAAAGATCATACTGGGGCCGAACATTAGCAGGGAAGCGTCCAAATTAGGTCCGGATAGCCGAACCTGAAATTTTGGAGTCAACAACCGACTTTCCCATACTAGCGTATGTGATTTCACTTGTCATAGATTCTCACCGCCCCGCGCGTCGTAACTGACGGAGAGTAAACTTTTCGTTTTTTTGTCGAAACAACTGTGTATTTTCCACTCGTTTGCGCTACCAAGCACTAGACGACGCAACCGGGAACTGTCAGGGCAGACCAGAAAAACTAAAACCCCTAGGGAACCTGGATGCATTTTCGGGAGGGATCAACCCTAAACACGGGAACCTCCCTGGAGTTTAGGGTTGATGCCTCCCCGAGTCGCATCCATTTCCGATTGGATTTTATTTTTTCTGTCAGAAAAAGTGATGTGATTTTTCCAAGAATCAATCATGTACTTCTGTTCTAAAAAAATATATACACTACGAAACCACCCCCAGAGGAATTCGACGCGAGCTTCGTAATAGGCGGCGATCTTAATCTAAAACAAATCACAGAACAAAAACAGTCGATATCTTTAAATTTCCTTTAGGTCTCGGTTCGGAACCTAGGCCCAGCCACCTGGGCAGCCTCAGGGGGTATATCCAACGGTCAGGATTTACCCGGCCCTAATTTGGTCACTTCTCTGCTGATGTTCGGCCCCAGTTTGATCTTTGCCCGTTAGAAAGCCTTTTGTGTGTTGACAGATTGCTTATATACACCCGAATGTCAGGTCTGGACTCCGTTCTGGAGGCAAAAGAGGCTGGGACTGGCTTGGTACAAGTTCGCCATATGAACGTTTCCGGAATTGGCTTGAAGGCTGCTTTGAAAAAAAAACCCGATATTGTCTACACTACTAAAACCCTGGGCGTAGTTACAAAAAGCTCCATATCCGGCAACCAGCACAATAGGGACCACATATATCAACTTCGGTACTAAGGAATGCATAACGCAGGCTGATATTCTCCTTAAGTCCTGCAGCTCAAGTCTGTTGAGTTATAATCGGTGTACATTGAAGGATATGTTTGGGTCTTGCTTGGTTATGCAAAGAATAGCACAGTGGCGAGCAGTGAGATGAACCCTGTCACTAGGTGGGCAGGTGTTGCAATGAAACCTGTCACAGGAGAAAAAGGGAAAAGATTAGCTAACGAGCATATCCAACTCCGACTCCCTCTCCCTCCCCCCATCCACCTCTCTCCCTGCTTTCCCCCTCTTTCCCCTTTCCGCGCTTCTAAAATAAAACATCAACAAGCAAAGAAAACAAAGTTTGGTACACTTCTGTAAAACAACAAATGCAAGCAACTTCTCACCAGCAGGCTTGGGCGGAGGAGGGGGAGGGGAACTTGGCGTGAGGCCTGGAATCTGGATTCCAGGAAACCCTGGGATCGGCAACCCGCCAGGATTAACAGGCTTCCCATCAGAGCCGATGACTGTCCCATTGGGAAAGATGTTCATGCCGCCGACCGTCACAGATCCGTCTGGGTTTCTGGATGGATTGACTGCTTGGCCGTCGCTGGTGACATACGTGCCGTTTGGATATATCTTGGTGGAACCAATGGTCACACTCCCGTCAGGGTTGACAGTGACGCCGCCAGAAGTGCCATTAAAGGAGGGGATGTCTGGGATCGACACATTCGGCATGCCTGGGACAGTCACATTTGGCATGCCTGGGATCGACACATTTGGCATGCCTGGGATCGACACATTTGGCATGCCTGGGACCGTCACATTCGGCATGCCTGGGATCTGTATCCCTCCACCGGAGTTGTTGAACCCAGGGATCGGCAACCCGCCAGTATTGACAACTTTCCCATCAGAGCCGACGATCGTCCCGTTGGGATAGAAGGTGGTACCGCCAACCGAATAAGATCCGTCAGGGTTTTTGGACGGAACTGGTGAGCTGACTACTTGGCCGTCGCCGGTAACATACGTGCCGTTCGGATAAAACGTGGTGGTACCAATGGTCACACCCCCGTCAGAGGTGGTAGTGATACCGCCAGCGCCGCCACCGCCGCCAATGCTCGTGCCATTCGGGCCAATAGTAGTACCGCCTGGAAGTGTTATCGTGCCGTTGCCAACGGTGACGTCGCCAATGCCAGGAATCGAAATCTGTGCGTTCGCTGGCTGAATAGCTGGTGTGAAAGCCACCGCGAGGAGTACCAGTGCCGCAAGGAGGAGAACACGAGGAGCCATGAGAGCTGTATGTCTTGAGGGTAATTTGGGTTATGAGAAATACTGAACTGGCGGAAATAATGGTCCTATTTCAGCAGAGCAGCTTGGGGCGTTCTTGGCTGCTCGGAAATTGGACGTCGGCTTGAATGTTCTGGAGTGGGCGGGGCGTCGAAGCTCCGGAGCTGGAGCTCCGGTGACGAAGCTCCTGGCCAGCCTCTCGAAGCTCCGTTACGAGGCCACAGCTACGCCTCGGGTACATGGAGAAATTTTGTGTGGTGACCGATATTTTATCTACACTCCAGTGAATATGCTACTAGCCTTCGAGCTGATTCAGGACGTGTTCTCACGTCCGTCGAGATCTTCTGACACGACAAGAACTGCAAAATTATATTCAGAAAACCCTCATCAATAACCATGTGTTCAAGAGGGTGACACTTCCGGAACAGGCATATGCCACATGGTTAGAAAGTGACAGATTCAGGAATGGGCCATGTATTTTAGGGTGTCTGGAACGCTTATAAGTTTTTTTTTGGCAACCATGTCTAGTTCTGATTTCGGCACCGAACCCCAATGGCGCGTGTTGCTGCAGTCACCAGACCAATCGAGGGAAACGACCTGGTGGTTGGGCATGATGCGAACGACGTCCATTGGCGGCAAGAATGAAAACGAAGATAATTGTCTAGGCGTGAATGTTTTGAGACAAGCCAGAGCAATAATTGTCTTACGCTTTGGAACAAACAGCTGATGATACGCGTTATGAGCTGTAAAGAAAACTCCACAACTAAGAAAACTCCAACCATATGGTGTATACCATAGAAATGTCAATGAATACTACTTTGACGGTTTCTTACACTCTTCACAACCCCCAAAACAAAAGCTTCTCTTTTAACTGCTGAGGCCCCTGCACATTTATCTGCACTAAATCGTCAAGCTCCTCTTGCCATTTCTCCGCATCCATCCAATTTCCATCGCAACGTCTTGCATTAACCAATTGTCACTCTCAATCGGTTGGAGATCCCACAACTTCTTTGCATTGGCATCTGCTTCTCATAGCAATCCTTGAAGACGCGAGGCGACTTATGAGTCGACTGAAGAATCACTGTCAATCAGTTGGAGACTCCACAAGAATCTCTGCAGTGGCATCTGCTGCTCGCAGCAACCCTTGCAGATACGGCAACACACCAACCGCGTCCCTCCACGCCCTCCCTCCAACTCCTGCTGCCCCTCCCCCTCCAGAACCACTCCCACAGACACCACCACCACTCCCGCCACTGCTCTTGAGTCTCCTCACATGCTCCTTCACCTGTGCTATCACCGCTTCCCTGTGCCCGTCACGGCACGAATACGAAACGACCTCCGAAGCTGGCTGGGTCATCAGAAGCAGATCCATCCCACCACTGTCAATCCCCACACTATCCCTCCCCCCCACCTCACTCCCACCTGCACCGCTAAGCTCACTCTTTGAAGCCTCCTCGTTTGCTAAGTCCCCTCCACCTCCTGTCAACTTGTTGCGGGCCTTATCACATCCCTCTGAACGAGCAACCCCAGTTTGCCTCCCATGCTGCTCTGTGCTCCCACAGTGCACCTTACCTGTCAGCACCGCTCCCAACCCAGCTCCAAACCCCATTCCCACGCCCACCCCATTCTTTACTCGAACCTGATGTGACAGCACCAGTGCCTGCCCCTTAATCTGAGAAAGCGGAACCTTCCGAGAAATTCCCTTGGCTGGGTCAACAGACACAGGTCCAGGGACACCCTTGTGACTCCCCTGGCTACTGCTGTGGAAGCTCCTGCCATTATCGGGGTAAAGAGCAGAATTCGCCCTCTCCCCATTCATCCCAGAGGTGGAGGTGATAAGATTCTCAATGGCCGACGCCAGATCCCCCTCATTGCCGAGTTCATCCGCAGCACCTGCCGCATCTGCCCCTGCTGCATCAACCCTTCTTCCATCTCCCCCGCCTGCATATTCCCCTGCTCCATCTCCCTCCCCTGCACCATCCCCTGCTGTGCCTTCGCTAGCACCGCCAACAGCAGTATTTGGACCAGGATGGTTGCCAGCATCCTCCATACCCTTCCCATGCCCATCACAATCCCCTCTGGCAGTGTCACAGTAAGACCTCCCACCTCCATTCGTATCAAGATCGCTCTCATCACCACCGTCAGGCCCAGCCCGCCCAAGGAGACCCTTCTTGGACCTGTCAGAGTCAGATGCAACCGTGGTCCTTCCACTGCCCGCAGCTTCCCCTCCTCTGCTCGCTGAATTTCCTATCACCGTTGCCTGCTTCAACAGGGGTTCCTCATTTCTCTGCTTCAACTCTCCACTTCGCTTCCTGCGCCCCCCTCTCCCGTTTCCATCCTCCTCACCAACCACAGCAGAAGCAGCCGCGGCAGCAGCAGAAGAAGCAGCAGCAGGGGAGACGTCAGCAGAAGTGTATACGCCAGGGGCGGACACACAGGCAGTACGAGCATTGGGATGGGCCGGGTCGACAACTCGACTCTTTTCCGCACCCACCACCACGCCATCTCCCACCATCCTCACAGCTGCTCCTTCTGCTGCAGAATCTCTTTTCTCCTCCATCTGCCTTGCTCTCTTCCTCATGTTCCCCTCATTCCCCTCATTCCCCTCTTGCTCCTCAATCTCCTGATTTTTCTGATTCCTCGCCTGCACATCTCCGTCAGTCCTGTCGCTTACCTTAACGCCATGATCCCCATTCCCCTCATGCACTGGCCCATCACCCCTGTCGCCGTTCCTGGTAACCCCATCACCCCCAGACAGCCACTCATTTCGCCCTGTTTTCGCCATCCACTCCATTTGATCCGGCTCCTTCCATCCCCTTCCTTCATCCGCCGATTTCGCAACTGCTTTCACAGCATCTCTTCGTTCTACCACCTCTCTTACCCTTGCTACACTTGAGACTCCCCCTATTGCCCCTGCAACGTTCTCTGGTGCCGGTATCCCTACAAAACCCCCTCCATGTGAGATTTGGCCAGTCCCCGCGCCATCCCCTTGCCCCAGAAACTCCAACTTCCCCCATACCTTCCCCTCAGCCTTCCGCTTCCCCGCAGCCTCTCCCTCCCCCGCAGCCTCCCCCCTCCCCGCAGCCTCTCCGCTCCCCGCGGCTTCTCCACCCCCTGCGGCCTCTCCCTTTGCCGAAGCGTCCCCTGTCCCCGCGCCCTCTCCCCTCCGCGCGGCTTGCGCGCCCCCCTGGGTGACGGGAAACCGGCCCCCTTCCAGCTGGCTGAGACTTGGCGGCGGAGGGTGAAACGGTCCAGTTGGCACGATCCCATTGGCTCGCACGCACGCGTGCAGCCACTCCTCGGTAACCACCGCCACGTTACCCCACCGCATCGCGCGCTCGTACTTTTCGCCGGACGCCGCTGAGCAAACGAGATGCGAGATCCGACGGTCCAGCTTCTCCGTGTGAATCGCGCCGAGCGCGATGCAGAGACAGCGGATGTTGGTGCGCCGCGTGCCGCCGTAAAGCGAGACGCAGAATCGGAGGGATTTTATTCCCGGAAGGGGGATCGTGCAGGGGAGGGGACGGAGAGCGAGATGGGATGAAGGGTCGATTAAACGATTCTCTTGATGCGACCTGTACACCCAGTGCGCCGAGACGACGCGATTTGACGAATGCGAAGGCGGCTGCGATTGGTCCGTGCTGCCGTGGGCTTTCACGATGATCGCCGACGCGTGGCGCGACGCGTCGCTGATGACCGTGCCGCCTCCCGCCATGATGACTCGATATAAGCAGTCTCGAGTAATGGACGAAAGAGTCGGGCTGAGGAAGAACACCTCGTTCTGGAAGATTGACGAGAACGCCATGTGACTCGGAACGGGAATTTCGGCCCGTCGCAGCGACGACGTGGTGACTTGGCTCATACTGGCGAGAGCGAATAACAATTATCAACAATGGCTTTTACGACGAACACGTATCCATGTTTAGGGTCAAGAAACGCTAGACGTACGTCTCTTATTCACGGAGCTCCAGCCATGAAATGATGGTTTGGAGTAGAGGCCTGGGTGTGACCTGCGTGCTAGTTGTCACCTAGATTGAACAACTCGTGAGTTGAACCGATGACTTGAAAACTAGCAGCCTAGATTCTGGAAGGAAGGAAAGGGGATGGAGCACGGGAAACCCGATGTAGGGAAAATCCACCTAGAGAGTATGGTGGCTAAAATCATGATGCAAATATATGCTGAAACAGTACGTTGCTCCTCAAAGTGTTACAATTCCCCTGTTCGCGACTAATCCAAAGGTGGTCCAGGGTAATGACGACTGTTTTGCGACGTTGATGTTGTCGGCTGAGTCGCCGAGTTACCTACTGCAGTCTGACAAGCCAATGGTTTGTGGTTGTTTTCCCGCGCCCGCGCCAAATCCCGAATCAAGTTTCCAGACCTGGGCCTGGTTCGACGCGTCGCTGGGGATTCGTTTGAAACGAACTCCGCTGTGGGTAACCAGATGTAACATCTGGTTCGGCATTCAAAATAATCTCAGCCATATCCAGGTGTGGAATGTTTTAGTTCGGTTGATAAAGGTTCGCGAAGTTATGATGGAGTGTTGTTCGTCTTTGCACACCTCCGATAATTTCGGGACAACATCAGCTGCAATCCAATTAGGCCAGCGCGGTTCGCAAATGCGATCCCTAACAGTCCGCCTGGAAGAAGCTGATGGTTCGTAATCTGCCCGCGGTCAGAGAAAAAATAAACCCCATCTGGATGGTAGGGGAGCCCCAAGCCTAAACACGGGGAGCCCCAAACCTAAACACGGGCAGCCGCGTGGTTCTGCCCGAAAAGATTACATTCGCAAACACGCACTGGGAAGATGGGATCGCAGTTCGAATTGTCCGGATAATTTCTGCTTTGTGCCTTGATTCTTGCTTCTTCATGTCATGGCTTCGGGTGATGATAGCTTCCATTTTTCGCGGGAACCAAAGTTATGGCAGCAGTGTGAATCATGGATAAAGCTCGTGAATACCAAATGAGAAGCCCCGGGTGTTACACGCGTTGTAATTAGGTCATATGAGGCCGACTCGACTCAGCTACTCAACCCAGAAGGACAGTGATGGGATGCAATTGATAGCACGTTACTTTATGCTTTGCAGGTTAGTCGTAGGAAATCGACATAGCGTCGCGTGCTCGTATATGATTCAGTCTTCGTGGCGAGGTATGCGCCGTACTGCGGAGATCGTCTCCAATCAACGGCAACGAGCATCTTAGTACAGCAGATCAGCTCTCAGCATCACACCGGGATCAGCATTTCACAGCACTGCACAGTAGCCCACAGTAACGCACAGAATCGCACAGCAGCCCATAGCACCGCACAGGACCGCACAGAAGTCACCATGGCCGCTCAGGACTCCGCGAGGCCGCACAAGAGCAGGCGAGTGCTGATTGTGGCGTGGGCGGTCATTTCCACGCTCCTCAACTTCATCCTCCTGCTTCAAACGCGCGACCCCGATACAAGCACTGGCAGTTCCGTCAACAGCGAATCGAGCCTGCAAGGTACTGATGCGCCGCAACGTGTGTCGCGCTGCAAGCTGTCCTGCTCTGCGTGGATTTGTGCATGAGGCGTTGCCGAATTTGATTCGCGCGGGCTTCCCAAACGAGGTACTCCGGATCAGCCGTCGCATGCTCGTCATCTCGTTCCCTCTCCCTCGGCTTCCTCACCTCCTCTCCTCTCTCTTTGCTGCCTCTTGAGTCGCTCTCTCTCTCTCTCTCTCTCTCTCTCTCTCTCTCTCTCTCTCTCTCTCTCTCTCTCTCTCTCTCTCTCTCTCTCTCTCTCTCTCTCCACTTTCTCCCCAAACCCTCCCTTTACCCCTCCTCCTCCCCCCTCCAATCTTCCCGACTCCCCGTCCCTCCAGCGTCCCCCCCGCTGCTCAACTCCCCCCTGTATCCGCGCGGCCCCGTCCAAGCTCCAGCAGAAGCCGCCTGCTGGCACCGCCAGCGGTACCCCGCGTCGCTCAGGGAGGCGGTGGAGGGACGCACGGACCCGTGGGCGCTCATGAAGGTATGAGAGAGGGGGGGGCTGTGATGAGGGTGAGAGGGCGGGTTTTGAGGGGGGACGGGTGAGTAATTGTGGGACCTTAGCGAAGGTGCTAGTACCTCCCTGCCTCGCTGCTCACTGAAGGAGACGGTGGAGGGGCGCACGGACCCGTGGGCGCTCATGAAGGTGAGGAAGAGTGCGGTGAGGGGGTGGTGATGGTGGTCAGGGGGCGGTGATGGTGGTCAGGGGGCGGTGATGGGGGTGACTGTGAGGGCATAAGTAAGGTGCTAATAAGCTGCGCATAGAGCAGCGCAGCTATTTTTTCCCCTCCTTCCTTCGCGCCTGTGCACCCCCCTGTGCACCCCCCTGTGCACCTTCCCAGGCCATACCACCCCCTCCCCATGCACGGTACCAGGCCTGCAGATAGAGCAGCTGGAGCCTCACGTCAACTTCATCTCTCCTTTTCCCCGATGCACCCCCCTGTTCCCATTTCAGGCCATACCACCCCCCTCGCCATGCACGGTAGCAGACCCACAAATAGAGCAGCTGGAGCCGCACCTCACCTTGTCCCTGCTTCTCTCTCCTCTGCCCTCCTGCATCTCTCTCCACCCCGCCAGGCCATCCCCCCCCCCTCCCCATGCACAGTAGCAGGCCTACAGATAGAGCAGCTGGAGCCGCATCTCAATTTCCGCCGGGGCTATGCACTGAAGCACACAGGGGACGCAGAGGACCGTCTGCATGTGCTGCCCTACTTCAGGGCTCTACAAGACCCTGCCATGGGGAGGAGGTGAGAACATGGAATGCACGGGCTTACAAGGGATATAAGGAGTGGTTGCGGCAATGCATTGAGGCACGCAGCGGACGTTCAGGCTCCTACTTCAGAACCTGCAGGATGCTGCAATGGGGAGACGGTGCGAGACAGGAATGCATGGTGTTACAGGGGGGAAGGGGTGGTTGCGGCTATGCTGTGAGGCACACGGGGGACCGCCTGGGTCTCTTGCCCTACTTGAGGGCCCGGCGCATGCAAAACCTAGCCATGGGGAGGCGGTGAGACCATGGATTGCGCGGGCTTGGAAGGGATATAAGGAGTGGTTGTGGCGATGCTGTGAATTACACAGGGGATGCAGAGGAGAGCCTGCATGTCCTTCCATACTTGAGAGCCCTGCAAGATGCTGCCATGGGGAGGCGGTGAGACAAGCAGGAGCAATGAATGTACAGGGACTTGTCCCTGTCAGAAGGCGAAGGGGTGTGCAGCCCACTTGGTCATAGACTCAAGCATACAGCGAATGTGGAAGATGGCAAGAGATGGTGAGAGACGGTGAGAGACGGTGAGAGACGGTGAGAGACGGTGAGAGGCGGTGAGAGACGGTGAGACACACGGCCATGTCACACATGGGCGTGCTGTGGCTGTATCGTGAATTCAGCTGGGCGTTCAACTCGAGCGTGCTGTGAAACCTTCTCCGTTCATCTCCTCCCATGCTTGCTTCCCTGGTGCCCCCCCATCTTCTTTCATTCCCTCTGCTCCCATCTTTGAGTGTTTCTGGACCTTGGCGGTAAGGAGTTCAATACCAGTGACTTTTGAGTCGACTCAAAAGTCGCTGTGGTTTTTGTGCATGCCAGCCATCCATTACCACCACTCTCGTATACCCACATTCTTTCAAACGCCGTAGGGTGTACCTGGACGTGGGAGGAAAGGAGTTCAACTCGAGTGGGCTGTGGATGCCAGGGCACTACTCCCTTCTGTTCTTACCTCCCACATCCTTCATTTTTTGTGTTGCGTAACAACCCTGTATATTTCCCTTATTCTACTCCCTCTCTTGCAGGCGCCGTCGAGTATACCTGGATCTAGGCGGGAAGGAGTTCAACTCGAGCGTGCTGTGGATGCTCAGGCACTACCCTCTCCTCTGCTGCGTCCCTCCCATCCCTTCCTTCTTCCTTCCTTTTCCCCATTACCCCACCGCATACATCACTCCCCTTCAACTCGAGCGTGCTATTGATGCTCAGGCACTACCTTCTGCAGCATACCCATTCCCCGTCTCTCCCATCCCCATCCCACTGCTTACTCTCTCTTTCCCATCAGGCGACGCATGGCATACTTGGATCTGGGGGGCAGGGATTTCAACTCGAGTGTGCTGTGGATGCTCAGGCACTACTCGTTTCTTTCTTTCATTCCTCCCTTTCCTTCCCACCCGTACCTCTCCCTTTTTCAGACGCCGTCGAGTATACCTAGACCTGGGCGGCAAGGAGTTCAACTCGAGCGTGCTGTGGATGCTGAGACACTACCCTCTGGATTTCACGGAGGTGCATGTGTTTGAGGTCAAAAAGGGGCTCTTTCTATTGCCAGGCAGACAAAAGCAGGACGATGAGGTGGGTGGAATGCGGTGGGGCGTGGTTGAGGGCTGTAATGGCCGTCTGGGTTTCATGGAGGTGCATGCCTTTGAAGTCAAGAAGGGACTCTTCCTGCTGCCACACAGACGAGAGCAGGACGATGAGGTGGGTAGCGGTGGAGTGAGGTGAAGGGCCACACTACTCCCTGGATTTCACGGAAGTGCATGTGTTTGAGGTCAAGAAGGGGCTGTTCCTGCTGCCGCCCAGGCAGCAGACGGATGACGAGGTGAGAGGGGTGGGATTGGATGGAAGCCAGTGGAGTGTGGTGTAGTGCAGTGGGATGGGGTTGGAGGGAGGCACTACCCTCTGGATTTCACGGAAGTGCTTGTGTTTGGAGTAAAGAATGGGCTCTTCCTGGTGCCACACAGACAAAAACAGGACAATGAAATGAGAAGAATGGGTGGAGTGCGGTGGGGATGGGGTTAGAGGGCTCTCGTGCCTCCTAGGTTTCATGGAGGTGCATGTGTTTGAAGTCAAGAAGGGACTGTTCCTGCTGCCGCCCAGGCAGACACAGGATCACGAGGTGGGTGGAATGCGGTTGGAAGTGGTTGACATGCAGCAGTAACTCTTAGATTTCACGGAGGAGCATAAGCTTGAAGTCAAAAAGGGCTTCTGCTGCTAGAGCGACATAAGCAGGACAAGAAGGTGGGTAGCGGTGGAGTGCGGTGAAGGGCCGCATTACCCCCTGGATCTCACGGAGGTGTTTGTGTTTGAAGTCACGGAGGGCTCTTCCTGCTGCCGCCCAGGCAGGAGAAGGATTAGGAGGTGAGAGGGATAAAAGCGGGTGGAATGCAGTAGAAATCGGTTGATGGAGGGCAGCAGTAATTGCATGATGAATCCCTAGACGAGGCTAGGGTGCTTCTGTTGAAACCAACCTTCCTTATTCTTTCCGTTTTAACTTCTCCTCTCCCCTCCTCTCCTCTCTCCTCTCCCCTCCCCTCCTCTCATCTCCCTTCCTCTCCTGTCCCTTCCTCTCCTCTCATCCTCTCCTCTCCTCTCCTCTCCTCTCCCCTCCTCTCCTCTCCCTTCCTCTCCTCTCCCCTCCTCTCCTCTCGTCCTCTCCTCTCCTCTCCTCGCCTCTCCTCTCCTCTCCTCTCCCTTCCTCTCCTCTCCTCTCCCCTCCTCTCCTCTCCCTCCTCTCCTCTCCTCTCCCCCTCCTCTCCTCTCCTTTCCTCTCCCCTCCTCTCCTCCTCTCCTCTCCTCTCCTCACCTCTCCTCTCCTCTCCCCTCCTCTCCTCCTCTCCTCTCCCCTCCTCTCCTCTCCTCACCTCTCCTCGCCTCGCCTCTCCTCTCCTCTCCTTTCCTCCGCCGTACCCTCCTCGCCTCTCCTTCAGCCCAATACTGTGAAATTCAACGAAGAAAGATGCTCGAGAAGGTGTCGGTGTTTTGGCATGGGAACAAACCATTGTTACTCCGTTCCTCTTTCCTTCTCCTCCCCTGTTTTCTCTTCTCTTCCCGGCTCCCCTCTTCCATTGCCCTCACAGGCCCAATACCCCGAAATTGAACCAAGAAAGCGGCTCGAAAAGGTGTCGGTGTTTTGGCGGGGGGACGACCCTCCCCCAGTGCCCAACTGGATGGCTGACAGGATCCATGTGTATACCGACTTTGTTGACAACTCGGATTACCATGTGAGTGTGATAACGAGTTAACTTATAACGAGTATCTATGGGACCCAACTGGATGGAGACATGATCCATGTGTATAACGACTTTGTTGACAACACGGACTATCATGTGAGTGTGACAGGCGTGGTCTGTTTATCACGAATATGTGTGGATGCTATAAAGCCTCCCGCAGTGCCCAACTGGATGGCTGACAGAATCCATGTGTATAACGACTTTGTTGACAACACCGATTACCATGTGAGTGAGTGTGACAACGATTGTGCTTATAACGAGTATGTAAGTAGACTAAAGAGCCTCCCCGGTGCCCAACTGGATGTGACAGAATCCATGTGTATAACGGCTTTGTTGACAACACCGATTACCATGTGAGTGAGTGTGACAACGATTGTGCTTATAACGAGTATGTAAGTAGACTAAAGAGCCTCCCCAGTGCCCAACTGGATGTGACAGAATCCATGTGTATAACGACTTTGTTGACAACACCGATTACCATATGAGTGAGTGTGACAACGATTGTGCTTATAACGAGTATGTAAGTAGACTAAAGAGCCTCCCCAGTGCCCAACTGGATGTGACAGAATCCATGTGTATAACGGCTTTGTTGACAACACCGATTACCATGTGAGTGAGTGTGACAACGATTGTGCTTATAACGAGTATGTAAGTAGACTAAAGAGCCTCCCCAGTGCCCAACTGGATGTGACAGAATCCATGTGTATAACGGCTTTGTGGACAATTCGGATCACAATGTGAGTGTGACAGGCGTGGTCTTGTTATATCGAGTATATGGTGATGCTATAGTGCCTCCTTTGGTGCCCAACTGCATGGCCGATCGAATGCATGTGTATGACGAATTTGTGGACAACATGGATTACCATGTGAGTGGTATTGCGAATCTGCTTATAACAAGTTTTTATATAGAGGTTATAGATCCTCCCTTCCTATGCCCAACTGCATGGCGGACAGAATCCGTTCCGGACAACGGGGATTACCATGTGAGTGTGGCAGGTGTGCTTATAACGAGAATAAAATGAGTGGGCAGAGTCCAATGACCTTCAGTGACGCTCAGTCGCTCTGGCGGTGCATGTGTGTGCGCATGCATGCGTGCGTGCATGTGCATGTGCACGTGTGTCTGTCCCATCCTCACACCCACATGTGCAGAAACATGTGAACATCCCTCACTTGATTGATCATGGACGACATCAGACTCACAGCCGAGGACACACTGGGGACCCCTCTCACGCCGCTGGTGCTGGTGGCGCACTCAGGCCCCGTGCACCCCCCTTTTGAGGCGCCTCAAAAGACACTCAGGCCCCGTGCACCCCCCTTTTGAGGCGCCTCAAAAGACACTCAGGCCCCGTGCACCCCCCTTTTGAGGCGCCTCAAAAGACACTCAGGCCCCGTGCACCCCCCTTTTGAGGCGCCTCAAAAGACACTCAGGCCCCGTGCACCCCCCTTTTGAGGCGCCTCAAAAGACACTCAGGCCCCGTGCACCCCCCTTTTGAGGCGCCTCAAAAGACACTCAGGCCCCGTGCACCCCCCTTTTGAGGCGCCTCAAAAGACACTCAGGCCCCGTGCACCCCCCTTTTGAGGCGCCTCAAAAGACACTCAGGCCCCGTGCACCCCCCTTTTGAGGCGCCTCAAAAGACACTCAGGCCCCGTGCACCCCCCTTTTGAGGCGCCTCAAAAGACACTCAGGCCCCGTGCACCCTCCTCACTCACTCTGCCTATCTGTGTGTTTGCATGTCTGCATGTGTATGTAAATGTTATCCCCACACCACGTGTGCAGAAGCATGTGAACATCACGCGGTTCATCAAGGACGTTCTCAAACTCACAGCAGGAGACACGCTGGTGGTGAAGATGGACATAGAGGGCAAGGAGTGGGACGTGCTGCCGGGTGAGTCAATCTGTATGTATGTGGCACTCGCTGTCAGTCTCAGTTCTCTCTCTCAGGCTCACGGGAGGTGACACGCTGGTGGTGATGTTGGAAATAGAGGGCAAGGAGTGGGACGTGCTACCAGGTGAGTCTGTCTGTGTGTATGTAGCAGTCTCTTTCTGTCTCAGAGATCTTTCTTTGATTTTCTTTCTTAAGAGACACGCTAGTGGTGAAGATGGATGTAGAGGGCAAGGAGTGGCACGTGCTGCCGGGTGAGTTCCCATGTGCTGGCTGTGAATTTCAGCATTAGCCAGCCCTCCCCTCTTGCATGTTCCCTTCTTGCCTGCTCCGCGCGCCTTGTATTCGTTCCAGTCCCTGCTGGTGAAGATGGGAGAAGAGGGTTGGCGTATTTCTATCCACCCACAAATTGACTGAACAATTTGGAAATGGCACAGACATGGGACATTATACGTCGTGCACATTGGACGAGGTATTTGTGGCGGTGCACTGCTCGCACCCCTCCGTGCTGGGCGTCTAAGTTGACTCAACCCCCCCTGCATAAAGCCCGCCCTTGCCCCTGTCCCAGCCTCCCAGCATGGGTGAACGACCCGGACATGGCAGCAGTAGTGGATGAGATATTTGTCGAGGGCCACTGCACTGCACACACTCATCAATATGGCCTCTCTCTTCATTGCCTCACTCCCTATCAAACCCCTCGCTCTCTCTTCATGTGAGCGTTGCTCGCAGATTGGTTGCAAGACCCAGACATGCCACACATAGTGGACGAGATATTTGTGGAGGTGCATTACTCGCACCCCTCCGTGCTGGGCTTTGGGTGGCGCCCCTTCAATCACACGAGGGAGCAGGCAACACAACTGCTGGTGGATTTACGAGCCAAGGGCTTCTTTATCCACCCGTGGCCCTAGCTGGCGCTGCAGTTTCTGATTCACCTGCGCTGCTGCTGCTGCCGCTGCTGCTGCTGCCGCCGCAGCCTCCGCGCTGGGCTTTGGCTGGCGCCCGTTCAACCACACGAGGGAGGAAGCGACACAGCTGCTGGTAGACCTGCGGGCCAATGGCTTCTCAGTGCAGCCGTGGCCTTAGCTGGCTGCATTCATGGGTTTAACTTGATGGTTCAGTTCAGCTGCACGAGGGACGAGGGACACTGCTGCTGGTAGACGTGCGAGCTAAGGGGTTCTTCGTTCACCCCTTGAATTGAATGGCTGGCTCTGTGGGTCTAACTTATGGTTCATCCGCAGTAGAGAGGAGGTCTAGCTGCTGGTGGTGCGTGAGAGGCAGGTGGTCTGCCGTGCGACCTTGACTGGCTGGCTCTGTGGGTCTAACTTATGGTTCATCATCCGCAGTAGAGAGGTCTAGCTGCTGGTGCGTGAGAGGCAGGTGGTCCGCCGTGCACGCCTCGCCTTACATGCCCTAGCCTCGTACGGTAACCTTGCATTGCACTGCTCTAAGTTATGGTGCAAGCACATAAGAGGGTAGGCGATGCAGCTGCTGGTGTGTGGGAGAGTCAAGCGAGAGTCAAGGGAGAGTCAAGGGTGAGTAAAGGGAGAGTAAAGGCCCAAGGGGTTCTTCTTTCACCCCTCCTAACTGTAGGTGCCTTAGCTTTAGATTCCTTTGCCATGGGCCTGGGCGACTGGGATGCGTCCTGGCTGAGATAGTGGAGCCCTGTCGGTAGATGGCATGGGTCCAACCAAAGCCCTGAGTAGATGTATGTAGATGTGTCTGTGTGTGCTTTGGCTAGTGTGGTGTGTCATGGTGCAGTAGTAGCTGTACCACAAGTTTTAGGGTCACTATAATACAAGGGCTTGAAGGCTTCTTTTGTGCTTCAACTTACTAATATGAAATAATCGTTGCCTGATTTTAATTGGTCGTCATAACAAGACAAGCCACCACTTGTGAAGGTTGCCATATGGGACATCACGTGGTTCATTAGGTATGCACCGTTTATGGCAATTGTTGTTAGTCTGTTCCATGTATGTTTTAGTTTGCCTACCGAGCTCCCTGAAATGAAGATGTTTTAGTCTGCAAGCAATAGTTCCCAAGACGACCGTTGAAAAAGTTCGCGCCTCCAACTACACACCACCGCGGTTTCAATAAGAAAACGCACCACATAATCTTGGGTCGTTTCCGTTGCCTGTAGCGGATGAGCCGGCGGAGCGTCGATGCCAGAGGTGCCGGAAACGATGGCCGCGCAGCCTCCGCTGGCGCGACTTCCGCCGACGGGCTTGGCGGAAGAGAGGCGCGCGGAGGTGATGGAGGCGGCTTGCGCGCGGAGCAGCTGCAGCGCGCCGATATGGCGGTGGTCGGCGCGCCGGCCGGCGCGATCATGCTGCCACGTGTCGCTTATAAGGCGGTCCACGTGGCGGAATTTGAGAAGCAGTGCCAGGCGCTAGTGCAGGTGGGGAGATGGATGATATAGTTAGAGCTAGATCCGAGCTAGAGACACTAGTCACCTTTTTGTTGATAAGTGTTCGAGGATAACAATGTATACCCGGAGCATCGGATAATTTCAGTTCGAGAGAGTTCGATAAAGAGTAATCTCATAACGCGTACGGCTTGACGCATATAAGGGCGAGCAAAGCTGACGAGGGAATTCAGCGTGATCACTTGTGAGCTAAGAGGCGAATCCAATATCGAACCCCTCTTGCTTCACCCTTCCCTCCCCCACCCCCCACCCCGCCCTCCCCCTTACCCCCCACCCACCCTCGCTCCCTCCCTCCGCGTTTGACCCCCCATGTCGCTCCCTTCTCTCTCCCGTCAGCAGTTCCGCAGTGCATCTGACGGATGTGAGTCGAGTCGAGCTGAATTTGAGATCCCCCCCTCCCCTCCTCTCTCTCCCTCTATCCCGTCAGCAGCTCCGCAGTGCGTCGGTACGCATGTGAGGCCGTGGAACTCGCAAGTCGAGCTTACTTGAAAACCACTGTGCCTTACCATATTGAGAAACCACTTCTGAGAATTCAACAAAGGCCACTGTGCCTTGCGAGTCGACTCAAAAGTCGCCGCCCATTTCACCCTCCCTCTCCCTCTCACTTCAGGAGCTCCGCAGTGCATTGGACGCATGTGAGGCCGTGGAGGGGGCGCGGCTGGCAGATAGGGACATCAGGTGATCCCTCAGGTGAATTCTCAGGTCATCTGTTATGGGATTTCACAGGTGATTCTCAGGTGGTTTCTCAGGTGATTTTGCGGGTGGGTGGTCTTTTGGTGCATCTCAGAGGCGGGTGTCTTCTGTAGATTTAGGTCAAGCTCATTCTCTTTTCCCACTTCTCCCGTCCCTCCCTGCTGCAAAACCAATCCAGCCTAACCGTTCTCCACTCCTCTCTCCTCCTACCCTCTCCCCCTTCCAGTGTGCACGATCTCATCATCCCTTCAACGGAAGAGCTCGTTGTCGCCATGGTGCCCTGTATCTCTGGCCGTCCTACCAAGTGCCTCACGTTGTGCCTGTCTTCTCTCTCCTCCTCCCCTCGTGCACGACCTCATCATTCCCTCCATGGAAGAGCTTGTGACTGCCACTGTGCCTTACCTCTGGCCGTGCAACAAAGTGCCTCAAGTTGTGCCTGTCTCTCTCCCCCCTCTATCCCTCCCCCCACCAGTGTGCACGACCTCATCATTCCTTCCATGGAAGAGCTCGTGGCCGCCACTGTGCCTTACCTCTGGCCGCCCAAGCAGTCAACCGAGTCAACACAGTCAACAGAGTCAAGAGCAAAGTCAACGCAGTCAACGCAGGCAGCAGGAAAGCCAGCGGAGCCTGGAAAGTCAACGCAGGCTGGACAGTCGAAACAGTCAACTGGGAAGGCTACAGAGGCACCAGCGCACAGCAAAGGGAAGGAGAGTGGCACTGGCAGGGCACGCACACAGAGGGGCGAGTTGGAGCACCAGGGAGAGGGCGAGGAGGGAGGGATGGAGGGGGGGATGGAGGGGGGAATGGAGGGGGGCATGGTGGTGGAAGGGATGGAGGTAGAGGAGGGAAGGACGGGAGAGGGGATGGTGGAGGAGAGAGGGTGTCAGCGAGAGGGTGCTGGAGGTGCAGAGGAGGAGAGGGTTGAAGGAGGGTTGGGAAGGGATGAAGGGGCGGTGGAAGGGGGAGAAGGAGAGGATGTTCCGGAGGTGGGAAGGGAGGGAGGGGCTGTAGGAGGAGAGAAGGAGGAGAGTGGGAGGGATGTGGATGGGGAGAGGGGAGATGGAGTTGGGGAGAGGGAGGAGGGGGAGGAGATTAGGGAAGCAGACAGGGAGCAGCAAGAGAGAGGAAAGGAAGCCGCGGTGGGGGCTGGGAAGGAGAGGGAGAAGCAGAATGGGGAGAGTGAGAAGGAGAACGGGGAGAATGAGAAGGAGAGGGAGAAGGAGAATGGGGAGAGGGAGAAGGAGAGGGAGAAGGAGAGGGAGAAGGAGAATGAGAGGAGGGCTCTGGAGCTGTACGAAATGGCAGCAAGAGCGTTTGGCATTCCTTTCCCCTCCCTCTTCCACGCCTCTGCCCAATTCACCCAGCAGCAGCAGCATATGGCAAGCCGAATGCAAGGGCGCGGTGCTTACTCCCTGCCACCCCATGCACCCTCCAGTGCACCACCCATCGTACCACCCATGCCACCGTTCAATGCTATGCCACACCCGCCCCCTCCTTGGCTGCTGTATCCCCACCTGTGGCCGCCCCCCCCTCCTACTCCTCCCTCTCATGCCACCTCTAACCCGCCTTCTCGCCCCCCTCACCCTCCTCTTCATTCTCCAGCTCAACCCCCTCCTCCTGCAGTACCTTCACCCTCGGCCCATCCCTTTCCCCCATTCCCCTTCCCCATGCCCTTTCCTCCGTTGGCGCCCTATAGTGCCTCCATTCCCTTTCCTGCACCACCCCTTCCTCGTCCTCCTGTTGCTGCTCCCACTCCTGCCACTGCTGCTGCTGCTGCTACTGTCCCCACCACCACTGGTGCTGCTGCTGCAGCAGCTGGCACCGCTAATACTGCTGCTGCTGCTACAGCTGCTGCTGATGTTGCTACAGCTCACGCTGCTAGTAACGCTGCTGCCGCTTCTGCCGCCACAGCTGCTGCTTCTGCTGCTGCTGCTGCTGCTACAGCCAAACCTGATGCGGTGGTTGTTGCGGCTTCACCTGATGCTGCTGCCACTACCACGAGTGCTGCTGCAATGTCTGAAAGTGCTGCCACAGCTGCTACAGCTGCTACAGATGAATCTGCCGCCGCTGCTGCTGCTGGTACTACAGCTGATGCTGCTGGTGGTACAGCTGCTGTTGATGATGCTACAGCTGACATGGATGCTACAGCTGACATGGATGCTACAGCTGACGTGGATGTCACAGCTGACGTGGATGCTACAGCTGACGTGGATGCCACAGCTGACGTGGATGCTGACATCCAAGCCCTCGTTCTCCGAACGATTGACGCTGAAGCAACAACCAGTGATGCTGTTGCTCTCGCTCATGCAGGCACTGCCTCTACACATGCGAAGCCCATGCGTGCTCTGCAGCGTGCGGAAGCAGAGACACCGGAAGTTGCCCAATGTGTGAGGGTCGCTGAAGGGGGGGATGCAGCAGAGAGTGTGGCTCTCACTCTCACACCTGCGACGCATGATGGAGCTGTGTCTGTTTCGGACGCAGCATATCAGGGCGAGCACATGGTGGTGGTGGCTTCACAAGGCATGGTGGATGCTCCTAGCAGATGGGAGCGAGCAGAGGGTGGGATGGATGCTCCCGTATTAAGCACAGCAGATGCCCTCGTCTCACCCTTCATGTCGCCTCTTCCTTCCCCGCCTCCCCTCCCCTCCTCTCCACTCTCCCTGCCTTGCCTCTCCCCGGGCGCTGGCCTTTCGGAGGGCACGTGTGAGGGAGGGGGAGGGGGAGGGGGAGGGACGTTGGGATGGGAGGAGGAGGAGAGCTGGGAGGAGGGAGGGGTGGGTGGTGAGGGGGTTGGGATGGGTGGAACGCGGTTGATTGAGTGGAATCAGGAAGAGGCAGCAGCCGAGGGTGCGGATAATGACTCATCTCCCCCCTCACTCTCTCTCGTCCCCGTGCCCTTTCAGCCCTCCCTCCCAGTTCATGCTCCCTCCTCCCCCCACCTCCAACCTGCTACTCTCCCTCCCCCGCCTTCTCTCTCTCCCTCCCCTCCACACCCCCACCGTCCCTCCCACCCTCCGCGCCCCACTCTCCCACCTCTCCTGCCCCCATTCCCCTGGCACCCTGCTATGCTGCCCTACCACCCTGCCTTCCCATCCGGCCACCCTCCACGCAACCCCACATCCCACCCTCCTCCTCCCAACATGACACCAGCTGATTTTCAGAAGCTTATGCAGCGACAGATAATGCCTCTTCCTGGCTCGGGGGGGATACCACCTGCTCTTGGCTTGGGGCAGATACCACCTCCCCCTGGATCAGGGCAAATACCACCTCCCGCTGGTTGGGGGCAGATAACGCTTCCCCCTGGCTGGGGACAGGCTTGGGGGTGGTGGGGAGGTGCAGGCAGGGGCAGGGCCGGGGAGGAGGGAGAGGAGGGGCGAGAGGGAGTGAGGGGCGGGAGGAAGAGACAGAGAAGAGTTAGTTTCTGGGATGGGGGCACTGCGAGGGGACGTGGGGGGATGTGGGGGGAGGGAGGAGGGGCGGCAGTGGATGGGGGGATGGGGAACGGTGGGAGGAAGATGGGTGGACGGGTGCTGAAGGGGGAGGAAGAAGTGGAAAAGGTGAGATGTCGTCAGAAGGGCATGTGAGGGGACGAGAGGAACCTGTTTGGAAGGAAGAAAGATGGCCAGTGGATAGGTAGACGTGTGTTTAAAACCAGGGTCTCACATAGTTGAAGTGTTTTGCAGTTGATGGTGAAAGTTTGGCTCTGATTGGTTTGGGAGGTGTAAGGTTTGAAGTGGGGTGAAGCAAGGGGTGCGAAGCGAACACAAATCGCTGGTTTTACCCGAACCTTTTAGGCTTGGAAACTAGGTTCGGAGCCAAACCTAAACCTTCCCCAACTCATCGAAAAGTCTCATGTTCGCAAAAGTGTTTTGCAAAAGCTGCTGGGGCAATGACAGGGTGGTCGCAAGCTCAGTTTTCAACCCAACCAGAAAGAACTTCGCCTGCACTAACTAGGTAATCTAGCCATCAACTGTTTTGCAGTTGATGGCTCCTTTGCTTACATGAGACCCTGGCTTTAAGTGGGAGAACGAAACGGAAGAGAGGATTAGATCAGCGGAATGAGAAGAACACGGGGTTGGGTTGGGATGCTGTGAAGAGGATAGGCGAAGCGGTAAAGGGGTGTAGCATCGCAAAAAGTCAAGTTAGAATCAAGCTAGTACAAGGTGAAGCTAACGACCCTGTCTCCTGCACTCCACCCGCACCTCCTGTGAATTGCCTCCTCAGCATTCCCTCTCTTTCTTCCCACTCTCTCCATCCCCTCCCTCTCTGCCCTCCCTTGCAGGACCCTCGGCTGCTGCGCTCTCGCGTGACAGTGGACTGGCTCGTGCGCATCGCAGAGACTCGCAGGCAGTGCATGGCGTCTGCCCCGCTGCACTCCCTGCGGTACGGTTACCACTCCCCAATAGGGTTATCACTCGACAATAGGGTTACCACTCCCCAACAGGGTTACCGCCCCAACTTGTGAGAGCACGCAAGGTTACTCACTCTTTGGCCCAACTGATCATTACCCATCATGAGAACGCACAAGCACTGCATGGCCTCTGCCCGCTGCATTCCCTGCGGTACAGTTAAACCTCCATCTAAACATCTGTCAACGATTTCTGTGAAGTTGCTCTCGTGTTTCTTTTGGTTCTTGTGTTCTTTTACCCCCTTTCTGGTGTATCGAATGGTCCTTCATTAAATAAGCGTGGTAAGTACAGCATATTAAGAGCACAGCCATACAAACAGGGCAGGGCAATCTAGGGCATCTCGAGCTCAGGCTCGAGCACGTGCATGAGATCTCCCGTGCTAAGGGGCTCCCCCTCGATGGCGGTGTTGGTTGACCCGGCCTCAAACGCCGTCAGTGTCTTGGCAGCTAGTGCGGATGCTTGCGCACGTTGGAGGGTGATGGACCAACGCTGCCGGTAAGAATGATAAATCTTCGCCGCCTCCCTCGAGGCGGGCTCAGCGTTATGAAGGCGCTTGGCAGCAAGGTTTGCGCACAGGTGGAGAAACTCAAGCACGCCTGGAGAGCAGTGCCCGTACGTCTCTACAGCCATCGCCAGGAAGCCGACCCATGGCGCTCGGTTGCGGTACTTGTGTTCTTTGCCCCGGGCTGCGACGGCTGCTGCCCAGCCAGGCGCTCTCCTGGCGTGCGGGTCCTGGCTGGAGATAGGGTCGGTGACGGTGATATCGCATAACCAGACCGCTGATGTGTCCGGGTGGCAAAGGGCGAGATCCGCCTTCAGCCCCTCGACTGGTGTGTAGACCGTTGTTTCCACCAGCACACTGAACCCTGCCCGTTGTTTCTGGTGTATCTCTCTTCGTGTTGATATATGGACTTTTGGGAGGGGAGAAACGAGGCGACACAAGGGGCAACTCCGTGTCTTCCGAGTCAACTCAAAACACAGATGGAAGGGGTAGCGCTTATCTACAATGATGGTGAAAACGAGGGCCCTCCCTCCTTCTTGCCTCCTCCTGTTGCCTCCTCCTGTTGTTATCTTCCTACCCTCCCTAACTTGTGTGTTTACCTGGCACGCTGGTAATCCGGCGTGCTTCTCTCTTCTGGCTTGTGGTGTTAGCAGCAACTTGCAGGAGGGTGAGGAAGATGAAGGGGGAAGGAGGGGGCAGCGATGGCCACTCTACGGAAATCTCAAAAGTGAATTTTCAAAAGCCCTCTCTCCTGTCGCTTGTGGTGTGCGCAGCGACTTGCAGGAGGGTGAGGAGGATGAAGGGGGAAGAGGCAGCGGCGGCCGAGGGAGTGGCGGCAGCTGGGAGGGTGAAGAGGAGGAGGAGCAGGAGGAGGAAAAGGAGGATGAGGATTGGGAGGATAGCGAGGAGACAAGGGATGGAGGAAGGAGGAGAGGGGGGAGAGGAGGAGGCAGAGGCCAGGGAGTGGAGGGGAGAGGTATACGGGGAACCAGAGGGGGGGGAGGGGGAAGAGGGGGGAGAGGGGGGGGCAGGGGGAGAGGGCGAGGCGGAGGGAGGGGAGGGGCGAAGCGGCCGTTAGAGGCTCTTGCACGCGCCAACCTTCCCAATCTCATCTTTGCCAAGATACCGGTGCGTTCCCTTTGCTCATGTGCCAACTTGCTTTTGAGTCGACTCAAAGGTCACTGTTAGAGGCTCTTGCACGCGCCAACCTTCCCAGTCTCATCTTTGCTAAAATACCGGTGCGCTCCCTTTGGTCATGTGCTCCCTTGCTTTTGAGTCAACTCGGAAGTGAATAACCACCTCTTGCTCAAACCAACCTTCCAAATCTCATGTTTGCCAAGATACCGGTGGCGCGTGTCTCTATCCCAGCCCCCCTGCTACAAGCAGTTGCCTCCCATAATGACCTCTTCTCCTTATGCTCCCCTCTAGCCCTCTGCATACCATCTACTCCCCTTCAAGTGCTTCCAGAGAGCTGCAGCCACAGCAAGAGGTGGTGCTGCGGGCGGGGGTCCCACAAGGAGCTGATTACCTGCCCTTATGCCCTCTTTGCGTCCACGCTCCCCTTCCTCTCCCACCCTTGTTGGCTGTCCCTTTCAGGGCGCCTTTGCCTTCACTCCGGGGCCTTCCAGAGCGCTGCAGGCACAGCAGGAGGTGGTGCTGCGAGTGGAGGTTCTTCAGCAGGAGAAGCGGCAGCTTAAAGTGAGTACCGAACCGTCTTAAAGAGGGAACAGACCGCTCAGCCCGAGGCATGTTTCCTGATGAGTGAGGTATGAATTGGTGTTTGCCACAGCAGCAGCCACAGCAGAAGGTGGTGTTGCGAGTGGAGGTGCCACAGCAGGAGAAGCAGCAGCTTTAAATGAGTACATAAATGCCTAGTAGAGGGATGAGCCGCTTAAAGCCAGGGTCTCAAGTAAGAGATTCTGGCGTCAACTGCAAAGCAGTTGAAGCTCCGTTACTCTGTTTGTAGCAGGCGAGCTGACTGGTTGGCCTGGGAAGTAGTGTGCGACGCACCCCTGTTTTTGCCCCCACAAGAATTGCAAAACATTCGAATTTTTACTTGGGACTTTCGGGGCTTTCGGGAAGTTGCTGGCATTTCAGCTTCGGCCCACACCAACTTCCGTGGCTAAATGGTTCGGAAAAAACTCCACGATTTGTCTCCTAACCTTGGACATCGCCAACCAATCCCAGTCGACCTCCCACCACCAACTGCAAAGCACTCGTACTACTTGAGACCCTGGCTTTAAAGGCAGGGTCTCACGTACTACAAGTGCTTTGCAAATGATGGTGAAAGTGTGGCTTTGATTGGTTGGCGAGGTGTAAGGTTCTAAGTGGGGTGAAGCAAGGGGTGCGAAGCGAACGTAAATCGCTGGGGGTAACCGAACCATCTAGGCTTGGAAACTTGGTTCAGAGCCAAACCTAAAATGCCCCCAACTCATCGAAAGTCTCAAGTACCCAAAAGTGTTGTGCAATTGCTCTTGGGGCAGTGACACAAGCTGAGTTTCCAACCCAACCAGAGACAACTTCGCCAGCACTAACTTGCTTACCTAGCTTCAAGTTCTTTGCAGTCGATGGCTCCTCAGATTACATGAGACCCTGGCTTTAAAGCCGTTTGCCGCCATGACAGGGACGGGAGTTTCTACTGCCACTGCTGCTGCTGGGAAGCGCTTCTCACAGGTCTCACATCGCCTCACAGGTCTCACATCGCCTTTCATTTCATGTACTCGCAGGAGTTGCTAGCGCTGGGCAGGCAGCCGCTTACAGCCCTAAGGGACCGCATGTGCTGCCTGCAGGTCAGGGTTGCGAGGGAAGACCCATTTCCCCCCGTCCCTGCCTTGCATGTTTGCCATACAGGGACAGGAATTTCTTGCCTTGGGCAGCCAACCCCTCACAGCACTGAGGGACCGCATGTATTATGTGCAGGACAGACGAAGCACACACTCGCATGTCCTCCCATCCCCTTCCTTCTCCTCCAGGGGCAAGAGTTCCTCGTGGTGGGCAACCAGCCGCTCACAGCACAAAGGGACCGCATGCACTGCCTGCAGGACAGGCAGAACCATGAACATGTATTTCCTCCCATCCCTTCCTTTCCTCCAGGGACAAGAGTTCCTAGTGCTGGGTAGCCAGCCCCTGACAGCACTAAGGGACCGCATGTTCTGCTTGCATGACAGGCAGAACCACAAACATTATTTCCTCCCATCCCTTCCTCTCCTCCAGGGACAAGAGGAGTTCCTCGTGTTGGGTAGCCAGCCCCTGACAGCCCTAAGGGACCGCATCTACTGCCTGCATGACAGGATCGCAAGGGAGAAAGGACTCACACTCCCATTTTCACTGCCCTGTCCTTTGTGTTGCCTATTCTGCCATCTCAGGGACAGGAGTTTCTGGTGCTGGGCAGCCAGCCGCTCACGGCCCTAAGGGACCGCATCTACTGCCTGCATGACAGAATCGCAAGGGAGCACGGCAAGTCAGTGCCGTCTGGGTGCTTCTGTATTGAGGTGAGGGCGAGAGCGGTAATGTCAAGGTGGGTGCTTTTGCATCGAGGTGGTGAGGGTGAGGGGAGTGCAGGGACGGCATCACAAGGGAGCATGGCAAGTCTGTGCCGTCTGGGTGCTTCTGTATTGAGGTGAGGTGAGGGGAGGGCGATGACGGGGGGGAGACAGGAGGTCTCTGGAAGAAGGGGTATATGAGAATACTTGCCAGTATTGCAGGTGGAGAATACTTGCAACAAGAGGGGAGTGCGGGGACAGAAACGCAAGGGAGCAATGGCAAGTCGGTGCTGTCCGGGTGCTTCTGCATCGAGGTGAGGGGAATGGCAGGCAGGAGGAGGTTAGGATAAGGAATGCTGTTTCTACGTCGCAGATTGCTGCTGCAATGCGTATGAATCTCGTTATTGCTCCTCTCTGTCATGTGTCATGAGTAGGCGAATAGCATCTGCGATGTGCCACGTATCATTCTTCCTCCTCACAGTCACAGCTGGCAACAGAGCATGGGAATGCAGCTATTGTCCTAGGCACTTGGCATGTCAGCACAGCGCACCAAACTGTTTGGATGAGTGTCCTTTACAGTGCAGTGATATGTGGCAAAGTGATCAATACACAAGCCCCACAGCTTACTGCTGTGCAACAGAGCTATTCTCCTGCACAGCGCACCAAACTGCTTGAGTATGCATCCTTTACCATATCGTGCAATAGATGCGATGAATTGATCTGCCATATTATGTACACGAGCCTCTCTAACTTTGCTTGCTGGCTCTTGAATTCCCCTCTCCTCCTCTTTTTCCCCCTTCCGTGCCCAGGACGTTTTCTATGATGACATGCGGCAGTCCGGTGCAGTGCGGTACAGCGCGGTGATCCTCAAGTGGAACAGGGAGAAGCGGGCGGCATGGTCGATGCTGGATGAGAGGGAGCGCCGCCGCAACACCCCCCTCGCCCGCCTGCCCCTGCCCGCCCCCGTGCGCGGCCTGGCACTGGGTGGCTTAGGAACAACTGGGTCAATGGGAACTGATTACACGTTTCAAGAAGATGGGAAAGGTTTTGGTCAGCAACAGCAGCACGAGCAGCCCCATCAGCATCATTATCAGCAGCAGAGGGTGCGGCTGAGTCTAGGGGACGCCCCTCCCCCGGAGTACTCAGCTGCAAGAATGGAGACGACCCGGTTCAGAGACCTGACTGTGCGACCAGGGGCGCTCTATGTGTACATGCACCAGGTGGGTCACCATGTTACCATGTTACCATGTGTAGCAGCACAGGTGTGTGTTACATGCACCAAAGGGATTGATGGCTCCAGGTGGGTCACATGCGCCAGGTGTGTTGCCGTGTTACCATGTGCATGCACTAGGTATTTTGCAATTCAGCCTGAAGCACTGTAAGTATTCATACACCAGGTGGGTTGACGAGTTGCCTGTACCCGGTGTGTGTTTGATCTGATGGGGTAAGTGTATGTTGGTTTTCCTTTTTTCGGAATCCTTCTTTCCTCCATATTCACTCCTCCCTTGCCTTCAACCTTCAGCAGCAGGTGTCTCTTCTCCTTCCTTCTCTTATCTCGCAACCTTGTCCCTGACTCCCTCGTTCTTCCCAACTCCCCCATTAGGGTGCATGCAAGCATGCCTTCCGCATCGCCGACATTCGCCTGCTACACCCTCTCGATCCTCTCAACGCCGCCGAATACCCCCTTCTCTCCCATGAGCCACGCTGCTACCTGCGCCGCTGCAGCGTGTGCGATGTGAATCCAAGCACACGAGTGGTGTACCACGATAAGTTGCTCGCCGTTGATCCGTCATTTTTGTGTGAGCAGTGTTACCACCTGTTACATTACGATGAGGAGGGCAATCTCTTGTATAGTGATTTTCAGGTGTACAATTACTATCATGAATAGACTTTGTATGTCACGTCCCTTATTTCTCTCTACGTTGATAATCTCATAACGTAGCATAAACCATTCAGGATATTGTATGATGTTTGGGGCATGTCAGGACATCGTATGTATTCATATACGCTTTATTTAAATTGGACACTTCAACTGACATAGACTGCGTAGAAGGGTTCTTCCATATCGAGATTTCACCAATCTCCCTCTTTTGTGGAAGGTACTGTATCGGACGCTTCGATTGAGTGTGATTGAGATTCAAACTGACGGGGGTGTCAGGAAGACAGCCAATCATCAGCAATCTTACATGGATAACTTGTGCGCCATCTGCGCTCTCCTCGAGAGTAGCTGTCAGTGGTATTCTTCCACGTGGCTTGACACTTTTGAGTTCCGTCAGGTCAAGCTGGCTTAATTATGTCGGTGCCGTAAATTCAGGAGGCAAACTCTTGCGACCAGCATCTATAAACGAGACTGTCGTTGTGACTGTCGCAAAATGGATTTCAAACTTCAGTCGCCCAGCCTCCAATCACAAGTATATACCTAGTTTGTGGCTGTGACTGTCGCATACAGGATGTCAAGCTTTGGTCGACCAGTCGCCGAATGGTGATTTTCACGACGCCGAAGTGTCGCTCCCAGCCGCTGCCGTCGCATGACGCCGAAATCACCTAAACCAGCGTCGTTAGCATGACGGACCCCAGCCGACGAGTCGCGAGAGATCGCGTGATTAGAGCCATTTGGTCTGCTCTGCAAATTTCGACAGTACCTGACCGGCGCGCTGTCTATAATGTACCGCCGCAACCTGTTTTTCCCGCTCTTCCCCCCCCCCCCCCCCCCCCCCCCCCCCCCCCCCCCCCCCCCACTCACACCAGTTCCGAACCGAGGCGTGATATGGTGACCTGAGGAGGAAATACATGCTTTCCGTCGGGTCACCTCACCCCTTCGTCACAAACATTCAGTGTTACTCGTACCGTACAGAAACGTTCTATAACCGATTTTGACTTCGCTAGAACATGAAGAATCTCACAGAGCCGCACTCGAACAAACTACAGGGCACCCCCCCAAACGCGGTACAGTACACTCTAGAAGTCTGCTTGCGAGCATCATCCGTTCCAAATGGCTCATCCATTTCGCGTTGGCTCCGAACGACCTCCCGATTGGGCCTCCCGCCATTCTCCTCTCCCCTCCACTTCCACATCATAGCCACCAGCTTACCAGCCTCAACTTGGGCGGCCATTCTTCCTCCTCCCTCCATATGTTTCCCGCCGCCATCATCGATAGTGTGGCTCAGCCAAGCAAGCGCCTGTGTACTGATAAGACCGCTCTGTACTTCCATTCTTTTCACAGTTTCATTCTTCCTCGATTAGTTCCCTACCCGAAATCAGTCCACCCCTTCCGCTACTCAGGGACGTATTTCACAAACGCAAATTTAAGTCGTCCTCTCTTATAGCCGAGTCACCACCAGTTCATTACTTTACAGTTTTTACCAATCGTGTTCAACTCGAAGTTTTCCCCCTCGCAGTTCGTCGAAGAAAAGAATAATCCAGCTACTCTTGCAGCATGTCCTCTTTAGCGCTAGCTCCTACACTGGGCTGGTCCCAGTCCCTAGTTTCTGGCGACATTGCAGCATGCGAATCGCCCAGCAAGCAGGGAACGCGACCAGCCAGGTTCATTGTACCCGTTCAGGCCTCCCACTCGCCCCTCGCCGGGAGCAGTAACGACAGAATCCGAGAATCCCACGCTGCGACTCAGTCCACGTCAGCAAGGCAAACGTCTATAATCGCCACGCCGGAATGGCAGCCCATGATTTCCACAGAAGTAGACCAGCCGCTTCAGTCGTCTGCACTGCGACCTGTTTCTCGACCTCCATCACGTGGGAGCGCCTTAGAGCGACCACCATCACGCGGGAACGCCTCAGAGAGACCTGCATCGCATGGGAATGTGTCAGAGCGGAAGGTCGTCGCGAAAGACCCGCTGCTGCTGCGAGTGGCTCGAGGCGAAGGTACGCATACCTCGCCCGTAGCCGTTGCTCACGTCATCTGTGTCATTGCCGCATCATTCTCCGTCAGCCCCAGTTGCTTATGACCATCCTTCGTACTTGTCTGCAACATCGTTCTGAGTGGCTTTTGTTTGCGTGTGCTTTTGTTTTTTCCTCCCGTGTTGCAGAAGCGGAGCGTACGCCAGTGTGGTTGTTACGTCAGTCAGGACGTTACTTGGAAGACTTTCGAAGGTGAGCGCTGTGCTGTGCTCCCACTATCCGCGTTTCTTTGATATGCAGCCCGTACTCTCTCTTCGCTCAGGCCACTGATGGCTGGTTTCGCTTCCGCGGCGTGATGAGCTGTTCATTCGCAAATGCTGCTAGCTAGATGATCTCCCTTGCACTTCTTCCTTTTAACTAATCGTTTTTTTTTACTCCTCTTTTCTTTTTCTTTTTTGTCTCTCCGTGCCTTGTTTTCCACAGGCTCTCCGAAGGCTATTCATTCAGGGACCGTCTCGATAACCCAGAGTTGGTAACCGAGCTGTCGCTGCTGCCGTGGCGAAAGTTCGCGACGGACGCAGTGGTGCTGTTTTCGGACGTGCTGGCCGTGCTGCCGGGTGTAGGGCTCGAGTTCGACATGGTGCGGGGACGAGGCGCTGTTGTCGCGACGCCCGTTCGATCGCGAGAAGACCTCATGAGATTAAGGTAGGTTGCATTCAAGTAAGGTCGCTGTCGGTAGAGTAAGATGAGCCGTTGCACCTTGTTTCTTTGTAACGGCGCATTGAACGCAACTCACACTCTCCTCGTGCTATTTCGCTCTCCCTCTCTGTTCCGCCCTCGTCTCTGCAGGCCTTTGGACGACCCTGACACGCAGCTGCCTTACCTCCGTCCCGTTCTCAACGCTCTCCGGCGTGAAACAGCCGCCGCCGCCGCCGCCGCCGCCAGCAGCATCAGCAGCAGCAGGGACAGTAGCGGGTGCGACAGTAGCGCGGATAGGGACGGCGGGGCAGCGGTGATGGGGTTCGTGGGGGCGCCGTGGAGCGTGGTGGCGCACGCAGTGGAGGGGCAGGCGGACCAGAACCTGTTCCTCACGAAGCTGATGATGATGCATGGTGGGTGTTGTGGCCTTGTTGTGTATTTAGGATCTTCTGTCGAGTTTGCACATCCTTTTCCCCTCCGCGCCAACCCTCTCCCATGCCGGCTTTTATCGCTTCCTATCTCGCCCTCTCATACCATTCCCCCCTTGGCCTCCCGTCTACCCCTCTGCAGACCCCGAGCTGCTGCACGACATTCTCGCCTTCTTCGAGGATGCCCTTTTCGCCCTCGCCGTCCACCAGATCGACTGTGGCGCGCAGGTAATTACGGCTGTGACTCCGGGTTAACCTTCTAAGTTATGTCGCGCGTCGTGGTGTTTTCCCTCTTCTTTGCTTTTCTTTGTATTCTCACCCACGTGTTTGACTTGTTACACACCACCTTCCCCCTCCTCCCCCCACGCTGTCCTCTCTCTCCCTTTCACCGATCGCCTGATCTCCTGTATGTCTCAACCCTAACATGTTTCCTCTCTCCCCTCCTTCTATCCTCCCCCTCTCTCCCTCGTCGCTCCCCGCAGATCATCCAGGTGTTTGACTCGTGGGCGCACCACCTCTCCCCGCCGCAGTTCGCCGCCTTCTCCCTGCCCTACACCAACCGCCTCATCTCGCGCATCCACGCCGCGCGCCCCCACGCGCCCGTGCTCCTGCAAACCATCGGCAGCACCGGCAAACTCCACCTCATAGCTGAGAACTGCCCCGCTAACATTGTCGGGCTGGACTGGGGGTGCGATATGAGTGAGGCGCGGAGACTGTTCGGAGAAGAGGTGATCTTGCAGGGAAATGTGGATCCCATGGCCTTGCTGGGGCCGAGGGAGTATCTGAGGGAGGCTGTAGCGGAGTGTATTAAGCAGGGGGGAGGTTCGCGCCATGTGCTGAATATCGGGCATGGGGTTGTGCAGGATACTCCCGAGGAAGCAGTGGCTCTGTTTTGTCAGCTGGCAAGAGAAGAGAGCGCAAGGTTCCGGGCTGGGAGTGCAGCTGCCGAGCCTACCAGCCGCGCCCAACCCAGTGAAGCGCATGTTCAGAGCGTAGGGAAAGACACGGACAGCACGGGTCGTGGCAATGCGAGTCAGGCTGCTTCAAATGACGCCATTGCTGCTATTCATGCCACATGGGGTGTGGGAGACACAGCGCCTAAGGGTGTGGCTGCTGCTGCAGCCTTCCCGTCGCTCTCATCAGCACTGCTTGCTTCAGCCCGCCACTCACTATCGTCGCTGTCAAGTCCGTCTAGGAGACGCCGCTATACGAGTGGCTGTTGATTGACCTGCAGCGTGCAAAGCAAATTTTGTTGCAGATATCATTTCTGTTCTGATTTTGAAAACAGTAGCTGTATTTCTTTCACTTTCATGTATAATCTGTTCCATCATTTTCTCAGGCTTTTGCTAATGCAGCACTAAATCCAAGGCTAGCTTATAAGCACATGCAACAATCAGTGTGATTGACGAGAGGTTTGGGGTTGAGGGAGAAGCAGCAATATCACTAGCAATAACTTCATTTAGTTTGATTGAACGAAATTCCGGAATATATTACGTTCCGAAATTCAGATAGAAATGGGAGGATACAAGAAAGTGCAACGGAAGCGGATCCGTTACGCACGTGCGCGATGTCGCATCGCGTCGCATTTGTTTGATGCATGCCACCCTCGTGCGAATTTCACATGCGAATGTGATTTTGATTGCTGTACCCACCGCTTGCGTGCAGCGCGACACCGCATCGCAACAGATAGTGTGTTGCCCCAAAAGACGTGACGTGACGACGGTTCACCGTGGCGAAACGTTGCACAGCGCTGGTAAGTTGCCGACCTGTATGTATCTTGCTCGTGTTTGGGGTACCCTGGGGCATTAGTATGGCTCGTTACGTCTGAAACTGGAGAGAATTTCCGCGGCGCGGGCTTTGGTCTCGTGAATTTTTTTCATCGCGCTCAAAGTTTTACACGACCCGAAAGACACACGCTCCACCTTCTATCGCGAGCGGTTTGCGCTCCCGACATTTTGACTTCGATGTGTGTAGTGTACATGTAAGTGTACGGTCATCTCGGAACTTTTTGGCAGGAACCCAAGCGCGAGCGTCCAACATTGTGGGAACCAAACCAGCGTAGTGCTGGGTTGCCAAGCCTACGTGTGGCTTTTCGGCGTTTAGGCTCGACACCGACGGGGCAGGTATCAAAGCCGCAGCGAGAGCATGGTATAACACTAGACACGTCAGAATTAGCAAAAACAATCCAGCTCAAAATGGAACCAATCGTGGTGTCACACGTTAACATATCGATCGATAACAACTCGAGGTTAAAAAACGAGTTTCGATGAACGCCGACTTCCTTTAACATATAAGGTAAAAAATGAATGGATAACACAAATAGAACTGTATAAGAATTTACTTCTGCCAAATAATATTGGTATATGCTAACAGCTAGTTTCTTCACAGTTCCAATACATGTTTTTTTTTGTGTGAAGTATTTAAACAAAGTAATCAAGACAAAACAAAGTATCTTTCTGACTATCAAACAATTATTTAATTGGACTATCAAATGTCTAGGCTTTCGATGTATTTTGTTACCGAAGATATATTCTGGCAATTGTATAAATTTTCTCTAAGGATACCGTATGGATATCAAGAAGGTATCTTACAAATGTACACTGCATGCATATACATCCTATTGAAAATTTGAATTTACAAAGATGAATATTATGCATGAGCTTACATTACCCTTCACATTACCCTACATTACAGCATATGATTAGAACAACATCAAACAACTGAAGTACAAGAGATAAGCATAGCATGTCTTTTTTATTGTCTGTAAATATTTAATCAGGTGGGTCATGTTATGGTCTCTCACAAGGCATAACAACGCCAATTGGGCATGGCAGAAATACGTAATGCAAACACAATTGACCATACATAATGCATTGAGATAGCAGTGTCTGTAGTGTTGGAAACAATAAGTTGTAAACGCCTCTGTCGTGTCGAAACACCACACCAGAAGCGAAGCACGCCATGTCGAAGCACCCGCGAGTCAACCCTCGGAGGTTGAAAGAGGTTGCTGGAGGTTACGCGAAAGCCATAGGTCAAGCGACCTTTGACCTGACAAATACAGCGCGACAGTTAAGGACACACAACTGACTCGTTACAGAGCAGTTGCCCGAGTCGTACTGTATCGAACCGCAACAGCAACAGTAAAGTAGTTACAAACTGCATCCTTTCATATTCCTTGTATTATTATATAATCTTGTACTTCCTTGCTATAATCAATCTACTTTGCCCTCACATACCAGCGCAAGGTGGTTCACAAACTTTTGTTAAACGCTTCCGCTATTACAACACTATCCACCCAGAGTTCTCCCTTGAAAGATCCTAAGGGGCTATCTCAGCCCAACATGGTATGAGAGCAAACAGGGGAAACTCTACTACCTTCAAATCATTACAAGACATGGCAACAAGCAAGGAAAGGAGCTCCTCTAACGGCTCCCCAGGCACTACTCCTACTCCACCTCCTGCCTCTGGCCTGCAGACAGAGGAAGGCACGGCAACAAGACCAAGAGTAACATCTACTGAAACTCCCGCAAATCACCCCGCGAACTTCGACCCGAGTATAATGGAGAAGTTCTTCTCCTTCATGTCCTTCTACGAGCAGCACCAGCAGTCGGGACCTGCACAATCACACAACAGCAACAACAACGGAGCAACACCCATGAGCCTTGACGGGTCGTCATATGCGCGCGGAAACCAACAGCAGCAACCTACCTTCGCCCCGTACGAGCGCGGGTCGATCAGCTTCATGCCGCAGCCTTCACCTGGACAAGATAAACCACTGGACGCGTTACAAGTGCAATCGCAGTTCGCGCACGTTTTGAAGCTGCAGACATCAAGGCCCTTCGACGGAAAGGACTTCTTCACCTGGTCATTCGAGTTTGAGTTAATGATGGAAGGCGCGCAGATACTCGGCTTCTTCGACGGGTCCCTGCAATATCCAGCAAACGGCACACAGTATGAGAAGCAGCAGTATACGTATCAATCGATGATGGCGTATACGATTCTGCTGAGGAACGTCACACCAACTCAGCAGCAGAACATACGCTCTTACCGGGGTTACGGCAACTCCGCTGAGCTCGCGTACAGCCACCTGAAGAGCCTGTATCAAGCAACAGACAGCGTAAACCAAAGCAGGTTAATGGCGCAGTTGACAACAGTTGAAATGAAACCGGGAGAAAAGGGGATGGCGTATATCAGCCGATGTCGCGAACTGCGCGACAAGCTTCTTCGATGCGGAGGGTCAATCTCTGAAGACGCCTTCGTGACAGTCATCATTGGTGGTCTCGGTCCCCAATGGCGCGCCACCAAAGCTATCCTCCGAGCCCACGGCAGAATCTCTGAAGCAGCACTCTGCGCCGAAATCCACGCTGAGCAGCAGGACATGGATCTGCAAGAAGAACGACACAGGAAGAAGACGACAACATCAGAGTTCGCGTTTCACACTCAACGACGTCACAACAACTACAACAATCGACAGCAACAACCGAAGCCAGTACCTCCTTTCTGCCACATCTGCAAGACTTCAGGACACCCGCGCACACACTGCCCGAATCGACAACAGTCAACGACTCCGCAGCGACAGCTACGACCTTCAAGCAATCAAGTCGCATCAACACAGGCGAATCCAACGACCCAGCTCCAATCTTCAACAACTCCAACGGGACAACCTGCGCAAGGAGCAAGAAACATCGTTAGCTGCATGGCAAGACTGAACGATTCTTGCATCACAGAATCGCCACCGTACTACTCACCAGAAGAGCAATTCGACGAAACGACACCACGCCGCGAGTCACTTCAGCCGAACCCGACATACGCTGCCATAGCCCAAAACGAGCCATCCGGGAAGGACACGTGGTTCTTGGACAGTTGCTGCGGACAACACATGTGCTCCTCAGGACGCTTCGTACAACGAGAATACCAGCTTCAACGAGAGGTGGTCATCACCGTCGCCAACAATCAGAACCTGCGCACACGACGACAAGGAGTTGTTCAACTTCAGTCACGAGAAACGAACGTCATTCTACAGATGTCCAAGGTTTTAATTGCAGAAGGCCTCGGCTACAACTTACTCAGCGTCAGTCAACTGATGGCGAAAGGCATTCACCTTGAAGCAGACAGCACAACCCAGGAATTCAAGCTGTACCACGGGAGAGGAGGTCTCTACATCGGCAAGGCGGTTCTCAAGAACAACGTCTTCGTTCTTGACTTCGTCCCCGATCTCGGAACGGCCGACAGCGACGCCATCGTCAACTTCACTGACTGGACACATCCTCCAGATCTTGATCCAGACTTCAGCCCGAGCGGCTTCTGGTACTCACACACCATCCCTGAAACAGAAAGAACAAGGGCGCTGGCGACAATTCAGCAGTCGGCAGCAGCAGAGACAACATCGGCAACAGCAGAGACAACATCGGCAGCAGTAGAGACAACATTGGCAGCAGCAGAAACAACATCGACAGCAGCACAGACAACAGCAGCAGCAGAAATATCAACACCAGTCGCCGGTCCCTCAACGGCACAGCCCTTCATCGACGAGACGCCGCCAACACCGGCGCAGCAGCTCAACCCGGCACCACGGGAAGTTCACAGAAGCGCGAACATCATCGCCGGCTTCTACTCCAACTCCGACATGTACCGACGCTCGCCAGGACACCGCGCCAACGAAGAAACCTGGCACGCAAGAATGGGACACCCAAGCAACACAGTATTAAACAACACGATAAGAGCTGGAGTACTTGACAAGGATTCACTCTTACTGATCGACGGCAGAGAACTTCAGCGAGCTCGAGGAACATGCTTCACCTGCCCTGAAGCTGACTTACCGCATCAGCCCTTCGTCTCGCATCACAACCCAAGCGCACCTGCATATGCACCACTCGAGAAAGTGTACAGCGACATCTTGTACAACCGCGAACCCGGACAAAACGCGTATAACTACACCATCACCTTCATCGACGCCGCTACACGTTACGTCTGGCACCTAAACTTACCAAGTCGCGACATGGCTTTCGAGGCTTTCGTGGCATGGCTTCCAGCAGCAGAACGGGAATCGGGAGCTAAGCTCAAAAGTTTTCAATCAGACGGAGGAGGAGAATACTCGTCACAGCGGTTCAAGCAGTATCTGGCGGAGAAGGGAATCAAGAGACTCATCTCCCTTCCCTACGCCCATCAACAGCAGGGTGTAGCAGAAAGGATGAACAGGACTCTGCAGAACACCATGCGCAAACTGTTACGTGGCATGCGGCTACCCAACCACCAGTGGCCCGAAGCAATGGACCACGCCGTGATGCTGCACAACTTGCTTTCTTCGTCGTCACTCCCGAACAACACATCACCGCATCTGCTGTGGCAGCACAAAAATGTTACGAGTCTTCGGCTGCATGGTACAGTACCGACCCCCATCTGCACGAGCCGGCCGATTCTCCCAACGCGCACAGTGGGGACTACACCTGGGCATCGAAAAACATTACAACGCGTGGAAAATCTTCGACATCCACACCAAGGAAACAGTAGCAGCACGTGATGTCATTTTCTACGAACGGCTCACACTGCCAACGTACCTTGCCAACCTGGACGAAAATCGAGACCCCACAGGTGGCTTCCGTGGCGATCGAGCCTTCGCTTCGGCAGGAGACGAAGCTGACTGGGACGAGCAGAACGTGGAAGGAGCCTCGGAAGAAGCCGGACCTCTTCCCTACTGCTCAGTGGACGTACCGATGGACGAAGATAACCCTCGCGAAAGCGTCAACGCCGAAACCTACTACCACTTCGCCGACAACGGTTACGTTACACCTGCTGAAGTCAACACCAACGAAGCAGAACGCATAGGGCCCAACTTCGCACCTGATCCAGAAGCTGGAGACGAGGCAGTCTATCCCGAGGACACCACACTCCCTCGCTACACACAGAGTGGACTCCAGATACTCGGGCTCGTCACCGCAGTCCACGGTGCCGCCATTCCTAAAGAGCCTGCAACGCATCAGCAGGCTCTGGGGGGGGAACACAGGGAAAAATGGCGTGAAGCCATGGACAAGGAGCTGAAAGCGCTAGAAGAACGCAACACCTGGAAAATCGTTCCTATCGGCGTAGCACGAAACAAGACCATTCTCACCGGAAAATGGGTCTTCCGCGTGAAGACGAAAGCAGATGGCACCATCGACAAATTCAAGGCGCGCTGGGTCGTACGCGGCTTCGACCAAGAGCACGGACGCGACTTCACCGAAACCTTTGCTCCGGTCAGCCGACACACCTCACTACGCATTCTCCTCGCGATCGCCGCCATGAAGAAGAAAAGGCTACGACAAATCGACGTCGCAAACGCCTTTCTCTACGCACCTGTTGACGCAGAAATCTTCGTGGAGCTACCACACGGCTCCAGCACGGACTCCACACACGTCTGTCAACTACTCAAATCGCTCTACGGCATCAAACAAGCCCCACGACTGTGGCAACAGTACCTGCACGCCCGACTCGTTCGCATCGGCTTCAAGCAGCTACCGCACGATCAGGGAATGTATCGGCTCACGAAGGGTACAGACTACATCCTCCTAATCGTCTACGTAGACGATTTACTCTACATCGGCTCGACAGACAACGTCACCTCCTGGTTCGAAGGGGAGCTGCAGAAAGACCTCACGCTCACGGTCTCGTCTACCGTCACACAGTACCTCGGCCTCAACATCCGAGAAGAAGAAGATGCGATCTACCTCAACGCCGCGAAATATGCCGACACCATCGCCAAACGCTTCGCTCTCACACCAGCCGCCATCTCCACGCCATACCGCTACACGACAGGAACCGAGAAGGGACGATCCACTCTACTCAAACCAGCCGGCATACGCGACTATCAGAGGAAGCTCGGATGCCTCCTCTTCGCAGCCGTCACTTGCCGTCCCGACCTCTCATACTCCGCAAGTCAACTCGCCACCTACCTCAAGAGGCCTGAAGCAGAACATCTGGCGGAACTTGACCGCGCTCTTCACTACTTCATCAGCACCGCGACGATCGGCCTAACCTACCACAAGAACGCAGCTACACCAACTAAGCTAATCGGCTATGTCGACGCCGATCACGCCGGCGACTCCGACAACAGGCGCTCACGTACCGGCTACGTCTACCGCCTCGAACCTATCGGACCTATCTCCTGGCAGTCGAGCAAGCAGGAGTTAATCGCGTTATCATCAGCTGAGGCAGAATATATCGCACTCTGCTCAGCCACCAAGGAAGGCCTTTATCTTCGCGAACTGCTGGAAGAAGCAAAGTTAGCTGAGTTACCCAACTTCACCCTGTTCTGCGACAACCAGTCTGCAATTCGCATCGCCAACAAGAACGGCTTCGCGAACAGGACGAAACACATCGCCCTGCGCTACTTCTTCGTGAAAGACGAGATCGAGAAGGGGAGACTTCAGCTGTTGCGGAGATAACTCTAGTAACGGGAGCTAGACTACGGGCTAGGCACGGATGCTCGTGTGATCTCTGCGTTCGTTGGTCCTTAGTCGTTTTCCTAGTGCACACACTACTTGCTAGTTCACAAGGCAATTTGGCAAGAGTTTCACTAGAGAAAGTTGACAACAATAATGATACAATGAAGTTGGCTAGGAAAGACTACATCAGAGCTAGGATGCAAGCAGGTCGACTGCCAGCGCGGCACGGTCGACCGCGTGCCAGCACGACTTGGTCGACCGTGCTCCAGCAGTGCAGGGACGCGGCTTGCCAACGCTGCAGGTCGACGGCGTGACAACAGCGCAAGTCGACGGCGTGCCAGCGTTGCTCCTGCAGTCCAGCATTGCACCCGCTTCGCAGGTGCTCGTAGATGATTGGCGCGCACTGCTTCGTCACCTGCACAGCGTACGCACCAAGTCCACCTTGTGCTGACGACCGCATCTCATCTGCCAGGTCGACCTCGGGATACCACCACCGAGGTCGTCCTTGCCAACCTCGCCTGGATTCTTTCCGTTTACTCACTATGATGATCATGCCTCAATGCACCAATACAATGAATAGATAAGTTAAAAAAAATGAACTTCAAACAAAAGAAAAACCTAAGTACTATGTTAATGTCTTCAACAATAAACAAATTACTTAACATACAAGATCACAATACATGCATTCCCCCCCCACAAACCATGGAGTTGCAGATTTTTGCAAAAGAGTGATCAACGGTCTTTTCACAGTATAACAGAATGGAACTGAGTGTTATAATTTATGGCTTATTTATGAACTTGTTTTTTAAATATCTCTAGTTGGGTGCTGTTTACTTTGTCAAAAATACTCCCTCCTAATATGTAGTTACAATCTACTGATGATTTCTTCGTTGTAAAACGGTCGCTGTATATAGTATCGAGCACACAAAGAATGCCATTTTACCACATCAGCACGCACTTGAACACCTTCACTACGATAGTATGACGCGGCGCTAAATCATTGGTTGATACGAACGGATCAGTTTTTTAACACGGCTTCAAATCTTCCGCGTGGCAAGAGCTGGAAGGAAACGACTAAGTGCCTGACGGTTACGTGCCACATGGGCGCAGCACTACAGTACATGCGATCTGCGCGGTGTGAAAATCCCTATAGTAGGTATCATCAAACCAATCGCATTGCGACACGCCTAAGCCCACACGACTGTTCTGTCTGATACAGTGATCCGCAGCACTTTGTCGAGCCTGTTCGCGCTCGAACCTGTCCGAACCTGTTATCCACACTTTGAGGAACGAAATGACCAATCGGCTAACACTGCGTGGCAGTTATGTTCGATGTCACCCAGCAAACTGCCCACCGACAAATTGGAATCCCCCCAAAAAAACTCGTAAAGTGATTAAATGACGCGAAATGGGGGGGAACGCGTGCCGCTCGCGATAGAAGGTGGAGTGTGTGCCTTTCGGGTTGTGCAAAAATTTGAGCGCGATGAAAAAAATTCACGAGACCAAAGCCCGCGCCGCGGCAATTCTCTCCTGAAACTGGGTTGTTCATACGGCGCGGCTCGGGAAAAACCCCGCCCACGCCTTGGGATGCACGGGGCGCGGAGACATCGGGGGACGCGTGAGGCAAAGTCGGCCCTCCAGAAATCCACCAGTTTTGGACCTTGCGCGGCCCTGCGTGGCTTAGTGAAATCCACCAGGTTCCCACCGAAAGCTCCGCGCCCCCCCCAAAAACCGAAAGAACCCACCTCGTTCTTACGCGCCGATGCATGCGCGACACGGGAAATACTGTCAGAATGAACAGGCAGGAATGAGGAACTAGAAAGGATGGTGAGTACAAATATGAAACCCTAATGTTGTGACCCCCCCTATAGGCTAACCCACTACAGCCTACACAAACACAACATATATAATGTTTGACACACCCCCATAGGCAAAGTGGGGGAGACCTAGGGGTCACAAGACCAGTCGACCCCAAATATAACATGCATACATGTTTGACAGGAAGCTCCAAGTTCGGCTTCACCTCCTCTGCTGCTGCCATCACCGGTGCTAAATTACCACGTGTTACTGTTAGAGATTAAGGACGGAGTCTAGAACGTTTAGGGGCCGAAATATCACAAAATCGTTGGCTTAGAATTCTGGACAGATGTGTTGACTTCAAAAGAACAACCGTCGACAAAACATGCACCGTTGAACACCAATTTCGGATATGATGTAGCTCTAGACCGTGGCTACAATTCCCAATTTGAATCGTACGTAAAAGTGAAGTAAATCTTGAGTTATGAATTTCTGCGCACTAGGGGGTATGCTGCTTTAGAAACTTCACTCTATTACCATTGTCTCATGAGTGCCACACAAGAGAATTAGAGTACCAAAAAACCAGGTAGGAGGGGATGAGGAGGACGGAAGGGAAGGTCCCAAGAGCGTCCCCAACCAAGTGTCGAAAAGAAAGGCCCTGTTCTCGCTCGGGCGCAGCCGATCTCGCCGTCAACGGGAAGTTCTCGACGGATTGGTCGACGAAACAGTCACTCTCACAACCTCGTGCACTCCTCCGTAGTCCACTCACGTTGTTTAGTGACTCTCCGCATGGTGCGGTGAGCGTGGATCGAACACGCGACCTTCATATTGGCCGGCATTTTCGTTAATAACCTAAGTTGTTATAGGCCGGCAGCCGTCTAGACCACCATGGTCGACCAGGAGGTCGCAGCAGGTGTAGAAGACACCCAGCAGGCGCAGTTAGATGATGTTCGGGCTCGCCACGCAGCTGGCGAGTACGGCGGAGCGAACTTGGATGTTATGCTCTTTGGAACCCGCGTGCAGTGGGCGCGCGATCACCCAACGACCCTTACTTAGGCGGATGGTCTGCCCGCCACTCCAGGTCAACGGTGGTAACCAAGTCGGCAACGAAGGAGGCACGAAGCTGACCCGTGGAGTGACTTGGGCAGCCGACGGTGGTGTCAGCGGAGTGCAAGCACGAGTTCGACGTTCGGTGGCAGCGGGAAGCTTGAGCGGAAACAGCGACGGTCGACATCGTTCTCTTGAGCGGAGTGCAGTCGGGACGACTTCGGCAATTCATGTGTCGGCTGGTCGAGAAGGAGGAATCACGCCGTCGTATGGCTACTTTAAATTTTCGCCGGACAAGATCGATGTGCCGAAGCCGCTCGAAGGTCGGCACGACTTGATCACGTTGACCCAATCTATCGAGCCGCAGCTAGAGATTGCCGGATTGAAGAAGTTCGTCGACGGAGATGTGTTGGCGCCGGACGAGGAAGAAGTCGAGCTCTGGTCGGAATTTTGCGCTGCCCATCTTCTGACCTTCATGGTCATCTCGAGGTGCTACTCGACGCTGGTGCAAGTCGCATTAAACTCGTACAGACTTCGAGTGGATGCTGGCTACCAAGCGCGGCAGTACATCATGCGCACTTACAAGGCGACCGACAACCTCTATATCGGCCAACTGGAGCAAAGATTGACGAACATCAAGATGGGCGACCAGGAGTCGGCGACCAAGTATTGCAACCGTGCTCGGTGAATTTTTGCCAAACTGCGGATGGCCGGCGTCGACTACTCTATCGCTTCCTACATTACGCACGTCCTCAAGGGTCTACCGAAGGGCTACATTTTGATGCGCCGGATGCTGGCGATGCCTGGGGCGTGTGAGACGCTCAACGAGGACACGCTGTCGAGCCAGATCATCAACGACGAGAGGCTTGCATAACTGCTTCTGCAGGCAAACTACATCGTCCCGGCGAAGCAGGGACACCAACAAGGGCAGCGTGTGACGTCTGCCGGAGGCGGTGGTGGGAAGTCGTCGAACGCAAAATCGAAGGAGGTCGGCGACTGTGGAAAATCGGCGAAGGGAGGAGATCGCGGCGAAGGTGGCTTCGTGTCGAGAAGGACGCCGTTGCTACATCTGCAATGCTCCAGACCATCTCTCGTATGACTGCCTCGACCAAGACGAGTCTGATGACGACCGGGACGCCAACCGCAGAAAGACAGATGGTGGCCATCGTCGTCGAGACAGCCAGCCGCGCAAAGAGAAGCATGCATCGGAGGCGTCTTCGACAAAAGATGCTGACTCTTTTGGCGGCAAAGCTTGTGGCGAGGAGGCTTCGTGCTCGATGGTCGGCGTGGTGGAGCCGACAATCTCGTTGGCGCTTGAGGCCAACAAGGACTTCAAGGTGGTCGATGCTGTTGTGGAGGCGAATCCGACGGTCGTGCTCCTCGACAACGGCTGCTCCCATCATCTGAAGGGAATCTGGGAGGCCTTCATTGACATGCAGCCGAGCGGCGACGTGCGCCACGTTCGTGGCTTCAATGGGGCACTTTAGAGCGTCAAAGGCAGAGGCACCATTGCTCTGCAAGGGGAGACCGGGAAGCAGGTCCTCGTCCCCGACGTACTCTACGTTCCGGGTGTGCACGCGAACCTGCTGTCTGCTGGCCAGCTCAAGGAGAACGGCGTGAAGCTTCAGGATGACTGTGGAGAGATGCTGTGGTGCCTTTTACCTATGATGTCCTTGGTCGAGCACGCTACTCTGGCAGAGTACTTTGCACTGACCTGCGCCCCTGCTCGACGAAGTCGACAATGACTTCGACGGAGGTTGTGGCTCTGCGCGCGATCATGTCGGCGACGAAGTCGACCCCGAACATGTGGCACGCACGGCTTGCACACGTCGGCGTCGATACGATCAAGAGCTCGGCGAAGCATGAGGTCGCCGCCCATCTGGACATCAAGAAGTCGACCGCAGATGATCTGCCGTGTGCCTGCATCGGTGGCAAGCTTGCATGGCACACCCTCCCCGACCATGGATCAGACGCCAAGAACGTGCTCGACGTGGTGTACATCGACCTCTGCGGGCCGTTTCGAGTGGCCACCACTAATGACAGCCTCTACTTCCTACTTTTGAAGGACAGGAAGACGCGCTACGTGTGGGTGAGGCCGATCTCAAAGAAAAGCGATGTGCTGGTCGTCTTCGACAAGCGGCTGAAAGTTGTGGAGTGGCAGACTCCGAAGATGGTAAAGATGTTGCGTTTTGACCGCGGAGGGGAGTTTCTCGGTCGAGCCTTCACCGCCCTCGTCGAGGACAAGGTAATCCTTCATAATCTGACGTGCCCCTACACTCCACAGCAGAACGGGATGGCAGAGAAGGAGATGCACAAGGTGGTCGAGGTCGTGCGAACAATGCTTCTGCACATGGGCGTGCAGCATCACTGGTGGCACCTCGCTCTACGATAGGCCGACTGGGTGCGCAACTTCCTCGAACGGGCTTCACTGTCTTCGGGGACGTCGCTGCACGAGCTGCTGTTCGAGGAGAAGCCGGACCTGATGCTGGCGCGCGTCTTGGGCTGCATGGTGCAATTCATGGTCCCCGAGTAGCAGCGCGGCAGGAAGCTGGCACCAAAGGCTCGTTGGGGTCTTCACCTCGGATTGTTGCCAGAGAGTAAGGGGTGGGAGGTGCTCGACCTGACTGACAACAAAATCGTCACGACGGTCGAAACGATCTTCTACGAAAATCTGCCGATAGAGATGTGGAAGGCAAAGTACGGGTTGGCGTCGACGAGGACGCCGTCTGCCCTGGCGTCCGAGTCCTCCTAAGAGATACCTCCTCTGCTCGCCGACGTCGACGCGCATGACGATCAGGACGTAGCGGAAGTCCCACTCCCTCCCCCTGTTGTGCCCCTGTCGGCGACTTCGTCGCCCTCCCCTTCACCGCCCGTCGTCGACCTTCCTCAGAACGGATCCTCGTCGGTCGTCGGCGATGAGGGGAGACTTGGTGCGTCGCCTGCGGCGCTGACTGGTTGCATCGCCGATGGCCGACGTGACGCCGAGAAGGTCGTAAACGGGCAGAGGTAAACGACAGAGGAGCAGATGACAGGGAATCTGTTGGCGTCAAAGCCGGCTGCAGAGAAGCTATCGGCAAAGGCGCCAGCTTCAGAGGAGCCGTTGGCAGAGAAGCCGATCCTGGGGAAGCAGTTCGACGACGACTCGTCGAGCGACGACGTTGTGGAAGTCGTCGGTGCGGACGGTGGCGGTGAAGAGGAGCTGTCGACAGGGGAGCAGTCCGACGACAGCGACGTGGTGGAGGTCCCGGTCGAAGAGGCGAAACCGGGAAGGTCTACCCGCCCCAACATCGGCAAGCCGCCGGAGAAGCTGAGCTACCACACTCGTCTGTCGCCGATGGCCTACAGCACTCTGCTCGACGACGCAGAGGATGACGTTGATTTGCCCGATCTCGACCCCAACATGCACGCCGACCCAGAGCATCGTTGGGACATCGCCAACATGAAGGTGAGGAGGCATTGGCGAGCTAGAAAGGCAAGGCGGTGAAGGTTGCCATGGACGAGGAGATCAAGAGCCTCATCTCCAACGGGACGTGGGAGCTGGTCGAGCGTCCGAGTGGTGTCAACATCATGAAGAACCGTTGGGTGCTCACGACGAAATACCACATCGACGACACGGTCGCCCGCGATAAGGCGCGCTTGGTCGTGAAGGGTTTCACGCGGGTCTACGGCGCAGACTACGACGAGATGTACGCGCCGCTGAGCAGCTACGTAACTCTGTGGATCTTCCTCAGCATTGTAGCAATCTTCGACCTGCATCTGATGCAGCTCGACATGAAGAATGCGTTTCTGCAGAACAAGCCAAATTGCGTTCTCAACATGTACCAGTCCGACTATGTGATGATCTATGATGAATCACCTGGGTACTGTGAGAATCAGGTTCAGGAAAGATTGAACTATTGAATAATGCACCTGGGTACAAGGCGAGGCTATATATAGGCTCGACACAAAGGCAGTAACCCTGGTGTTACTAGAAGGTTCCGCGGGTCGCGAAGCGTCCCGAACGGGTCCTTCCCGAATTCGGTAGAAGGCAATTCGGTGGCAACCGAAAAGCCTAGAATTCGGTGCATTCAACCTAGTTACGTGCCTATAACTATAATGAATATAGTAAAAGCAACGAACCTAGGAAATCTAGCAAAAGCAAGCAAAATAAAGCAAAGCTAAGCTAGATAATGCATAATAAAGCATAATCAAGCTAGTAAATCATAGCAAAGCCGTCGTACTCTCACACGTCCCCCCCTCAAATCTGGGTGGCGTGAGATACACCCTGCTTGACAAGATAATCCTTGAGAGCACGGCGTGCGTTGCCCATATCAACTTCTGCAACCCAACTGTCCTCCGACGGGTCATATCCCTTCCAGCGTATCAGGAACTCGAGCGTGTTGCCGCGTCTGCGTCGATGAGCGAGAACTCGTTCCACCTCGTACTCTGGTTCATCCTGTACGAGAACAGGTGGTGGTGGCGGTAGCTGTCGTCCCGTGAACTATTGGTTGGGGTCCTTGTAGGGCTTCAGCAGCTGAACATGGAAAGCGTTGTGAAGCTTCCACGTAGTAGGTAAGCGCAAGCGGAATGTAACAGGTGTCACCATCGCCTCAACGCGAAAGGGACCACAGAAGCGAGGCCGGAGCTTGGACGGAATGTGGGACAAGTCCAAGTTGCGTGTGTCGAGAAGAACTTGATCTTCGACTGCTACTGAGTGATCTCGTCATTGTCGATCGGCACACTGCTTCTGGGAGTTCTGCATCATGGTGAGACGTCGCTGAGTCTTCTCCCATAGCTGCTGCATGGTGGTGACGAAGTCGTGTGCGGCTTGGACATGTGCCGGTGTAGTTGGCTGCTGTGGTGTGAGTGGTTCTCGTCCATAGCACAGGAAGAAAGGAGATTTCCCTGTGGCCGCATGTGAAGCGTTGTTGTAAGCGAACTCAAGTGTCGGTAACTGTAGATCCCAGTGGCTGATGTCGTCCTTGCAAGCTGTGCGCAGTAATTGTTCAACCACCTGATTGAGTCGCTCAGTCTGTCCGTCAGTCTGGGGGTGATATGTTGAAGACATTGCAAGCTTAGTCCCCAACAATCCCATGAGTTCCCTCCAGAACTTACTAGTGAATTTTGGGTCTCTGTCTGAGATGAGTGTAGCGGGGATGCCGTGGATGGTGATGATGCGGTCGAAGAAGAGTCGAGCAGTTGCTTCAGCTGTAGCTGTGGCGTTGGTCAAGATGAAGTGACCCATCTCGAAGAACTTATCGATGACTACGAGGATGGAATCGTGTCCCCGTGAGGTCGAGGGAAGTCCTGTGATGAAGTCGAGACTAACGACCTGCCATGGCTGCTCCAGTACGGGGAGAGGCTAAAGGAACCCTGCTTTTTTTCTGCTTGCTACTCTTCATTCGCTGGCACGTGTCGCAGGAGGTGACGAACTGCTGCACGTCTGCTGCCATCCGGGGCCAGTAGTAATACTTCGCTATTCCCGCTAACGTCTTGTTGCTCCCGAAATGTCCCGCGTATGGTACGTCATGAAACTCCTCCAATAGGATCTGCCGTAGCGGGGCGTAATCCTGAACCCTTCCTTACCGCTAAGTCTTTCTCCCGCTGTAAGAGCTTCTGTTTCTCTGCCGTTGTGATTTCGCCGTCCACGGAGTACCCATGTTGGAATAGACCCTTGAGCAAAGGGTTCATCCCGTCGAGCTGGATGCGTGGTACATGACCGGGGCGGCTCAATGCGTCAGCTTTGTTGTGTAGCCCGGGTTTGTAGACAATGTCGTAGTGGAAGTGGGTCTCCAAGAAGTCCACCCACCGCACCTGTCGTCGTGAGAGCGTTGGCTGCGACTTCAGGTATTTAAGACTGCAGTGGTCAGTGTAAACTGTGGTCTTGGCTCCCTCGAGGTAACACCTCCAGGCCTTGAAGGCTACGACTATGGCTAAGGCTTCCTTGTCGTGTATGGGGTAGTTCAGTTCTGCTCTGTGTAGCTTCTTACTAAGGTAGGCGATAGGCTGTAAACCGCGTCCGTGGACCTGCATCAGTATTGCTCCGACTGCCTGGTCACTAGCGTCTGCTTCAACTACGTAGTCTCTATCTGGATCCGGTAGGATGAGTACTGGCGCTATAGTCAGTGCTGTCTGTAGCTGCTCCATGGCTTGCTGTTGAGGAGTATCCCATTTATAGGGCGTATCCTTTTTCAGTAGGTTGGTCAGTGGCGCTGCTATCTTAGCGTACTGCGGCACGAACCTGTTGTAGTAGTTGGCGAAGCCTAGGAACTACTGCAACTCCTTCACGTTCTCTGGAACTTTCCACTTATTGACGTCTTCGATCTTCCGCGGGTCCACGTGTACGCCCTCCGCACTCACCATGTGCCCGAGAAACTGCACCTTCTTCAGGGCAAAGTCGCTCTTCGACAGCTTCACGTAGAACTTGTTCTCCCGCAGGATCTCGAAGACTTTCCGCAGATGCTCCACGTGCTCCTTCATGGTTTTGGAGTAGATCAGTATGTCGTCCAGGTACACTACCACGCACTCGTCCAGCAGGGGCCGTATGATGTGGTTCATCTCCGCCTGTAACGTCACTGTTGTGTTGCAGAGTCCGAACGGCATCACTAAGTACTCGTAGGAGCCGTATCTGGTACGGAACGCCGTCTTGTGGATCGAGTTGTCTGCCATCTTGATCTGCCAGTAACCCGACCGTAGGTCTAGCTTCGAAAACACCGTCGCACCACGCAGTTGGTCTAGAAGATCGTCTATGCGCGGTATGGGGTATTTGTTCTTGACTGTCTGTTTGTTCAGTGCGCGGTAGTCGATGCACATCCGTAAACTACCGTCTGGCTTTGGAGTGAAGAGAACCGGTGCGCCATGGGGAGAGGTGGATGGGCAGATTAGTTGTCTGTCCAGTAGATACTCAATCTGTTTTTTCATGTCTGTCAGTTCGGTCGGACTCAGTCGGTATGGTGCACGTGAGACGGGTTTCGCACCTGGTTCCTCCACGATCTCGTGCTCGTGGGTGCGCGCTGGAGGTACTCCTGCAGGTAGGTCGTCTGGCATGATATCCTTGTACTGCTCCAACACCTCCTTTACTGCTGCAGGTAGCTCCGAGTTCGGCTTTTCCTCCTCTGCTGCTGCCATAACCAGTGCTAAGGTCGTATCCCAGCCTGGTGGCAAGAAGTTGGTGGCAAGAGAATTGCGCACGCGATTGGTCCAAAACAGATGCTCGGGCAATGCGATTGGTCAACAGTTTTTTTTCACCAATCGCGTGCGCGAACTTCTTGCCACCAGGCTGGGATACGACCTAAGTAACCCGTGTCATTCTCGTTCACCGTCCGTTCGAACTGCGCGAGTGTCATTTCAGGAACATCCCCTGTACCGTCTAGCTTCGCAGCTCCACACGTTTCCTGTTGTTGTAGATACACACCTTCCGATTGACCCAATCTATCTCGGGGTTGAACCGCTTCAGAAAATCACGCCCCAAGATGAAGTCTAATCCCTTGATGTTCGTGATCGGCAACGTATGCTTCCACCTTAACGCCCCTATCTGCAGCTGCAGTGTTGACTCGCCATGGATGGGAAGCTTCGTACCGTCCACCATCGTTGCTGTAAACTGGGTCTCCTCCGATGACTCTCCAATTTTCTCCAACGTCCCGCGGTCGCACACCGAGTGGGACGCACCACTGTCCACCAGTGCCTGGAGGCGTCGCCCGTTGCAGATCACCTCGAGTACTAGTGGCTGTTGCCGCTCCGAGAAGCTGTAGATAGTGTTGCTTACAGGATCATAGGGTAGATCAACTGTCTCATTCCTTGGTCCTGCGCTCGAAGCTGCTGACTCAGTTTCCAACTTAGCAGGGTTAGAAGGATTTATCCGAGGCCGATTCAGCTTCTCTTGGGCTTGGAACCTTCCCCTAAGCCTTTGCAGCGGTGTGGGCTTTGCATGTGGCGAACAGGGAGCCTTTAAACAGTGCTGCTGGGAGAGAATATCAACTCTTCGGAACGCTCGACCCTTATCAGCGCTCCGGAGTAGGGTCTCCAAATTACCCGGTACCGGTCTAAATTTCTGACTCTCCCTTAATGAAGGCTTGAAAACCACGAGAAGTAATATTCTTAGTTAAAGTATCTTTGTAGGATAACTTTAACGAATTCTTACTTGTCGAGGTGTACGGCTGGAGTTTCCCAGTCGGTGCAGAGTCTTATTTCGTGGAGTCTCCATTTGTCTCGGCGATTTCCCCTGGTGCCGGCTGGTCGTGACGTTTTAATTTCGCGCCACCGTATTCTCCTTTTTTCGCCCTCTCCGAAGTTGCCACGTTGTCCGTTTTCTGCTTCGGGGGTGCCACACTGTTCTTGTCCCTCAGCTCCGCACAACTTTTCTTCATACACGCCAAGATACGATGTCCTGTAGCGCCGCAAAATTCGCACGTCGCATTTTTTGCTAGCCGCTGCGTCGCATCGTCCTTGTCGTTCTCCATCGGGTCGGCAGTCGTGGGTGGTGCCAATCGCCCCATGCCACTATTTGGCTTGTTGCGTCGTGTTCCGTAGTAGCTACTGTTCAACGCGTCGAACTGTTCGATCAGTGCTGCCTGAACTGCGCCCACGTCTCTTTGCCTAGGACAAATCTATTGCTAATCCACTCTAGAGCTGGGCCTCGTAACAGTGTTGCTGCGAGCCGTATGCGCAATGCGTCTTGGTTGAGGGTCGTGCATCCAACGGCTTCGAAGAAATTTTCTAGTACAGCTACAAATCGACGGACGTCGCTCCCTTTCGCTCTAGGATCGAACGCGTCTGGTCGCCTCGGCTTTACTGCTTCGAGATTAAATGTAGCTGCTGCCGTTGTCGCAGGTACAATTATCGGTGTCGCCGTCGTCGCTTCTGCTGCTGCTGCGGCTACCGATTGGTTCGCAAGGAGTTTTTCGAGTCGTGGGAGCGCCGCAAATATCTGCTTATGCTCAGCACGTAACTCCGCGATTTTCCGTACGAAATTATATATATTTCCCTCTATGGGTGCTGGTCGACTTACTGCGAGTCGAATCGACTGTAGAATCGACGAGCTCGAATTCTGTACGTCGCGCAAATCTCCCCTAGGCGAAATTCGCGTCCAATCTCGGCCGTTGAAGAAAAATCCATCCGACGGTCTCAATTCCAACATTTTTGGTCGAAATTCTCTGGGCCATTAAGATTGAATTCGATTTGACGGTCGAAATTCCAACCTTTTGCCAAAAAATCTGAGGGTGTCTAAAACCGAATCGAGGGGGACTTAGAAAAAATCGCGCGGAACTGGTTTTACATACCCGTATCGGCGCTTTCGTCATTGCCCCCGCGGTTTTTAAAGGCCGGAACTAAGCGGAAGAAGAACTCGAGTGTAAACCCGCTATGATTACCAATTGTGAGGATTTGGTTCATGATAGATTGAACTATTGAATAATGCACCTGGGTACAAGGCGAGGCTATATATAGGCTCGACACAAAGGCAGTAACCCTGGTGTTACTAGAAGGTTCCGCGGGTCGCGAAGCGTCCCGAACGGGTCCTTCCCGAATTCGGTAGAAGGCAATTCGGTGGCAACCGAAAAGCCTAGAATTCGGTGCACTCAACCTAGTTCGGTGCCTATAACTATAATAAATATAGTAAAAGCAACGAACCTAGGAAATCTAGCAAAAGCAAGCAAAATAAAGCAAAGCTAAGCTAGATAATGCATAATAAAGCATAATCAAGCTAGTAAATCATAGCAAAGCCGTCGTACTCTCACAGGTACAACACGAGGCTATATATAGGCTCGACACAAGGCCCAGTAACCAGGTGTTACGCGAAGGTTCCGAGGGTCGCGAAGCGTCCTGATTTTGGTAGAAGTTAATTCGGTGGCAACCGAATAGCCCAGAATTCGGTGTACGCAACCTAGCTCGGTGCTATAACTATAATAAAATATAGGAAAGCACCTAGCCTTAGAAATCAAGCAATTCATGCACGCATAAAATAAACCTAAGCTAGAAATAGCGTAACAAGATAAAGGCAAGCAAGAATAGCTGGCATAAGCCGTCGTACTCTCACAGACTACTACAACGATGGTGCTGGTCGCGTCTGCAAGCTATTGAAGAGCCTCTATGGTCTGAATCAATCGCAGCTGCTGTGGTACAAGGCGCTTGACGACGTGCTCACCAGCGCTGGCTGGCAGAAAAGTCAGGTCGACGAGGCACTCTGGTTCAAGGACGGCGATGGTGGGGTGATGTGCTAGGTGCTCGTCTACGTCGACGACCTGCTCGCCGCCAGCAGCAGCACCACGATGCTGAAGGAGCTGAAAGAGCTGCTGGAGGCCGCCTTTGAGCTGCGCGAAATCAGCCCGGTCGAGAAGTATCTCGGGCTGAAAATCATGCGCGATCGTCTAACGCGGAAGCTCTAGCTTCACCAGCAAGTCTACGTCAACAAGCTGCGTCGGCGTTCCATTGACGAGGAGCAGACCGGGCGAGTGCCGAAGACGCCGGTCTCCGTCGACGCCTACGCAGCGCTGACCTTTGACGACAAGGACGCGCTGTCGCGCAAAGAGGAGGAGTATCGGCAGAAGGTCGGCTCGCTGCAGTTCGCGGTGACGACGTTGAGGCCGGACATTGACTTCGCGTGCAGCAAGCTGGGCAGCGGCCTGACAGTACGGAGCGACAACCATTGGCGTGAGGTCGATCGCTACTTTCTCTACCTCGCTGAATCCGGTGACGCCGCTCTGGAGTTCGGCTGAGGACCAGAGTCGCTGTGTCTGGTCGGCTATGCAGATGCTGACGACGCTGGTGACGAGCAGAATCGGACGAGCACAGGCAGTTATGTGTTCGTCTCCTGGTTGAGCCAGCGCATCTAGTGCGTTACGCTCTCGTCAACCGAGTCGGAGTACGTCGCGGCAACAGAAGCGGGCAAGGAGGCTCTCCATCTGCGCTTCCTTGTTGCATAATTTTGCCTGATCGAAGCAAAGAAGCCGACTTTTCTACCAGTGGGCACTCACTGTCGCAGAGGGCTTGGGACTCAAGGGCAACCTCAAGCAAATGGAGCGACGCTACACCTGGCTGCAGCATATGGTAAAGCACGGGAAGATTGCTCTGCAGTGGATCCCGACCTCTGAGCAGCCGGCGGACTTTCTGTCGAAGGCGCTTCCAGCTTTCAACCGGTGCTCCATCGCAGTCGGCCAAGTGCGTCTGGCTGGCGTGGGCGACGGGGATGACGAGGTGCAGTAGTAGGCGCCGTGCCTTACTGCACAGCTGGTGCGGTGATTTGCGTGCTACGGAACTTTCTCCTTCTATTCTATCCCGTGGGTTCTAGGTAGACCTAGAATGTGGGTTGCCCAAGCGTGAGCGCGGCAGGGGAGTGTCGAAGAGAATGGCCCCGCCCTCGGTTGGGCGCAGCCAATCTCGCCATCGACGGGAAGTTCTCTACAGATTGGTCGACGAAAGTTCGACGAAAGTTGCGGTCGACCAGGCTCTGTTCGACAAAATCTGGTCGACGAGCTCTGGTCGACGATCTCTGCGCGACGAGCTTCCATCGAAGAGTGTTGGTCGGCGATCCTGGTCGACAAGCTCTGGTCGAAGAGTTCGGGTCGAGGAGCTCTGCTCGGCGAACGATGTTCGACCGAGCGATGCCGAGTTGATCGACTGAAGTTGCAGAGGTGTGCAAAAATCTGCGGAGGCGTGCGAACTTTTTCCCAGGGGGTTTTAGCGAAGTTTTAACTGCGGAACGGCAACACGTGGTCGACGGTGCGCACATGACGAAACCGACGATATGTTTTCTACCTGGCACCTGTGCAAAGTGTTTGACGGTGAAACCGTCAACCTGCACCTACTTGGTAGGTGCGCACATCTGCGCAGATAGACAACCTGCGACTGCATATAGTCACCTGGGACTGCAGTGCTGGCAGACCGCGCGCAGTGCAACGCTGGCAGACCACTCTGCTGCAGCGTTGGCAAGCCGCTCTTCTGCTGCGCTGGCAGATTTCGCCCTTGCTAGGTGTTGCATGCCATCCATTCAATTCATATCCTTCTGCATGCCTCAATTGTACTCTATTATCTTTTCAATGTTCAATGTTCTTTCAACTTCCTTAGTGGAAACTCTAGCCAAACTTCTCTGTGAACACAAGCAAGAAGTAAGAACGCTACTAGAGTGCTACAATCACTTGCACAACCCCATAGTCCACTCCCGTTGTGCAGTGACTCTCCGCACCAAGGAAACCCCATACCACACAAATCCCCCCTTTATAGGCACCCGAACTTTGACATTTGTCACTTCTCAACCTCCACAATTCACCTCCCCCAACTTGGCCACACTTGCCGACCTGATTTCGCTTCTCCCAACCACTTGGCAGCATCTACAGTGATGGGGACGAATTTCCCAACCCCCAAAAGTCTGTACCCCATATTGAGTCACTCGGCAAACTCCCAAATTCGTCGCTACCAAATATAAAAAGCATACGAACTTCGAACGTACGTAATTTTCTCGTTCTTGCTCCGATCGCAACGATTCTTGGTTCGCCGAAAAGCTCTCAAGTAGAGAAGTCACTTTATATATCTGCTCAAGCCAAATAGCATACACACATACTCAGAAATTCCCAACCACACCAAACGCAAATTTCGTGCACACGCTCACACCATGTATGCAACGCACGAACATATGATGGGAGGCAGACAGACGTGAATGCGAATGGTAGCATCACACAACAGTTACTCTCGTTCACTGCCAGTTCGAACCGTGCAAGTGTCGTTTCAGCTCAGTACATCCACTGTATTCGTCCAGCTTCGCAGCTCCACACGTTTCCCGTTGTTGTAGATGCACACCTTCCGGTTGACCCAATAGATCTCGGGGTTGAACCGCTTCAGAAAATCTCGCTCCAATATGAAGTGGAAGCTTTGTACCGTCCACCATAATTATTGTAAACGGGGTCTCCTCCGACAACTCTTCAATTTTCTCCAACATCACGTGGTCGCACACCGAGTGGGACGCTCCACTGTCCACCAGTGCCTGGAGGCGTCACCCGTTGCAGGTCTCCTCGAGTAATTGTAGTTGTTGCCGCTCCGAGTGGCTATAGATGGTGTTGCTTATAGGATCATAGGGTATATCGAATATATCTTTCCTAGGCCCTGCGCTCGAAGCTGAAGACTCAATATCAGTTCCCAACTAAGCTGGGTTAGAAGGATTTACTTGAGGCCGGTCCAACTTTTCCTGGCCCTGTAACCTTCCCCTAAGCATTTGCAGCTGTGTAGGCTTCACCTGTAGGGAACAGCGGGGAGCCTTAACACCGTACTTCTGGGAGAGAATATTTATTCACCGGAACGCTCGACCCTTATCAACGCTCCGAACTGGGGTCCTCATATTACCCGGTACCGGTATAATTTCTTACTCTCCCTTAATAAAGGCTTGAAAACCACGAGAAGTAATATTCTTGATTGAAGTATCTTTATAAGATAACTTTAACGAATTCTTACTTGTCGGGGTGTACGGCTGGAGTTTCCCAATCGATGCAGGGTCTTGTTTCGTGGAGTCTCTATTTGTCTCGGCTATTTCCCCTATTGCCGACTGGTCGTGCATCCAACAGTTTAAAGTAATTTCGAGTCCAGCTACGAATCGACGGACGTCGCTCCCTTTCACTATAGGATCGAACACCTCTGGTTGCCTCGGCTTCGCTGCTTCAAGGTTAACTGTAGCTACTGCCGTTGTTGTAAATACAATTTTCCGGTGTCGCCGCCGCTGCTGCTGATATCACTGCTGCATTCGCCGCTGCGTTTGCTGCTAATGTGGTGGATGCCGATTAGTTTACAATGAGTTCTTTGAGTCGTAGAAGTGCTGTACCTATCTGGTCTTTCTCGGCACGTAACTCTGCGATTCTTCCTATAAAATTATCTCAATCTATTTCCGTTTGGCGATGTATGCAAAGATTTGTGATGAAAATAAATAAATTATAGGTGTTGGTCAGCTTACTGCGAGTCGAATTGATTGTAGAATCGACGAGCGCGAATTCCATACATGGCGCAATTCTCCCTTAGTCAAAATTCGCGTCTAATCTCGGCCATTGAGGAGAAACTCGATCCGACGCTCCAAATTCCAACTTTTTTGGGAAAAATTCTTTGGGCCGTTGGGATTCAAATCGATCTGACGGTCGAAAGTCCAATTTTTTTGCCAATAATCTTGAGGGACGTTAGAAAACCGGATCGAGGGGGACTTAGAAAAATTGCGCGGCAGTCAAGCGCAGACAACACTCGACGGATGCACAACGATGCATGTGGGGCCAATCGTCTGCGCGCACCTGCGAGTGTACGCATTGCTGCCATCTGCGGGTGCAACGCCGGACAGCCGCTCTGCTGCAGCGTTGGCACGCCGTCGACCTGCTGTGTTGGCAGTTCGCCCTTCAGCAGTGCTGGCGCGGCTCCTCTACGCAACGCTGGCAGGCGGTCGACCATGCTGTGCTGGCGGTCGACCAGGCTAGCTGCAAAGTTGCTAGGTGCCTGATGTAGTCATTTCTGTCATTGCTTGTTCAATCATTCTGCAGATCCATCTTTGCCTAGTGAAACTCTTGCCGATTTCTCGTTTGAATGTGCAAGCGCTAAGGAACGAAGCAAAGTTGCGGTCACTCATAGTAGCTCGTGCCCCCCCCCCCCCCGGTAGTCTAGCTCACTTTGCAGAGTGACTCTCCGCAATTTCACATACGCTGAGTACCAGGTTATTCGTCAGGCTCAATAATGCATGGTGTGAAAAAAAAACAAGCAATTGCCTCAGTTTTGCACCCTGCCTAAGTACCATGTTGACGATTCGTGGCCCCGCCCTCGCTTGGGCGAAGCTGACCGTGGAGTCGGGTGCAAGAGATGTGTAGCCGGCTGCCCGCGGATTGCACGTGATATGTGCGAATGTTGTCAACTTGTGCCGTCGACAACAGGGCTCTTGCTAGGATCTAAAGACGTCTGTTTCATCAGACGGGTCCCCCAGGAAGAAAAAATGGTTTTGTCAGATCTAGACAGGAAAATCAGATGAAAATAAAAAAATAAGTCTGAAAATTATACCATCAGACCAATTTGGTCTGATAACGAGAGCCCTAGTCGACAAGTACGTACCAATTTACACGGTCGATGAGGTTCCGCGGAAGTGTGCGATAGTCGTCGAGGTTGTTATGGCAAAGCCGACCAACGTGGCAGCACGTGGTCGACGTGGCTCATCAGGCACAACCGTTGGCATGTGGCCAACTCGACATCAGGGTGATGTGCGTGACGGTGCACGTCGTGTTCAACTGTCTACAAACACCGGTGAAGTAGATGTACGCATGTGTTGTCACCTGTGGTTGTAATGATAGCAGGCCGCCCTGCTGCAGCATAGGCAAGCTGCCTTGGTGCAGCGCTGCAAGCCACCGAGTCTCTAGCTTGGCAAACCGCATTTCTTCAGTGTTGGCGGGGTGTCAACTTGCAGTGCTGGCATGTCGCCATCTTTGCTACGCTGGCGGTCGACCAGCCTGTTTGCCAGGCTGAATTGCATCTGATGTAGCCATTGTAGCCATTGCAACTATCATCGTTGTTGTTCTTGACTTTTGCTAATGAAGCTCTTGGTGTTTAGCCCTGTGAACACACAACTGTTAGAGAATACAAGCTAAACTACCGTATGATCACTCATACCGCCCTTGCCCTCTCTCTAGTTCAGCTCCCTCCCACGCGTTGGCACCACATTCCAACCTTCAAGTGCAACTGGATTTGTTACACGTGATGCATTCGCAACGCGAAATGCAGCGATTCGATGTTGCGAACGAGGTTCGATGTAATTGAGATTGCTATAGATCGGTTCGTTTTGTATGCATGTATCTCATTGAAAATCACTCTTTCTTGTATGTGGTGCATTCAATCCAGAAATTTCAGAGAGCTCCAATCCTATCGCACTATCTAGCACATTAATGCTTATATCTCGCTCGTTTCTTAGGCGAGTTGCGGGTTCTACGGCTTGTTGGAAAGACAACCGAGTGCTCTACTGATTGGTATATTTCCTAGTTCCTTCCAACCAGAGTACAAGCCTCTACAATATAAAATATTCTCCTGGCTGGATTGCAGCCTGCGCTTTCTATCTATGCAAAAAAGACCATAAAGGCGACCAGGGATATGATCCCATTCATTACGCGAGAGGGTGTTGCAATGAAACCTGTCATAAAGAAATGGAAAATGCAATGGAGATAAATAAGGGCTCAACTTAATGACAAGCACCCTTTGGCTTGTTTCAGCAAGTGTTGCAATAAACTTGTCATATGAGAAGCAAGATAATACTTGAAATGCAAGACCTATCTCGCACCCTTTGGCTTGGTATTGTTTCAGCTTCTGACAAGACCTATCTCGTCAATAATTGAAATGCAAGCAGAAAAAAGAAAAGGACTTCTCACCAGCAGGCTTGGGTGGAGGAGCTGGAGTTGCCAACGTAATTGGGGTGATGGTGCCGTTTGCCAACACGGTAAATCCGGGGACGTGGAACCCTCTACCGAAGGTGTTGAACCCAGGGATTGGCAATCCGTCATTCACCGGTTTCCCATCAGAGCCGAAAATAGTCCCGTTGGGAAAGAAGCTGGAGCCGCCTATCGTTACAGAGCCGTCCGGATTTTTGGACGGAATGGGTGAGTTGACGACTTGACCGTCGCTCGTGACATACGTGCCGTTTGAATAGTACTTGGTGGTACCAATAGTCACACTCCCGTCAGGGTTTGCAGTCACGTTTAAGCCGCCAGAACCAGCATTAAACGCGGGGGGAAGCGACACCGTCAGACCGCCGGAGCCCGGCCCAGTCACCGGCGGGCCCGGAATCACCGGCGGGCCCGGAATCACCGGCGGGCCCGGAATCACCGGCGGGCCCGGAGTCACCGGCGGAAGCCCCGGCCCGCGGTTGACCCATGGATCGAAAATCCTGGCGTCGAAGGTTTCATATGTGCCGTTTGGATAAAAGATGATGCCGCCGACAATCATACTCCCATCCGATGGGTTGTAAACGATCTCGTTGCTGGCGCCGCCAGGAGGGCCTGAAGTGCCAGGAGCGCCAGGAGCACCAGGAGCACCTGGAGCACCTGGAGCACCTGGAGCACTTGGAGGGCCGATAAAATCTGTAGTAAGAGCACCTGCTCGCTGAATATGTGTGCAAGCAAGCACGACGAGTACGGACGCTGCGAGAAAGAGTCTGGCCCGGGGACTCCACGGAGAAGCAGCCATGGTGCTAAGGCTGGCCTTCCAAAGTGATTACGGGCCAGGAAAGCAGTTGAACTAAACTGACAGATAACTTGGCTGTTAAAAAAAAGGGAATACTAGCGAAGCTCTGCCATCGGGCCTGGTTTGGTTCCCCGAAGCTCTGCCGTCGGAACTCCGGGCCAGCTTCGGCTTCCGGGTTGCAAGCGCCTTGGGCTTTTGCGTGCCGCTTGACCGATTCATGTTTATTGTATGGATACTAGCGGTACGTGGGCTTGACGTTGCCATTGTATGTCGCCGTACTTAGCAGTCCATCCGGGCCCTGGTGGGACGGTTTCCACCAGGTCCCCCTCCTGGTGGAACCGAGTTTCCACCAGGGCCGCACGCGGATGCAAGCCCTGTCGCGGCCCACAGCTGGCCGCTGCACGCGAGCGGGAGTCCCCCGCCCTGCTGCAAGTCCCTAGCGAGATTCGGGCGGGGAAGTCAGCTGGCAGCTGGCCCCGCGCCGAGCCCCCTCCACGCCAGCGCCACGCAGCCCGGGACCACACCCGGATGCCCCCCGGAACCCAGCCCTGGCTCGCGAAACCCCTCGCGAAACCCCTCGCGAGCCAACCACCCGGGCCCCGAGCGCGCCGAAACGCTGCGAAGCACCAGCGACACCAGCGAAACACTACGCACGCCCGGCTGCTCGTGCGAAGCGTCGCCTGTGCGCGCTTGCCAATCGGTGACGGCGCATACCGGATCCCTGCTTCGGAAACCCTTCGTGAAATTCACTTCGCGCGTGCGAGGGGTCGCCAAGGTTCGCCCAAGTGTATCCGCAATTTAGGGCAGTGTTCACCCATCGCATTGGTGTTACACTTTTTTTATTAATCCCAATAGCTGAACGCGATTTGCAATTCACATGGCATTTTCCTTAATCTTAAAATTTACCTTAAAACCACCCCTCATTTTTGTTCATCGTATTAATTTTCAGAAGGGGTTTACTGGTCGAATTTAAATCACCCCTTAATTTTAATTTTCGTTTGAATTTTCGGACGCTTTAGTACTCCGTTTATGCTCAATTAAACGCGATTTACATTTATGATCGCGTGTAGTGTATTACTCGTTTGTGTAGAAAGGGGTACATTGCGATCGTAACCCTGCTTATTGGCGGTCGCGACGAGGAATACACCCCGCCCGAGGTGGTAACAGTCGCCCCTTGCATGCAGACCGCGGTCGGAGAGCCACATGGCGGGTGATGGTTCCACCCGCATGCGTGGACGGGAACGCCCCCCACATCGGGATGTCCGAAGGGGCCCGCGTGTTCCTCCCCACATCGTGCAATGCCCCCCCCCCCCCCCCCCCCCCCCCACTTCCTCCCCCCCCTAGCCTGTTGCTCGCGCTGCCCCCATCCCGGATGCGTCCCGTCCCTATTAGGCCTGTGAAACAGGGTTTCACAAGCTCATTTTACCTTTCCAACTTTGCTTTCCTTCTTGTCAACCTGCAACTTCTCGGTGCGAGCGACTTTCTGAGCTGTAGTTTTTTGTTCGCGTTCGCGTTTAGTCAGTCCGTCCCGAGTAGTGAAGTACACGCGTTCTGCCCCCGCCATGGCCGGTCGCGAATTGAAGGCGCTGTTGAACAGTGGCGAGCAGGGCGCTACCTACACTGCTACGATCTCGATCGCAGGCGCCACTGTGGAGCTCCCCCCCGAACAGAGGAAGTGCTTCTCTGATGAAAAGCACCCTTTCACCGCAACCTCATTCGACTTTCTCGCCTGGTAGGTCTTGTCATGCTGGGCTTGGTTATAGCGCCTGTATTGGGTCGCGTAGCATCGTTTTCAGTCTAACTAATGTCATCCACAGATCCGTGCATCGCGGTCGCGTAATTTAGGGTCACGTGTCCAACTTGCCCGCATGACGATCCGTCTGAGCCTCCCTTAGCTTAACTGCTCATGTCCGCGAAAAATCTGGGTTGTTTCCATTTATATCGCGACACCTCGACCGCGATCATTAAGTGACTTTGTTTTCCGTTTCCCGTGCAGCGTGGTAGTTCGGAAGTGCGTGTCCCCGTCTCTTCAGGAGGCAGTTAAGGTGGTGCCCTCCAATGTTGTCGCGGACATCGTCGCTGGACGTGAGGACGTGCATGTGGCCTTTGACGGCTTGGTTGGTTGCAAGATGGTCGCGTTCTGCATCTGGTCCGAGTGAGTACAGCGCGGCTTGTTGTAGGCTGGTTATGTTTTGCGTGCGGGGTTGTAGATGATTGCTGATGCCTTTCGTCGTGTCTCATGCGGTCTTGTCAGGGAGGTGAGCGACAAGAAGGCCTCTAACGCGGGCATGTTGCTGCTCTTGCGGCCGGACCACCTGGGGCTTGACGCGACCGCTCCCTGGAAAACTCGCTTTGTCCGCGTCTGTCACCCCACACCCGCGGCTGAGCATCTTGCCGGGTGGACCAGATTGTCAAGTAAGTCTGTTGCAGAGGTGCTTTATTTACGCATGTTTGCTATCATAGTTATGCATCTAAGAAACGTATTCTGAACCGTGCAGGTGGTTTCACGGTCGCGTCTGCCTATACTACGGGAACGACTCGGTCCAGTGCGTCCGGGCAGGGCAGCTGGGCGAGCCGACACGCCTCGTGGACCTGGTGAGTTGGTTAATGTTCGCGTTTCCTGGCCGCATTTATCTACACCGCCGCGTTAGTCTACAACCCTTCATTCCTTCCCCCCTGTTTCCCCCCCTGTTTCCTTTCAGGACATCTCATCCTGGAAGGCCCCTTGCGGTTCACTCGCATGTGGGTTCGCGTTCGACAGAGTCCTCAACGACCTCGACGCGGTTGTTGGACACGAACCTGCTCCTCGCATCGCGAAGCCGATTGCTAGGACGCTGACAACTTTGCGACAGGATGCGAAACGTGCCGGTGAAGAGCTCGCGTTCAGGTCCCGATGCGGCATCGCGGACGGTCATGGGGGGGATGCCCACGGCGGTGACCGCGAGAAGTCGCACGAACAACCAGCGGGATCTCACGTTTCCGGTCGTGATAACGTCGCTCTCAACACAGCTCTTGCGCTCGCGAACACAGGGGAGGGGGACCAGGGGAAACCGGACAACAAGGAGGAGGGCTCGAGCTCCGACCGCGAAGAGGACGCCGCTGTTAACGCGCAGGAGGGTGGGGGTGACGGGAATGCAGAGGAGGAGGCGGACGAGGGCGAGGGACACGGTCGCGATCAAGACGAAGGGGATGCCGCGGAGGATGACCAGCGCGGTGATTTGGAGCTCGAGGGTTCGGACGAGATGGACGAAGAGGACGAAGAAGAGGACGAGGAAGAGGAGGAGGAGGTGGAGGAAGTCGCGGCCACCCATGCCGGGCGTCCAACGGGCGCGGTAGCGGGAGCAGGGAAGAGTATTCGCGGTCTGCAAGCTGTGCTGTCCCCCCGCCCCGGGAGCGCGACCCACTCGGGCGAGTACGCGGGCAAGAGTCCGGTCTTGGGCAAGCGGAAACACGCGGAGCTGGTGAAGATGGCTCCGGAGAAGCTGGCCGCGGAGATCCTCCGTTTGAACCAGCAGCTGGAAAATCAGAAGCGCAAGCTGGACGAGGTCGCGTCCGCGGTGCCCGATGCTGAATTCGCGGTGGTGATCACGCAGAAGTACGAGGATCTTGAGGCCACGGTGGAGAATGCGCTAACCCACGCGCGGAACACGGAGCTGGTGGTTCGCAGGGAGGCCAAGCTGGCCGCGAAGGACAGGTCGGAGAATCGCGACATGCGGGAGGTGCTGAAACGCGCTGCGGTCTGACTGGAAGATTGCGCGGGAAGCATGAAGGGGGTGGTTGTGGACTCCATGGAGAACGCCCAGAAGAAGCTCACGGACGAGGTCGCGCGGAAGATCGACGGCGCGTCATCAAACATCGCGGGTACCGCCGAGAAAGCGATCCACACGAGTGGCGTCACCAGCTCCCTCAACATCATGATCGCGATGCTATCCGGGCGTGCCGCACCGCAGCAGGTCCCGGTTGGAACGCAGGGGCAGGTGGTGGACGAGGTAGCGGCGAATGAGGGTGGGAATAAGGCCGCGGACAAGGAGAGTGGGAAGAAGGTCGCGGATAAGGAGAGTGGGAAGAAGGTCGCGGACAAGGAGACGGGGAAAAGGGTCGCGGACAAGGAGACAGGTAAGTGTGAGAGCAGCAGGGGTGGGAAGCGGCAGAAAGGGGTCGCGATCCATAGCGTCGTCGACCTTCTTAAGAAGGGGGGAGCGGTCGTCGACCGTGCTGCAGGGTCCACCTGGGGAGCTGCAGCTGCTGCTGCTGGGCCACCGCCTGCGACCTCGGGTGGGGAAGCTGGTAAAGGCAAGGCCAAGGTCGAGGACGCCCCGCCCGCCTCCACCACCACCCCACCCGCCATCACCACCGCGATTCTGCCCGCGTCGGGCTACTCCGCCTCGGTCGCGCCTGGACAGCCGGGACCCAGCTCTATCGCCCCTGCCATCCCCCCCTCTGCAGATGTGAAGGCGAAGAATCAGGGCCGCAGTGGTTGTAAGCCTCCTGCAGCCGCGGTGAAGACTGAACGCGACGATGACGACTCGGACGCGGACGATGAGGTTGAGATGGTGCTGCAGAGGTTGTGCGGGCCGGGCGACACCAGCGGCGCAGGCGGCAAGCGCAAGGGCTGTGGGATCCGCCCTCCGCCCAGGGGTGGGGAGGGGATGGTGGGCGAACCGTGGCTGGGCGGGAGACGTCGCTGGCTCGGACATCACTCTCTCCAGGAGGTGCAGTACCTGACCGCGATCGCGGTGATGTGTTACGACAAGAAGATAGACGCCGGGCTCAAGCTGACTGCGCAGCAGAAGAGTGAGTGGGCTGAGGACATCTCCGCGGCCGGGACTTTGTGCACCGGAATTTTCACCACCATGCACCTTCGCAACCTCTGCGGCAATGTTGACAGGTACGGCCTTTTGATCCCTCATTGGTTTCTTGAACACGAATGCGGTCACACTCGTGCCTAACCATGTTGCGTGTTTCCCCATGCTTGCAGGTACCACCACATGTTCAAGACATACCGCGACCTCACCCGCCGCGGGTCCCCGATCAGCAACACGATAGCCTGGGCGGCCGCGGTGGGGAAGGAGGCTGCAGATGAGGAGCCCGATGTCACCGGCGCCCAAGACTGTTCGCTGGTGCGGTTGCGTGCGCCGTCGCTATGGTGTGGGAGACCTGCAACGGCAGCGAACTCGAGACTATCGCTGATGCTGGATACTCCGCGGCGCAGCTTGCCGGCACGCCTGAGGAAATGGCCCGCGGTCACGCCACGATCGTGACCGCGGTTTTCAATCGTGCCAGGAAGGAGAATGAACGCAAGCAAGCCCCCGAGGTTACACCGAAGGTGATCGCGGAGAAGATTGAGACCGCGGTCGTGAACCGCCTTGGCGCGCGACTTGGCGACCCCACAATGGTCGCTATGGTCGCGCACGAGGCGGTAGACGTGCTGATGACCTGGTGCGACTGCAAGATCGCGGCCAAGACGACGGAGGCCAACGGGCTCTACCTCGCTTTGCCGGAGAAGCGGCTGTCCGCGAAGAAGAGGTCCGCGTGAAGGTGGTAGTTAGAGGTTGTTAACGCTAGATGATGTGGACACTTGTTTGTGTGGTCGCATGAGACTCTTGATAGTGTAGGTAGTTTGCCCACCCTGCTTGAGTTTTTCTCGCGGTGGTCATTCTGTCTATGCTTTGTATAACCCCCTCCCCCCCCCCCCCCCCCCCCCCTTCTTCTTCTTGTAATACAACTCTTTTGCTTCTTTCGCGGCCATTGTTTTGCGCAAATCCACCCGTGGCTATAACATAACCTCGCCATTCACAGCGCGGTTGGGTTCGCGCAAGATCACATAAAGCGGACAGTTCGTAAACGCATATGCGATCACATTAAACGCGTAAACGGTACAAACCATGCAATTCGACCACGGTACAATTGCATCCCGAGTTTAGAAGTATGCTACTGGGTTTAACACTAAGCACCATCTTCACTAATAACACAACGCGAACATGGTACGACCACCCAATCACGCAAGCGGGGGCATCTGGTCACAGTACTGAGGCCACGCGACCGGAAACTCTGACGCGGGAAGCGATGCATCGATTAGGCGGTCGCGTACAAGCATCCATTTAACCCGCAACTGCACCTCCGCAGGAGTACCCTTCTTCAGCTCGCTCAGTGACGAGTCAACACTCTTCTTCTTCACCGCGATCCCTTCCGACACACCCGACATGCCCACAGCTCGGGACACGTTGTCGAGCTTCTCGAGCAAGACCGCGATGTTGTCTCCCTGCTCCACCCTGCGGGAGATGAAGTCCATGACTCGCTTCACACGGTTTATCGCGTTCCGGGCGGCGTTCTGGCCGCCCTTCTCCTTCCCCAAGAGCTCGGCCATTCGCGTTACTGCACCACGGGGTTGGGCCAGTAGCGACTCTGGACTCTCGCCTACCAGCGCGTGCGTGGACTTGTACAGCTTCCATCCGTCCGACGGCTTGGTCGCGTTCACCCATGGTTTCATGATCGCGTCCCGAATTGTCTCTTCCCTGGTCGGCTGTGCTGGTTTCTTACGCGTCCCCTGGTCGGTGGGGGTTGCGGTATTGGTAGGCGCGGCCGCGGCTCGAGACGTGTTTGCCGGACTCGGTTCCGAATTTGCCGGACTTGGTAGTCGCGGTCTGCCCTGAGCTGCTCACGGTGAGACGCGACAGCTGGGCTTCCAAATCATTCACGCGCTCGTCCTTCGCAGCCAGCTGCCGGTCGCGATCCTCCAGCAGCCCCTCCAGCTCTTTCACCCGTCTTTGGGTCGCGGCCAGCTCTACGCCCAGCCTGGTGTTGTCCGCTTGTGAACGTGTCAAATTCCTCTGTCTGGCAGAGCGGGTTGTTGACCACGTACGGGTGTCGCGGCTGGTGTATGTAATACATGGCCAGGTCTTGTGCGACCGCCATTCTAGCCTCCCCATTCAGCTCCTTCAGTATGTTTAGACCCGCGGTGTCCTGCTTCTCCGGCTTCTTCTCTTTGACCATCTTGCTGTTGTAATCATGGCACTGTGCAACACAACAACGCGATAGTTATCGCGGTTTTAGGGGTTTATGTAGGAAGATCGCGGTGTGTTGATACTACTATGCGCGGCCCACACATACCTGTTTCTGCCCTTTGTCCTCGGCGGCCTATGGGAAGATGTGCTTCTTCAGCAGCTTCTCCAGCTCCTCGCTCGGCGGAACTGTTGCGCGACCCAGGAAGTAGTCACCATCAACCCCTGTGAAGCCAGCCTTCAGGAGCACGGCCTCCCTCGGAATAGTTGTGAGGTAGTGCTTAGTCATCACGTCGATGAAGCGCCACCCCCCCAGTCTCGCCAGCTGATCCGAGGGCATTCCGTCTGCGGCCGCGTGCTGAGCCCCTCCAGCCCTAGTCGCGTGAACAACACGCGAGCATGTGATTCCCGCGTCCCCCAGAATCTTCGCCGCCCAGTCGTGATGAGTCGTGGGCGGTATCTGCTTCTCGGTGCCCGCGCGAAGGGGGAAGAAGAGGTACTGGTCGTACCACGTCGAAGGTTCCGTGAAGTCGAGAGGGGGGGCTATGTCCCCGTAGAGGATAGGGACCAAGTCGTATCGAGATGGTAGAACGAAAGAAAGAACAGAGAAGAGGGGTTCTACTAGCAGCATGCAAGGTACATATAGGAAACCCTAATTTGGGTTGTACTCGCTATAGAGTACCCCACTGCAGGCTAGACAATTACAACATTCTGACAAGTCGTACACCCAGTGCAGCCATAGCAGCGTGGCTCCGACCGCGCACAGAGTCCAATCTATGTGTCTCACTGCCGAGATGTAGTTGAGCGAGAAGTCCTTGTTTGTCTTGCCCGTCCTGCACGCGCAGACAAACGCGAACGCATTCCGCACTGGATCCGTCTCGGATTTTGCGCCCAGCTTCCACATCATCATGTCTGGAAGCTGGAGGTTTCGGATCGTGCACCCGCGAGCTAGTGTGTGATGACTGAGGACCGTCATCGTCCTGATGCAGAGGTCGCGATGCATTGCCTGCGTGTACTGTTGCTTGGCTAGTGTGAAGCTGCTCACGATGGCGGCCATGCTGGTTTTCCGCATCATCTTCTTGAACTCGTCCGGGTTGTACGTGTCCGCGGCCGTGCCCCGATGGCGATCCATGTGTTCCCTGCGTAAACCAGTTCGAAGTTAGTGAGCCTGTGTTCGAACGTGGTTTATACTCGGCATACGTGTTCACTGAGTACGTATACTTACGCGATGAACCTCTTGTACTGGTCGCGGACTTGGACGCGGACCCAGATGCGACACTCCGCAAAGTCGCGCAGCAGATTCAGAACCGGCTTCCTGAAGATGGCCCGTCCAGCTTGATGAGCATGTTCAGAGCCTTGAGACGCCCCATCAGCATTGCAGGGGAGCACTGGCGTCTCTTCTTCAAGGATATGTCGGGCCGCTTGAGTGTGGCCATCCTGTCCGCCTGTGCGACCGTCTCGTTCGCGAGGAAGGTCACGTATTTGCGTAACCTCCACGGATTCGTCTCGGGGCCGTCGAACCACTGCTCGTCGCCCGTCGCCGTCTTCCAGTCACTACCCATGTTCTGCTCTAGCGCGGCCCCGATCTCGTCGGGGTTCGCGTTTTCCAACGCGGCCTCCTCACCGAACCTATTCGCGTCCAGTTTCGGCAGCTCGTGCGCCATGAATAGCTTGTACTCCCTTGCCCAACCGCGATATTTCTTCAGCGTGGCTTCAGAGACTCCGTAGAGGATGCCCATGCACACCTCTCTTTTCGCGGCCGTCGTGTCATCCACACCAAGCCTGTTCCAATCCGCGATGGGAACCTCCAAGTCCGTTCGCGTACCACGCACTCGTTCGTTGTCTTCCTCCTCCCCCTCGTTGAGCGCGGACAACGAGTTAGAGAGGTAGTTTTCATCATCTTCATTCCAACTGTCTTCCTCATCGTTAGCGTCCTCCTCGTCATCCTCATCGCTATCCCCCTCGCTCCCCTCTCGCGATCCGAGGCGTGCCGTGTGAGGCACGACTTCGACACGCCGCCTCCTTACTCGCGGTGTACTGACTGGCACGTTCCCGGTACCTCCGGTCGCGTTACCACCGGTACCTCTGCCTCCGTTGCCTACCACCCCAGGCGCGCTCCGCCCGTTCGCACTACCTCCGTTCCGTCCCACACCGGTCCCACGTCCCGCGTTCGCACTCCCACACCTTCCTATCGCACCTCTCCCACGCTCACCTGTCCCTCTTCCCGCGTTCCCTCTCGCACTAGTCCCTCTTCCCCTTCCCGCGTTACCCCTTGCACCAGTCCCCCTTCCTCTTCCCGCGTTTCCAACTGCACGCGCTCCCCGTACCGCGTTCCCCGCGTTCGCCTGTGGTTGTTCACCTTCACAGTTCTCGTCCGCTGCGGTCGGTTGAGCGGGGGTGCGGATGTGGACGTCCGGGTTTCCCGGCAACAGCGAGTTCACGTTCCATATTGGCGGCGAATGTGCACGCGCGCTGGCATTCATCCCCGCTCCAACATTCTCCGCACGCACTGAACCATCGGGAACCGCGACCTTCGAAGGGCCGTCTGCGCGCGCATGGGTGTCCACACCCATCAGTAATGGGTCTATGCGGTCCCGCGGGGCTTGCACTGGTGCCTGGATTTCCGGATGATTCGCGCTGGGGAATGGGGTTGACGGCGTGACTGGAGGCGTCGCGACAGCTACGGGCGCGTGCAACATGGGGTCTGGCTGTACGCCGATGTACCCGTACCTGAATCCCACATTCCCGTACTGCGGCCCTACGAAGCCACGCACGGGCATCCCAAAGAGCTGGCTTGAGGGCATGGACGCGTACGCGGTCTGTTGTTCAGCAATCCGTTGTCCGGGATGCGGCGTGGATACTCCACGCGAGTTCAAATCATCCTGCTGGGCATGAAACGCGACCGTCGACGATGCAAAAAAATGCTGCTAGAGAGCTTGATGTTTTTTCCTATAACTCTTCTACACCTGGTAAAATTTTTGCTTAAATTATAAGCGGTCATAAGATATTGAACCAACTTATATAATTCTTTAAAAAATCTGCCACATCTGCTAACAATCTTGCCCGAGAAAGCTTATCGAATTTTATCGTAAGAAATTGATTGTAATGTCCGCGGTGCTAGGTGGAGCCCGTTGACCAGCTGTTGTGGATGGAACGCGGGCAAACGCGTCCCAAAAACCACTGGCTGCACTTGTGAGGTGTTCCATGTGGGGATATGCGCGTGCATGTCATGTACGGGAGCGCTCGGCGGATCGGCATTATGGATTTGGGCCGCGGAAGTGTTTGCCGAAGCATTGATGGAGGCTTCAAGTATTGGCGCCGCGACGCGATTCACGGTATGCATGCAGCGCGCGAAATTGCCCCTACTCCTATATACCGCGTGCGTCAACATGATGCGCGATCCCTACCGGCGTGAAGTGTACACCTGTACAACGCGACCGTGGTGCTCACTGGTTCTCGAACGCGGCCCACATCGCTAACGCGGCACTAGTGTCCCGTTTCCCGTCAAGTCAGGTGAGTCCTGTGTGGCATGAGAGGGAGGAGCCTGTGGTGCAACTGGCGTGCGGAAAGCGAAAATGTGGGCCTGCTGGGAGTAATGACCGGCCGGTGCGTGGACGTGCATGACACGTTACTGCGATCGCGTCTCGACCAAACTCCGACAGCTGTGTGGCTCGTTCAAAATGCTGCACGTGTTTGCCAGCATGGGGCCGCCACGAGCGGGTAGGGAGGTGACGACGCCACGGGAAAGGCGACGCGGCGGGCGGCGAGAGCCTGCAGCGGCGGGCAGCTCGCGGGCAGTGCGCGGAGCCGCACAAGGCTGCGACGGGTCGCGTGACAAACCCTAAGCCGCGCGCGGGCGGCTAGCTGGTCGCGCGCACGAAGAATCGGCCGCGCGCGGGCGGCTAGCGAGGCGCGCGCGCGAAAAATCGGCCGCGCACGGGCGGCTAGCGAGTCGCGCGCGTTAAAAACGAGCCGCGCGCGGGTGGCTAGCGGGCTGCGTGCGCGTTGTAGGTAGAGGCGCACGAGGGCGCGCGGTAGGTAGAGGCGCACGAGGGCGCTAAGGCGCACGAGGGCGTGCGGTAGGTAGAGGCGCACAAGGGCGCTAAGGCGCACAAGGGCGCTCGGTAGTGAGAGGCGCACGAGGGCGCACGAGGGCGCACGAGGGCGCACGATAGGTAGGTAGGTAGGTAGGTAGCGGTGGGCCCTAGGAGCGGTCCTAGCAAAGGACCTGCTCTGATACCATGTCAGAATGAACAGGCAGGAATGAGGAACTAGAAAGGATGGTGAGTACAAATATGAAACCCTAATGTTGTGACCCCCCCTATAGGCTAACCCACTACAGCCTACACAAACACAACATATATAATGTTTGACAAATACCCCACGCGATTGGTCGGTAACTTTGACAGGCGGGACATTCCACCTATGCAACCGCGCGAACGAAAAAAAAAGGAGTGCTACCATTGGTTGCGAAGTCTCGCAACAAATCACGAACCGAATTCACCCATCGATAGGCTTGGAAAGCGCGACCCTTAGCCGCCCGTCGCAATCCCTCAGCCGCCCCTTCGCGGCTTCTGTCAAACATATGTGCTGCATACTGTCTAGGCTGTAGTGGGGTAGCCCATATGGGGTACAACCCAGATTAGGGTTTCCTACTTGTACCCATCCTGCTGCTAGTTCACTCATTCCTGCCTGTTCATTCTGACATGGTATCAGAGCAGGTCCTTTGCTAGGACCGCTCCTAGGGCCCACCGCTACCTACCTACCTACCTACCTACCTACCTATCGTGCGCCCTCGTGCGCCCTCGTGCGCCCTCGTGCGCCTCTCACTACCGAGCGCCCTCGTGCGCCTTCGCGCCCTCGTGCGCCCCTACCTACCGCGCGCCCTCGTGCGCCTTAGCGCCCTCGTGCGCCTCTACCTACCGCGCGCCCTCGTGCGCCTTAGCGCCCTCGTGCGCCTTAGCGCCCTCGTGCGCCTCTACCTACCGCGCGCACGCAGCCCGCTAGCCACCCGCGCGCGGCTCGTTTTTTAACGCGCGCGACTCGCTAGCCGCCCGTGCGCGGCCGATTTTTCGCGCGCGCGCCTCGCTAGCCGCCCGCGCGCGGCCGATTCTTCGCGCGCGTGACCCGCTAGCCGCCCGCGCGCGATCCCTCAGCCGCCCCTTCGCGGCTTCGACTTCGTCTGCAGCAGCTGCCGCCACCGAACCTGCAGCAGCTGCCGCTGCCGAGCTTGCAGCAGCAGCCGCCGCTCGACCTACAGCAGCTGCCGCCGCCGAGCCTGCAGCAGCAGCCGCCGCTCGACCTGCAGCAGCTGCCGCCGCCGAGCCTGCAGCAGCAGCCGCCGCTCGACCTGCAGCAGCTGCCGCCGCCGAGCTTGCAGCAGCAGCCGCCGCTCGACCTGCAGCAGCTGCAGCAGCCGCCGCCGACCCTGCAGCAGCAGCCGCCGCCGAGCCTACAGCAGCGGCCGCCGCCGAGCCTGCAGCAGCAGCCGCCGCTCGACCTGCAGCAGCTGCCGCCGCCGAGCCTGCAGCAGCAGCCGCCGCTCGACCTGCAGCAGCTGCCGCCGCCGAGCTTGCAGCAGCAGCCGCCGCTCGACCTGCAGCAGCTGCCGCCGCCGAGCCTGCAGCAGCAGCCGCCGCTCGACCTGCAGCAGCTGCCGCCGCCGAGCTTGCAGCAGCAGCCGCCGCTCGACCTGCAGCAGCTGCAGCAGCCGAGCCTGCAGCAGCAGCCGCCACCGACCCTGCAGCAGCAGCCGCCGCCGAGCCTACAGCAGCGGCCGCCGCCGACCCTACAGCAGCAGCCGCCGCTCGACCTGCAGCAGCTGCCGCCGCCGAGCCTACAGCAGCGGCCGCCACAGACCCTGCAGCAGCTGCCGCGGAGCTCCCTGCTACGACCTGGCCCCGCCCCGCTGTTGCAGCGGCCACGCTGTCGCCACTGTCTTGCGCCCGCCGCACCAACCACTGGTGAGCTTTGCCGTGCTAGCACTGCTACCGTTACTGCTGCTGCTACTGCCTTTACTGCTCCTGCTGTTGCTGCCGCTACTGCTGCTGCTCCTGACGTGGCCAGATGCAGCTCCAGCAGGCTCGTGAGTGGTACGCCGGCTTGGGCAGTCGGGGTGGCCGTAGTGGTAGTCGCTCTGGAGTGCGTCGTTCGGGAGCCTCTGGTAGTAGACCGGTGCAGCAGACGTGCCCTCTTCTGCTCCAGCAGGCTCGTGAGTGGTACGCCGGTTTGGGCAGTCGGGGTGGCCGGCGTGGTAGTCGCTCTGGCGTGCGTCGTTCGGGAGCCCCTGGTAGTGGACAGGTGCAGCAGCCGTGCCCTCTTCTGGTCCAGCAGGCTCGTGAGTGGTACGCCGGTTTGAGCAGTCGGGGTGGCCGTAGTGGTAGTCGCTCTGGCGTCCGTCGTTCGGGAGCCTCAGGTAGTGGACAGGTGCAGCAGCCGTGCCCTCTTCTGCTCCAGCAGGCTCGTGAGTGGTACGCAGGTTTGAGCAGTCGGGGTGGCCGTAGTGGTAGTCGCTCTGTGAGTGAGGCAGCCGCTCTCGGTGCCAGTACGTCTGTTGCCCTCGGTGCAGGTGAGGCTACCACTCCCGGTACTCGCGTGTCTGCTACTCCAGGTGCTGGTGAGCCTACTACTCTAGGTGCTAGTGCGTCTGCTGCTCCAGGTGCTAGCGTGTCTGCTACCCCAGGTGATGGTGAGGCTGCTGCCCTAGGTGCTAGTGCGTCTGTGCCCCCTGGTACTGAGTCGACTGCAGCACTGCACACCTTCACCCTGGACTCAGGTGCTTCTCGCTCTTTCTTTCGTGACCGCACTGTCCTTGAGCCACTCGCTCGGCCAGTTGCTGTCTCCCTTGCTGACCCCTCTGGGGGTCCGGTCATTGCGACCTCCTCCACTGTCCTTCCTTGTCCTGCGGTCCCGTCCGGCACACTGTCAGGTCTCTACCTCCCCTCGTTCTCTACGAACTTGGTGGCGGGTTGTGCGCTCCAGGACTCGGGTGTTCACCAGTTCACCCCTGCCTACGAGCGCGTGACACACTGCACGTGTGCTCGGACGGGTCGCCACCTGGCTACTTTCACTCGAGAGCCGGGGTCGGACCTGTACACACTGACCACTGAGTCCCCTCAGGTAGCTGCGTCTGCGTCTACGTCTGCGTCTGCGTCAGGTCAGCTGTCCGCCCCCTGCTCGTGTCGCTCTCTGGCGCATGAGACTGTCCTTTGGCACCACCGCCTTGGTCACCCGTCTGTGCAGCGCCTTCGGGCCATGCACAAACGGGACCTTGTTGCTGGTCTTCCCAGGGTGCTCCCTCCCCTTCCCGACTCACCTGCTCCTCCCTGTCTTCCCTGTGTCGAGGGGCGGCAGCGCGCCGCTCCTCACTCCTCCTCCTTTCCCCCGACGACTGCTCCTTTGCAGACACTCCACATGGACGTGTGGGGCCCTGCCCGCGTCCGTGGTCAGGGTCAGGAGAGGTACTTCCTGATTGTTGTTGACGACTTCTCGCGCTACACCACGGTCTTTCCCTTGCGCACCAAGGGTGACGTCCCTGATGTCTTGATCCCTTGGATCCGCAGATCTCGTCTCCAGCTTAGTGAGCGTTTCCGCTCCGACTTCCCTGTCCTGCGTCTGCACTCTGACAGAGGTAGAGAGTTTTCCTCTGGCCTCTTGGAGGCCTTCTGTCAGCAGGAGGGCATTGAGCAGTCGTTCACGCTTCCGGCCTCTCCACAGCAGAATGGGGTTGCAGAGCGCCGCATTGGCTTGATCATGGAGGTTGCTCGTACCTCCTTGGTTCATGCGGCTGCCCCCCACTTTCTGTGGCCGTTTGCAGTCCGATACGCTGCGCATCAGCTCAACCTCTGGCCCCGTGTCTCCTTGCCCGAGACTTCTCCGACACTGCGTTGGACGGGAGAGGCTGGCGATGCGTCGCGTTTTCGGGTCTGGGGATCCCGAGCTTTTGTCCGCGACACGTCCGCGGACAAGCTCTCCCGTCGCACTGTCCCCTGCGTCTTCCTTGGCTTTGTCCCGGACGCCCCTGGTTGGCAGTTCTACCACCCCACCTCGCGGCGTGTCCTGGCCTCTCAGGACGTCACTTTTGACGAGTCCGTCCCCTACTACCGCCTCTTCCCCTACCGCACTGCCCCGCTCCCCCCCCCGCCTCTCTTCCTCGCTCCAGGTGCTGAGGTACCAGACCCCCTCCCCCCTCAGGGTGCCGCTCCCTCAGGTGTGTCCCAGGTAGACCCGGGTGAGCCTGTCGAGGTAGCTGTTGACTCTCGTCCTGCGTCTAGGGGTGCTGAGCCTGGGGGTGCTGAGTCTGGGGGTGCTGAGCCTGGGGGTGTTGAGCCTGGAGGTGCGGAGCCTGGGGGTGTTGAGCCTGGAGGTGCGGACCCTGGAGGTGTGGAGCCTGGAGGTGCTGAGCCTGGGGGTGCGGAGTCTGGGGGTACTGAGACTGAGCGTGCTACACCTGGAGGAGCCCTCTCCTCCCAGCAGCTGCAGGAGAGGTACCTCGAGTACTGCCGCCTCCGGAGAGGTGCTGCTGGAGCTCGTCCCGGTACTTCCCCTCCTACCCAGGAGCTCCCCCCCATTCAGCAGATCCGAGAGTGGTACACGCGACGCTGCAGTCTTCGGAGTGGTGCTCCGGGTGCTGCGGACCCTGGGGGTGGCGCTGCTGCTGGTGCTGAGGACCCGAGTGGTGGAGCTGCTGCTGGTGCTGAGGACCCGAGCGGTGGCGCTGCTGCTGGTGCTGAGTCCCCGAGTGGTGGAGCTGCTGCTGGTGCTGAGGACCCGAGCGGTGGCGCTGCTGCTGGTGCTGAGTCCCCCAGTGGTGGAACTGCTGGTGCTGAGGACCCGGGCGTTGGAGCTACTGCTGGAGCTGAGGACCCGGACGGTGGAGCTGCTGCTGGTGCTGCGGAGCCGAGCGGTGGCGCTGCTGCTGGTGCTGAGGACCCGGGCGTTGGAGCTACTGCTGGAGCTGAGGACCCGGGAGTTGGAGCTGCTGCTGGTACTGAGGACCCTGCCGCTGGTGTCTCTGCTGGTTCTGGAGACGCTGCGCGGCCGCGACCGTACTTCGTTCCGCTCCTTCAGCAGGTTCTTGGTCAGGCTCCTCCTCCTTGTCCTCCTCCCTCCGTAGAGTGTCCTCCGCCTGTCCAGTCGCAGTCACAGTTACCGCCTGCCTCGCCTCTTCCTCGTCCCTCTCCTTACACTGGTCCCACCGGAGGCCTTTCAGAGCGTCGTGAGCCTGCGTCTCGTCCTGCGTCGCCTGTTCGTACTGCTCGCACTGGTCGTCGTGTCCCACGTGAGCGTCCTCCTCCTGTCCCTGGCACTCACTACATGACTCTGCGTCCCTCCACTGCTCCTCAGCGTGTCCCTCTACCGTCTCCTCCTGCGTCCTCTCTACCTACTCTTCCTGACCCGGAGTCTGACTCCCGTCGTGCTGCCAGTCCCACTGTCACGCGTCTTCTCGCCACAGTTGTCACTGACCCTACTTTTGAGTCCGCCGCTGCGTCTGCTCTGGTCGCTGAGTTGGTTAACTTTGCTGCTCGCTGTCGCCTAGACTACGCTGCTAGCCTTGTTGCTGAGTCTGAGTCTGAGTCTGCCTGTCCTCCGTCCGTCGGGGGTGAGTGTGCTCTTGGCACGGACGTCCTTGAGGACAGACAGGAGGAGTTCCAGTGCTTTGCTGCTGCTTTGCCCCACCTCGTGTCCATGCTAGTTGCCCCTGAGGGAGACCCGGATGCACCAGACATCCCGACCCCGCGCACTTACGCTGAGGCGATGGCGGGTCCCTACTCCTCTCAGTGGCAGACAGCCATGGACGCAGAGATGGCTTCCTGGAAGTCCACACGCACCTACGTCGACGAGGTTCCCCCACCTGGGGCGAACATCGTCAGTGGCATGTGGATTTTCAGGGTGAAGCGGCCGCCGGGTTCTCCGCCTGTCTTCAAGGCGCGTTACGTGGCTCGAGGCTTCAGTCAGCGAGAGGGAGTAGACTTCTTTCAGACCTTCTCCCCCACCCCGAAGATGACTACTCTTCGGGTGCTGCTGCACATAGCCGCTCACCGCGACTACGAGCTTCACTCACTTGACTTCAGCACTGCTTTCTTGCAGGGCAGCCTGCACGAGGAGATCTGGCTGCGCCGCCCCCCTGGCTTCACTGGGTCGTTTCCTCCTGGTACCCAGTGGAGGCTTTAGCGGCCGGTCTACGGTCTCCGCCAGGCTCCACGTGAGTGGCACGACACACTGAGGACTACACTTGCGGCTCTTGGGTTCGCGCCTTCTACTGCTGACCCGTCGCTGTTTCTGCGCACCGACACTTCGCTGCCGCCGTTCTACATCCTCGTGTACGTCGACGACTTGGTCTTTGCCACTGCTGACACTGCAGGACTCGCCTACGTGAAGTCGGAGCTGCAGAGGAGACACACGTGCACAGACCTGGGTGAGCTGACAAGCTATCTTGGCTTGCGGATCACCCGGGACAGAGCACGGCGCACCATCACCTTGACTCAGTCACACATGGTGCAGCAGGTTCTCCAGCGCTTCCGCTTCACGTACTCCTCGCCTCAGTCCACTCCTCTGCCTACCGGTCACTCGCTCTCAGCTCTGCCTTCGGATGAGTCCGTAGAGCCGAGTGGCCCGTATCCAGAGCTTGTGGGCTGCCTCATGTACCTGATGACCTGCACTCGACCTGACCTTGCATACCCTCTTAGCATCCTTGCACGCTATGTCGCTCCTGGCCGTCACAGGAAGGAGCACATGGATGCCGCTAAGAGGGTGTTGCGCTACTTGTGCAGTACGTCGGGCATGGGGCTAGTGCTTGGAGGGCGAGACCGAGTTGTGCTCACTGGACACTCAGACGCTTCTTGGGCGGACGACCAGGCTACTCAGCGGTCGTCTCAGGGTTACACCTTCAGCCTTGGCTCTGGCTCAGTTTCTTGGCGTTCCACACGCTCTTCGTCTGTTCTCAGCTCCAGCTGTGAGGCTGAGATCTACGCCACAGCCATGGCGGCCCAGGAGCTTCGCTGGCTGACCTACCTGCTGACTGACTTGGGAGAGAGGCCTCGTTCTCCTCCAGTGCTGTACGTCGACAACAAGGCTGCCATTGCCTTGTGTGAGGAGCACAGACTGGAGCACCGAACGAAGCACATCGCCCTGCGGTACTTCCTGGCTAGAGAGCTACAGCAGCGTGGTCAGCTTTGTCTGCGTTACGTGGCCACTGAGGCCAACACTGCTGATGTGTTCACCAAGGCGCTCCAGCCTTGTGACCATCAGCGCTTTTGTACTCTTTTGGGCCTTGTGCCTACTGGACCTCACTTGCTCACTTCTTGACTTTGCTTGTACTGTGATCTCTATATATATATACCTGCATGTTTACTCTTGCTAGGTTGTGATCACTGTATCTCTTGCTCTGTTATAAACCTGCATGTGAACTGGTCTTGTGACCGCTTGCTTGTGCTCGGAATTTGTGTGGAATCCTCGAGATCCACCCTGAGCCTGTTTTGCCTTGCTTTGCCCTGACTGGTCTTGTGACCCCTTGTTCTCCCCCACTTTGCCTATGGGGGTGTGTCAAACATATGTGCTGCATACTGTCTAGGCTGTAGTGGGGTAGCCCATATGGGGTACAACCCAAATTAGGGTTTACTACTTGTACTCCTGCATGCTGCTAGTTCACTCATTCCTGCCTGTTCATTCTGACAGCTTCGACTTCGCCTGCAGCAGCAGCCGCCGCTCGACCTGCAGCAGCTGCCGCCGCCGCGCCTGCAGCTGCAGCTGCCACTGACCCTGCAGCAGCTGCCGCCGCCGATCCTGCAGCAGCAGCCGCCGCCGACCTGCAGCAGCTGCCGCCGCCGAGCCTGCAGCAGCAGCCGCCGCTCGACCTGCAGCAGCTGCCGCCGCCGAGCTTGCAGCAGCAGCCGCCGCTCGACCTGCAGCAGCTGCCGCCGCCGCGCCTGCAGCTGCAGCCGCCACCGACCCTGCAGCAGCAGCCGCCGCCGAGCCTACAGCAGCGGCCGCCGCCGACCCTGCAGCAGCTGCCGCGGAGCTCCCTGCTACGACCTGGCCCCGCCCCGCTGTTGCAGCGGCCACGCTGTCGCCACTGTCTTGCGCCCGCCGCACCAACCACTGGTGAGCTTTGCCGTGCTAGCACTGCTACCGTTACTGCTGTTGCTATTGCCTTTACTGCTCCTGCTGTTGCTGCCGCTACTGCTGCTGCTCCTGACGTGGCCAGATGCAGCTCCAGCAGGCTCGTGAGTGGTACGCCGGCTTGGGCAGTCGGGGTGGCCGTAGTGGTAGTCGCTCTGGAGTGCGTCGTTCGGGAGCCTCTGGTAGTAGACCGGTGCAGCAGACGTGCCCTCTTCTGCTCCAGCAGGCTCGTGAGTGGTACGCCGGTTTGGGCAGTCGGGGTGGCCGGCGTGGTAGTCGCTCTGGCGTGCGTCGTTCGGGAGCCCCTGGTAGTGGACAGGTGCAGCAGCCGTGCCCTCTTCTGGTCCAGCAGGCTCGTGAGTGGTACGCCGGTTTGAGCAGTCGGGGTGGCCGTAGTGGTAGTCGCTCTGGCGTCCGTCGTTCGGGAGCCTCAGGTAGTGGACAGGTGCAGCAGCCGTGCCCTCTTCTGCTCCAGCAGGCTCGTGAGTGGTACGCAGGTTTGAGCAGTCGGGGTGGCCGTAGTGGTAGTCGCTCTGTGAGTGAGGCAGCCGCTCTCGGTGCCAGTACGTCTGTTGCCCTCGGTGCAGGTGAGGCTACCACTCCCGGTACTCGCGTGTCTGCTACTCCAGATACTGGTGAGCCTACTGCTCTAGGTGCTAGTGCGTCTGCTGCTCCAGGTGCTAGCGTGTCTGCTACCCCAGGTGATGGTGAGGCTGCTGCCCTAGGTGCTAGTGCGTCTGTGCCCCCTGGTACTGAGTCGACTGCAGCACTGCACACCTTCACCCTGGACTCAGGTGCTTCTCGCTCTTTCTTTCGTGACCGCACTGTCCTTGAGCCACTCGCTCGGCCAGTTGCTGTCTCCCTTGCTGACCCCTCTGGGGGTCCGGTCATTGCGACCTCCTCCACTGTCCTTCCTTGTCCTGCGGTCCCGTCCGGCACGCTGTCAGGTCTCTACCTCCCCTCGTTCTCTACGAACTTGGTGGCGGGTTGTGCGCTCCAGGACTCGGGTGTTCACCAGTTCACCCCTGCCTACGAGCGCGTGACACACTGCACGTGTGCTCGGACGGGTCGCCACCTGGCTACTTTCACTCGAGAGCCGGGGTCGGACCTGTACACACTGACCACTGAGTCCCCTCAGGTAGCTGCGTCTGCGTCTACGTCTGCGTCTGCGTCAGGTCAGCTGTCCGCCCCCTGCTCGTGTTGTCAAACATTGCGCGTGTTGTCAAACAAGCTCTCGCGTCGCGCTGTTCCCTGTGTCTTTCTTGGCTTTGTTCCCGACGCGCCTGGATGGCAGTTTTACCACGTCACCTCGCGCCGGGTTCTGGCCTCTCAGGACGTCACTTTTGATGAGTCCGTCCCCTTCTACCGCCTCTTCCCCTACCGCACTGCCCCGCTCCCCCCCCCGCCTCTCTTCCTCGCTCCAGGTGCTGAGGTACCAGACCCCCTCCCCCCTCAGGGTGCCGCTCCCTCAGGTGTGTCCCAGGTAGACCCGGGTGAGCCTGTCGAGGTAGCTGTTGACTCGCGTCCTGCGTCTGGGGGTGCTGAGCCTGGGAGTGCTGCGTCTGAGGGTGCGGAGCCTGGGGGTGCTGAGCCTGGAGGTGCGGAGCCTGGGGGTGCTGAGCCTGGAGGTGCGGAGCCTGGAGGTGCGGAGCCTGGAGGTGCGGAGCCTGGAGGTGCGGAGCCTGGAGGTACTGAGCCTGGGGGTGCTGAGCCTGGACGTGCTGAGACTGGGGGTGCTGAGTCTGGGGGTGCTGAGTCTGGGGGTGCTGAGCCTGAGCGTGCTCCACCTGGAGGAGCCCTCTCCTCCCAGCAGCTGTAGGAGAGGTACCTCGAGTACTGCCGCCTCCGGAGAGGTGCTTCTGGAGCTCGTCCCGGTACTTCCCCTCCTACCCAGGAGCTCCCCCCCATTCAGGTGATCCGCGAGTGGTACACGCGGCGCTGCAGTCTTCGTAGTGGTGCTCCTGGTGCTGCGGACCCGAGCGGTGGTGTTGTTGCTGGTGCTGAGGACCCGGACGCTGGAGCTGCTGCTGGTGCTGAGGACCTGGGGGCTGGAGCTGCTGCTGGTGCTGAGGACCCGGGCGTTGGAGCTGCTGCTGGTGCTGAGGACCCGACCGGTGGCGCTGCTGCTGGTGCTGAGGACCTGACCAGTGGCCGTGCTGCTGGTGCTGAGGACCCGGGCGTTGGAGCTGCTGCTGGTGCTGAGGACCCGACCGGTGGTGCTGCTGCTGGTGCTGAGGACCCGGGCGTTGGAGCTGCTGCTGGTGCTGAGGACTCGGGCGTTGGGACTGCCACTGGTGTCCCTGCTGCTTCTGGAGACGCTGCGCGGCCGCGACCGTACTTCGTATCGCTCCTTCAGCAGGTTCTTGGTCAGGCTCCTCCTCCTAGTCCTCCTCCCTCCGTCGAGTGTCCTCTGCCTGTCCAGCCGCAGTCACAGTTACCGCCTGCCTCGCCTCTCCCTGCTCCCTCCCCTTACGCTGGTCCCACAGGAGGTCTTACAGAGCGTCGTGAGCCTGAGTCTCGTCCTGCGTCGCCTGTTCGTACTGCTCGCACTGGTCGTCGTGTCCCACGTGAGCGTCCTCCTCCTGTCCCTGGCACTCACTACATGACTCTGCGTCCCTCCACTGCTCCGCAGCGTGTCCCGCTGCCGTCTCCTCCTGCGTCCTCTCTTCCTACTCTTCCTGACCCGGAGTCTGACTCCCGTCGTGCTGCCAGTCCCACTGTTACGCGTCTCCTCGCTACAGTTGTCACTGACCCGACCTTTGAGTCCTCTGCTGCGTCTACTCTGGTCGCTGAGTTGGTTGACTTTGCTGCTCGCTGTCGCCTAGACTACGCTGCCAGCCTTGTCGCTAGGTCTGAGTCTGCGTCTGCCTGTCCTCCGTCCGTCGGGGGTGAGTGTGCCCTCGGCACGGACGTCCTTGAGGACAGACAGGAGGAGTTCCACTGCCTTGCTGCTGCTTTGCCCCGTCTCGTGTCCTTGCTAGTTGCCCCTGAGGGAGACCCGGATGCACCAGACATCCCGACCCCACGCTCTTACGCTGAGGCGATGGCGGGTCCCTACTCCTCTCAGTGGCAGTCAGCCATGGACGCAGAGATGGCTTCCTGGAAGTCCACAGGCACCTACGTAGACGAGGTTCCCCCTCCTGGGGCGAACATCGTCAGTGGCATGTGGATTTTCAGGGTGAAGCGGCCGCCGGGTTCTCCGCCTGTCTTCAAGGCGCGCTACGTGGCTCGAGGCTTCAGTCAGCGAGAGGGAGTAGACTTCTTTCAGACCTTCTCCCCCACCCCGAAGATGACTACTCTTCGGGTGCTGCTGCACATAGCCGCTCACCGCGACTACGAGCTTCACTCACTTGACTTCAGCACTGCTTTCTTGCAGGGCAGCCTGCATGGTCTTTGCCACTGCTGACACCGCGGCACTCGCTCACGTGAAGTCGGAGCTGCAGAGGAGACACACGTGCACAGACCTGGGTGAGCTGACGAGCTATCTTGGCTTGCGGATCACCCGGGACAGAGCACGGCGCACCATCACCCTGACTCAGTCACACATGGTGCAGCAGGTTCTCCAGCGCTTCCGCTTCACGTACTCTTCGCCTCAGTCCACTCCTCTGCCTACCGGTCACTCGCTCTCAGCTCTGCCTTCGGATGAGTCCGTAGAGCCGAGTGGCCCGTATCCAGAGCTTGTGGGCTGCCTCATGTACCTGATGACCTGCACTCGACCTGACCTTGCATACCCTCTTAGCATCCTAGCACGCTATGTCGCTCCTGGCCGTCACCGGAAGGAGCACATGGATGCTGCTAAGAGGGTGTTGCGCTACTTGTGCAGTACGTCGGGCATGGGGCTTGTGCTTGGAGGGCGAGACCGGGTTGTTCTCACAGGGCACTCAGACGCTTCTTGGGCAGACGACCAGACTACTCAGCGGTCGTCCCAGGGTTACACCTTCAGCCTTGGCTCTGGCTCAGTTTCTTGGCGTTCTACTCGCTCTTCTTCTGTTCTCAGCTCCAGTTGTGAGGCTGAGATCTACGCCACAGCCATGGCTGCTCAGGAGCTACGCTGGCTGACCTACCTGCTGACCGACCTCGGAGAGCGGCCTCGTTCTCCTCCAGTGCTGTACGTCGACAACAAGGTTGCCATTGCCTTGTGTGAGGAGCACAGACTGGAGCACAGAACGAAGCACATCGCTCTGCGGTACTTCCTTGCTCGAGAGCTGCAGCAGCGTGGTCAGCTTTGTCTGCGTTACGTGGCCACGGAGGCCAACACTGCTGATGTGTTCACCAAGGCGCTTCAGCCTTGTGACCATCAGCGCTTTTGCACTCTGCTAGGCCTTGTACCCACTGGGCCTCACTTGCTTACCTCTTGACCTTGCTTGTACTGTGATCACTATATATATATGCCTACTTGTTTACTTTTGCTAGGTTGTGATCACTGTATCTCTTGCTTTGTTATAAACCTGCATGTGAACTGGTCTTGTGACCGCTTGCTTGTGCTCGGAATTTGTGTGGAATCCTTGAGATCCACCCTGAGCTTGCTTTGCTTTGCTTTGACTGGTCTTGTGAGCCTGTGGTTGTCTCCCACTGCGCCTATGGGGGTGTGTCAAACATTGCATGTTTATATTGTCTAGGCTGTAGTGGGTTACACCTTAGGGGGTACACAAAGTTAGGGTTTCCTACTTGTACCAAACTCTGTTCTAGTTCATTCATTCCTGCTCAGTTATTTCTGACACGTGTCGCTCTCTGGCGCATGAGACTGTCCTTTGGCACCACCGCCTTGGTCACCCGTCTGTGCAGCGCCTTCGGGCCATGCACAAACGGGACCTTGTTGCTGGTCTTCCCAGGGTGCTCCCTCCCCTTCCCGACTCACCTGCTCCTCCCTGTCTTCCCTGTGTCGAGGGGCGGCAGCGCGCCGCTCCTCACTCCTCCTCCTTTCCCCCGACGACTGCTCCTTTGCAGACACTCCACCTGGACGTGTGGGGCCCAGCCCGCGTCCGTGGTCAGGGTCAGGAGAGGTACTTCCTGATTGTTGTTGACGACTTCTCGCGCTACACCACGGTCTTCCCCTTGCGCACCAAGGGTGACGTCCCTGATGTCTTGATCCCTTGGATCCGCAGATCTCGTCTCCAGCTTAGTGAGCGTTTCCGCTCCGACTTCCCTGTCCTGCGTCTGCACTCTGACAGAGGTGGAGAGTTTTCCTCTGGCCTCTTGGAGGCCTTCTGTCAGCAGGAGGGCATTGAGCAGTCGTTCACGCTTCCGGCCTCTCCACAGCAGAATGGGGTTGCTGAGCGCCGCATTGGCTTGGTCATGGAGGTCGCTCGTACCTCCTTGGTTCATGCGGCTGCCCCCCACTTTCTGTGGCCGTTTGCAGTCCGATACGCTGCGCATCAGCTCAACCTCTGGCCCCGTGTCTCCTTGCCCGAGACTTCTCCGACACTGCGTTGGACGGGAGAGGCTGGCGATGCGTCGCGTTTTCGGGTCTGGGGATCCCGAGCTTTTGTCCGCGACACGTCCGCGGACAAGCTCTCCCGTCGCGCTGTCCCCTGCGTCTTCCTTGGCTTTGTCCCGGACGCCCCTGGTTGGCAGTTCTACCACCCCACCTCGCGGCGTGTCCTGGCCTCTCAGGACGTCACTTTTGACGAGTCCGTCCCCTACTACCACCTCTTCCCCTACCGCACTGCCCCGCTCCCCCCCCCGCCTCTCTTCCTCGCTCCAGGTGCTGAGGTACCAGACCCCCTCCCCCCTCAGGGTGCCGCTCCCTCAGGTGTGTCCCAGGTAGACCCGGGTGAGCCTGTCGAGGTAGCTGTTGACTCTCGTCCTGCGTCTAGGGGTGCTGAGCCTGGGGGTGCTGAGTCTGGGGGTGCTGAGCCTGGGGGTGTTGAGCCTGGAGGTGCGGAGCCTGGGGGTGTTGAGCCTGGAGGTGCGGACCCTGGAGGTGTGGAGCCTGGAGGTGCTGAGCCTGGGGGTGCGGAGTCTGGGGGTACTGAGACTGAGCGTGCTACACCTGGAGGAGCCCTCTCCTCCCAGCAGCTGCAGGAGAGGTATCTCGAGTACTGCCGCCTCCGGAGAGGTGCTGCTGGAGCTCGTCCCGGTACTTCCCCTCCTACCCAGGAGCTCCCCCCCATTCAGCAGATCCGAGAGTGGTACACGCGACGCTGCAGTCTTCGGAGTGGTGCTCCGGGTGCTGCGGACCCTGGGGGTGGCGCTGCTGCTGGTGCTGAGGACCCGAGTGGTGGAGCTGCTGCTGGTGCTGAGGACCCGAGCGGTGGCGCTGCTGCTGGTGCTGAGGACCCGAGTGGTGGAGCTGCTGCTGGTGCTGAGGACCCGAGCGGTGGCGCTGCTGCTGGTGCTGAGGACCCGAGCGGTGGCGCTGCTGCTGGTGCTGAGGACCCGGGCGTTGGGGCTGCTGCTGGTGCTGAGGACTCGGGCGTTGGAGCTACTGCTGGAGCTGAGGACCCGGACGGTGGAGCTGCTGCTGGTGCTGCGGAGCCGAGCGGTGGCGCTGCTGCTGGAGCTGAGGACCCGGGAGTTGGAGCTGCTGCTGGTACTGAGGACCCTGCCGCTGGTGTCTCTGCTGGTTCTGGAGACGCTGCGCGGCCGCGACCGTACTTCGTACCACTTCTTCAGCAGGTTCTTGGTCAGGCTCCTCCTCCTTGTCCTCCTCCCTCCGTAGAGTGTCCTCCGCCTGTCCAGTCGCAGTCACTGTTACCGCCTGCCTCGCCTCTCCCTGCTCCCTCTCCTTACGCTGGTCCCACAGGAGGTCTTACAGAGCGTCGTGAGCCTGAGTCTCGTCCTGCGTCGCCTGTTCGTACTACTCGCACTGGTCGTCGTGTCCCACGTGAGCGTCCTCCTCCTGTCCCTGGCACTCACTACATGACTCTGCGTCCCTCCACTGCTCCTCAGCGTGTCCCGCTACCGTCTCCTCCTGCTTCCTCTCTGCCTACTCTTCCTGACCCGGAGTCTGACTCCCGTCGTGCTGCCAGTCCCACTGTCACCCGTCTCCTCGCTACTGTTGTCACTGACCCTACCTTTGAGTCCTCTGCTGCGTCTGCTCTAGTCGCTGAGTTGATAGACTTTGCTGCCCGCTGTCGTCTAGACTACGCCGCTAGCCTTGTTGCTGAGTCTGAGTCTGTCTGTCCTCCGTCCGTCGGGGGTGAGTGTGCTCTTGGCACGGACGTCATTGAGGACAGACAGGAGGAGTTCCAGTGCTTTGCTGCTGCTTTGCCCCACCTCGTGTCCATGCTAGTTGCCCCTGAGGGAGACCCGGATGCACCAGACATCCCGACCCCGCGCACTTACGCTGAGGCGATGGCGGGTCCCTACTCCTCTCAGTGGCAGACAGCCATGGACGCAGAGATGGCTTCCTGGAAGTCCACACGCACCTACGTCGACGAGGTTCCCCCACCTGGGGCGAACATCGTCAGTGGCATGTGGATTTTCAGGGTGAAGCGGCCACCGGGTTCTCCTCCTGTCTTCAAGGCGCGCTACGTGGCTCGAGGCTTCAGTCAGCGAGAGGGAGTTGACTTCTTTCAGACCTTCTCCCCCACCCCGAAGATGACCACTCTTCGGGTGCTGCTGCACATAGCCGCTCAGCGCGACTACGAGCTTCACTCACTTGACTTCAGCACTGCTTTCTTGCAGGGCAGCCTGCACGAGGAGATCTGGCTGCGTCGCCCTCCTGGCTTCACTGGGTCGGTTCCTCCTGGTACCCAGTGGAGGCTTCAGCGGCCGGTCTACGGTCTCCGCCAGGCACCACACCGAGGACGACACTTGCGGCTCTTGGGTTCGCTCCCTCTACTGCTGACCCGTCACTGTTTCTACGCACAGACACCTCACTGCCGCCCTTCTACATCCTCGTGTACGTCGACGACTTGGTCTTTGCCACTGCTGACACCGCGGCACTCGCCCACGTGAAGTCGGAGCTGCAGAGGAGACACACGTGCACAGACATGGGTGAACTGACAAGCTATCTTGGCTTGCGGATCACCCGGGACAGAGCACGGCGCACCATCACCTTGACTCAGTCACACATGGTGCAGCAGGTCCTTCAGCGCTTCCGCTTCACGTACTCCTCGCCTCAGTCCACTCCTCTGCCTACCGGTCACTCGCTCTCAGCTCTGCCTTCGGATGAGTCCGTAGAGCCGAGTGGCCCGTATCCAGAGCTTGTGGGCTGCCTCGTGTACCTGATGACCTGCACTCGACCTGACCTTGCATACCCTCTTAGCATCCTAGCACGCTATGTCGCTCCTGGCCGTCACAGGAAGGAGCACATGGATGCCGCTAAGAGGGTGTTGCGCTACTTGTGCAGTACGTCGGGCATGGGGCTAGTGCTTGGAGGGCGAGACCGGGTTGTACTCACTGGACACTCAGACGCTTCTTGGGCGGACGACCAGGCTACTCAGCGGTCGTCTCAGGGTTACACCTTCAGCCTTGGCTCTGGCTCAGTTTCTTGGCGTTCTACACGCTCTTCTTCTGTTCTCAGCTCCAGTTGTGAGGCTGAGATCTACGCCACAGCCATGGCTGCCCAGGAGCTACGCTGGCTGACTTACCTGCTGACCGACTTGGGTGAGCAGCCTCGTTCTCCTCCAGTGCTGTACGTCGACAACCAGGCTGCCATTGCCTTGTGTGAGGAGCACAGACTGGAGCACAGAACGAAGCACATCGCCCTGCGGTACTTCCTTGCTCGAGAGCTGCAGCAGCGCGGTCAGCTTTGTCTGCGTTACGTGGCCACTGAGGCCAACCTTGCTGATGTGTTCACCAAGGCGCTTCCGCCTTGTGACCATCAGCGCTTCTGCACTCTGCTAGGCCTTGTGCCTACTGGACCTCACTTACTTACCTCTTGACCTTGCTTGTACTGTGATCACTATATATATATCTACCTGCATGTTTACTGTTGCTAGGTTGTGATCACTGTATCTCATGCTCTGTTATAAACTTGCATGTGAACTGGTCTTGTGACCACTAGCTTGTGCTCGGAATTTGTGTGGTATCCTTGAGATCCACCCTGAGCTTGTTGTACAACCTCATTAGGGTTTCATATTTGTACCCAATCTTCTGCTAGTTCATTTTTTTCCTGACTCTACCTACAATACAGGAGGTGTTAGCAGAGCACAAGGACATCATGCCAGACGACGTGCCTGCAGGAGTACCTCTAGCACGCACCTACGAGCACGAGATCGTGGAGGAACCAGGTGCGAAACCCATCTCATATACACCGTGCCGCTTTAGTCCGACTGAACTGATAGACATGATGAAACCTACTGGATAGACAACTGATTCGCCCATCCACCTCTCCCTACGGTGCACCAGTTCTCTTCATTCTTAAACCGAACGGTATTTTACAGATGTGAATAGACTACCAAGTGTCAGAATCCCAGCCACTAACCACTGGGATAAAAGGGCTTGTTTGTATAGCGGGTGAGTGCGCCCATAACCCCCCAGGCCGACATGCCTGTAACCCTTCCCTAGGATCATCGGGGATCCCCAGTGGACCTCTGACACCCCCCCGCACTGGGATGCCCGAGGTGCACACACCGAGATTCGAACCCGAGACCTTTGCTCTGATACCATGTCAGAATCACAGCCACTAACCACTGGGATAAAAGGGCTTGTTTGTATAGCGGGTGAGTGCGCCCATAACCCCCCAAGCCGACATGCCTGTAACCCTTCCCTAGGATCATCGGGGATCCCCAGTGGACCTCTGACACCAAGAACTGAAAAAAGACAGTAAAGAATAAGTATCCCACACCGCGCATAGACGATCTTCTAGTCCGACTGAGTGTGGCCATGGTGTTTTCAAAGCTGACCTGCCTGCAGGAGTGCCTCTAGTGCGAACCATGGAAGAACCAGACTATGGAGGAGCACGAGATTATGGAGGAACCAGGTGCGAAACCCATCTCTCGTACACCATATCTCCTTAGTCCGATCGAACTGACTGACATGAGGAAGCAGATTGAGTACCTACTGAACAGACTGTTACGAATAGTAATATTTAATTATTACTGTGCACTCCTCACCACAGCAAGAGAAGCACGCAGTATTGAGAATGAACGAGAAGAGTCAGACGGTTGGTATTGACTCGAAAGGTCAGACAGTTACAGCACATCTGGACCGTCGGAGCAGACGGCATCGGGCAGCTGCAGGCAGAATGGTTTTGGCGGGAACAGTTTCGTAACTGTTCGGGCCGCACGGTTGGGAATGTATTTGAATAAGGGAATGTACCCCTTAGAGTACATGGCTAGCTAGGTCGTTTCGTCTTCCCTGTACTCATATTTATATTTGCTGTATTTGCATGTTTTAATTCATCTCAAAGCATTTTACATTCACTCTGCTATTGAGGTCAAGGGCCCACCAACATCATTCTACTGCGTGAGAACCTTCCTGAGTAGATCCTGGTGGCGATCAACTTCTGATCGCAGCATGGTATGAGAGCGGCTCGGGAATCCTTCGCACTGCCACTCCCGAAAATTACGACATTCGGAAAGTGGCGTCCGGCACACGCTCGCGTGTGAAGATGGCCAGAGGATCTGGTGGTCAGACTAATCTGACGGCTGAAGCGCAACCCAACCCGACCGCGACAAGCGAGAACACAACGACGATCGGCACCAAAGTCCTCGCACAACTCCTTCAGCGACTCACCAGCTTGGAGCAAGGGCTCCAAACATTGCGGAACGGCGACGCGGGAACATCCTCGCAAGCGTCTCAACCGGCCCCAACTGGGCAAAACGTCGTCCCGCAAACTTTCTCCCTCGACACCAATGGCTCAACCCCCAAGGCTCCCCGTCCCAGTGAAGAGGCAATTCTCTCTGCTCAATCAAGGTTTCTCAGCATATCAAAAATAAAGACAAGTACCTGTTTTGACGGCAGAGACTTTTATACCTGGAGCTTCGAATTGGAGCTCCTGCTGCAGAACGCCCAAATCTTCCATTACTTCGACGGGAGCTACGCGGAGCCTGCTGAGGACACCGACGACGCCAGGACTCGCTACTACAACGAGTCCCTGATGGCGTACGGAGTCCTCCTGCGCAACATGTCGCCGGCGGAGCAGTTGAACATTCGATCGTACAAGACATCGGCCGCTCCAGCCCTCGACGCTTGGCGCCATATGAACGGCGTGTATCAGCCCAAGGACTCTGTCTCGTCGAGCCGACTGCTCCAGCAACTGCTGGATACTAAGATGACCGCTGGGGAGAAGGTCAAAAGCTACATCAATTGCTGTCGGAGTCTTCGCAATCAAATCGTGAAGTTGGGAAGCTCGATTTCGGAAGAAATCTTCGTGAACATCGTGCTTCAAGGGCTCGGCCCAGAGTGGCGGCCCTGCAAGGCGCTTCTCCGACAGCAGGGGGTCATCTCGGAGGCCGCCCTTTGCGCCGCCCTTCTCGTCGAACAAAGGGATATGGATCAGCAGCGACCAGCGCCGCGACGAGAAAGAGAACGGATCGCCTTCTACGCCGACAACAACGAAGAGCGAAGACCGCGGCGCCTCTACTGCAAAATCTGCAGAACCTTCGGGCACTTGGCGGATCGATGTAAATACCGATCTCGCCCTCGCCAGACCAATCCGAGCAACTGGTCCGGCCGACAAGACGCACGAGGCGACGTGCGTCCAGCCCAGGGGTATCAACCCCCACCCGCGCGCAACCTGAACCCAGCGGTTCAGCATCAGCAGCAGCAGCCGTCATCGACTGCCCCAGTTCGCAACGTCATGAGCAACATGGCCATGACAGGCGAATCGCGTCGTCGCCGCGTGCGCTCACCTTCACCTGAGCCGGCACCGCACCCCATTGGCGCATTCAACAACAACAACTCATTCAGCCCCCCATTGGCGCCACGACTTCATCGACGACAACGTTCAGGACTGGAACCTTCCAGTCCCGCTGCTTGAAAGTCCCCCGCACGTACCTGATATGCGGGTGGCGCCACTTGATTGGCTCTCGCGCGAGCAATTTTTGAAGTTCGATACTCTGCACATCGTCACGCCGCGACTGGCGCTGCTCGCACGTGACGACAACAAGCGCTACAACACCTGGTACCTGGACAGCTGCTGCGGCCAGCATATGGTGGGCTCCGAGCGTTACATATCCAACGCCGTCGCCACCCCTACAGTCACCTATGTCACCGTAGCCAACAATACGCGCCTGCGCGCAAGCGCGCAAGGCATCGTCGTGCTCAAAGTGTCAAACATTATACATGTTGTATTTATGTAGGCTGTAGTGGGTTAGCCTATAGGGGGGTCACAACATTAGGGTTTCATATTTGTACTCACAATCCTTGTTAGTTCATCATTCCAGTCCGTTATCACTGACATGGTTTCAGAGCAGGTCCTTCGCTAGGACCGTTCTTAGGGCCCACCACTATATACCTACCTACCTACCTACCTGCGCCTTAGAGCGCCTCGGTTCTTACGGCCCCTTAAGGCCTCGCGCCCTCGAGCGCATTTCCCTACCGCGCGCGCACGATCCGCTAGCTACTCGCGCGCGGGTCCTTTTTTTTTTGCGCGCGCGGCTTTGTTTCTTACGCGCGCGGCCCGCTAGTTACGCGCGCGGCCCGTCGCCTGCTCGCGCACGCCCCGCAGCCGCCCGTCGCCTGCTCGCGCACGCCCCGCAGGCCCGCAGCCCGCCGTCGCAGCGGCCGCCCGCCCGCAGCCGCCCGTCGCCTGCTCGCGCACGCCCCGCAGCCGCCCGTCGCCTGCTCGCACACGCCCCGCAGCCGCCCGTCGCCTGCTCGCGCACGCCCCGCAGCCGCCCGTCGCCTGCTCGCGCACGCCCCGCAGGCCCGCAGCCCGCCGTCGCAGCGGCCGCCCGCCCGCAGCCGCCCGTCGCCTGCTCGCGCACGCCCCGCAGCCGCCCGTCGCCTGCTCGCACACGCCGCTGCTTCCGCTGCTGCTTGCGCACCGCTGCCTCCCGAGCGCCACCGCTGCCCGTGCGCCGCCGCTGCCCGTGCACTGCCGTTCCCCGTGCGCCGCTGCCGCCCGTGCGCTTCTGCAGCCGCCGCCCGCGAGGCACTCGATCTCACTGCTGTTTATTTTCTACCTACCGCGCACACTGCTACCACTGCAGCTGCCACCAGTGCGCCGTTGCAGCTCCTGCTGCCACGCTTCCTACTACTACTGTTACTACTGCTACTACTACTACTGCTACTGTCACTATGGCTAGTCCTCCCGTTCTAGCTTTCGATGCCGAGGGCCGTCCAGTGAAGTTCGAAACCTGGCTCGATGACCTGCACCTGTTCCTACAGCTCACTGCCAAGGAAGATATCTCACTGTACGACCACGCCCTAGGCCATGCCACTGCCCCTGACTCGTCTGCTGACAGCACTCTGCGTTCCCAGTGGCAGACCCGTGATGCGCACGCTCGCTTTGCTATACGCAACTCCCTGCCGCTAGACGAGCGCGAGCACTTCGGCCAGTGCAAGACTGCTAAGGACCTCTACACCGCTGTAGTTGCCCGCTACTCCTCACCCGCTTCTGCCACGCTAGGCCGCCTCACTCTCCCCTACCTGTTCCCCGACCTAGCCTCCTTTCACACTGTCGCAGACCTCATCACCCACCTTAAGACTAGTGAGGCCCGCTTTCGCGCTGCTATGCCTGCCGAGTTTCTCACTAGCAACCCCCCCCCGCTCTGGATCACTCTCTACCACATCGTCACCCGCCTCCCTGACTCTCTGCGCGCAGTCAGGGACCACTTCCTCTCTCGCTCCCCCACTGAGCTCACTGTTGCCCTCCTCGAGAAGGAACTGCTTGCAGCTGAGGCGAGCATCGTCGCTGTAGGCACCTCTCGTGGCGACCCCCGCACCCCGTTCTTTGAGGGGTGTTCCCCTTCCCCCCTCCTCCCCTCTGTCGCCTCTGCTGCTGCTGTCGACCTTCTTGGTGCTGAGAAGGTCGGGACCGCGTCTGCTTCGAGCGGGCGCCGCAGGAACAAGGGGGGCAGGGGTGGGGGTGGCGGCGGAGGAGGTGGGGGTGGAGGCGGTGGGAGTGGAGGCGCGGCTGGGGAGACTAGTGGCGGCAGTGGGGGAGGAGACAGCAGCGGTGGGAGTGGTGGTGGAGGCGGCAGCGGAGGCGGAGGTGGTCGTGGCGGCGGCAGGGGTGGAGGTGGCCGGGGCGGCGGCGGTGGGGGTGGTGGTCGTGGAGGCACTGGCGGAGGGCAGAGTCAGCAGCCCGCCCCGACGCTTCAGGCCGCCCGTGAGTGGTATGCGCAGCGTAGCTTTACCTGCACGTACGTCATTCGCACAGGTGACCGCAGCGGCCAGCAGTGTGGGAGGCCGCACCCCACGCAGCGCTGCTTCGCGCGCCTTAACGACGCGTGGCGCACTCAGTTTCCTGCTGCCACTGAGCTGCCGCGCTGGGCTGATCTGGAAAAGAGGGGTGTTGATATTTGGGCTTTAGACTTTGATGCTATTCTCACTGCCATGTATGCGATGTCTATTAGTGGAGAGGGTGCTCAGTACTTGCGTGTTCCGCCCGACCCGGGCATTCAGGCCAGTCCGGCTGCCGCTCTAGGTGCTAGTGCGTCTGCTCCCCCAGGTCCTGGTGAGTCTGCAGCCCTAGGTGCTCGTGCGTCCGTGTCCCCTGGTACTGAGTCGACTGCAGCACTGCACACCTTCACACTGGACTCAGGTGCTTCTCGCTCCTTCTTTCGTGACCGCACTGTCCTTGAGCCACTCGCTCGGCCAGTTGCTGTCTCCCTTGCTGACCCCTCTGGGGGTCCGGTCATTGCGACCTCCTCCACTGTCCTTCCTTGTCCGGCGGTCCCGTCCGGCACGCTGTCAGGTCTCTACCTCCCCTCGTTCTCTACGAACTTGGTGGCAGGTAGTGCGCTCCAGGACGGGGGTGTTCACCAGTTCACCCCCGCCTACGAGCGCGTGACACACTGCACGTGTGCTCGGACGGGTCGCCACCTGGCTACCTTCACTCGGGAGCCGGGGTCGGACCTTTACACACTGACCACTGAGTCCCCTCAGGTAGCTGCGTCCGCGTCTGCGTCAGGTCAGCTGTCCGCCCCCTGCTCGTGTCGCTCTCTGGCGCATGAGACTGTCCTTTGGCACCACCGCCTTGGTCACCCGTCTGTGCAGCGCCTTCGGGCCATGCACAAACGGGACCTTGTTGCTGGTCTTCCCAGGGTGCTCCCTCCCCTTCCCGACTCGCCTGCTCCTCCCTGTCTTCCCTGTGTCGAGGGGCGGCAGCGCGCCGCTCCTCACTCCTCCTCCTTTCCCCCGACGACTGCTCCTTTGCAGACACTCCACATGGACGTGTGGGGCCCAGCCCGCGTCCGTGGTCAGGGTCAGGAGAGGTACTTCCTGATTGTTGTTGACGACTTCTCGCGCTACACCACGGTCTTCCCCTTGTGCGCCAAGGGTGACGTCCCTGATGTCTTGATCCCTTGGATCCGCAGATCTCGTCTCCAGCTCAGTGAGCGTTTCCGCTCCGACTTCCCTGTCCTGCGTCTGCACTCTGACAGAGGTGGGGAGTTTTCCTCTGGCCTATTGGAGGCCTTCTGTCAGCAGGAGGGCATTGAGCAGTCGTACACGCTTCCGGCCTCTCCACAGCAGAATGGGGTTGCTGAGCGCCGCATTGGTCTGGTCATGGAGGTCGCTCGTACCTCCTTGAGCCATGCGGCTGCCCCCCATTTTCTGTGGCCGTTTGCAGTTCGATACGCTGCGCATCAGCTCAACCTCTGGCCCCGTGTCTCCTTGCCCGAGACTTCTCCGACACTGCGTTGGACGGGAGAGGCTGGCGATGCGTCGCGTTTTCGGGTCTGGGGATCCCGAGCTTTTGTCCGCGACACGTCCGCGGACAAGCTCTCCCGTCGCGCTGTCCCCTGCGTCTTCCTTGGCTTTGTCCCGGACGCCCCTGGCTGGCAGTTCTACCACCCCACCTCGCGTCGTGTCCTGGCCTCTCAGGACGTCTCTTTTGACGAGTCCGTCCCCTACTACCGCCTCTTCCCCTACCGCACTGCCCCGCTCCCCCCCCCGCCTCTCTTCCTCGCTCCAGGTGCTGAGGTACCAGACCCCCTCCCCCCTCAGGGTGCCGCTCCCTCAGGTGTGTCCCAGGTAGACCCGGGTGAGCCTGTCGAGGTAGCTGTTGACTCTCGTCCTGCTAGGGGTGCTGAGCCTGGGGGTGCTGCGTCTGGGGGTGCTGAGCCTGGGGGTGCTGCGTCTGGGGGTGCTGAGCCTGGGAGTGCTGAGTCTGGGGGTGCGGAGCCTGGGGGTGCTGAGCCAGGAGGTGCGGAGCCTGGAGGTGCTGAGTCTGGGGGTGCTGAGCCTGCGCGTGCTACACCTGGAGGAGCCCTCTCCTCCCAGCAGCTGCAGGAGAGGTACCTCGAGTACTGCCGCCTCCGGAGAGGTGCTGCTGGAGCTCGTCCCGGTACTTCCCCTCCTACCCAGGAGCTCCCCCCCATTCAGCAGATCCGCGAGTGGTACACACGCCGCTGCAGTCTTCGGAGTGGTGCTCCTGGTGCTGCGGACCCTGGGGGTGGCGCTGCTGCTGGTGCTGAGGACCCGGACGTTGGAGCTGCTGCTGGTGCTGCGGACCCGCCTGGTGGAGCTGCTGCTGGTGCTGAGGACTCGGACGTTGGAGCTGCTGCTGGAGCTGAGGACCCGGGCGGTGGCGCTGCTGCTGGTGCTGAGGACCCGGACGGTGGAGCTGCTGCTGGTGCTGAGGACTCGGACGGTGGAGCTGCTGCTGGAGCTGAGGACCCGAGCGGTGGCGTTGCTGCGGCTGCTGAGGACCCGGGCGTTGGAGCTACTACTGGTGCTGAGGACCCGGCCGGTGGAGCTGCTGCTGGTGCTGTGGACCCGGACGCTGGAACTCCTCCTGGTACTGAGGACCCGGCCGCTGGAGTCTCCTCTGCTTCTGGAGACGCTGCGCAGCCGCGACCGTACTTCGTACCGCTCCTTCAGCAGGTTCTTGGGCAGGCTCCTCCTCCTTGTCCTCCTCCCTCCGTAGAGTGTCCCCCGCCTGTCCAGCCGCAGTCACAGTTACCGCCTACCTCGCCTCTCCCTGCTCCCTCTCCTTACACTGGTCCCACAGGAGGTCTTACAGAGCGTCGTGAGCCTGAGTCTCGTCCTGCGTCGCCTGTTCGTCCTGCTCGCACTGGTAGTCGTGTCCGTCGTGAGCGTCCTCCTCCTGTCCCAGGCACTCACTACATGACTCTGCGTCCCTCTACTGCTCCTCAGCGTGTCCCTCTACCGTCTCCTCCTGCGTCCTCTTTGCCTGACGTTCCGGACCCTGAGTCTGACCGGTATCATGCTGAGCACCCTACTGTCACGCGTCTCCTCGCTACTGTTGTCACTGACCCTACCTTTGAGTCCTCGGCTGCGTCTGCTCTGGTCGCTGAGTTGGTTGACTTTGCTGCTGCCTGTCGTCTAGACTACGCTGCTAGCCTTGTTGCTGAGTCTGAGTCTGAGTCTGTCTGTCCTCCGTCTGTCGGGGGTGAGTCTGCTCTTGGCACGGACGTCCTTGAGGACAGACAGGAGGAGTTCCAGTGTCTTGCTGCTGCTTTGCCCCGTCTCGTGTCCTTGCTAGTTGCCCCTGAGGGAGACCCGGATGCACCAGACATCCCGACCCCGCGCTCTTACGCTGAGGCGATGGCGGGTCCCTACTCCTCTCAGTGGCAGACAGCCATGGACGCCGAGATGGCTTCCTGGAAGTCCACACGCACCTACGTCGACGAGGTTCCCCCTCCTGGGGCGAACATCGTCAGTGGCATGTGGATTTTCAGGGTGAAGCGGCCGCCGGGTTCTCCGCCTGTCTTCAAGGCGCGTTACGTGGCTCGAGGCTTCAGTCAGCGAGAGGGAGTTGACTTCTTCCAGACCTTCTCCCCCACCCCGAAGATGACCACTCTTCGGGTGCTGCTGCACATAGCCGCTCACCGCGACTACGAGCTTCACTCACTTGACTTCAGCACTGCTTTCTTGCAGGGCAGCCTGCACGAGGAGATCTGGCTGCGCCGCCCACCTGGCTTCACTGGGTCGTTTCCTCCTGGTACCCAGTGGAGGCTTTAGCGGCCGGTCTACGGTCTCCGCCAGGCTCCGCGTGAGTGGCACGACACACTGAGGACTACACTTGCGGCTCTTGGGTTCGCGCCTTCTACAGCTGACCCGTCGCTGTTCCTGCGCACCGACACTTCGCTGTCGCCGTTCTACATCCTCGTGTACGTCGACGACTTGGTCTTTGCCACTGCTGACACTGCAGGACTCGCCTACGTGAAGTCGGAGCTGCAGAGGAGACACACGTGCACAGACCTGGGTGAGCTGACAAGCTATCTTGGCTTGCGGATCACCCGGGACAGAGCACGGCGCACCATCACCTTGACTCAGTCACACATGGTGCAGCAGGTTCTCCAGCGCTTCCGCTTCACGTACTCCTCGCCTCAGTCCACTCCTCTGCCTACCGGTCACTCGCTCTCAGCTCTGCCTTCGGATGAGTCCGTAGAGCCGAGTGGCCCGTATCCAGAGCTTGTGGGCTGCCTCATGTACCTGATGACCTGCACTCGACCTGACCTTGCATACCCTCTTAGCATCCTTGCACGCTATGTCGCTCCTGGCCGTCACAGGAAGGAGCACATGGATGCCGCTAAGAGGGTGTTGCGCTACTTGTGCAGTACGTCGGGCATGGGGCTTGGAGGGCGAGACCGAGTTGTTCTCACAGGGCACTCAGACGCTTCTTGGGCAGACGACCAGGCCACTCAGCGGTCGTCTCAGGGTTACACCTTCAGCCTTGGCTCTGGCTCAGTTTCTTGGCGCTCTACACGCTCTTCTTCTGTTCTCGGCTCCAGTTGCGAGGCTGAGATCTACGCTACAGCCATGGCTGCCCAGGAGCTACGCTGGCTGACCTACCTGCTGACCGACCTCGGAGAGCGGCCTCGTTCTCCTCCAGTACTGTACGTCGACAACAAGGCTGCCATTGCCTTGTGTGAGGAGCACAGACTGGAGCACCGAACGAAGCACATCGCCCTGCGGTACTTCCTTGCTCGTGAGCTGCAGCAGCGCGGTCAGCTTTGTATTCGCTACGTGGCCACTGAGGCCAACACTGCTGATGTGTTCACCAAGGCGCTTCAGCCTCGTGACCATCAGCGCTTCTGCACTCTACTAGGCCTTGTGCCTACTGGACCTCACTTACTTACCTCTTGACTTTGCTTGTACTGTGATCACTATATATATCTATACCTGCATGTTTACTCTTGCTAGGTTGTGATCACTGTATCTCTTGCTCTATTATAAACCTGCATGTGACCACTAGCTTGTGCTCAGAATTTGTGTGGAATCCTTGAGATCCACCCTGAGCTTGTTGTTGCCTTGCTTTGCCTTGACTGGTCTTGTGACCCCTAGGTCTCCCCCACTTTTCCTATGGGGGTGTGTCAAACATTATACATGTTGTATTTATGTAGGCTGTAGTGGGTTAGCCTATAGGGGGGTCACAACATTAGGGTTTCATATTTGTACTCACAATCCTTGTTAGTTCATCATTCCAGTCCGTTATCACTGACACAAAGCATGCGGAAGCTGCACGCACATCACACTCAACGATGTGCTGATCGTCCAGAACCTGCGCTTCAACCTGCTCTCCGCCGCACAACTCATGGACTGCGGCGTCGACCTCAGCACGGATCGCGCGACGCGCGACATTCTGCTGCACTACGAATCGCGCAACTTCCCCCGCCGACAGATCGGACGAGCGCACTCCGAAAATGGAGTGTATGTCCTGGATTTCGACATTCCCGACTGCAGCGGCGACTCGCACGAGTTAATCGATCTCGTGCCACTGCGCTTCGAGCACATCCACCGCAGGGATTGGAAGCACCCTGACGGCAGGCCGTGGGTGCCGCATCATCCTCACCCACGCGAAACGGCGCTGCACAACCCTGACCCAGACGGCATCTGCAGGGATTGTCACACGCCGACGACATCAACCAGTGCAATTGCCGGCCGCGGACTCGCCGCCATCGCCGAAGCAGAGCGCCACGCGCCGCCAGAGGAAGGAATGTCTCAGCTCGAGCTTGAGGTCACTACTCGCCGCGTGTTTGGCGCTGACCAAAGCCCCCACGCCGGACCACCCTCGCAGCGGCTCGAAGGCATCCTGCGCTGACAACGCCGCGGCACCTTGGACTCACGCGGAGTCGCGCGCCCCTACACCCTCGAAAAAATTATGAAGGTGTACCCCCACTGGCGCGATTTCACGGCGAAACTTACCATGGAACAAGAAGAAGAACTAGCGCGGCGCGAAGCTGAAGAACTTCGCCAGCAAAGCCTCACCGAAGCGCGCGTGACCTTCGCTTGCAGCGCCTGGGGAGCCAAAGCAGAAGAGAGTGCGTCCAATGAAGGGGGGTGGGGGAGCGCTGGAGGATGGGGAACAAGCGATACCAGCGGATGGGGAGTCAACGGTGGAACCTGGGCCAACGCAAGCGGAGGATGGGGCACCGCAACCGGCGCCGACAACAGCAACTGGGGAACTTTCCGCAAAGAACGAAGGGGGGGAGAGAATGAAGCTGAGGAAACTGAGGAAACACCTGCAGTCGTTCCTCTTGGTCGTCCCCCGCGCCATATCCTTTCGCGTTACCTCCTCCTGATAACCCCCCGCATCGCGATCCATGGGACACTATCGTCTGGGGCAACGAGCCGTCAACCCCGCGTCGCACCGTCTACGGACCTGCCCCTGAGCCACGCGAACCTACCTTCGTCCCTGGAACCATCCCTGGGACCAACATTCCACTCTCTGAGATCCGCGACAGAGAGTTTCTGGCGCTGATGCTGACTACCGCGGCAGAAGAAGAAGAAGCAGAGGAAGCAGCAGCAGAACCTGCTCCCGTACCTGACGAAGACCCTGAGGAAGCTCGCGCGCGCTACATGCGCACCTCCGGCTTTCGCGCTGACGATGCACTCTGGCACCAGCGCCTCGGACATCCTTCACGCGCGACGCTGAAAAACTGCATCGACGCAGGCGTCTTCGCTCCTGGCGCACTCCTGCGCCCTGATGGCTCCGAAGTAAGAGGCACGACACATCCGCGCAACTGCACCGTCTGCCCCGAAGCTGCGCTAAGCCACCAACCGTTCCCGCTGCTCGAACCTGGGACGAATCGCTATCCCAAGCTGCACAAGGTGTAAAGCGACTTCCTGAACGTCAGACACTGCGGAGTCGAGGACGAATTGTATACGCTCACCTTCATCGATGCGGGAACGCGCTACATGTGGGTCGTAAACGTGGAATCGCGCGACAGAGCCTACGAGGTATTTCGCCTCTGGCTGGCTCATGCGGAGCGGCAGTATGAGAAGAAGCTGAAAATCTGACAATCTGACGGTGCGGCAGAATTCAGGAGCAACCAGATGCAGACTTACCTGGCGCAAAAGGGGATCGAGCATCACATCTCTCTCCCCTACGCGCACCAGCAGCAGGGCGTAGCTGAGCGGACGAACCGCACACTGATGACAAAGGTGCGGGCGCTGATGAAGCAGTCAAAGCCATTACCGCCGATCTACTGGATCTACGCGATGCACCACGCCGTGCGGGTGCATAACCTGCTTTCAACCACCGCAATTACCGGCAACCTGTCCCCGCACGTCAAATGGACTGGGACAAAGGGGGACACATTGATGCTCCGCGTATGGGGGTGCATGGTGCAGTACCGCCCGCCGACGTCAACCATCGGCAAATTCGCCAGCCGCGCGCGCTGGGGAATTCACCTCGGCATCAGTCACGAGTACAAGGCATGGATCGTGCTGGACCTCCTCAGTCAGAAATCCGCACACGCCCGAGACGTTATCTTCTACGAACGCCTCTTCCTCGACCAGTTCCGCGACGACGAACAGAGGAAGAAACGCAAATCGCGTCTACGCGAACAACGGGCACAGCTACGCAACGCCCGAAGACGAAGCCGCTGCAGCACTCCTGGAGCAAGACACCAGGGCCGAGTTCGCATGGGAGGATCGGCACAGCAGCGACGAAGATGATGACGATTCCTCGGGAGGAGGAATGGGCGGAGCAGGCAGAAGCGGAACGGGCGGAAGCGGCAGAGGCGCATCACCACCAGCACCACCTGAACCAGAGAGCGATGACGACGATGTGCAGGAAGTCATCCCGCAACGTCGCCACGACAGCACCGTCTCAGGACTGCAGCTGCTCGGGCTTCACACCGCAACCTCGAAGGCGCCACGTGTCATCGAGCCTCGAAACCCGCGCGAAGCTCTCTCTGGACCACACAGCAAGGAATGGCGCGAGGCGATGGACGCGGAGATCAAAGCGCTGGAGTCCCGAGACACCTGGGTACTCGTCGACCGTGCAGCAATCAAAGGCACAAGGATCCTCTCAGGGAAGTGGGTCTTCCGTTTGAAAACCGCAGCGGACGGAACGATCGAGCGCTTCAAGGCGCGTTGGGTTGTACGCGGCTATGACCAGAGGCATGGCATCGACTTCGACCAGACGTTCGCCCCAGTTAGCCGCCACACCTCCGTCCGAATCCTGCTCGCCATCGCAGCTGCAAGGCACCTACCACTCCGCCAGATCGACGTGAAGAACGCGTTCCTGTACGCGTTAGTGGACGCCGTGATCTACGTGGAGCAGCCGCACACCTACGGCGAAGGGGACTCGCGCGTGTGTCAGTTGAGTAAGTCGCTCTACCGGATAAAGCAGGCTCCGAGGCTGTGGCAGCAGTACCTACACAACATCCTGCTTGAAATCGGATTCAAGCAGATGCCGCACGATCCAGGGATGTACCGCCGCGATTTCCGCGGCGAATACATTCTCCTCACGGTGTACGTCGACGACCTGCTTTACACAGGCTCAAACAATGAGCTTCTCAAGCAGTTCGAGAAGGCCTTGGCGGGGCGCGTCGACATCACGTGCAACTACGAGGTGAAGCAGTTCCTAGGCCTCAACATCTCCTACGCGCCTGAGGCCATTCACCTTTCAGCGGCTAAGTACGCAGAGGAGTTAGGGAAGCGGTTCAACATCTCACCTGCACCCCTCTCAACTCCCTACCGAACCCCTGGACCGAACCACAAACCCGACAACAAAGCCCTATCCCCTGCTGGGATTCAGACTTACCAGCAGCAGCTGGGATGCCTGCTCTTCGCCTCTGTCACCTGCAGGCCAGACCTCTCGTACATCGCAAGTCAGCTGGCGCAGTACTCACGCAAACCAACGGCTGAGAATCTCCTGGACCTGCAGCGCGCCCTTCAATTCTTCGTTTCAACGCCCAAGATTGGGCTGTGCTACTCAACTGCACCAACTCCATCCTTCAACCTCGTCGGCTACGTGGACGCCGATCACGCAGCAGATCCCGATAATCGACGGTCCAGGACTGGCTTCCTTTTTCGACTCAAGCCAACGGGACCAATCTCCTGGAACTCGCAGAAACAGGAGCTGGTTGCCCTGTCGTCAGCCGAAGCGGAATTCATCGCAGCAACTGCAGCAGTTCGCGAAGGCCTCTACCTGCAGGAACTCCTGCAAGAGGCGAAAATTCCAGCTTCGCCCACAGTTCGTCTTCACTGCGACAACCAGAGCGCGATTCGCATCGCGAACAAGCCTGGTTTCATCAACTCCACCAAGCACATCGCGCTGCGGTATTTCTTCGTGAAGGACGAAGTGGACAAGGGCAAGGTCAACTTGACCTACTGCCCGACCGGTGACATGGCAGCCGACTTCCTGACGAAGCGACTGCCACGCCAGCAGTATCAACACTGCTCCGAACTCAGCGGCGTGGTCAAGCAGGTCAAGTCGAGCTACGGCCAGGAGTGAAGGGGGGTGTTACGAATAGTAATATTTAATTATTACCATTCACTCCTCACCGCAGCAAGAGAAGCACGCAGTATCGAGAATGAACGCGAAGAGTCAGACGGTTGGTATTGACTCGAAAGGTCAGACGGTTACAGCACATCTGGACCGTCGGAGCAGACGGCATCGGGCAGCTGCAGGCAGGATGGTTTTGGCGGGAACAGTTTCGTAACTGTTCGGGCCGCACGGTTGGGAATGTATTTGAATAAGGGAATGTACCCCTTATAGTACATGGCTAGCTATTTCGTTTCGTCTTCCCTGTACTCATATTTATATTTGTTGTATTTGCATGTTTTAATTCATCTCAAAGCATTTTACATTCACTCTGCTATTGAGGTCAAGGGCCCACCAACATCATTCTACTGCGTGCGAACCTTCCTGAGTAGATCCTGGTGGCGATCAACTTCTGATCGCAGCACAGACAACTGATCCTCTGACATGCGGTTCTCAAATATCCAATTTTGTCGAGAATAACATTTCTAATATTGAGTAGTATAGTAGGGAATGTCTTCATGTTACTTGGTTTATGTTGATACAATCTGAACCGTCTTATAGGATCGTCTCAGGTTGATCGCACTGAGTGTAGCAGCAGAAGGTTTGAACACTGCCGGGTACGGACTCTGTCAGTAGAGGGAGATTTGAATCTCGACAGAAGTGATTAACACAATGCGGTACAAGGGTTTATATAGGAATACAGTGGAATACGAAAGGTCCTAGCTAGCCATGTACTCTGAGGGGGTACATTCCCCTTAGGGCTAATCTAGATGCAGGATTGCAACTGTGCGGCTCGATAACCGAACGCGGTTCGGTAACCGTTTGAACTTTTCCCGCTCTTTTCATTTCGAATTCTTCCTGCTTGCAACCGTCTTCGATAACTGTCTTGACGCTTGGTCTTTCGTCCTCGCTGCAGACATCTTTGCGTTTCAAGAGTTCGTTACTTTAGGAATGTACAATCATTCCATATCGTAACACTCCCCTTCATTCCTGGAGTGGCGAAGTCTTGACGCGCTTGGTTATACCGCAGATGGCTCCGCAGTGCTGGTACTGCTGACGTGGCAGTTTCTTGGTGAGGAAGTCGGCTGCCATGTCACCGGTGGGGCAGTAAGTCAAGATGACTTTGCCTTAATCAATTTCGTCTTTGACGAAGAAGTAGCGGAGTGCGATGTGCTTGGTGCGGTTGACGAAACCAGGCTTGTTCGCGATTTTGATCGCGCTCTGGTTGTCGCAGTGCAGTTTGAAGCTCGCGGACGTCGCAATTTTCGCCTCCTGAAGTAGTTCCTGGAGGTAGAGTCCTTCGCGAACGGCTGACGTGGCGGCGAAGAACTCTGCTTCGGCAGAAGAGAGTGCCACCATTTCCTGCTTCTGGGAATTCCAGGAGATTGGGCCTGTTGGCTCGAGGCGGAAGAGTAAGCCAGTTCGGGATCGTCGATTTCCAGGGTCAGCGGCGTGACCTGCGTCCACGTAACCAACGAGGTTGAATGAGCAAGTCGCAAGGGTGGAGTAGGTAAGTCCGATGTGCGGCGTGGAGATGAAATATTGCAGGGCGCACTGTAAATCCAGCGTATGCTCCCCTTCAGGCCGCTTGGCATACTGAGCGAGCTGGCTGGCGATGTAGGACAAGTCAGGCCTGCACGTCACAGCGGCGAAGAGAAGGCAGCCGAGTTGCTGTTGGTAGAGGCGGTGTTTGGCGGGGTTGAGAGGCTTGGTGTTGATGGTTGCAGTGGTTGCCGGGGTGCGGTAGGGGGTGGAGAGGTTGGCCGGTTTGATGTTGAACTTTGTTGAAAGGGTGTTTGCATACTTGGCGACGGAGAGGTGAATGGCGTCGGCGGTGCGGGTGATGTTGAGGCCGAGAAATTGAGTGACGGCGTTGTTGCTGGTGATTTCCACGCGGTTGCTGAGGTTCTTTTCGAACTGCTCGAGGAGAACAGTGTTGGTGCCGGTGTAGAGCAGGTCATCCACATAGGCCGTGAGGAGGATGTAATCTCCGCGGTAGTGTAGACGGTACATGCCAGGGTCGTGGGGCAGTTGTGTGAAGCCGATGTCCGGGAGGATTTGGTGAAGATGCTGCTGCCAGAGACGAGGTGCCTGCTTGATGCCGTAGAGAGACTTGCGATGCTGGCACACGCGGTCATCGCCGTTGCCGTAGGTGTGGGGTTGTTCGACGAAGATGAGCGCGTCGACAGGGGCGTAGAGGAAGGCATTTTCGACGTCGATTTGGCGGAGGGGGAGGTTTTTGGCTGCTGCGATGGCGAGGAGAATGCGGACGGAGGTGTGGCGGCTGACAGGTGCGAAATTTTGATCGAAGTCCACGCCGTGACGTTGGTCGAAGCCGCGGACGACCCAGCGAGCTTTGAAACGTTCGATGGTGCCGTCTGCTGCGGTTTTGACGTGGAAGACCCATTTGCCTGAGAGGACGCGCCTCCCCTTCAGTGCTGCACGATCGGCAAGGACCCATGTATCCCGAGCTTCCAGGGCGGCCACTTCGGCGTCCATCGCGGCGCGCCACTCCTTGGCGTAAGGGCCAGTGAGAGCCTGACGTGGGGTTTTGGGTTCAACCGCCTTGGGAGGGTGGGAGACGGCTGCGTGTAGACCCAGGATGTGGAGACCAGAGATGCCAGAGCTGTGACGTTGGTTGCTGGTGACTTCCACGACGTCGTCGTCGGAGCCGTGGCAGTCGGTAGGAGTGGGACTGAGGAGGGAGTCCCGCGAGGAGTCAAGGGGAGCGCTATCCTCGTCGTCGTCCTCATCGCTCCAGGGGCGTGGGCCGGGGTGGGGATCCGTGGGGTCTTGGTCCGCAAGCGCCGCTTCCGCTTCGTCGTCAGGGGTGAAGAAGCTGCGCGGGGGTCGATCGTAGTCCGCAATGTTGGTTTCTCCCCTGGTGCGGTCGGCATGGCGATCGCATTGGAACTTGCGGATGGTGAGATCCTCGTAGAAGATGACGTCACGAGCTGCCACAACTTGGGAGGTGTCGTGGTCGAGTATATTCCAGGCGTTGTGGTCGAGGCTGATGCCGAGGTGTACTCCCCATCTCGCACGGCGTTCGAACTTCCCTGTGGTTGCTGCTGGGGGCCGATATTGAACCATGCACCCCCAGACGCGGAGCATAGAGACGTCTCCCTGCTTGCCGGTGAATTTGAGATGAGGGGAGAGGTTGTCAGTGTTGGCGGTGGTGCTGAGTAGGTTGTGGAGGCGAACGGCGTGGTGCATGGCGTAGGGCCAGTACTTTGCGTCAACGTCGCTCTGCTGCAGGAGTGCGCGAACCTTTGTCATCAGCGTGCGGTTGGTGCGTTCAGCAACGCCTTGCTGGGGGTGCGCGTAAGGGAGGGAGAGCTTGTGCGCGATGCCTTTGTCCGCCATGTAGTTTTCAAAGTCCTTGCTTTTAAACTCAGCTGCGCAGTCGGTCTGCCAGATCTTGAGAGAGCAGCCTGACTGGGTCTGGGCATTGGCGTGCCAGACCTTGAAGACGTTGAACGCCTTGCTCCTGTGCGAGACATTGGCGACCCAGACGAAGCGGGAGTGGGCGTCGACGAAGGTGAGGGTGTATTCTTCGCCGTTGATGCTGGTCTGGGTGAGAACGAGAAAGTCGCTGTAGACTTTCTGCAGTTTCTCATAGCGGTTTGTGCCAGGTTCGAGGAGCTTGAAGGGCTGGTGGGCGAGAGCGGCTTCGGGGCAGATGTGGCAGTCAGTGTGCTGGGAGGTGGAAACAGTGAGCGGTGTTCCGTCGGCGCGGATCAGTGTGCCAGGTAGGAAGACCTGGGCGCGGATGCAGTTGTTGAGGACCTCCTGGGAGGGATGGCCCAGTCGTTTGTGCCAGAGGTCGCGCTTAGCGCGGATGGCGGGTGAGCGTGCGTAGAAGGCGAGGAGCTGGGTGAGGTCTGCAGGTGTTGGTTCTGGAATGGGCTGTGGTGAGATGGACAGTCCAAGAGCGAGGATGGTTTCAGGAGCGGTGGGATCAGTGGGTGCATCGTCTATGTCTGCCATTTCCTCAGGAAGGTGTAGTCGAGGTACGTGATGAGGTGGGAGAGTGTGAGGGGCAGAGGGTGGTGGCTGATCCGCGGGGCTGATGGGGGTTGATTCAGCGGGCAAGGGGCTCTGGGGGTATGTGCTGTATGGTAGGATGGTGTCGCGGTCCGCGGGGGGTCGTGAATCTGTTGACGAGGCCCAGGAGTTGGTGGGCGATGGCTGTGATGGAGGGATGCCAAGAGGGTGGGGCGAGCCGTAGGGTCCAGCGGCTTCTGCGGCGGCTTCTGCTTCGGCGCGCGCGATCTCCACTTCAATTGGTCCTTCCTCCTCCAGCGGCGGCGTTCCCCAGGTTGGTGCAGAAGCTCCCCATCCAGTAGTGGTAGGTGTGGGTCCCCATCCAGTACCGTCGTTTACGGCTCTTGCTGCAGCTGCTTTGGCTTCTTCGTCCGCGCGGCGACGTCGCTCCTCTTCTTCGTGGCGTTGGAACTCCTCCGTTGTCATGGTACGGTGAGACCAGGGGTGGTCAGCATGGTATCGTTCCCAGGTAAGAGGTAGTGCATTGTTATTGGCGTCGAACGCGCCAGGGCCGATGTAGCATGTGAGAAATTTTAGGCGATCGTGGACAGTGGGGTCGGCACGAGTTCGGCGGTGCTGGAACACGGTGAGTGCTGCAGCAAGCTCTCCGTCCCTCATGCCTGTTGGGTGAGGGGTTTGCCATTCGGCTTCTTCCATAATGTCCAGGGCTTGAGGAGGAGGAGTTGTGGTGGTAGTAGAAGTTGTTGCGGTGGGCTGTTGAGCTGTTGGCGGTGTGGTTGTTGCCGCGGCGGCAAGGCGGCGTGCGGCTGCCGTGGAGGATTCCCCTTCGTCTGCGACTTCCTTGCCTTTGTCGGGCGAGGGTGTCCTTTGTGCGGGGGGTCGAGGTCGTTGCTGTGCTCCGTCCTCTGTGGAAGAGACAGTCGGTGTGCGGCAGTTGCGGCAGAGTTCATCAGGTCCAGGGGCGTGAAGGTCGATTTCCCTGGGGTGAGCGTGGTGTTTGATCCAGGGGCGGCCGTCAGGGTGGGTTGGTTTGTTAGACCTGACCACGTCTTGAGGGACGAGGTCGATCAAGTCACCTGAGTCGGCGCTGCAATCGGGGATGTCAAAGTCGAGGATATACACGCCGTCTTCGGAGTGAGCTCTGCCGATGTAGCGCGGTGCACTGTCTGGTCTGCTGTAGTCCTGCTAGTGCACGATGATGTCTCGTGTCTCAGGGTCTGTATGCATGAGAACTCCGCTTTGCACCAGCTGATCGTAAGAGAGGAGGTTGTACTGAAGGTTGCGGACGATGAGAACGTCGTTGAGGGTGAGGTGGATGTCGCTGTCGTGTGCCTTGAGGACGACTATGCCGCATGCGCGGGCCTGCAGCTGTTGGGCGTTCGCGACGGTAATGATGGTGGGTTCGGGGATGGGGAAGGCGTTGGAGATGTAGCGGTCGGAGCCCACCATGTGTTGCCCGCAGCAGCTGTCGAGGAACCAGATGTTGTGGCAATCCCCGCGGCGCAGAGCCGAGAGCGCGAGGTTTGGTGTGTTGCGAAATGGGATGCGGCGGTCGCCAGCAGCGACGTAGTTGTCGAGAGGACGAGTGTCGATGTTGTGACCGAAATAGTAGGTGGTGATTGACGGTGAGTTCAGGAAATCCTCGTCATGAGGTGGTGATTCCAGCAGCGGCACAGGCAGGTTCCATTCCTGCTCGTGTTCGTCGGAGACGAATTCGCCGTCTTGGGTGAATGGGTTGTTGTAGGAGTTGAACTGAACTTCTTGTCCGTGCGGAGGTGGAGAGACGTAGCGAAGATGTCGCCGGTTCGTGCGGCGGGTGCGGCGGCGGACGCGCATCGCCATGTTTCCCATGACGTGGCGAGCGGTGCTGGTTTGTGGTGGCCGCTGCTGGTCTGGGTGGTTCTGGGGGCGCGGGGCGAACCGATGGTCCGTGGACGGTTGGTTGGCCTGGCGCGAATGATCTGATGTTGGCGCAGAGTTGTTGCGCGGTGCGGAGGCGGGACGCGGTCCGGATCGGCATCTTTCGGTGGAGTGACCGAAGATCTTGCAGTTCTTGCAGAAGTATTGTCGGGGGCGATTGTCGCGATTTCGGCGGTGGTCGCGGTCGGAGTAGAAGGCGATTTGCTCGCGTCGCGTCGTCTTCTCTTGATTGAAATCCATGTCGCGCTGTTCATGGAATAGGGTGGCGCAGAGGTGCGCTTCCGAGATGATGCCCTGTTGGCGAAGGAGGGCTTTGCAAGGGTTCCAGTGTGGCACGAGTCCTCGGAGGACGATGGTGACGAACATGTCTTCGGAGATGTTGTTGCCCAGCTTCAGCAGTTGGTCGCGGACACTGCGGCAGCGATTAATGTAAGTGTTGGCCTTCTCGCCAGGCGCCATCTTGACTTCCATCAGTTCTTGGAGGAGGCGGCTGGATGAGACAGAGTCCCTGGGTTGGTAAGTTTTGTTGAGGTAGTTCCAGGCGGCGAGGGCGGGAGCTGGGAAGTTCTTGTAGGGGCGGATGCCGAGTTGTTCGGTCGGCGCCATGTTTCGCAGGAGAACGCTATACGCCATTAGCGACTCGTTGTAGTATTGCGCTTTTGCGTCGTCGGTATCGCTGGTGGGGCCAGGATAGCTTCCGTCAAAATAGTAGAAGATTTGCGCGTTTTGCAGTAGTAGCTCGAGCTCGAAACTCCAGGTGTAAAAGTCACGTCCGTTGAATACGGTACTGGTGCGGATCTTGGAGATGGTTAGGAACTTGTTCTGGGCTGCGAGCACGGCTTCGTCACTTGGACGAGGAGTATTTGGAGCAGTGGAGTTGGAGCCGATGTCGGAGTTGGTTGGGTTCGATTCCTTGACAGGAGCGCTCGGTTGCTCGGGTTGTGGCGTGGTTGGCTGGTTATCATTCTTCAATTGTTGAACTCCAGATTCCAGCGTGGCGATTCGCTGGATGAGTTGCTCCAGAAGCGCATTGCTGACGGTGGTAGTTCCTGCGGAGTTCGCGGTTGGGTTGGTAGGAGGTTCGGCCGTGTTGGGCGTGTCAAACATTATATATGTTGTGTTTGTTTAGGCTACAGTGGGTTAGCCTATAGGGGGTACACAATTCTAGGGTTAGGTACTTGTACTGATTTCGCGGTTAGTTCAATCATTCCTGTCCGTTCATTCTGACATGGTTTCAGAGCAGGTCCTTCGCTAGGACCGTTTTTTTTTTTAGGGCCCACCGCTACCTACCTACCTACCTACCTACCTACCTACCTACCTACCTAGCTACCTACCTGCGCCCTAGGGCGCCTTGTTTTTTCACGGCCCCTTAAGGCCTCGCGACCCGCGACCCGCCCCTTAGCGTCCCGCTCGTCGCCCCTTACGGCCCCGTCGGCCCCGCGCTCGCCCCTTACGGCCCCGCGCTCGCCCCTTACGGCCCCGCGCTCGCCCCTTACGGCCCCGCGCGCGTTCCTTACGGCCCCGCGCCCGCCCCTTACAGCCCCGCGCTCGCTCCTTACGGCCCCGTCGGCCCCGCGCTCGCCCCTTACGGCCCCGTCGGCCCCGCGCTCGCCTCCCTAGAGGCCCCCCGTCGGCCCCGCGCTAGCCTCGTACGGCCCTGTCAGCCCCGCGCTCGCCTCCCTAGAGGCCCGCTGCCGCTGCCGCCCGCGCGCCGCTGCCGCTGCTGCCCGTGCGCTGCTGTCGCGCCCGCTGCTGCTGCCGCCCGTGCGCCGCTGTCGCGCCCCCTGCCGCTGCCGCCCGTGCGCCGCTGCCGCTGCTGCCCGTGCGCCGCTGCCGCTGCCGCCCGTGCGCCTCAGCTGCTGCCGCCCGTGCGCCGCTGCCACTGCCGCTGTCACGCCCGCTGCCGCTGCCGCCCGTGCGCCTCAGCTGCTGCCGCCCGTGCGCCGCTGCACGCTGGCCCGTTGACCCCGCGCACAGCTTCCCAGCGGCCCTCCCCCCTTTCCTACTGTTCCTACCGCTACCGCTACTGTTGCTACTACTACTACTACTACTGCCACTATGGCCACTCCTCCTGTACTCGCTTTCGATGCTGAGGGCTGAAGTTCGACACATGGCTCGATGACCTCCACCTCTTCCTACAGCTCACTGCCAAGGAGGACATTTCACTGTACGATCACGCCCTAGGCCATGCTACTGCCCCTCCTTCCACTGCTGACAGCACTCAGCGCTCACAGTGGCAGACTCGTGACGCTCACGCTCGCTTTGCCATTCGCAACTCCCTGCCGCTAGATGAGCGCGAGCACTTTGGCCAGCACAAAACTGCTAAGGACCTGTACACTGCTGTCGTCGCTCGTTACTCCTCACCTGCTTCTGCCGCACTAGGCCGCCTCTCACTCCCCTACCTGTTCCCCGACCTGGCCTCCTTTCACACAGTTGCTGACCTCATCACCCACCTCAAGACTAGTGAGGCCCGCTTCCGCGCTGCTATGCCTGACGAGTTCCTTGCTAGCAACCCCCCCGCGACCCGGACGGTGGAGCTACTGCTGGTGCTGAGGACCCGGGCGGTGGAGCTGCTGCTAGTGCTGAGGACCCGGACGGTGGAGCTACTGCTGGTGCTGAGGACCCGAGCGGTGGAGCTACTGCTGGTACTGAGGACCCTGGCGCTGGTGTCTCTGCTGGCTCTGGAGACGCTGCACGGCCGCGACCGTACTTCGTACCGCTCCTTCAGCAGGTTCTTGGTCAGGCTCCTCCTCCCTGTCCTCCTCCCTCCGTAGAGTGTCCTCCGCCTGTCCAGTCGCAGTCACAGTTACCGCCTGCCTCGCCTCTAACACAGGTACGACAGGAGGTCTTACGGAGCGTCGTGAGCCTGAGTCTCGTCCTGCGTCGCCTGTTCGTACTGCTCGCACTAGTCGTCGTGTCCCACGTGAGCGTCCTCCTCCTGTCCCTGGCACTCACTACATGACGCTGCGTCCCTCCACTGCTCCTCAGCGTGTCCCTCTGCCGTCTCCTCCTGTGTCCTCTCTTCCTACTCTTCCTGACCCGGAGTCTGACTCCCGTCGTGCTGCCAGTCCCACTGTCACACGTCTCCTCGCCACTGTTGTCACTGACCCTACCTTTGAGTCCTCTGCTGCGTCTGCTCTGGTCGCTGAGTTGATAGACTTTGCTGCCCGGTGTCGTCTAGACTACGCCGCTAGCCTTGTTGCTGAGTCTGAGTCTGTCTGTCCTCCGTCCGTCGGGGATGAGTGTGCTCTTGGCACGGACGTCCTTGAGGACAGACAAGAGGAGTTCCAGTGCTTTGCTGCTGCTTTGCCCCATCTCGTGTCCATGCTAGTTGCCCCCGAGGGAGACCCGGATGCACCAGACATCCCGACCCCGCGCTCTTACGCTGAGGCGATGGCGGGTCCCTACTCCTCTCAGTGGCAGACAGCCATGGACGCAGAGATGGCTTCCTGGAAGTCCACAGGCACCTACGTTGACGAGGTTCCCCCACCTGGGGCGAACATCGTCAGTGGCATGTGGATTTTCAGGGTGAAGCGGCCGCCGGGTTCTCCTCCTGTCTTCAAGGCGCGCTACGTTGCTCGAGGCTTCAGTCAGCGAGAGGGAGTAGACTTCTTCCAGACCTTCTCCCCCACCCCGAAGATGACCACTCTTCGGGTGCTGCTGCACATAGCCGTTCAGCGCGACTACGAGCTTCACTCACTTGACTTCAGCACTGCTTTCTTGCAGGGCAGCCTGCACGAGGAGATCTGGCTGCGTCGCCCTCCTGGCTTCACTGGGTCGGTTCCTCCTGGTACCCAGTGGAGGCTCCAGCGGCCGGTCTACGGTCTCCGCCAGGCACCGCGTGAGTGGCACGACACACTGAGGACCACACTTGCGGCTCTTGGGTTCGCTCCCTCTACTGCTGACCCGTCACTATTTCTACGCACCGACACCTCGCTGCCGCCGTTCTACATCCTCGTGTACGTCGACAACTTGGTCTTTGCCACTGCTGACACTGCGGCACTTGCCCACGTGAAGTCGGAGCTGCAGAGGAGACACACGTACACAGACCTGGGTGAACTGACAAGCTATCTTGGCTTGCGGATCACCCGGGACAGAGCACGGCGCACCATCACCTTGACTCAGTCACACATGGTGCAGCAGATCCTTCAGCGCTTCCGCTTCACGTACTCCTCGCCTCAGTCCACTCCTCTGCCTACCGGTCACTCGCTCTCAGCTCTGCCTTCGGATGAGTCCGTAGAGCCGAGTGGCCCGTATCCAGAGCTTGTGGGCTGCCTCATGTACCTGATGACCTGCACTCGACCTGACCTGGCATACCCTCTTAGCATCCTTGCACGCTATGTCGCTCCTGGCCGTCACAGGAAGGAGCACATGGATGCCGCTAAGAGGGTGTTGCGCTACTTGTGCAGTACGTCGGGCATGGGGCTAGTGCTTGGAGGGCGAGACCGAGTTGTACTCACTGGACACTCAGACGCTTCTTGGGCGGACGACCAGGCTACTCAGCGGTCGTCTCAGGGTTACACCTTCAGCCTTGGCTCTGGCTCAGTTTCTTGGCGTTCTACACGCTCTTCTTCTGTTCTCAGCTCCAGTTGTGAGGCTGAGATCTACGCCACCGCCATGGCTGCACAGGAGCTACGCTGGCTGACCTATCCTTCTGACCGACTTGGGAGAGCGGCCTCGTTCTCCTCCAGTGCTGTACGTCGACAACAAGGTTGCCATTGCCTTGTGTGAGGAGCACAGACTGGAGCACAGAACGAAGCACATCGCCCTGCGGTACTTCCTTGCTCGAGAGCTGCAGCAGCGTGGTCAGCTTTGTCTGCGTTACGTGGCCACTGAGGCCAACACTGCTGATGTGTTCACCAAGGCGCTTCAGCCTTGTGACCATCAGCGCTTTTGCACTCTGCTAGGCCTTGTACCTACTGGACCTCACTTACTTACTTCTTGACTCTGTTTGTACTGTGATCTCTATATATATACCTGCATGTTTACTCTTGCTAGGTTGTGATCATTGTACCTCTTGCTCTATTATAAACCTGCATGTGAACTGGTCTTGTGACCACTTGCTTGTGCTCGGAATTTGTGTGGAATCCTTGAGATCCACCCTGAGCTTGTTGTGTCCTGCTTTGCCTTGACCGGTCTTGTGACCCCTAGTTCTCCCCCACTTTGCCTATGGGGGTGTGTCAAACATTATATATATGTTGTGTTTGTTTAGGCTACAGTGGGTTAGCCTATAGGGGGTACACAATTCTAGGGTTAGGTACTTGTACTGATTTCACTGTTAGTTCAATCATTCCTGTCCGTTCATTCTGACAGGGCGCTTGCCCTCCCGATCCTCCAGCCATGTTTCGGCGGGAGCGCGTACCGGACGCCACCTTGAATTTGAATTTGAATCAAGTGTGGTGGTGCGAAGAATCCTGAGTGGCTCTCATACCATGATACAATCTGAACCGTCTTATAGGATCGTCTCAGGTTGATCGCACTGAGTGTAGCAGCGGAAGGTTTGAACACTGTCGGGTACGGACTCTGTCAGTAGAAGGAGATTTGAATCTCGACAGAAGTGATTAACACAATGCGGTACAAGGGTTTATATAGGAATACAGTGGAATACGAAAGGTCCTAGCTAGCCATGTACTCTGAGGGGGTACATTCCCCTTAGGGCTAATCTAGATGCAGGATTGCAACTGTGCGGCTCGGTAACCGAACGCGGTTCGGTAACCGTTTGAACTTTTCCCGCTCTTTTCATTTCGAATTCTTCCTGCTTGCAACCGTCTTCGATAACTGTCTTGACGCTTGGTCTTTCGTCCTCGCTTGTAGCGGATCACTTTTTACAGCACTAAAAATCGACACCACTAATTTCGGCTATTTCTCGCTAACCCTAAGGAGACACTTATTCGCTCGAATCGCGTTGTTTTTCCGCATCCGAACACATCAGACGTAGACAACCGTAAGCCCTGGGATACTCTCACGGACACAACGACACGCAGCGACGTTTCTTGCTAGGCCGCGTCGCGCGTTGTCGCATTGTGTCGTAACCAGTGATCCGCGTCGCACCTGTCGCACGACGTCGCGTTCCTTGCGTCTTCACCTCAAGTGGCTTCCGCCGACCACTGTGCGACTTGCAACGACGCGTCGCCCGGCTTGCGATGGACCCCACCCAGCGAAGCGCCATAGTCCTCGATAATGGATCCGGGTAACCCTTTTTCGCCATCCCCTCCGTCCTTCCCCACCTCATATCTCGAAACTCTCTCTTAAAATCGCCACTACAGGTGCCTTCAGTGGCCCACGCTCCTGCCTGTCATTCATCACAGGTTCACCAAGATGGGCTTTGGCGGCAATCTAGAGCCCAGCTTCGTCATACCCACTGCCGCCACCTGTCGCCGCTCATTCGCGTCCTGCTCCTTTCTCCCTGTTCTTCGACCCAACGCCATACCCGCTTCAGATTCACCAAGATGGGTTTCGGAGGGAACTTAGAGCCAAGCTTCGTCATCCCCACTGTTGTTGCTTGCCACAACTCATTCGCTGCCTCTGCTGCTCCTGCTCTCCTCCCTTCTTATCCTCACAGATTCACCAAGATGGGTTTCGGAGGGAACTTAGAGCCCAGCTTCGTCATCCCCACAGTTGTTGCCTGCGCCACGACTCATGTGTGTCCCACTACTGGATGATTTTTCTCACCCACACTTCTTTCCCCTCAGGTTCACCAAGATGGGATTTGGCGGCAACTTAGAGCCCAGCTTCGTCATCCCCACTGTTGTTGCTTGCCACGACTCATTCGCTGCCTCTGCTGCGCTGGCGGCGCCTGGAGCCAATGCCGTGTCGCCAGCTCAGCAGCAGCAGCAGGCCCACGTGGCAGCGCTCATGGCTGACCTGGACGTCCACGTGGGCGAGGCTGCGTACGCTGCTGCGCGATCTGGGCCGTACAAGCTGACGCACCCTGTGCAGAGAGGACAGGTGGGTGCAGAGCGGTACGGGTAGTTTAATTGATACAAGCTGGCGGGTTTCGTGCAGAGAGGGCAGGTGGGTGCAGATGGGTGAAGAGGGTTGCAGGTGGGTGGAGAGGAATGAGGAGTCCAGTACATTTGGCTGATGTCTGATCTGGGCCGTAGAAATTGACGCACCCAGTGCAGAGAGGACAGGTGGGTGCAGAGCGGTACAGGTGGTTTTGGTTGATTGAGTAAGATCTGGGCCGTACAAGCTCACTCACGCATACCGAGAAGAGAGGACACGACAGGTGAGTCCAGGGGGGTGCAGGTGGGTGGAGTGGATGGATGGAGGTGAATGGGGTGGGGGACTCATCAAGACAAAGTTTGATCTGGGCCGTACAGACTGAGGCATCCAGTGCAGAGGGGACAGGTGGGTGAAGATTGGTGCAGGTGGGTGGAACGGGGAGAGGTGGGTGCAAGGGAGGAGAGGTGCACGTTTATCAGGGGCGAGGGACCCTACGGGACATCTGTGGCAGCAGAAGGGATTATTCTCGTCCGTCCCTCAACCTCAATAATGCGCCTTTCCATAATGTGCGCTTTCCGTTCCTGTAGTTGACAGATAGAGGCTTGGGACGCCATGGAGAATCTGTGGCAGCAGAGCCTCTTCACGCCTCTTCAGCAGAGCCATTGCACCGCTCCATGCCCCATTGCACCGCTCCATGCCCCATTGCACCGCTCTCCCCTGCCCACCAGATTGAAGCATGGGACGCCATGGAGCATCTGTGGCAGCAGGCCCTCTTCAAGTACATGCGGGTGGAGCCAGAGGAACATGTGATGCTGCTGCTGCTGCTGCTATGTGCTCTCTATAGCCTCTGTCTGCTTATGTACCATTCCTCATTGCACCGCGCCATGCCCCATTGCACCGCTCTCACCACCAGATAGAGGCGTGGGATGCCATGGAGCATCTGTGGCAGCAGGCGCTCTTCAAGTACATGCGGGTGGAGCCAGAGGAACATGTGATGCTGCTGCTGCTGCTGCTATGTGCTCTCTATAGCCTGTCTGCTTATGTACCATTCCTCATTGCACCGCGCCATGCCCCATTGCACCGCTCTCACCACCAGATAGAGGCGTGGGATGCCATGGAGCATCTGTGGCAGCAGGCGCTCTTTAAGTACATGCGGGTGGAGCCAGAGGAGCATGTGTTACTGCTGGCCGAGAGCCCTCTCACCCCCCCGGAGCACCGGGAATATATCGCCGAGATCATGTTCGAAACGTGAGTGGGTGCAGTGCGGTGCAGTGAGGTGAGAGCAGAGAAGTCTGTGATGCCTGTTCATGCGGGTGGAGCCAGAGGAGCATGTGTTGCTGCTGGCTGAGAGCCCTCTCACTCTGCCCGAGCACCGCGAATACATCGCCGAAATCATGTTTGAGACGTGAGTGGGTGGGAGACGAGACGAGAGTGGATGGGGCTATTTGGCGCAGTGCGGCGCAGTGCGGTGCAGTGCAGTGCAGTGCAGTGCAGTGCAGTGCGGTGCAGTGCAGTGCAGTGCGGTGAGAGCAGAGAGGAATGCTATGCCCGCTTACTCTTCAAGTATACGAGGGTGGAGGCAGTGCAGTGGGAGCATGCGCTGCTGCTGTGCTGGCTGAAACCCCTTTCACCCCTCCTCGAGCACCGGGAATACATCGCAAAAATCATGATTGAAACGTGAGTGGTTGGTTAAGAGGGAACCGCTTTCCAACCTACTTCTCTGCTCACACCCCTCGAGTGGATCACCAAGAGCGCATTGCTGAAATCATGGTTGAAACGTGAGTGGAGAGGACCCTAGCCTCCTCTCTGTGCCATCTATCTATGTGCTCTGAGCCTGTCCGCCCCCATTTTTCCTTCCACCTCTCTTCCCCGTCGCCATGCAGTGATGCAGGAGGGCTATACATGACCAGTCAACCCTGTGCCCCTGCCTCTTCCATTCCCTCCCTCACTCTGTCCCCTTCCCTGCCCCCTTCCCCTTGCCCTTCCTCTTCCCCTTGCCTCAATCTCTGGGTACAGTTTCAACGTGGCTGGGCTTTACATGGCCAGCCAACCATCCCTAATGTTCCCCTCTTCCTCCCATGTTCCCTTTCCCCTCCCCTCATTCCTGTGCCTCATGCTTTGGTTGCAGCTTTAACGTGGCAGGTCTATACATGGCCAGTCAACCATCCCTCGCTCTCACTGCAGCGAATACAGCAGCTCAGGTGAAAACAACAAACCTGGCTGTTGTTTTGGCAGATTCACACACACAAATGGCAGCTTGGGTGAAAGCAGTGAACGCCGTTCCTCCTCTTGAGGCGCCCTGATTCTCCGTTCACCTCTTCGTGCATCCTCCCTCCCTCCCTTGACCCAACCCTCACTCGCCGTTCACCTGCATAGAGGTGATTTCTTAAGCGCCTAAATAATATCTCCGTACATCCTTCGTCCCTCCCTCAACGCTACTCTCATTCTCTTTTCATGTCACTCAAAACCATCTGTTCCCATTCATTCCCCCTTCTCTCCGTGCGTACTGTCTCAGATCAGAGACCCTGCTTATCCTATACTGACCATCTCCCATTGCCCATTCTCCCCTCCCCCGGCACCCAATGACAAGTGTGGGGGTTTATGCAGGCTTTGCTTCAGCCTCGGTCGTCCCAGTGCTGGAGAGAGCTACTTGCTGGGGAGCAGCTCTGGTCTATTCTCTTCCGTCTAACTCCCCATCCACCCTACCCTCCCCCCCAGGTCCCAATGACAGGGGTGGTGGTGGATGCGGGCTTTGGGTCGGCCTCAGTGGTCCCAGTGGTCGAGGGCTATGTGTTGGGGGGCAGCTCTCGCTCCATGCCTGTTGGCGGTGCTCACTCCACTGCCTTCGTTCAACAGCTCATGAGGGTAATCCTGGGGTTGGGTAGATTGTGGTGCAGCACCTCTCCCAGTTGTCGAGGGCTATGTGTTGGGGTTGGGGCCAGCTCCTGGTTCATGCCTGTGGGGAGCGCTCACTCCACAGCCTTAGTGCAACAGCTAATGCGGGTACAGGGCGTTTTGATGCTCCCATTATAGAGTCAAATTTGTCTGGTTCGCCTTCTTTCAAACCAGCACGTTATGATATGCTTCTATGTGCTATGATGTTTTATATGGTGTTGTATCCATACTCCTTCACTGTCTCCATCCATCCTATGGAATTTTGCCAAGGGTAAACACCACACTGTGACTAATCAAATGGTATCGCTAGCTCTCGTTCTCATTGACCTTGTAAACCCTCCCTCTGCTGTCCAGCACGCGTCACTCTAGTGCTGGAGGGTGGATGGGGGTTGGCTCTCGTTCTCATTGCTCTTGCAAATGCTCCAATCTTTCCCACAGAACGCCGCTATCGCACTCTGGAGTATCACATGTATTTGCTATGTGATCCATGGTCAACCCTTAGTCCATGTGTGATTGCTGTGTGGTTACGGGCATGCCCTATCTCATGCCATACCCCATGCCCTTCCTCATGCCCTATCCCATGCCCTACCCCATGCCCTAACCCATACCCCTATCCCATGCCATACCCCATGCCCTTTCCCATGCCCTATCCAATGCCCTCTCCAATGCCCGATCCCATGCTCTATCCCATGCCCTACCCAATGCCCTACCCCGTGCCATGTCACATGCCCTACCCAATTCCCAACCCCCATGCCCTACCCCATTCCGATGTCAGGACCGAGGGGAGCCGGTACCGGCAGAAGAGGCGATTGAAGTGGCGAGGAAAGTAAAGGAGACATATGGATACACATGCTCCGACCTTGTCAAGGTACGGTAACTACAGTTATGCATGTATGAAGGAGAGGGAAGGAGAGGGAAGGAGAGGGAAGGAGAGGGAAGGAGAGGGAAGGAGACGTGTGGGTACACATGCTCCGACCTTGTCAAGGTAGATATAGCTATAAATGTTTGATTTGAAGGGAAGTGAAGGAGAGGAAAGGAGAGGGAAGGAGAGGGAAGGAGAGGGAAGGAGAGGGAAGGAGAGGGAAGGAGAGGGAAGGAGAGGGAAGGAGAGGGAAGGAGAGGGAAGGAGACGTATGGGTACACATGCTCCGACCTTGTCAAGGTAGATATAGCTATAAATGTTTGATTTGAAGGGAAGTGAAGGAGAGGAAAGGAGAGGGAAGGAGAGGGAAGGAGAGGGAAGGAGAGGGAAGGAGAGGGAAGGAGACGTATGGGTACACATGCTCCGACCTTGTCAAGGTGCATCCATCCACCCTGCATGTTTGGGTTCTCGCGTATCCTGCATACTTGTATTGTATACGTGTTTGCCGATCTCACCGGCAAGGTGAATAAAGGAGAGTGAACGCGAGCAACGGAGAGGTGTGCGACGAGCCCTCTCGCTACTCCAGGGTGTGGGCGGCCGCCAACGCTGATTCACTTCACACCAACACCAGCAAGGAGCTGCTCCTGCTTCCTCATACCAACACCTCCTCTCCGCTCCGCCCCACTTTATGTGGCACGACAGGGAGCCATCCAGGTATTGCAAGGCATGGTTCGAATGGCCACCAACGAGCGCACTAACACGGGTTTGTGTTCCCCTCTCCCCTGCCCTCCACCCACACCCTGTGCGCCCCCAGGAGTTCACCTCTCCTCTCCCCTCTCATGTCATCCTTTGTCCCCATCTCCCCTCTGCTCAGGAGTTCACAAAGCACGACAGGGAGCCTAACCTAATAATTACCGCAAGGTGTGGACCGCCACCAATGCGCGCACCAGCACAATTTCATGTGGCCCTGTCTTCTCATCCCCATCGCCATCGTCCATTCTCTGTGCCCCATAGGAGTTCACGAAGCACGACAGGGAGCCCAATAAGTACCGCAAGGTGTGGACCGCCACCAACGCGCGCACCAACACGCCCTACCGCTGCGACGTGGGGCACGAGCGGTTTCTTGCGGCTGAGGTGAGTGAGGAAATGCACGGGGGTATTCAAGCGTTTGGTTTTTGGGGGTTTGAAGGTTAGGGTATAAGGCGCGCACACCAACACTCCCTACCGCTGCAACGTGGGGCACGAGCGGTTCCTGGCAGCTGAGGTGAGAGAGGGGATGCACATGAGTGAGGGGATGCACATGAGTGAGGGGATGCACATGAGTGAGGGGATGCACATGAGTGAGGGGATGCACATGAGTGAGGGGATGCACATGAGTGAGGGGATGCACATGAGTGAGGGGATGCACATGAGTGAGGGGATGCACATGAGTGAGGGGATGCACATGAGTAAGGGGATGCACATGAGTGAGGGGATGCACATGAGTGAGGGGATGCACATGGGTATGCACGTGCCACACCACTGCGACGAGGGGCACGAGCGGTTCCTGGCTGCAGAGTTGAGTGACTTTAGTGGCAGCTCATAAGTGCAGTGTGCGGCGTCCCCACAGTATCTCAGCGGACCGCCACCAACGCGCGCACCAACACGCCCTTCCGCTGCGACGTGTCTCAATTATGTAGCCGTGCCGACTGCTCCATAAGGCCTTCGTCTCTTTCCTGCCCTCGCTCCCTCCCTCCCTCCCTCCCTCCCTCCCTCCCTCCCTCCCTCCCTCCCTCCCTCCCTCCCTCCCTCCCTCCCTCCTCCCTCCCTCCCTCCCTCCCTCCCTCCCTCCCTCCCTCCCTCCCTCCCTCCCTCCCTCCCTCCCTCCCTCCCTCCCTCCCTCCCTCCCTCCCTCCCTCCCTCCCTCCCTCCCTCCCTCCCTCCCTCCCTCCCTCCCTCCCTCCCTCCCTCCCAGGTCTTCTTCTTGCCTGAGGTAGCAGTGAGAAACGTCGGCACACCTCTGGCAGAGCTGGTAGATGGAGCCGCGCAGAATGCCTTTCAAAGATCTTCACCACTCCCCCTTGCTCGATCAACGTTCCTCCCCCCCCCCCCCCCCCCCCCCCCCCCAGGTTTTTTTCTCGCCTGAGATAGCAGTGAGCAATGTGGGCACGTCACTAGCAGAGCTGGTGGATGCGGCAGTGCAGACCGCTGCCATCGACACACGGCGCTCGCTCTACAAGGTGGGTGTTGTCTTGTTGTATGCGTGTGCCGCGCACCTCAAAGAGAACATGAGCCGAGCAGGCCAGTACCAATGGGCTGCGGAGCTGGTAGATTCAGCAGTGCAGACCACCGCCATTGACACACGGCGCTCGCTGTACAAGGTGAGTGCTGTCGTATGCGCCCTCACTGCTTTGAGAAACATGAGACGATTTCTAGATACTATCATGCAATGAGACGATTGCAAGCCAGCCAAGATACTCTTATTCGGCTGCAGCAGGCTGCCTGGTAAGGTGATCCTTGGTGGATATTGCTGTGCGGACTGCTGTCGTAGACACACGCCGCTCTCTGTACAAGGTGGGCGATCAACCCTAAAGGAAACCATGAATCAAGGCTCTCTTATACCCTCGCTGTGCAGAGTGCTGCCATTGATGCACGGTGATAGCTCTACTAGGTGTGTGCTGTGTGGGTGTGTGAGACAAGGTCGCTTCCTTGATGTGTCAGCGTGCTGCGGTGCCCTAGCCAACCCTCGCCTGTGCAGACGGCTGCCATTGACACACGGCACTCTTTGTACAAGGTGAGTGCTGTGTGGGTAACCACAGGGGGAATCACGAGACAATGCCCGCCGTACCTTAGCCGTGCACACCGCTGCCATTGACACATGGCGCTCGCTCTACCAAGTGAGTGAGTTGTGTCTGGATGTGTGTGCCTCAGCTGTTGGGGGGACCATGGGATGAGACAAGGTAATCCCTCCCTGCCTGAGCCTCACCTGAACCGCTGTATGCGGCATCCACCAGCTCAGCTAGCGAAGCGACGAGCCAGACTGCTGCCATCGGTACCATGTACCCCCATTGAAAGATGAGCCAGAGGGTACCTGGCACCGATGGCAGCAGCCTGGTTCCATGTTTAAGGACTTTGGCGAATCATTCTGACCACCAATTCCTCCTTTTCTGACCAATTCCTCCTTTTGTGTATCTCTTCAACCCCAACAGAACATTCTGCTCTCAGGCGGGTCCAACCTGTTCAAGGACTTTGGCAGGCGGTTGCCTGACCATCCCTGCCCTTTTTCTTTCTTCTTTTCAATTCCAGATCATTGTGCTTTCAGGTGGATCCACCCTGTTCAAGGTCTTTGGGCGGTGTTTGCTTCTTTGCCCTTGTCTTCCCTGGTTGATCATTGCATCAGTGCCTGTCTGTGCCTCCCTGTACTGGTAAACCCTCCTGCAGAACATTGTGCTATCAGGTGGATCCACCCTGTTCAAGGACTTTGGCCGGCGGTTGCCTGACCATCCCTGCCTTGCCTTGCCTGTGTTAAAGAGCGATAGGCCCTCTTTCTTTCTTCCTTTCGACTCCCACAGAACATTGTGCTCTCAGGCGACTCCACCCTGTTCAAGGACTTGGGTGACGTTTCCTTGTGCACCCATGGGTCACCGTTGCCTGAGTGCCTTTTCTGCCTGCCCTTCCCTTTCAGAACATTGTGCTCTCAGCCCGGTCCACCCTCTTCAAGGACTTTTGGTGGCGGTTGCTTGTACACCCGTGGCCCGTGGGTCATCGTTGCCTCCGTGCCTTGCTGCCTGTCTCATACTGCTTGAACCCACCCCCCCCCCCCCTCCCTTCCCTTTCAGAACATTGTGCTTTCAGGCTGGTCCACCCTGTTCAAGGACTTTGGGCGGCGGTTGTCTGACCATTTCTGCCTTGCCTTGCCCATGTTTGGGAGCGTTGTGCTCTCTTCCTTTCTTTCTTTCACCTCCCGTAGAACATTGTGCTATCAGGCGGCTCCACCCTGTTCAAGGACTTTGGGCGGCGGTTGCAGCGAGATGTGAAGAAAGCTATCGAGGCCCGCATGGCTGGGTCTAGCGAGGTGCGCTAGTAGTGGGATGTGCTTTTACTGTATTGTGCTTGTAGTTGGGTGTGGGGATAGTGAGGTGCTGCTATCATGTTGAAAGCGAGACGTGAAGGGAGTTGTTGAGGCCCGGATGGCTGGATCTGCTTCTAGTGAGGTGTGATTCGAAGGAAATGTGCATATAGTGGGGTGTGCTTTTGGTGAGGTGGTGCTATCACGTTGTTAGCAAGGCGTGAAGTAAGGCTATGCTGGCTGGATCTGCAGGATCTGCCTCTAATGAGGTGTGCTTCTAGTGAGAAATGCTTATTACGAGGGCTTATAGTGGCGTGAGGTTGTTATGTACTACGGAGGATTTGAAGAAAGCCATTGGGGCTAGGATGGCTGAATTTCTTTTCAATGAGATGCTTATAGTGAGATGTGCTTATGCCGAGTTGTGCTCATAGTGAGGAAGTGTGATTATAGTGAGATGCGCTTGTAAAGAGTTGTGCTTCTAGTGAGTGAGGTATGTGCTTGTTGTGAGGTGTGCTTATGGTGAGTCGGTTACTGTGTGGTTAGTGAGCTATGAAGATCCAAGCGAGGCCAGTATGGCTGGATCTGCCTGCTGCAAGTAAGGTGTGCTTGTTAAACGGACTGCTTATAAGAGGTGTGCTTACGGCGAGTTGTGCGCATAGTTTCATTACCTTGGTACTCAGAGTGAGATGTGCTCATAGCATAGTGAAATGTGCTCATAGCGAGTTTGCTCATAGTGAGATTTGCTCATAGAGACTTGGCTTATATCAAGATGTGCTCATTGTGTGATGTCCTGGTATTAGATCTTTATTGTGAGGTGTGCTTCGACTGAGATGTGCTTACAGTGAAGGATGCGTGCGGTTCATCACGTCATGCACATGCCATTCCCACTCCTCATCCCGCCCTCCCTCCCATTCACTTCACGTCCTTCCCCTCTCCACACCCTTACAGCCCAAAGCATCAAACATAGAGGTGACGGTAATAATCCGCCATCTGCATGAGCAGGCTGTCTGGTTCACGGTCTCACTTCTAGTCCATTTCCCTTCCGCATTCTCCTCGAACCAGCATCCCAAGGCATCGGAAATAGAGGTCACAGAGGTTCGGGGGCTCTGTCGTCGCCGCAATATTGTTATGCTTGAGTTTTGTTTATCCCCTTCACCTGCTCCCCCTGTACAGCCCAAAGCATCAGACATAGAGGTGGCGATGGTGGAACACCACCAGCACGAGCACACAGTCTGGTTCGGGGGCTCACTCATCATCTCAGTACTGTGTCCCACCATCTGCAGGAACACACTGTCTGTCTGGTTCGAGGGCTCTCTACTCTACCCACCTTTCTTTACTGCCTGTCCCGCACGTGCCCCTCCATCCGCCCCCCATTACACCCCAAGTCATCGGACATAAAAGTCGCGGTGGTCTCCCACCATCTGCAGGAGCACGCTGTCTGTCTGGTTCGTGGGTTCTCTACCCACCTTTTCTATTGTCTACCACCCTCCTCCCCCTTCACCCTCTTCCGCATTACAGCCCAAGGCATCTGACATAGAGGTGACAGTGGTCTCACACCACCTGCAGGAGCACGCTGTCTGGTTCGGGGGCTCTGTTGTCGCCTCCTCCCCGGGTTTCCAAGGGGTAAGCTCTGTGTCTGATACTCCAGTGTGTTCAGTTGTCGCTTCGTCACCAGTTTTCCAAGGAGTGAGCAACATCACCATGTTTCAGATTTCTCTTTGTAACTTTCAAATGTCTCCTCATCTCCAGGATGACAACGGTTTGGCAGCAGCTCAAATTGTACCTGTTTGCCTTTCCATCGGTTTCGTTAGCTTCCTCCTGTTGTCAACTGTTTCTTTAAGCCATGTAGGTCTTGTTCTCTGTTTGGCACCTCTCTCTGTGCATCCTGCACCAGGTGTGCACCAGGTACTTGGAGCATGGACCAAGCATGTGCCAAGAAAACTGGATGATCAGTGCCCACTTGCCTCCCGTACTCATCTGTTCGTTTCAACTCATTGTGTCTTGTTCCTCTATTTGCCCGTCCCTCTCTTGCGCATCCGGCACCAGGTGTGCACCACACGAGCTGCTTACTTGGAGCACGGGCCTAGTGTGTGCCGAGCAAACAGAATGATCAGTGCCTCCTTGTCGTAAAACTTGTTGATTGAGACACGTAGGTTTGAAATACCGTATGGCCCCGGATTTAGGCGCCGTCCGATTAAAGGCGCCGGCGCTTCTATCTGGAGCATGGCGCTTATGGCCGGAACTTGATTAGAAGCGCACCCCCTGAAATTTCTGTCCTTATTATACTGTAAGCGCATCCCTTAACCTTACATTGGAGGCATTACAAACGATTTCACTAAACTGTCTCTTTTTCTTAGCAACTACAACATCAAATTGAGATCTCCTACCAACAAGTCTAGCCGGGGTACCGGTACTTCTACCTAACATGGATCATGCAGTACCCCTCCTACTCCTCGTCAGATTCGGGCTCCTGGCAGTTGTTGCCAAAAAAAACATCAGCGATGATGTTATCGTCGACATCCACCTCCGCTGTCAGCTGGGTCCGCCTGTGCGCCATGGCGAGGTTGTCCTCGCTGCCGTCGAGCGCGTTGCTGATGCCACAGGTGAGGAAGGCGCGCGTGATGAGGTCGGACGGCACTGCCCGCCAGGCCTGAGATATCCACCGCAGGACGATCTCAGCTGGAGGCTTCTTCAGATTCCCTGAAACATTACAAGAGAACGGTGGAAAGCTGTTAGTGCATCAAAAAAGAATTCGGGGGGTGGGGGGGGGGGAGGAGAACAAAACCGTACTCATGCCATACCCGCCGCTGTCAGCTGCGCTTGCCAATCTGCCGCAAACCACCTCTGGTACTGCTGGCGGACCGACGCCTTAAAGCTCTTGTTGATGGAGACATTGAGCGGCTGTACCTCCGCCGTACAGCCCGACGGGATTATTGCCGGCACGCAGTTCATCTCGCGGAGCTTCTCCTTGACCTCCTCGGTGAGGTGACCGCGGTAAGAGTCCAGCACCAGCATCGAGCTCTTGGCGTGTCTGCCGAACCGAGGCTTCAAGAAAGGCTTGACGCCCTCCTCAAGCCAGCGAACGACGCCCGCGGAGTCCATCCACCCGTTCTCGTGGCAAGCCACGACTAGATCTGCACGAAACACGAGCGGGTGGTTAGAATTCGCACTCAGAACAGAACGCAGTTAACGAGGAGTGCACCTCTTTACTTACCGGCAGGGAAATCGCCCTTCGGCAATGTTTTGCGCTTGAAGAACACCCACGGCTTCAGCTTCCTTCCGTCCGCCGCGCACGCCAGTATTACGGTCACTCTCTGCTTCTGATACCCCGCGCTCCTGATAGGCACCGAGCGAGCACCCGTTTCCTCCACGGTGGTGGTGGCGGGCATCTCCAGCCATAGCGGCGTCTGGTCCACGTTGATGATCCACGCGGTGTCGATGCCGCGCTCTCGACGCTTGGCATGCACGAACTGCCAGAAGCTGCGGCACTGCTCAGCGACATCTATACGGCAGTAGAAGAGAGGACGGACACAGACGGAGGGTGTTAATACAAATATACAAAAACCACGTGGCAAGTTTAACGGGGTCTTTCTTACGCGCGGCGGCTTTCTGGGCAACCCGGGTCTTCATGCAAACGCTCCGATTCCATCGACGCCGAACGCGCTCCGACCACCTCTTGCTTCCTTTCCACTTCTTGTCCGGGTACAGAATCTTCATGAACTCCCGCGACCACTCCTGCAGGCGGCCGACTGACACGGCAGCTCCCTTGCGGCGCCACTCGAGCAGCTTCTCGTACACCTTCAACTCCATCGGCCGGTACCACGACGACCGCCCGCGGCCGTGCATGCGCTTCCGGGCGGAGTGAACTTCCTTGAAGAAATCTGCCGCCCGCTTCCAGTTGGTGAGGCATTTGCGGTGGATTCCGCTCTCGCGAGCCAAGGCGCGCACCGACACCGCCCCATCAAGTAGCGCAACCCACTTCAACTTCTCCGCGGCGGTGTAACCTTGCCGCTTGTGCTCGGTGAGCTTGTGCCTGGGAGAGGGGGGGCGGGGGGGGGGGGGGGGGGGGGGGGGGGGGGGGGGGGTGCATTACGGTTCTGTGAAGAGGGGTGGGGTCGCTTGCGATTAGTCGGAGGATACGTTGGTATGGGCAGTTTCTCAGGTAGCCCGTCGCGTGACCAGTACTCAACGCCGTCGTCGTCACCGTCGCCCGTAACATCATCTGGAAACGCATCCTCAGCGGTGCCGCCCTCGACACCGCGGAAGCCTCCGTGTCACCCTCGGCGCCACCAGCGCCGCTCGCTTCCTCAGCGTCAGCAACATCATCGTCGGCGCCGACTGCAGATTCGTCCCAAGGGCAATCGTCGGGTTGTCCCCAACGGTCCTCCAGGCACGTGGTCCACTCGCACGTACACATCCGGCGCGTTGTTTGACTCTGGTTCTGAGAGGAATTCGTCAAACGCCGATGGAAGCAGCAGCGTGAGCACGGGCTGATTGCCAGTGTGTTGCGGTGACACATGACGCGGAGGCGAAGGAGGAGCAGGAGGCAAAGGAGGAGCAGGAGGTGCAGGAGGCGCAGGAGGCGCAGGTGGCTGTGGTGGCTTTGGTGGTTCTGGCGGGATACGGGTGCACCAACCGTCAGCGTCTACTGTAAACGCGGGCCTTCGAGTAGGCTTTTTCTTGAACAAGAAGTGGGTGCCGCTGAATTCCGCCATGGCTTCCGCAGCCAGGCGGGAGTGACCAAGAAATTGAACAAGAAACTTAGAGAAATGGAGAACAAATGAGAGAATCAAAGGGACCCATGCTGGTTAGCGCCTCGGGGTCCTCGTCGGGGCGAGACGGGTACCCCCTGTCTGAACCCGGAGAGGAGGGTATCGTGGCACGAACATGATGCGCTGGCAGGTCATTCCACCGCCTTCTCGATGGTTCGGGTGAAATGTAGAATAGAACTAGCAGGAAGGTGGGTACAAGTATGAAACCCTAAGTTTGTGTACCCTCTAAGGCTAAACCCACTATAGCCTACACAATATAAACATACAATGTTTGACACACCCCCATAGGCGAAGTGGGAGACAACCAGAGGGTCACAAGACCAGTCAAAGCAAAGCAAAGCAAAACAGGCTCAGGGTGGATCTCAAGGATACCACACAAATTCCGAGCACAAGCAAGCGGTCACAAGACCAGTTCACATGCAGTTTGATAATATAGCAAGAGATACAGTGATCGCAACCTAGCAAGTGTAAGCATGCAGGTATATATATAGAGATCACAGTACAAACAGAGTCAAGAAGTAAGCAAGTGAGGTCCAGCAGGCACAAGGCCTAGAAGAGTACAGAAGCGCTGATGGTCACAAGGCTGAAGCGCCTTGGTGAACACATCAGCAGTGTTGGCCTCAGTGGCCACGTAACGCAGACAAAGCTGACCGCGCTGCTGCAGCTCTCGAGCAAGGAAGTACCGCAGGGCGATGTGCTTCGTTCTGTGCTCCAGTCTGTGCTCCTCACACAAGGCAATGGCAGCCTTGTTGTCGACGTACAGCACTGGAGGAGAACGAGGCCGCTCTCCCAAGTCGGTCAGCAGGTAGGTCAGCCAGCGTAGCTCCTGGGCACTGCCAACCAGGGGCGTCCGGGACAAAGCCAAGGAAGACACAAGGAACAGCGCGACGGGAGAGCTTGTCCGCGGACGTGTCGCGAACAAAAGCTCGGGATCCCCAGACCCGGAAACGCGACGCATCGCCAACCTCTCCCGTCCAACGCAGTGTCGGGGAAGTCTCCGGCAAGGAGACACGGGGCCAGAGGTTGAGCTGATGCGCAGCGTATCGGACCGCAAACGGCCACAGAAAGTGGGGAGCAGCCGCATGGATCAGGGAGGTACGAGCGACCTCCATGACCAGGCCAATGCGGCGCTCAGCAACCCCATTCTGCTGTGGAGAGGCCGGAAGCGTGAACGACTGCTCAATGCCGTGCTCGGCACAGTAGGCTGCCAGAAGGTCGGAGGTGAACTCACCACCTCTGTCAGAGTGCAAACGCAGGACAGGAAAGTCCGAGCGGAAACGCTCGCTGAGCTGGAGACGAGCTCTGCTGATCCAAGGGATCAAGACATCAGGGACGTCACCCTTGGTGCGCAAGGGGAAGACCGTGGTGTAGCGAGAGTAGTCGTCAACAACAATCAGGAAGTACCTCTCCTGACCCTGACCACGGACGCGGGCTGGGCCCCACACGTCCAGGTGGAGCGTCTGCAGGGGAGCAGTCGTCGGGGGAAAGGAGGAGTGAGGAGCGGCGCGCTGCCGCCCCTCGACACAGGGAAGACAGGGAGGAGCAGGCGAGGGTGGGAGGGGAGGGAGCACCCTGGGAAGACCAGAGACAAGCTGCCGTTTGTGCATGGCACGAAGGCGCTGCACAGACGGGTGGCCAAGTCGGTGGTGCCAGAGAACGGTGTCGTGCGCCAGAGAGCGACACGAGCAGGGGGCCGACAGCTGACCTGACGCAGACGCGGACGCAGCTACCTGAGGGGACTCAGTGGTCAGTGTGTACAGGTCCGACCCCGGCTGCCTAGTGAAGGTAGCCAGGTGACGGCCCGTCCGAGCACACGTGCAGTGTGTCACGCGCTCGTAGGCAGGGGTGAACTGGTGAACACCCGCATCCTGGAGCGCACAACCCGCCACCAAGTTCGTAGAGAACGAGGGGAGGTGGAGACCTGACAGTGTGCCCGACGGGACCGCAGGACAGGGAAGAACAGTGGAGGAGGTCGCAATGACCGGACCCTCAGAGGGGTCAGCGAGGGAGACAGCAACTGGCCGAGCAAGCGGCTCAAGGGCAGTGCGGTCACGAAAGAAACAGCGAGAAGCACCTGAGTCCAGGGTGAAGGTGTGCAGGGCCTCAGTCGACTCAGTACCAGGGGGCGCAGACTCACTAGGACCTAGAGTAGCAGCCTCACCAGCACCTAGGGCAACAGACGTACTAGCACCTAGAGCAGCAGCCTCACTGACAGGACACGGCAGCTGCACCTGTCCACTACCAGAAGCTCCCGAACGATGCACTCCAGAGCGACTACCACTACGGCCACTCCGACAGCTCAAACTAGCGTACCACTCACGCGCACGAAGCAGCTGGGGCGAAGGAGGACACGGCTGCTGCACCTGTCCACTACCAGAAGCTCCCGACCGATGCACTCCAGAGCGACTACCACTACGGCCACTCCGACAGCCCAAACTAGCGTACCACTCACGCGCACGAAGCAGCTGGGGCGAAGGAGGACACGGCTGCTGCACCTGTCCACTACCAGAAGCTCCCGACCGATGCACTCCAGAGCGACTACCACTACGACCACTCTGACAGCTCAAACTAGCGTACCACTCACGCGCACGAAGCAGCTGGGGCGAAGGAGGACACGGCTGCTGCACCTGTCCACTACCAGAAGCTCCCGACCGATGCACTCCAGAGCGACTACCACTACGGCCACTCCGACAGCCCAAACTAGCGTACCACTCACGCGCACGAAGCAGCTGGGGCGAAGGAGGACACGGCTGCTGCACCTGTCCACTACCAGAAGCTCCCGACCGATGCACTCCAGAGCGACTACCACTACGGCCACCCCGACAGCCCAAACTAGCGTACCACTCACGCGCACGAAGCAGCTGGGGCGAAGGAGGACACGGCTGCTGCACCTGTCCACTACCAGAAGCTCCCGACCGACCCACTCCAGAGCGACTACCACGACGGCCACCCCGACAGCCCCGACTAGCGTACCACTCACGCGCACGAAGCTGCTGGGGCGTGGGGGACTCACGCGCACAGCCCTGGAGCTGCATCTGGCCACGTCAGGAGCAGCAGTAGTAGCAGTAGCGGCAGTAACAGTAGTAACAGCAGGAGCAGTGGCAGTGGGAGTAGAAAAGGCAGTTGCAGCAGTACTGGGCAATGCTCACCAGTGGTCGGCGCGGCAAGCGCAAGACGGTGGCGACAGTGGGGCCGCTACAACTGCAGGGCTGGGCCGGGCCGCAGCAGGGAGCTCCGCGGCAGCTGCGGCAGGGCGAGGCTGGGCCGCGACGGCAGCTGCTCCAGGTGCCAGGGGCGGCTGCTGCAGGTGCGGGCTGCTCCAGGGGCGGCTGCTGCAGGTGCGGGCTGTTCCAGGGGCGGCTGCTGCAGGTGCGTGCTGCTCCAGAGGGGGCTGCTGCAGTGGCGAGCGGCTCCAGGGGCTGCTGCTGCAGTGGCGGGCGGCTCCAGGGGCTGCTGCTGCAGTGGCGGGCGGCTCCAGGGGCTGCTGCTGCAGTGGCGGCTGCTCCAGGGGCTGCTGCTGCAGTGGCGGCTGCTCCAGGGGCGAGAGGCGGATTAGGTCAGGGCGACGCGGCGGGCAGGTGGCGACGCCGCGGGCAGGGCGACGCGGCGGGCAGGTGGCGACGCCGCGGGCAGGGCGACGCGGCGGGCAGGTGGCGACGCCGCGAGTAGGGCGACGCCGCTAGCAGGTGGCGACGCCGCGGGCAGGCGACGACGCCGCGGGCAGGCGACGACGCCGCGAGCAGGCGACGACGCCGCGGGCAGGCGGCGACGCCGCGGGCAGGCGACGACGCCGCGGGCAGGCGACGACGCCGCGGGCAAGCGACGCCGCCGCGGGCAGGCGACGACGCCGCGGGCAGGCGACGACGCCGCGGGGAGGCGGCGACGCCACGGGCAGGGCGACGCGGCGGGCGGCGAGAGCCTGCAGGGGCGGCGCGCGGTCGTGCAGAGGCTGCGCGCGGGCCTGACGGGTGTGCAGGGGCGGCTCTCGGGCCTGACGGGCCTGCAGCGGCGGCTCGGGGGCCTGACGGACCTGCAGGGGCAGCTCGAGAGCGCACGAGGGCGCACGAGGGCGTACGAGGGCGCACGAGGGCGCACGAGGGCGCACGAAGGCGCACTAGCAGAGAAAGGCGCACGAGGGCGCACGAGGGCGCACGAGGGCGCACGTAAGGTAGAGCGCACGAGGGCGCACGTAAGGTAGGGCGCACGAGGGCGCACGTAAGGTAGGGCGCACGAGGGCGCGCCTAGCGGAATAGTGGGCCCATTGTAGAAAGCGGTCCTAGGTAGCAACCTAGGCCTCTGATACCATGTTAGAATCTAGAATAGAACGAGAATGGATGAACTAGCAGGAAGGTGGGTACAAGTATGAAACCCTAAGTTTGTGTACCCTCTAAGGCTAAACCCACTATAGCCTACACAATATAAACATACAATGTTTGACAAAATGCAGTTGCCTGCCACCGCGTGATAGCCTGATTGGGCCACATGGCAACTTTCACGTCAGCGCTGGCAGATGCGCTGCTCCTGGACAGGGTCTGTGCGGTCGGGAATCGAAGCGCGGCAGTTTTCGGCGGGATTTTGTGCATTATCTCACGCGCACGTTACACAATTGTGTTCGCCTTACTGCGGGCTTCGATTTGGTACTTTAAAATAACAAATTCATTTTTGCCATCATTTTAGCGCCGGCGCTAAGCGCCGCCCCTAAAAAAAAAAAACCGCAGATGCGCCTATACCCGGGGTAATACGGTACCGTATGGCCCCGGATATAAGCGCAGGTGCGCTTATAATACGTAAAATGGGTTTTTTTAGGGGGCGCGCTTCTAATTGAGTAAAATATATGAGCGCATGCATATGTAAAAGGTAAAAGAAAAAAAAGTTTTTTTTTTAATACCAACTTGAAGCTCTCAATAAGGCGAACACACACAAACATTGTTCACATGGGATCGTATACGAAAACTAGGGGAAAACTGCCGCAATTCGATTTCCCACCGCACGATTCAGTCCATAAGCATTCAACCTGCTAGCGCTGACTCGCAAATTTCGTTGCGGCCAAATCACAGGGTCATGCGCTGCCAGGATAATGTAATTGAGCCTAATTCCATAGACGAGGGTGGAATATTCCCTGCCATCGCAATGGGAAATCGTGCCACGGAGGGACCTCTGCGAGTTCATGCGGGGTTTTCTCGTCATTCATTGACGAGGACTTCAAGCTGCCAACCTGACAGGGTCCCTTCTGTTGCCGATTAATGGACCTAGTCTTGCAGTTTTCCATTCAGTTTTTCTCTCTCATTCGCCTGGCTGCGGAAGCCATGCCGGAATTCACTATCAAGAAGCGGCCTAAGCCCGCGTCTAGAGTAAGCGAAGACGGTGGGTATAGCAGTGTCCCAACAGAGCCACCTAAGACACGACAGCCTCCTGTGCCGCCTGCACCCCCACTCCTCCGGCACCTCCCGCTCCTCCTGCTCCCCGAATCCGCTTGTGCCAGCATACACGGGCAATCAGCCCGTCCTCACCCACCTGCTGCCATCGACGTTCGACGAGTTCGTGTCAAAACCCGAAACTAACAAGCCCTCAGATGAGTATATCGAAGCTTCGGCGTCGGCACCATGTTAAGGCGAGCCTGAAGAGTGTCCGTGGGACAAATCTGCTGTGGGCGCCGAGGACGATATGGCCGCCGACGACGAGCGTTGCACCGAGGGCGACAAGGGCGCCGAGGGTGGTGTGGGCGTCGAGGGTGATGAGGGCGTTGAGGATGATGCGTTTCCTAAGGGTCGTGTGGGTGCCGATCATGACGACGGCGTCGAGTACTGGTTGCACGACGACCTACCTGAGAAGCCGCCAATCCTGTCATTTTTGCCAGCTAACCAAAAGCATCCTAACCCTTCTTTTGAGAACCATGATGTCTGCCACCCTCTCTAAGGCACAAGCTAATGCAGCATAAGCGTCAAGCGTATACTCCCCAAGTAAAGCTTCGGTGGCTCATGCGCCTGGAGGTTGCGACGTCCAAGAGCGAGGTGGTGCGAGAGTCAGGCATCAACCGCTATTGCCTGATCGAGTGGAAGAACCAAGCGCAGCTTTTCAAAGACTCTCACGGCACATGGAAGCGACTGCACGGGCGCAACAGGGCTTCGTGGTATCGGCCGATGGAGATGAAGGTGTACGCGCAGCTCCTCGACTAGCGGCGCAAGGGTATCGCCGTGTCTATCGGTCGTCTGGAGGAGTAGTCTCATGAGTTCAAGAAGGTCCTCTTCTTGGACGTGAAGTGGAAAGGAAGCCAGCAATGGTCATGGCGTTTCCGCAAACGGTGGAATCTCATCATGCGCATGAAAACAAAGGTGGCCCATAAAACATCCGAGCGTAAGTGTCATCCTGCCTTTGATTTCCTCGTTTATCCTTTAATCCATTGCTGGAATTCGTTGTTATTTCGACTGATTTCCTTACTATTTTACTAACTCGTTCTACTCTACACCTTTTCCTCCCCATGCGCAGATGTTGCGGAGCAGTGCAAGGACTTCTGGCAGAACGTCCAAGACCGGCGGCGTGAGTACAACATCGACAAACGCTACATCATCAACGCTGACACGCCGCTGTGGCTGGAGATGATGGCCACTACCACCGTGGACCAAGCAGGCGTAAAATGGGTGCTTATCAGGAGTGGCAGCAACCAGAATAAGTGGGGCATGGTGATGCTGGCGTGCACGGCAACAAGGGAAAAGCTGAAATCGTGGGTGTTTTTCAAACGCAAGACCCATGCTGAACGGAAATTTTCCGTCCAGTAAGATTTCTTCTATGTTCCATGTTGTATGATGTTTGTTTTTTCGTTTCTTTGAAACTCACAACTGTCTCTGTTTGTACGCAGATGTTGTCGTGGCGGTCCACAAGAACGGATGGATGGACGCCGCGGGCGTCACGCGGTGGTTCGACAAGGGCGTCAAGCCCTTCATCAGTTTGGAGCGCGCGTGGAGAACGCGATGCTCGTGCTCGACTCCTACCAAGGCTATCTGACAAATGGGTTGAAGGCCAAGTTCTAGGAGCTCAACATCGTCCCGACGGTCATCGTCTCAACAAGTTGTTTGAGGCGAACGTATGCCAGCAGTACCAGAGTTGGTTCAAGGAGGATGGCATCAGTACGCTGACAGCACAAGGTGAGATAGACCTGGTTTCGATCCTTGCGCGCGTGTGTTGTTTCCCCCTTCTATTGTTCTAACCACTTCCCCCCTCTCTTTCAAGTGGTGCAAGCAACATCCGGAAGCCACCACATGAGGTGGATTTCCCGGGCCTGGAAGGCAATGCCCGCTGACCTGATCAAGAAGGCCTTCCTCACCTGCGGCATCAGCAACGCACTCGACGGGAGTGAGGACAAGCTCGCCAAGGCGCACAAGAGGAGTTAGCTGATCCAGGAAGTCAACGTTGATGACGAGGTCATTGCCAATGGCTTCTGGGCCAACAACTTCCTGGAGCCCGGGTTCGACGAGGAGGACGACTCCTCTAAATACATCACTAGGCTGGGCTAGGTTGAGGTGCAAAACATTGTTAGAAATGCCTTTTTAATGCTAGAGATGGAAATCACTAGAGGAAAACCATGTTATGCATTGTTATGCTTAATGAAGATCGAGTCTAGTAGGACTTTTAGCTCTAGAAGGGCTCATTCTCTTTAACTAAAAAAAAAAAAAAAAAAATGCAACTTAACAGGTGCACTTATATTAAGGTGAAACGTTGTCAGGGGGGTGCGCTTATAATCGAGGACCAACTATAAGCACAGTGCTCTAGCTAGAAGCGCATGCGCTTAACATAGACCTGCGCTAATTTCGGGGGCCATACGGTATGTTTTTTCTTATCTCATTCTCGTATATATGTTGGAAATGAAGTCCCATGCGATTATTATCCAAAAGAGAGCCTTCAATAGTGGCATATATTTGTGAGGACCCCCCTTCTGATATTGTTTTTTATAGGACCCCACTTTGCTGTTTAAGGTAAAAAAAAAAAATCACTAACGTGGTATTTTGTGTTATAGGGAAAATATTCAGATTCTGACGTGGTACTTTGTGTTAAAAACGAACATAAAACGTGTAGGGGTGTGTGTGTGTGTGCGTGTGTGTGTGTGTGTGTGTGTGTGTGTGTGTGTGTTTCTGTGTGTGTGTGTGTGTATGTATGTGTGTGTGTGTGTGTGTATGTGTATGTGTGTGTGTGTGTGTATGTGTGTATGTGTGTGTGTGTGTGTGTGTGTGTGTGTGTCTGTGTGTCTGTGTGTGTGTGTGTATGTGTGTATGTGTGTGTGTGTGCGTGTGTGTGTGTGCGTGTGTGTGTGTGCGTGTGTGTGTGTGTGTGTGCGTGTGTGTGTGTGCGTGTGTGTGTGTGCGTGTGTGTGTGTGTGTGTATGTGTGTGTGTGTGTGTGTATGTGTGTGTGTGTGTGTGTGTGTGTGCGTGCGTGCGTGCGCGGGTGGGTGCGCACGTGCGTGTGTGTGTGTGTGTGTGCGCGCGCGTGTGTATGTATGTGTGTGGGGGTGTGTGCGTGTGTGTGTGTGTGTGTGCGTGCGTGCGTGCGTGCGTGCGTGCGTGGGTGCGTGTGTGCGTGCGTGCGTACGTGCACACATGCGTGCGTTCACGCGTGCATGTGTGAGTCTTTGTTTGATGTATCAACCACTACACGTGGTCCAGACATGTAGAAGAGTGCCAGCAAAAAAATGCATGACATTCATCCACACTTGGTGTAATGTGGGACCCCATTATGACCTTTCAATATTTTGGTATACACTGGTTAGCAAAGCAATGATTATATATTACCCTATTTGAGACATGAAAGTTCTGGTAATCGAGCCATCAGATAAGCAAGGCAGTGGAACCAAGCTGCCAGGCAAACTGCCCTAGGAAGCACACACGCACACGCAGGTAACCCAGCGCTCTAGGCGGGGCAAACGGGTAACCTTGTGAAGGCCTAGTATACCAAGGCCCAATCCTACTCTGTTCTCCTCCCTTGCTGCTCAACCCTCCCAGGTCCAGCCCATCTTCTAGGACCTGCCACCTGTCACCCAACAGAGGCTCCCAAGGGTCAGCTAGCACTGGTAGGAACGCTGCCTCTATTGCCCTGTTGGACTTTGCCAACAAAGAGCTAGCCTGGCAGTGCTCGAGCAGCACTGACCAGCACTGGCCATAGTGGGCACTGAGCCTGGAGGCGACCATTGTTGTTAGCCTTCCCTGCCTGACTTCTACTTAGCCCCATGAGTACCCAACAGGTGGAAGCAGAGCTGTGAATCTTTTACAAGGGCACCATAGGTCTCTATTGCCAAGCCAAAACACCCAACAAACTGTGGACGTCCAACATAGGGTCCCAGCTTCTCCCTTTCCACCTCATCCAGTGCCCATCCCTGAGTTTAAGGAGAATCTCTAGGTGTCCTGGCCAGGGACCCATATATTTCGACCGCCAACCCAGAACACCCCACAAACTGGGGGCGTCCCTCGTATACCTATCTTTTCCCCCTCACATCCTCATCAGCCGCCCGCCCTTGTGGCTTTATGGCCCGTGTGTGGTGGCGCAGTAGGACATGATTCGTCACCGTTGCGTCAGGTAACTCAAGTCTCCTCCGAATCCTTGTCGCAAAAGTCTGTTCGCTTTGGGTTGAGTATGTGCGAAAAGAGATCTGTTTCTTGCAGAGTTAGGTAGTTGGCCTCTCTGGCCTTTCGCGGTGCCGCGTACACTAGGGCATTGTGTGTCGTTGTGCGGTCACCTCCGTCAATGCACCACAGAAGGTGGTTAGGGCGGAAGGCTCCCATCTGTGATGCCTGAGCGCCTCCCACGGCAAGGGCATTTGTTCGTCACCGCTAGTGTGAGTCCGAGGTGGAAGCCAAGAGCCATAGAAAAATGGCCTCGTGAGAAAGTATAGTCGGTTCTGGTGGGGACGGCGTGGAGCCAATCCCCTGCACCTGGGGTCTGCAAGCTTTGCAAATGCAGCATGTGGCCATTATCAGCACCTGGTTTATCCAGTCGAGTGTCCTCAATGAGCTCAGCTGCTCTGTCCAAGTTGACGTGTCGTGAGAGGATAAGCTGCAGATGCCCCTTTTCATCCCCCTTCTGGTGGTGCTCGCGTAGTAGTTCTCGTGTCGTTTCCAGAAGTCTGCTCCTTAGGTCCTGCAGTGTCTCCGTCCCACCAGCGTCGGGTCCCTCTCCCTGTGGTGAGACAAGTCTTGCCACGAGCCTTAGGGGGGGATATGATGGTGTGGGGATGGGTGGTAGCAGGGAGTGCACTGCATTCAGCGAGGCGAGGTATGCCGCCGGCGCCTTCGAGATTGGATCAATGAGCCCAAGGCCACCCGGGCAAACCGATAGCGTTGATTGTCTCCACCTAGGCTCTGCTCTGATTTGTATGCAGGTGCACACAGGTAGTAGGCCCTGAGTGCAGCGGGTTGTTTCAGCTGCAATGTGTGAAGAGAGGGCCGGGCAGGCGAGCCACAGCAGCTGGCTGCAGGCTGCGCTAGCGCTTGTGGCTCCTTCTCCGGCTGCGCCTCCTGTGAATGTCCCGTCAGCTGTTGCTCCTCCTCCTCCTCCTGCTCCCGCTGCCTCGGCTCCTGCTCATTGTTCCCGCCTTCGGATCCCCTGGGTCCCGCCGGTGGTGGGCATGGAGTTTGTGGCAGCGGGAGGAGGAGCGGTGAGGGCGCAGTACCCTCCTCTCGTTGCCACTGTTCTTGACCCTCCTGCCGCAGGCAATCCGCTTCCCTTCCCGGTGGAGGCACTTCTTCCCCCAGAGACCCGTGTTCCAGAGGCGACGCTTGGGCAGCTGATTCGCCTCGCTGAGAACCTCCAGGCGCTCCTTCTGATCCAGGTGCGAGCCCACACGTCTCTCCCGCCAGTTCCTGCGGACTCCCTTCTTGACAAGCCGTGGTAGAACTGCCTTGACGCGACCGACCAGCTTGCCCTTTTGCCGCCGCCCGTGTTGGCTGCACCCGCAGAGGGTTGCGTTGCGGCTGTGGGGCAGCTTGGCGAAGCTGTCCGGGGCAGCTTACGACGCTACTTGCGCGCAGGTTCTGGAGCCGCCGCGATCGGCGCAAGTACGTTGGTCGTCTGAGAGCTGTGGGGGACGTTGACGTCATCCTCCATGCCCTTGGAGCTCACCGAATGTAGTTCCGGGCTCCTCCTGGCCCATTGTTGCTTTCTTAGTAGCCATCTCCGGCTGCCATTGTGTGTATGACCTTGCAGCTTATAGTCGTGACTGTTTTGTTTGTTTGTCACCGCCTGGTTAGGAGAAACGAACCTTACAAGTGAATAATGAGCCAAAACAAGGCCAGGGCAATACTAGGGGCTGAGGAGAAAGAGAGGAAAGGGGAAAAGGAAGAAGAAGAGAGAGAGAGAGAGAGAGCTCTAGAGCGGAGAGAGCTTCTCGAGCGAGAGAGAGCTCTATAGAGCTCTCGATAGATCTCTCTCGCTCTCTCTCTCTCTCTCTCTCTCTCTCTCTCTCTCTCTCTATCTCTCTCTCTCTCTCTCTCTCTCTCTCTCTCTCTCTCTCTCTCTCTCTCTCTCTCTCTCTCTCTCTCTCTCACTCTCTCTCTCCCTCCCTCCCTCCCCACCTTCCCTACAGAGAAAATTGGCATTTGTAAGTAAATTGCTCGGTGTAAAACACCAGATTATGATATTCGCCATGTTTCTGTTACAGATCCAATGATTTGCTTCCTAGTAGCTCCACGAGTATGATATACTTTCTGCGCTGCTGCACTCTATAAAGTCCTGAACGCTCATGCTGTTGCCTCCACCGAGCACATCAAATATAGGGTGGTGCTGCTGCTGCTGCTGCTGCTGCTGCGGCTGCTGTTGTCGTTGCTGCTGCTGGGGCTGCTGTTGTCGTTGCTGCGGCTGCTGTTGTTGTTGCTGCTGCTGCTGCTGCTGCCGCTGCTGCGGCTGCTGTTGTCGTTGTTGCTGTTTCCACTGCTCATGCTGTGGCAATGAGCCATCGCTTTTGCTGCTGCCCTGACAAGATCCGACAAGGTTCAACACAGTGACTGACGGAGGCAACATACCAAGCAGCTGCGGCTTATCTGCCCACCCTCGAAGCTCAGTCGCCTGCTTTTCTGTCGTCACTGCAGCATTTGCAGCCTCACACAGCCGTGCCAGGAGCGATTGCTGTTCACCTCCGTTGCTGCACCTGCCAGATAGAGAGCTTATCTTCAGATCGTTTCCGGATAATGGTTGAAAATCCACTGCTGCATGAGATTGCTGAACAGCTTCGTCGCTGAACCTTCTAGTGAGTGGGCTGATCTTCAGACGTTTTCCAGAAAATAACTGCAAATCAGCTGCGTGCGTGGTCGCAGGCGGCCCTCCCAGGAACAACTGCTGCCCACCACTGTTGCTGCACCAGCCTGAGAGCGAGATGAAGGAATCCTGACTGAGCACACGCGGAAGGGCGTGTGGGGAGGCGAGTGGAGGGGTGTGTGCGCCATGTGCAGGAGTATTTGGAGGGCTGGGCAGAGGGAAGTGCGCATGGGCATCTGCAGAAATTGCAGAGGTGTGCAGAGAGGCATGTGGAGGCGCATGTGAAGGGACATGTGAAGGGGCATGTGATAGGGCATGTGAATGGACATGTGAAGGGGCATGTGAAGGGGCATATGTAGGGACATGTGAAGGGGTATGTGAAGCATTTTCTTCTTCAGTAGCACCCAGCCAATGCCCATTCTCCTGGGCCTTGGCTAGAATCTTCGCGAGCCTTGGAGAAAGTGTCCTGGCTTTGGCCAGCTTACTGGCTGCTGACCCAGCTGCCGCTGCCGCCGCTGCCGCTGCTGCTGCCTTCTCAAGCCGAGCCGCTTGCCGCTTGTGGAGGCGTGGGGGATGCCCGCGCGCCTGGTGGTTGTGATTGTTGTGGTATGTGATTGTGATATCTCCGCACACTGATACCGAGTGGCGTTCTGAGGATGGGGAGCCGTTTGGGTATTCGTGGGAGACGTCGGCACTGCTGGCAGTTATTGTGGGTAGGCCCTTGGCAGGTACTGCTATGTCGTCGGATATTGCACTCCTGTTGACTAACACGTTGGCGTTAGCTGCTGGGAGGTGAGTACCAATGGTGGTAGTAGTACTAGAAGGGCATGCAGCAGCGAAGTCAATGGTTTTTCTAGCAGGGCAGGGTCTTGGGCTCTTGGACCAGGCACACCTGTAGTAGCACCTGCATGTGGGATATGGAATAAAAAAGACAGATGTGAGATGGGATTGGAATGTGAGAATGATGTTTAGAATCAGTCTAAGACCACGCTCACCTTTACTTCTAGCACCTGTGTGAGGGGGGTTAATATATTCAATATATTTTTCTTGAAGTTAAAGAAAAATGTATGAATGGAGTGTACTCTAGGAAGGAAAGGTACCTTTCTACACCTGTTGTCCTGGCACCTGCTAGCAGGGAATGAGGAATAAGTGTGGTGTAAGGGTGAAAGCCTTGCGTGCACGCAATGGAAACTCAGGCCCTAAACATCATGACTCATGGAGAGAAGAGAAGTCTACATAGATTCGTTACTAAATGAAGCGGTCCAAATGGAGAGCTCCTTAATTTGAGACCTCCCTTTTCGTCCCTTCGAGTGTTCATCTTTCTCAATGGCTGCGGGAGAGGCAGAATAAAAAGATCTCCACGACTTCAAGAAAATCAACAGGAGTGTTAAAATCGAGATTTCCTCGAATAGTACGAGAATAGTACCTGACGTGATTCCCGACGTGTTTATTGCCATACTTGAGCCACGTGTAGCCGTCTTCGTTCACGGCTGCTGCTGGCAGCCTGCTATCTGTGCTGAGGCGATGGTCAGCACTACCACCAAGAGCGCACATTGTATCAGGAGCGACGTCAGGCTGAACGGTGAAGTCCGACATTGTGGACTAAACAGGGTGTAAATCTGATAGCACGGAATATGATGTAAGGTCGTGTGATTGAGATAGCTTCTTAATAAGTCCTGCTAACTGAGGAACGCTTGAATGGGGTGAGGATCGTGGGCTGGGGTAGGACGATTGGGGAGGGGTAAATGAAAGGTTACCAAATGGTTCAGTGAAGGGTTTGGACGGAGTGAGCGCCAATACACCAAATACCTTTTTTTGCACTACTTATAATTTGGGGATATCACTCCTCTTTCGCGCTCGCTCCAGGACCAAAAAGGACTTGTAAATCCTGTAATATGTTACAACGTAAAATTTGAGATATGGCGAGTTTTTTTAATAAGGAATCTGCACTGTGGTTGGGCAATTGTCCATAGGCTTCTCCTATCAAACAATTCTGTTTCGGAAAGGCAGTTCAGTGCGCACCAGGTGTATTATGGTTAGCAGTGCAACTCGAATGTTGTTTTGTTGGCCACGAGCAACTCTTTGTGGTTTCAGTCGATCGAGAACTGTTACGAACCGCAAAGCACAGTGTTGTCGCTTGTACCCAGAGGCGCGAAAACGACGCACTTCGAATGTACAGTGCAAAATTACTGTACAGTTGCATTTCTAATTGAATTGTCGTGCCAATTGAATTGTCCTTGACGTGGCCTCGTTCGTCCGCAATTGTGGCCAGGCCTCAGGATTGCAAGGCGGTTTATCCTGTTTGCCCTGCAGTTCAGGGTGAAATTTTGGACCCGCACTGTCAGAATTGGGTTTGGCTGAGGCAGACGAGGCAGTGTTTTCGGATTTTCCACCCAGCTAGATTCGACCTCGAAAAACAAAACACACTGCTATTTCTTGGGTACGACTGCCAAGGCACACTCCAGAGGCAGGGTGTAGTGGGTCACAACTCGGATCACTTATGGTGCCCCAAATTGAATCGAGAGCCCTGGTGGTGACATGACCGGAGTTGTTTTGGAGCACCCTGCCAAAACAATTTGTGTCAAAATTTCATCATGCCACTCCATGGTAAATGTGCGGAAGACTATGGAAAATGCAGGGTAGTAGGTTCCCTTCTTGCGACTGGGTGTAAAAAATCGCTCGAACTGTTTACTCTACTTTGTTCTGGGTGTAAACAAGCCACACATAGCCACCGGATGTGTAAGAAAAAGGAATGTGTCAATGCATCTGGGAGCTAGTGAGGTGGTTGTTTAATTCATCACTGAGAGGTTGGGTATGGGTGGGGAGAAGGGAATACATGGTATGGTTGGTAAAGTACTAGACGGGGGGGGGAGAACAGTACTACAGTGGTGCTGCATTCCTGGGGGGTTTGACCTCGATATCTTGTGTTACACCTGTTGTCGCTGCACTGGGTATTTCCGTAACCTGCCGTAGTCCCGTTACTGACTTCGCCACATCCATCTGGTTTTGGGGATATCCAGGGTGAATATTCAGTTCCAAAAGGCGATCTGAAACGTTTGTCCCCTGACTTCCTGAGCGGCATTCTCCCAAAACAACTGTAGTGTAGGTGTGATCGCGAGGGCTCAGGATAGCAAGGAGTACTGTAGGTTTGCCCTGAATTTCAATGTACATTTCCCGAACCACACTGCTTGAATTGGGTATGGCTGTGTGTCCACCCTGTCTTTGGCAGGCAATGCTGCGAATACGTTGTGAACAGCACTGCCGACTGTACGTCCACCCTGTCATTGGCAGGCAAGGCTTAAATGGTACCCTGCAAATGCAGATTTGCGTTGATAATTAGCGCAGTCTTACGTTGATGCAGGCACTCTGCCATATCCCAATGAATTTGACAATGAATTTTCCAGAATGGGGCAAGTGCTTGAAACAACTTAATTATCGCTTGTGACCGCCCAACTACACCTTGCCCCCTACCTCACACCATAATAACCCCAACAACTACGCACTTGCATGTATGTCAACTACACACCCTCGAGTCGAGCAAGGGAATCCCAGTTCGACAAGATTTTCTGGCTCGCGGGGTAGTTCGACAATGGCAGGCTTGGCAGCAGGACCCAGAAATTTTCCGGACTTTCCCAAAAGCACACCGCAGTGGCACGGGAGGTGGGCAGCGTGCCCTAAAACGATTCAAGAACCTTGATGGGCACTGGTTGGAAAGTACTGTAGCGTGTGTGTGGCTCGGATTCTCCATCAAGAGCGAGAGAAGCCAAGCAAAACCATCCTTGGTGTACTACTTCTAGAAACGAACAAAAGTAATTCTTGTCTTTCTTGATCCACGGCACAGTTCTGTGTATTTGTTTGCTGCTTGACCGTGGCAGACTTGGTTTCTTACCATTGGAAGAAAACGAATGGCCGAGAAAAGACAGATCTGTACACTTGTTCTCCGGTATTTCCACACCCCCTACCCTCGTTTTTGCCAGACACCCTATACGGCTTGAGGATCGATGAGACGGACACCCTGACACTACGGGTCTATCAGTAATGAACCCTCAGGTTCTGGCCATTCGAAACTCAAATTTTTTTCAGAGTGAGCGGGGAAAATTCTCAGTGCCTTAAAGCTAGAAAGTTAAACTCTCATTCAGGTCGTGTCTATTACCCTCGAAACTCCCGCTATCGTTTCTAGCTACCTTCGAAGTGAGACTTTTTTGAGGGTAGGTACCCCAGGGTGTGTGGAATTATCGCAGGATTGGTGTACATCATGACATTTCACGATGAACAGCATGGACTGGGTGTCTGCTTCAGCAGAATCTCAACTCTGGACAAATCTGTACCACCTACTGCCAACCATAGCATCCAGAGACGCCAGACCCTGCCATCTCGAGTGCTTGGAGGGATATGTTGGTGCTCATTTCGAGCCAAACGAGGTTCGCCATACATCCCACAAAATCGAATGGCGAAAAGCGTGCGAAATTGTGGGATACCTTGGAGGCAACGCTCGCTACCCCCAAGTTGCCTCCAAGATGCCAACAGAAAACATTTAGTCATCAAATCGTTCAGAATCGAGAATCAAAATTCGACGAATCAGGATGCAGGGAATTCTGAGGTTACCTCGAGGTAAACCCCGTGCTTCGGAACGAGGCTACGTGGTTGATCAAGCTGTTTCGTTAGAATGATAGAATGTTATATTAAGATCGTAATCTGGTACAACAAGGTGTATAGGGCAAAACGGAGAACGGCTAACAAGCCAACCTTCAATGTCACACGCTAATCCTCTGTCCAGGGACAGCCACCAAGCAGATGGTTTGCTCTACACATAAAGCGGAGAGAACACCTAAGGAGGCCGGAACGAGTCGTTCAAGAGCCAGGAGATGCGTAGTTCTGGGTGAATAGACGGAACACCATCTGGTGAGGAGGTGAAAAAAACGGTGTTTCTTAGCCCGAGCCAGGCTAGAGGCGGATCGGCGTTGCTTTTTTGGAGACTGCTTAGATCTGCGCCAAAGGAAAATCTTGAAGGCGATGAGAAACTGAGCGAGAATGAGTTGGAGAATCTCGAACGGCCCGCGGAGGAATCATGAAACTTGCGGTCGCAGCGTACTTTCCAGATGGCCTTCGCAGCAGCACCAACGACATCTCCATTTTCCAGCGTCCCAAAGTTGTCCCCAAGAGTCCGAACGGACTCTTTCTGGACGGATTCCGGACGTGCAGAAAAAGAGACTTTTTGGACCAAGGCCTGCTACATTCCGGAGTCTGTTTTAGGTCCGACCAAAGAGTCCGCGAAGAGTCCATTTGGACAATACGAAAAGCGAAGGCAATATGTGTACATCACGTACCCGATATACTAAGATGCGTTTTACCAATAAAATTTATACCCAACCATTGTTTACATGATTTTTAATAAAGAACATGCAAAGGCATTTCTACTTATACAAACTGCTAGAAACTAAATAATGCATTGCCAGATAAATATACGAACCCCCATTAGTTAATGCTTAAAAGAAAAATAACCTGCACGGATTGAAGAACAATATTGAATGAGCCACAAGGTCCATTCCAAAAAATAATAACTACAAAATTGCTTATACTAAAACGTACAAACCGTGGTGACTGATGACACATTGTCCAACAAGGTTGAAAATGTTAAACTGTAGTATGCTTGTAGGCTGTAGTGGGGTAGCCAATATGGGGTACAACCCCAACTAGGGTTTCATATTTGTACCCAAAACTTCTGCTAGTTCATCATTCTTGCCTAGTGATTCTGACATGGTATTCAGAGCAGGAGGTCCCTAGGACCTACCGATCGTTTTTTTTAGGGCCCACCACCGCTCGCATGCGGTTACCACGCTACCCCGTTCCCTAGCCTCGTAGCGCCCTCGTGCGCCCTCGTTAGCGCCCTCGCGCGCACCCTCGTTAGCGCCCTCGCGCGCACTCACGTCAGCGCCCTCGCGCGCCCCTTCGTTAGCGCCCTCGCGCGCCCCTTTGCTAGCGCCCTCGCGCGCCCCTTGCTAGCGCCCTCGCGCGCCCCTCACTAGCGCCCTCGCGCGCCCCTCACTAGCGCCCTCGCGCGCCCCTCGCCGAGCCGCCCGCTCGCAGCCCGCCCGCCCGCTCGCTGCCCGCTTCGCGGCCCGCTCGCTACGCAGCCCGCCCGCCCGCTCGCTGCCCGCTTCGCGGCCCGCCCGCTTAGCAGCCTGCTCGCTCGCTGCCCGCTTCGCGGCCCGCCCGCTTCGCAGCCCGCTCGCTCGCTGCCCGCTTCGCGGCCCGCCACTTCGCAGCCCGCCCGCCCGCTCGCTGCCCGCTTCGCGGCCCGCCCGCCTCGCAGCCCGCTCGCCCCGCTGCCCGCTTCGCGGCCCGCCCACTTCGCAGCCCGCCCGCCCGCTCGCTGCCCACTTCGCGGCCCGCTCGACCCGCTGCCCGCTTCGCAGCCCGCCCGCCCGCCCGCTGCCCGCTTTGCGGCCCGCCCGCCTCGCAGCGTCGCCCGCCCACCGTGCTGCCCGCTTGCAGCGCCGCCTGCCCGCCGCGCTGCCCGCTTCCCGGCCCGTCCGCCGCGCTGCCCGCTCGCAGCGTCGCCCTCCCGTCGCACTGACCGCTTGCAGCGCCACCTGCCCGTAGCGCCAGCCTCGCCCGCTGCTCTCTATCCGTGCACAGTCGTCTTCCCCTGCTGCGGCAGCTTGCGTTACTCTGTCACACTGTCGCTATGGCTTCCATTCGCGTGCTGTCGTTCGATGCTGAGGGCCGCCCTGTGCGTTTCACCGCTTGGCTAGATGACCTGCAGCTGTTTCTCCTGAGCGATAGCAAGGAGCATGTGTCGCTCTATGACTACGCGTCTGGTGCTGCGCCTGCCCCTCCTGCCACAGCTGAGCTTAGTGTTCGTTCCCACTGGCAGACTCGTGACGCAGCTGCTCGCCTAGCCATTCGCAGTCACCTGCCGTTAGCTGAGCTAGAGCATTTTGGCGACTGCAAATCCGCTAAGGCCCTGTACGACGCTGTCGTCGCTCGCTACTCCTCGCCTGCCACAGCCGAGCTTAGCCGCCTCATGCTGCCGTACCTGTTCCCCGATCTGTCCACCTTTACTACAGTCGCCGATCTTATCACCCACCTTCGCACTAGTGATGCTCGCCTGCGTGCCGCCCTTCCCACCGAGTTCTGCGCTAAGAACCCCCCTCCACTGTACTGGACACTCCACTTCATAGTCACCCGTCTCCCTGACACCCTCCGCTCAGTTCGAGACCACTTCCTTGCTCGCTGTCCCACTGAGCTCACAGTCGCCCTCCTAGAGGAGCACCTGCTCGCGGCCGAAAAGAGCATTGTAGCTGTCGGTGCTGCTCGTGGCGCTCCTCGCACCCCCATCTTTGAGGGGTGTTCTCCCTCTCCCCTCGCTCCCTCCTACGCTGCTGCTGCTGCTGTTGACTTCCTTGGTGCTGAGTCTGTTGGCGCTGCTTCTACTCCTGGTGGGAGGCGCCGCACCGGCAAGGGCAAGGGGGGCAAAAGTGGTGGTGGTGGCGCTGGTGGGGGAGGAGGTGGGGGAGGTGGGGGGGGAGGCGGTGCTGGAGGGAGCGGTGGCGGGAGCGCTGGTGGGAGTGGGGTCGGTGGTGGAGACGGGGGCGGCGGAGGGAGCAGTGGCAGTAGTGGCGGCGGCGGCGGTGGCGGCGGTGGCGGTGGTGGCGGTGGTGGCGGTGGCGGTCGGAGCGGTGGTAGTGGTGGTGGCGGAGGTCGGAGTGGAGGCACTGGCTCTGGCCAGAGCTCCCAGCAGCAGCAGCGTCCCCAGACGACCCAGCAGCTTCGTGAGTGGCTTGCTCAGCGTGGGACGTCGGGGGCCAGTGCCCGCTGTTCTTATGTCATTCGCACAGGTGACCGCAAGGGACAGACGTGTGGGAGGTTCCACACCCCGTACCGCTGCTTCTCCCGCCTTGACGACGCTTGGCGTGAGGAGATGGGTGCGGATGTTGAGCGCCCCCGCTGGGCTGAGCTCATGAGGGCTGGTGTTGATGTCTTTGCTCTTGACTATGATGCTATTATTGCTGCCATGTATGCATTGACTGTTAGTGCCGAGGGAGACTGTTACTTGTGTGTGCCGCCTGACCCAGGTATAGAGCCCGCTGCCCTGGGTACTAGTGAGTCTGCTCTCTCTGGTATGGTGCCCCCTGTACTTGCTCCCTCCAGTGCTGTCCCGGCTGGTTTCGAGTCTGCTCTCTCAGGTACAGCACCCACAGAGACTGCTCTCTCAGGTACCGCACCGGCTGAGGCCTGTCACACCTTCACCCTTGACTCAGGTGCTTCCCGTTGCTTCTTTCGTGACAGTACTGAGCTCACACCGCTTCCTGCACCGGTCCCAGTCTCCTTGGCTGACCCCTCTGGGGGCCCAGTCCTTGCCCAGTCTACCACTGTCCTCCCTTGTCCGGCGGTTCCGTCTGGCTCGTTGTCGGGTTTCCACCTCCCCTCGTTCTCGACGAACCTGGTGAGCAACGCTGTCCTCCAGGATCAGTGGGTTGACACCTTTACCCCTGGCGGACAGCGTGTGGCGATCTGCACGTGCTCCAGGACCGGCCGTCACCTGGCCACGTTCACCCGTCGGCCGGGGTCGAGTCTCTACACACTGACCACTGCGTCTCCCCAGGTAGCTGCTGTCGGTCAGGTGTCTGAGTCAGGTCTGGTGGCCCACGCCTGTGAGTGTCGTTCCCTGTCGCACCAGACTCTTCTCTGGCACCACCGCCTGGGTCACCCCTCCTTGCCACGCCTTCGTGGCATGCACCGTCGCCTCCTTGTGTCCGGTCTTCCCAGGTCCCTCCCTCCCCTCCCTGCCTCGCCTGCGCCGCCTTGCCTTCCTTGCGTCGAGGGGCGGCAGCGCGCCGCTCCTCACTCCTCCTCGTTCCCCCCGACAGAGGCTCCTCTGGAGACCCTCCACCTGGACGTGTGGGGCCCAGCCCGCGTTCGTGGTCAGGGCGGTGAGCGGTATTTTTTGCTGGTTGTCGACGACTACTCGCGTTACACCACGGTCTTCCCCTTGCGCACCAAGGGTGAGGTCCCTGCTGTTCTGATCCCTTGGATCCGCACGGTTCGTCTCCAGCTCCGCCGCCGTTTCCGGACGGATCTTCCTGTCCTGCGTCTGCACTCTGACAGAGGTGGTGAGTTTTCCTCCGACCTCTTGAGGACCTTCTGTCAGGCGGAGGGCATCGAGCAGACCTTCACGCTTCCGGACTCCCCACAGCAGAATGGGGTTGCTGAGCGTCGCATTGGCCTGGTCATGGAGGTCGCTCGTACCTCCTTGGTCCACGCGGCGGCTCCCCATTTTCTGTGGCCGTTTGCTGTCCGGTACGCCGCGCATCAGCTCAACCTCTGGCCCCGTGTCTCCTTGCCGGAGACCTCGCCCACACTGCGTTGGACGGGGGAGGTTGGCGATGCGTCGCGCTTCCGGGTGTGGGGTGCTCGTGCCCTTGTCCGCGATACGTCTGCGGACAAGCTCTCCTCCCGCACGCTTCCCTGTGTCTTCCTTGGCTTTGTCCCTGACGCGCCTGGCTGGCAGTTTTACCACCCCACCTCGCGCCGGGTCTTCGCCTCTCAGGATGTCACCTTTGACGAGTCGGTCCCCTTTTACCGTCTCTTCCCCTACCGCACTGCCCCCCTCCCTCCCCCGCCACTTTTCCTTGCTCCTGGTCCCCCTCCGGTAGACCCCCTTCCCCCTCAGGGTCCTGCTCCTTCAGGTGTCTCTCAGGTAGACCCTCCTCCCGTCGCTGAGCCTGTCGAGGTCACAGGTGACTCAGGTGCTGCTGCAGGTGGTGCTGCTGGGAGTGCTGAGCCTGGGGGTGCTGAGCCTGGGGGTGCTGGGCCTGGGGGTGCTGGGGCTGCAGGTGCTGGGACTGAGGGTGCTGGAGCTGAGGGTACGGTGCCTGAGAGTACGGAGCCTGGGGGTGCTGCGACTGGGGGTGCTGAGCCTGCGGGTACTGAGCCTGCGGGTACTGAGCCTGGGGGTGCTGCTACTGAGCCTACGGAGCCTCGGGTTACTGTGTCTGGGGGTGCTCCGGTTCGGGGTGCTGAGCAGTCTCTCACACCGCAGCAGCTTCGTGACTGGTACGTCCGACGCTTTCGCCGTCCTAGTGGCTCGGCTGGAGTTTGGGGTGCTGGAGCTACTCGTCCTGGGGGTGCTCGTACTGGGGGTACTGGAGCTGCCGGGACTGGCTGTTCTGGGAGCACTGCGACTGGAGCTGCTGGAGCTGGGGACTCTGGCGCTGGCGGTGCTAGCGGAGTTGGAGCTGCCGACTCTGGGGGTGGCGCTGCTGCTGGTGCTGCGGACCCACCTGGTGGAGCTGCTGCTGGTGCTGAGGAGTCGGACGGTGGAGCTGCTGCTGGAGCTGGGGACCCGGCCGGTGGAGCTGCTGCTGGTGCTGTGGACCCGGACGCTGGAGCTCCTACTGGTGCTGAGGACCCGGCCGCTGGAGTCCCTTCTGCTTCTGGAGACGCTGCGCGGCCGCGACCGTACTTCGTACCGCTCCTTCAGCAGGTTCTTGGGCAGGCTCCTCCTCCTTGTCCTCCTCCCTCCGTAGAGTGTCCTCCGCCTGTCCAGCCGCAGTCACAGTTACCGCCTGCCTCGCCTCTCCCTGCTCCCTCTCCTTATACTGGTCCCACAGGAGGTCTTACAGAGCGTCGTGAGCCTGAGTCTCGTCCTGCGTCGCCTGTTCGTCCTGCTCGCACTGGTAGTCGTGTCCGTCGTGAGCGTCCTCCTCCTGTCCCAGGCACTCACTACATGACTCTACGTCCCTCTACTGCTCCTCGGCGTGTCCCTCTACCGTCTCCTCCTGCGTCCTCTTTGCCTGCCGTTCCGGACCCTGAGTCTGACCGGTATCACGCTGAGCACCCTACAGTCACGCGTCTCCTCGCTACTGTTGTCACTGACCCTACCTTTGAGTCCTCGGCTGCGTCTGCTCTGGTCGCTGAGTTGGTTGACTTTGCTGCTGCCTGTCGTCTAGACTACGCTGCTAGCCTTGTTGCTGAGTCTGAGTCTGCGTCTGTCTGTCCTCCGTCCGTCGGGGGTGAGTGTGCTCTTGGCACGGACGTCCTTGAGGACAGGCAGGAGGACTTTGACTCTCTTGCGGCTGCTGTACCTCATCTCGTGGCCTGGTTGCTTGCCCCTGAGGGAGACCCGGATGCACTAGACATCCCCACTCCGCGCACTTACGCAGAGGCGATCTCGGGTCCCTACTCCTCTCAGTGGCAGACAGCCATGGACGCAGAGATGGCATCCTGGAAGTCCACAGGCACCTACGTCGACGAGGTTCCCCCTCCTGGGGCGAACATCGTCGATGGCATGTGGATTTTCAGGGTGAAGCGGCCGCCAGGTTCTCCGCCTGTCTTCAAGGCTCGTTACGTTGCTAGAGGCTTCAGTCAGCGTCAGGGGGTCGACTTCTTCCAGACCTTCTCCCCCACCCCGAAGATGACCACTCTTCGGGTTCTGCTGCACGTTGCCGCTCAGCGTGACTACGAGCTTCACTCTCTTGACTTCAGCACAGCGTTCCTGCAGGGCAGCCTGCACGAGGAGATCTGGCTGCGCCGCCCACCTGGCTTTACTGGGTCGTTTCCCCCTGGTACCCAGTGGAGTCTCCGCCGGCCAGTCTACGGTCTCCGCCAGGCGCCACGTGAGTGGCACGACACACTGAGGACTACTCTTGCGGCTCTTGGGTTCGCGCCGTCTACTGCTGACCCGTCGCTGTTTCTGCGCACAGACACGTCGCTGCCGCCGTTCTACATTCTCGTGTACGTCGACGACTTGGTCTTTGCTACTGCTGACACTGAGGCACTCGCTCGTGTGAAGTCGGAGCTGCAGAAGAGACACACCTGCACTGACCTGGGTGAACTGCGTAGCTACCTTGGCTTGCAGATCACCCGGGACAGAGCTCGCCGCACCATCACCCTGACTCAGTCACACATGGTGCAGCAGGTCCTTCAGCGCTTCGGCTTCCAGTTCTCCTCACCACAGGCCACACCTCTGGCTACCAGCCACTCGCTCTCAGCTCCACCTTCGGACGAGTCCGTAGAGCCGAGTGGCCCGTACCCAGAGCTTGTAGGCTGCCTCATGTACCTGATGACTTGCACGCGACCTGACCTCGCGTACCCTCTTAGCATCCTTGCTCGTTACGTTGCGCCTGGGAGACACAGGCGAGAGCACTGGGAGGCTGCTAAGAGGGTGCTGCGTTACCTGTGCAGTACATCAGGCATGGGGCTGGTGCTTGGAGGACGCGACAGAGTTGTCCTCACTGGTCACTCGGACGCCTCTTGGGTGGACGACCTGGCTACGCAGCGGTCGTCATAGGGTTACACCTTCAGCCTTGGCTCAGGTTCTGTCTCGTGGCGGTCCACCCGCTCTTCCTCTGTTCTCGGCTCTAGTTGTGAGGCTGAGATCTACGCCACAGCCATGGCTGCACAGGAGTTACGCTGGCTCACCTACCTGCTGACTGACTTGGGAGAGCGGCCTAGTTCTCCTCCAGTTCTGTACGGTGACAACAAGGCGGCTCTTGCCTTGTGTCAGGAGCACAGACTGGAGCACAGGACGAAGCACATTGCTCTTCGCTACTTTCTTGCTCGAGAGCTTCAGCAGCGCAGTCAGCTTCGGCTTGTGTACGTGGACTCGAAGGCCAACACTGCTGATATCTTCACCAAGGCGCTCCCGCCTAGTGATCATCAGCGGCACTGTACTTCTTTAGGCCTTGTGTCCACGTTTCCTCACTTGCTCACTGCTTGACATTCTTTGTACTGTACTTTATATATATCTTGTTGCTTGCTTGCTAGGTTTTGATCACTGTGTTGCTTGTCTTGTACTATATCTAGCACTGCATGTGAACTGGCCTTGTGGCCTTTACTTGTGCTCGGAGTGTGGTGACGTTGTGATCCACCCTGGGCGTTGCTTTGCTTTGCTGGACTGGTCTTGTGACCCTTTGTTCTCCCCCACTTTGCCTATGGGGGTGTGTTAAACTGTAGTATGCTTGTAGGCTGTAGTGGGGTAGCCAATATGGGGTACAACCCCAACTAGGGTTTCATATTTGTACCCAAAACTTCTGCTAGTTCATCATTCTTGCCTAGTGATTCTGACAGAAAATAGTCACCAGAAACGATTGAAACAAACATCTCCATTTACACGGTGATTAATACATCTCTGAATACAAGAAAAACCAATAAGTACAAGACACACTGGCTATATCAACAAATCATTAAGCAAATTGAGCACCACCTTTGATGGGGCCTCTTACCAGCAACAGGGTAAGCAGCACCCGTCACGACCCTTTGCAGCGTCCTGACAAAGCAGCGCCCGACGCGTACCTTAGTGATAGAGAACTAAATGGCGGCTGTGAAATATTAAACAAAACCTTCAGATTGCGAGCACTTTCAAAGGGGAGGAAACAAACAAAACCGCGAAATCAACGTGAAGCTTGTATGTACGTATAAGTCGGTAACCACAAAAAATGCCAACATTGAATCAAACAAACCGACCTGCGTGATGACACATTCACCCTCTATGAAGGAAATCTTCACCAAATGCAACTGAAACAAACATCAGAAGGTAAGCGATGATTAGCAACCGTTAACACACAGGTTCATATTGAATTAAACAATGTAATTACCGCTCTTCATCGCGCCTCTAAGCAGCAGCCGCATTAGCAGCGCCCGTCGAGCACTTAAGTTGCACCCATCTCGTCTCTTAGCAGCACCCGCCGTAGCAGCGTCAGTCTCGCTCCTTAGCAGCGCCCATCGCGCTCCTTAGCAGTGCCCGTAGCGCTCCTTAGCAGCGCCCGAAGTTGAATAACTTGTTACGTAAAAAGAAGACCGTCAAATGCTGCACTGGGGATTGGAAATAGGAGCGGTATAAGTAAACGACGTCATGGAATGCGTTATTCTGGTTGTATGAATGAATAAAAAACGTAGGACCGCGCACATCTCAGCAAGCGATGAACACCATGACATTGTTGCATAGAAAAGCAGAAACTGGATTTATAAACCTAAATGTATAACATCCGCAAAGCTAGATTGGTTCTACAAAAGTCGTAGTGCTAGGCTAACCAAAACAGATCGTGCGAACAAATGTTGGGCAAGAAATGCTCGAGTGAAAAGCTCAGTTTAAAAAATGGAGCATCTAGATCTGAAAGGGATGGACAAGTCGAGAGTGGTTGGGGGATGAGTTTGGTAAGGTGTGTAGGTAGCTGTGGCTAATGTTTTCCGAGCCTAACCTGCACAGGATGCGTTTGTGTGGCAGGTGGTGTGACAGGTGGCAACCCTGGCAACAGGTGTCAACATGTTGCGAAGGAGTTTTTGATTGGATTTTGAGTTTAATTGAACCAACTTGCTTGGTTTACAACCGAGTTAGCGTAGTGGTTACGAATCGCGCGTGCGATTGGGAGATCGCGAGATCGATTCTAGCTAGTAAAAAGCAACTTATAATTGGGAGTGTTCGTTTTCTTTCCTAATCTAACAATTTTGTGTTCGGTATAGTGCACCAGGCAAGCATCGATCCCCGACCTTCTGCATAGTAACATGAATCGGAGACTTCTTGGACAGATTCCGGATACTTCGCGTTTTGGCTAATTTTCGGACATTTTTAGACCCTTCAATTTTGGGTGAAGACTCTTTTTGGACACTTTTGGGGGGTCAAATGACACAATGTGGACCACCTAGCTGGCCGGCTCGCAGGCTCCAAGGAGCAGATTGGCGGGTCCTAGAAGGAAGCGGGAAGAAGACATGTTTTGCAGTGAGCGAGATGCCAAGGTGTCGACGAGCAGTGGAGCGCAGGGCGAATGAAACCGATCTCGCAACTCCACATTCGAATAAGATGTGGGAAATAGATTCCACACAGCCGGAGTTATAGGAGGAGCAAATGCCACAGTCACCAGACTTGGTGAAGCGAGCGAGTGTGGAACCGAAATAGGAGGTCCTTCTGAAGACTAGGTTGGTCGCATAAAAATGTGTGAGATAGGTCAGGGAAAAGAGGAGGAGGAGGACCCGAGAGTGCCGCTATCCACCGAGTATCATGGTTAAGAGGCTGCCAATGGTCTAACCGTCGTCGGATGGAGGCGAGGGAGGGGATGCCATCAGTAAGAAGCTCCAGTCGCGAACCGAGACCCGCACCTGTATAAAAGGGCCCAAGCAGCCACCTACCCTGGACGCAAGCTGCTGTGACATTTTTTATGTCAAGCGTGAGAACCCCGAGCGGGGTTCTGTCGCTGAGGAGCGAAGAGGATACTTGGAAAACACGAGCGGAGAGAGAGAACGGAGGGGAGAAAGATATCGCTTCAAAAGAAAGAGAATATTGGCCAGGGGAATCATGGACTGATAAGAACCATTCCCCCGAGGAGATCTGGGGCTGGGAAGGGTGGTGGAGTACTTGCCACCACTCAGGGGGATTAGCCAATGTTACAATCTGAAGTGTGACGTAGCGAAGAAAGGATCGTTCAGGGTTGATCGCAGGTAGTGTCGCAGCGGAAGTAGTGAACTCAGGTCAGAGTGAATGTAAATGACTGAGATGATAATAGCATGCATACATAGGGTTTATATAGGAATACAAAGGAATGCGAAACGACCTAGACTAGCCATGTACTCTAAGGGGTACATTCCCTTATTCCAGCGAAATTCAAACCGTGCGGCGCGGGAGCCAGTTTTAAACCTATTCCCGCTCTTTTCACTTCAAATGTTTCTGCCTGCATCGGTCTTGATCAGACGGTTGCTGTGTCGCTTCGACTCTTCTGACTCCTCGACTTCGTACTCGGTAGAGTCGGCTCCTGTAGCATACAGGAATGCCTTCTCATGAATCTTCGTATCGTAACATTCCCCTTCATTCCTGGACGCGAAGGGTGCTGACTCGCTTGACCACTCCGGTGAGGTCGGAGCAGTGTTTGAACTGCTGACGTGGCAGACGCTTGGTGAGGAAGTCGGCTGCCATCTCAGTGGTTGGGCAGTAAGCGAGGTCAACTTTACCCTGGTCGATTTCGTCCTTGACGAAGAAGTACCGCAGCGCGATGTGCTTCGTGCGGTTCACGAACCCAGGCTTGTTTGCAATCTTGATCGCGCTCTGGTTGTCGCAGTGCAGGCGAAAGGTAGGCGAAGTTGGATTTTCGCCTCCTTGAGCAGCTCCTGCAGGTACAGGCCTTCGCGAACTGCTGCTGTCGCGGCGATGTATTCAGCTTCGGTTGATGATAGGGCAACCAGTTCCTGCTTCTGCGAGTTCCAAGAGATGGTGCCAGTTGGCTTCAAGCGGAAGATGAAGCCGGTTCGGGACCGTCGATTTGCTGGGTCAGCGGCATGGTCAGCGTCCACGTAGCCGTTGAGGTTGAAGGATGTCGTTGACAGCGTGGAGTAGGAGAGCCCGATGTCAGGTGTGGAGATGAAATACTGCAGAGCGTGCTCCAGGTCCAGCTGGTTCTCGGCTACTGGTTTGCGGGAGTACTGTGCCAGTTGGCTGGCGATGTACGAGAGGTCGGGTCGGCATGTGACAGATGCGAACAGCAGACAGCCTAGTTGTTGCTGGTACAGTTGGAGTCCTGCGGGGGACACAGGTTTGTTGTCCAGTTTGTAGTTGGTGCTGGGGTTGCGGTAGGGAGTTGAGAGTGGTGCGCGTGAGATGTTTAATCATTCCCCTAGCTGCTCTGCGTACTTCGAGGCTGACTGGTGAATTGCTTCTGGCGCGCAGGTGATGTTCATTCCCGGAAACTGAGTGACTTAGTGGTTGATGGTGATGTCCACGCGCTTCGCCAGGTTCTCCTCGAACTGGTTAAGGAGCGTGTTGCAGGTGCCAGTGTAGAGCAGGTCGTCGACGTAGACGGTGAGGAGGATGTAGTCGCCGTTGAAGTGGAGGCGGTACATTCCCGGGTCGTGTGGCAGCTGCCTGAAGCCGATTTCGAGTAGGATTTTGTGCAGGTGCTACTGCCTGAGGCGAGGCGCCTGCTTGATCCCATAGAGGGATTTCTTCAGCTGGCAGACCCTGGGATCTCCTTCTCCGTAACTCTGTGGTTGTTCCACGAAGATGGTTGCATCCACCAACGCATATAGGAATGCGTTCTTCACGTCGATCTGTCGCAGTGGCAGATGCTTAGCGGCTAGAATCCTGACTGTGGTGTGGCGACTAACGGGAGCAAATGTTTGGTCGAAGTCGATGACGAGGCGTTGGTCGTAACCGCGTACGACCCATCGTGATTTGAAGCGTTCGATGGTTCCGTCAGCATTGGTCTTGAGACGAAAAACCCATTTTCCGCTTAGCACCCTCCTCCCCTTCACTGCTGCACGATCGACGAGAACCCATGTATTGCGTGACTCCAGTGCTTGTATCTCAGCGTCCATAGCTGCACGCCATTCCTTGGCGTGAGGGTCGGTGAGGGCCTGGCGCGGGTGCTTTGGTTCGATGGCATGAGCCACAGTAGAGACGGCGGTGTGGAGGCCGAGAAGTTGCAGGCCAGACACATTCGCGGTATTAGCTGTGTTGGTGATGGGGACTTCCACCACGTCATCATCGTCGCTCTCGTGACCGGGTAGCGAGGTGTTTGGCACGGCTTGGCGGCGGAATGGTCCGGGCGCAGGGGCGTCGTCGCTATCGTCGTCGTCGTCGTCCGTGCGGGGGCGTGGCGGGACGCCGGGATGATCGTCCGTGTCGTCGCGATTGAATGTTGCCGCTGCTGCTTCATCCTCAGGAGACGCAAAGCTGCGACCATTGTTGACATAGCCGCGAGCTTGGTTACGCCTTTCGTCCTCGATCCACTGCTGCAAGGTGAGTCGCTCGTAGAATAGAACATCACGGGCAGGAACAATCTCCTTGCTGTCGATGTCGAGGATAAGCCAGCCATTGTGCTCATTACTGAGCCCCAGATGAACCCCCCATCGTGCATGCTGAGCAAACTTGCCGATGTTTGCTGAAGTTGGCCGGTACTGCACCATGCACCCACAAACCCTCAGCATGGAGGGGTCTCCCCTTGAGCCGGTCCATTTCATGTGCGGGGAAAGGTTGTCCCTGTTGGCCGTGGTGGAGAGGAGGTTGTACAGGCGCACCACGTGGTTCATGGCGTAGGGCCAAAATTTCTTGGGCAGGCCAGACTGGTTCATGAGGGCGCGCACTTTCGTCATGAGGGTGCGGTTGACCCTTTCTGCGACTCCTTGCTGCTGATGAGCGTAGGGAAGGGAGATTTCGTGCTTAATTCCGTTATCGGTGAGGACGCTCTCCAGTTCGTGGCTGCGGAACTCCTTGGCACCATCACTCTGCCAAATTTTCAGCTTCCTCCCTGACTGCCGTTGTGCGTGTGCGAGCCAGATGCGGAAGACTTCTGGAGCCTTGGAGCGCGCGTCGACGTTGGCGATCCAGACGTGGCGTGAGTAGGCGTCGATGAAGGTCAGCGTGTATTTTTCGCCGTTGAGTCCGTCGCAGGTGAGTACAATGAAGTCGCTGTACACCTTCTGCAGCTTCTTGTAGCGATGAGTTGTTGCTTGGCTCCAGGGAGGGATAAGCGCTGTGTGTGAGGGCTGCAGTGGGGCAAACGGTGAAGGTGAGTGGGTGAGGGGTGTTATGAGGTTCGGTGCCGTCGGGGCGCAGAAGTGCTCTTGGGAGAAAGACCTTGGCGCGGAGGCAGTTGGCGAGGGTCTTGCGTGAGGGGTGTCCGAGTCGCTGGTGCCAGAGGTCGTCTTCGGCGCGAATGCCGCTGGTGTGCATGTAGCGTGTGCGATGCTCCGCTGCTTCCGCCTCTGTCTCATGCGGGATTTGGAGCGGGGGTTCTTCCTCCTCTCCTGGTTCTTCTTTGTCTTCTGCTTCTTCTGCTTCTGTTGCTGCAGCTGTCTCCCCTTCTGCAGGTGTGGTCGAGAGGTAGAGGGCGAGAAATTCACGGTCGGGGACGATGGTCAGCGGTGTTGTCGTGCCTTCGATTAGGCGAGCGAATGGATCTGGACGGGAGATTGGACCAAGGGAGTCTCGGGCAGGTGTTGGAGGTACGTTCCCCTCCTCAAGCTCCGTCCAGGTACTGTCCCAGCGCCATGGTGACCGGGGGGGTGAGCGTGCAGGTGGCGGTCTCCCGAGGGGTATGGCGACGATGGGTGATTCCTCTCCACGTTCGGCTCGCATCTATCGTTCCGCTTCCTCCAATTCTTCTCGTGTTAACTCCGCCTCAGGTGTTTCTTCCGTTCCCCATCCTCCAGTAGTAACCATGACGCTGCCGCTGGCTCCCCAAGCGCCAGTGGCTGATCCCCAGGTAGCGCCGGCCTCTGGTTCGGAATCTTCGTCTCCCCATCCGCCCCTTCGTGCAGACTCTTCTCTCCAGCCTGCTGCAACGCGTTCGTCGTATAGCTTTTGTTTCTTTTCTGCCCTGGCCTTGTCTCGTTCCTCCTTGACGCTCAACTCGTCCGGTTCGCCAGGATCTTTCCAGGCCGGGTCAATTTCGCGGCGGTAGACTTCGCGGGTGTATGGGCGCGGACGACCTTCTTCGTCTTTTGTGCCAGTGTTGGCATCGAGCATGAAGCGGAGAGTGTCGGAGCGCGGCTTTGGACGCGGCACAGGATGTTGACCGAACTGCTTGTTTTCTTCTCCGAAGATGCGGTGAGTTGCCACAGCGAGCTCTTCTTCGGTCATGCCAGTTGGTTCCTCCTCGGCGCTTTCTGCTTCCTGGATCGCAGCGTATTCCCTCTCGACTTGTTCCGTGCGACTTGCCGCGGGTGTGTGGCAGGTAGTGCAGAGCCCGTTGATGTCGGGATTATGCAGATTGATTTCGCGCGGATGAGGGCTACGGCGGATCCACGGTCGCCCATCGGGGTGTTGCCACTATTCTTCATTCATGAAGGCGAATCTGAGGGGGACAAGGTCCACGAGCTCATCGGACAAGGCTTCACAGCTTGGTACGTCGAAGTCCAGGACATAAATCCCGTTGATTGAACGGGCTCGACTGAGATACTTGAATTACTCATGAGGTGTGTCCGGAGGGGCGTACGTGAGGATGAGATCTCGTGTGGCCAGGTCGGTGGTGAATATGACGCCTCAGTCGCGAAGCTGTCCTGCAGAGAGCAGATTAAAGCGCTGGTCCGGGACGTAAAGCACGTCGTTGAACGAGATGTGTGTGTTGCTGTCTCGTGCTTGCAGAACAACGATGCCTTGTGAGTTGGCGCGCAGCTGGTGATTGTTAGCAACGGTGATGTAAGTTGAGGGGGCGCGGTTGTGGTTTGATACGTAACGGATAGAGCCCACCATGTGTTGTCTGCAGCAGCTGTCCAGGTACCAGGTGTTGTAGTTGTCTTTGTTGTTGTTGTTGCGGAGCAGCAGCACGAGTCGCAGAGTCACTAGCGTCGCCTTGTAGCGTCTGTGGAAGGATGGGTCTTCAACTTCTTTCCATCCGACAGGTACGTAGAGTTGATTGTCGTGTGGGGGGCTTTCCCGCAGCGTGATTGGCTGATTCCAATCCTGCTCGTCTTCGTCGTACCCGTAGTAGTGATTCTCTGTAAGGGGATTATTCCATCCTTCTTCTGGTTGCAGAAGTCCTCCTTCAAGTTCGTCTTCTTCGTCTGGTTCAGCAGTACAGCGGCGTCGTGTCGCCATGTTCGCTATTACGTTTCTAGGAGCCCCTCCTTGAGGTCATTGTGTCTGCTGTCGTTGCTGTTGTGCAGGAGGACGGGAAGCTGGTTGTTGAGGCTGAGAATGACGAGCGTCTTGTCGGCCGACCCAGTTGTTGTGGTGAGTGGAATTCGGGTGGCGATAGTTGGATCGGGATTTGCATCGATCCGTTGAATGCCCGAAGGCTTTGCATAATTTGCAGTAATGGCGCCTTGGTTGTCGTCGCTCTTCACGGTTGTCTGTGTAGAAGGCGAGTCGCTCTCGGCGTGGCGCGGAACTCGTTCTGCTCGAGTCCATGTCCTGCTGCTCAGTCAGCAGTGCGGCGCATAGCGCGGCTTCAGAGAGCGTTCCTCGTTGTCGGAGTAGCACCTTGCAGGGCTTCCACTCAGGCCCAAGTCCTTGGAGGATGATGTTGACAAAAATCTCCTCCGAGATAGAACTTCCGTTCTTCAGAATTTGATCGCGGATGTTCCGACAACGGTTGATGTAGCTGTTTGCTTTCTCCCCGTGCCCCATTTTGGTCTCCATGAGTTGTTGCAGGAGACGACTTGCAGTGACGGAATCCTTCGGCTGATATACCTCAACGAGGTGCTTCCAGGCTTCTAGGGCTGGAGCGGCGCTCTCTTTGTAGGAGCGGATGCCGAGCTGTTCTGCAGGCGACATGTTGCGCAGCAGGAAGCTGTACGCCATAAGCGACTCACTGTAATATTGAGCCCGGGCGTCTTCGGTGTCTTCCACCGGTTTAGGATAGGAGCCGTCGAAGTAGTGGTAGATCTGCGCTGTTTGTAGGAGGAGCTCAAGCTCAAAACTCCATGTATAAAAATCCTTGCCGTCAAACGCGGCAGTAGTCTTAATTTTTTACACACTAAGGAAACGTGCTTGCGCATACTTGATTTTTTCATCGCTTGGACGAGGGGCAGTTGTTGCAGATTTGTCTGAGTCGGAGGAGAAGCCGTGCGCGGCGGTATCGCGGCTTTTCGCAGCCGGTTGTCCAGGTTGAACTGGTTGGGAATGTCAAGATAAGCGGTAGTCTTAGGAGCCATAGCTAGGAGAGTCCTAGCTAGGCAAGAGAGTTTAGGCGAAAGAAGGGGGGTTGCACTAGCAAGAATGGGGATACAAATAGCAAACCCTAGAAGGGTTGTACTCGCTACAGAGCACCCCACTACAGGCTAGAGCATAATGTTCTGACACACCCCCATAGCCAAAGTGGGGTGTAATCAGCAGAGCAAGCAAAGCAGTACAAGCTCAGGGTGGATCACAATGTCACCACACATTCTGAGCACAAGTTTAAGAAGCAATAGTTTAAAGTTCACAATTATGAGCAAAGCTAGTGGTAGTCACAACGGGCAAGTGAGGAGGAGGAGGGCTGGCGAGAGGAGAGTAGATGGGAGGCGACGACTGAAGCTGCAGTCACACGGGCAACAGACGGCTCTGGTGCGACACAGTGGCTACCGGGAGTGAGTGCCCCGGAGTACAGGAGTAACAGGCTCCGAGGTTAAGACGAGCAGCAGGAGCAACGGACCCACAGGCGACGGCGCAACCGGCTCTCTGAGCTACCGGGAGTGAGTGCCCCGGAGTACAGGCGCTGCGTACGACACGACGGCAACCTCCCCTCAACCTCCCCCAACAGTCCCACACCCCTCGACACACACCCGCTGCTACACCGCTAGCTCCACTCCCCCTTCACCCCCCCTTAGTACCACTCCGACGGCTCCAACAGGTCCACCCCCCTCAGCGGCAGCTGCAGCACAGGGAGACGGAGGAGGAGGAGGAGCACAGAACGGCACACAGAAGCTGCACCCCCATACCCCCCAACCCCAAACCCTAATCCAGGAGAACGGGCAGAAGGAGGGGTGGGGCGCCTTCAGAAGCTTGGGGACGGACGAGGCTTGCGCACGGGTCTGCCGCAGGCGGGACGAGGCGCGCGCGGGCTGCCCGGGCCGCGCGCGGGCTGTACGGGCCGCGCGCGGGCCTGGCGCAGCCCGTACGGGCCGCGCGCGGGCCTGGCGCAGCCCGTACGGGCCGCGCGCGGGTCCCAGGGGCGCTTCGACGGGCGACGGGGACGTTTCGACGGGCGACGGGGGGCGCTCCGACGGGCGACGGGGGCGCTTCGACGGGCGACGGGGGGGGGGGGCGCTTCGACGGGCGACGGGGGGCACTTCGACGGTGGGAAACCGCCGCGCGCCTCGGGGCGCACGGTAGGCAGAAAACCGCCGCACGCCCCGAGCGTACGGCAGGAAGGAGGCGTCGCGCGACCAGTAGAACAGCAGCGGAAGCATTTGGTGGTGGGCCCACCCACAGGATCGACCCAAGGGGGTCGACCTGCTCTGATAGCATGTCAAGATAAGCGGTAGTCTTAGGAGCCATAGCTAGGAGAGTCCTAGCTAGGCAAGAGAGTTTAGGCGAAAGAAGGGGGGTTGCACTAGCAAGAATGGGGATACAAATAGCAAACCCTAGAAGGGTTGTACTCGCTATAGAGCACCCCACTACAGGCTAGAGCATAATATTCTGACAGGGAAGTGGTTCCCGCATTGCCTTTGTGCAGGTCTTGGAGTTCTTTCTCCATTGTTGACAGTCGAGCGAATAACTGCTCGAGCGCGGCAGTGCCGATCGTGGTTGTCGCCTCATTTGTCGCAGCCGGGTTGGTTTGTCCTTCGGCCGTCAGATTTGTTTGGCCTCCGGATCCTCCGGCCATCTTGGTCTTGGATCGTGTGCCGCTCGCCAGATCTTGGTTTGGCGAATTTTACGGAAGTGGCGTTGCGAAGAATCCCTGAGCAGCTCTCATACCATGTTACAATCTGAAGTGTGACTTAGCGAAGAGGATCGTTCAGGGTTGATCGCAGGTAGTGTCGCAGCGGAAGTAGTGAACTCAGGTCAGAGTGAATGTAAATGACTGAGATGATAATAGCATGCATACATAGGGTTTATATAGGAATACAAAGGAATGCGAAACGACCTAGACTAGCCATGTACTCTAAGGGGTACATTCCTTTATTCAAATTCATTCCCAACCGTGCGGCGCGAGAGCCAGTTTTAAAACAGTTCCCGCTCTTTTCACTTCAAATGTTTCTGCCTGCATCGGTCTTGATCAGACGGTTGCTGTGTCGCTTCGACTCTTCTGACTCCTCGACTTCGTACTCGGTAGAGTCGGCTCCTGTAGCATACAGGAATGCCTTCTCATAAAACTTCATATCGTAACAGCCAGGAAGATGTCCTTGAGAATTCGTCGGCCCGAAGGAAATGTTGAGGGGGGACAGTGAGCAATGGATTCCTCATTAGAGAAGGTGACCCACGCGGATTTGAAGAGAAAAAGAAATCCGATCTCGTTTGCGCGTGCCAAATGGTTTCCCATTTGGTCGCAGAACGAAGCGATTAAAGGCGATCGGGGCTCAAGCCGTGGAGGATGGACGGTGGGGTTTAGCAAGAGCAGTGCACTGAGTTCATCCCGAATGCGTAGGGGAACGGATGATAGGAGAGATTTAGGCTTTAGAATGGCCGGGTGCGCAGGGAAGGCGTGTGGTCCATAGGGAAGGGAGACACATGAACGTGCAACACTCATTTGCGGTGAACGGGTAAAGCGGCGGAGGGCGCGTTGAATTGAGAGAGCACTGATCCGAGCAGACGATGCTATTGCACTCAAGCCACCATGTCGTTCGTGATTATATTGAATTCGTTTGGGAACAATTCTAAAAGCAAGCGCATGCTCCTTGTATTGGGAGGAAACGAGGAAGTTTCCCATTGTTTGATCGAGACGAATACGGATGTCAGCTGGGGCGGGCTGGAAACGGGCTGGGAAGGAAATTACCGAATTGAGGTACGTCGCGCAAAGGGTTTTCCGGCATGTGGCAGTGGCACGTAGGGTGGAGAGGAACTTGGCGATGCGTTGAACACGGCCGAGAGTGGACGACCATGTGGTTTGTCCGGGAGAGCCTAACTCAATGAAAACACCCAGAATGCGCTCAGCTTCATGAGATTGTCGGATTGGGATCAGGTTAGTAGACGTAATATCACTGGAGGGGGTGTTGAACGTGATAATAGAACATTTTTCCCGGTTGGGGTACTCGCCTGAAACAGAGGCGAAGCGGGAGAGTAAGGAAAGTGCAAGGGCAAGTTAAGTGTTGGAGTTGAGAAACATGGTGATGTCATCGGCATAGCTGGCAAGCAAGCGGCATTGCAAAGTTGATAAGGCAAACCCAGGGAGATGCAAGGAGGTGTAGCGGTGGAAAACTTCAATAAAAAAAGAAAAGACGCGAAAAGAAAAGAAAAGGCAAACCCAGGGAGATGAAAAGTAAAGGCGCGAGCGGGCAACCTTGTCGAACCCCGGTGGAAATCGGAAAGACCTAGCCATCATAGTTATTGACTAAAACACACGTTGAGGTCCCGGAGTGCATGAGGCAAACCCAATGAATAAACTCAGGGGGAACTCCCAAATGCACAAGACACTGGAGCAAGAAGGTCCGATCAATTGAGTCGTAGGCTTTTCGAAGGTCGACAGTAAGGACCAAGAGGGGGGAGCTTGTGTGTGATGCCCAGTCTATTATGTCAATGATATCATTAATTGTGTCACCAATTTTCCGGTGGCGTACGAAAGCCGTTTGGGAAGAGTGAATCATGAGATGAAGAGCACGTTGAAGACGGTTAGCTAGGCATAAGCTAGAATTTTATAGTCAGAGTTCATGAGAGTGATGGGTCGGAGGTTGTCCAGCCGCGAGGAGTCACCTTTTTTCGGTATCAAAATAGTGCGGCCTTTTAGCATAGAAGGAGGAAGGGTGGTATGTGGCGTTACTGGGTTGAACAGTGAGCAGAGGATAGGAGCAAAACGTGGTTTGAAATGGCGGTATAGCTCGCCAGGGAGGCAGTCCGGCCTTGATGTTTTTCCGCGGGCTAGTTGGGAGATAGCGTTACCAACCTCAACAGGCAAGAAGGGAGCAGAGAGCTGGGTGAGGAGTGTCAAGGGCAGACTGGTGCGGGGGATATGTTGCCAGAAAGAGGGGTCCCGCGAGATAGAGGTAGTTCCACTCTAAAGAAACTGGAAGAAGTTGGAGCACAAAGCAGTCATAGTGGGAAGGTGCGAAGTAACTTGCCCATTGGGCATGGTGACAGAGGATATTAACGAGGCTTTGGTGCGAGAACCGAGGCCAACCAGGAGTGAAGAAATTCCCATGCCCTCGACTTCAAGTTTTGCTTTTTGAGGCAATTGCTGCGGTCTTGGAAGCCTCATATGCTGCCAGCTGTTGCTTAGAGAATCCGTGAGATCTCGATTGGTGACCTACGTGGCAGCTTGGAGTTGGAGCGTGCAGATGAGATGGTGTAAGTGTTCTATAGTTTTATCAACCCGGCACTTCTCAAGCAACGAGAAGCGTCTAAGCTCAAAACAGAGGCGATTTTTCCACAGGTCCCAAGTAATGGGAGAGACTGAGGCTAGAAGGAGTTGGAGATGAGAGTCCAATATGCGCGAGAGGTTGGGCCTTCTAAGGAGGGTGGTGCTTAGGCGCCATGGACGTGGTGCCATAGCAGGGTTATCGAACAGAATCGAGTCAGCGATCGGGGTGAGGAGGTACGGAGTAGCGGAGAGACGTTGTGTCGCAGACTGTGAAATATAAATGCGGTCTAAACGGGGCGGCCGGGAGAGGCGCGGATGTAGGGGCGCCAGTTCGACGCCTACCAAAGAACGAGAATATTGTGATGGTGGGATGGAGTTCCCTAAATGAATCAGTTAGGGAGTGTTGGGTCATGAGGGAGGAGAAAAGGGATGCTTCGCTCCGCTCATGCGCAAACAAAACACGGTTACGGTCAGAGGTGCCATCCACAGAATTGAAATCACCAGCGACCATGGTAAAGGAAGCAGCTGAGGGTTCAGATAGTGCAGGTGCTAGGGTGGCGTTCCACCATACTCTGCGCTCTACCGTCGAGGAGGGGGCATTGGTCGCAACTAAGCGGATTTGTTCATTGAGGTAATTCAGATGGACAGTGAGTAGCCTACCGTCCGTGGACGGGCAGCGAGAGGAGATAGTGACAGATTTGTGAAAAAAACGAAACTGAAATCCCCCCTGGCAAGGGGCGCGAAGAAGAGGTGAGTGATGGCGAATGGGCGTGGGCACTTGCGCGGAGCCTGAGAGTTAAGCTGCGAAGGTTCGTTGTTAAACGAGTATCAATCAAGACAAGAATGCCTACACACTCTGGAAGGGAAGAGATCCAGTACTTGAGACAGTTCATTTTGTAAGCGTGGTTAATCCCATTAACATTGACTACGGGCATGCGGAGGAACGTTCTCATAATGCACATGGATCAACCCCCCATGTTGGCGGAAACGTGAATCCACGGGGATACGAGAAAAATACAAGCCAACCATCGCTTGGATGAGGATGAAATCGGAGAGGGTATATTAAAATAGAGGCATAACAAAGAATAGTAGCCAAAGGCAGCAAAGGCGTATGTAAACGGTGCAGTGAGAGTTTAGTACCAAACAGCCCAACATAGCAGGCTGCCCACACAAAAGACAGACAAGACACAAGCCTTACAACGAAACGAGGGCCTGCAAAGGCGTGAACTTGTCCTTGGTGGGGGGACGCTGAAAGCATATTATACAATGGGGAGCAAAGGGCAATGAGGAGGTGGCATGGCCGCAGAAGAGGAAACACATCTGAAAAGGGTGACGTGGTCACAAGGAACAAGTGGGGCAAGAGGCCAAAAGAGACAACCAGCCTGCAAGGGCGGTCTACCCACGCAGGAAAGATGCAATGCCCGGGTTCTCCAACAGGGTAAGAGCCTGCCAAGTAGTGAATTGGTCTTTGGCGGGGGGAAGGTGAGAGGTCGCACGCAGGCGAGTAGCGTGCTGCAGGGAGGCGATATGGGCCATAGCTATGTCGAGGACTGAGCCACACTGAAAGTCGCACAGAGAACAGGTCTAGGGTTCCACTTCTGATTTGTGGCCGATGAAAAGAAGGCCTGGGTCGTTGCGAAAGGCAGTGGCAGCAGCATTGGAGCCAAGGATTTGGCCTGAAAAGGCAAGGGCAGCCCAAAGGCATAGAGTGGGGTAGGGTGAGCATATTATAAGGGGAGACATAGGAGATAATGAGAAGGTGGCATGGCCAAAAGGGGTAATTCTGAACGAAGAAAGACAGCATGGTTAAAGATGAGCAGCCTACATAGGCAGCATGGGCAAGATGGGGAAGATCTGAGGAGAGGGGTAAGGATAATTTGTGTGGAAAGAGCAGGGAAGGGGGCTGGGGAGGGGCAGTACAAGACCCCACAGCCTTTAGCGAGAAGGCCGTCCAGAGATGAGGGGGAAGAGAGGTAAGGGAGAAAAGCAAGGGGGGTAGGAAGTAAGCGAGGACACTCGTCCATGGGTAATTGTGGGGAAAGATGAAAGTAAAGTTGGGGGGCACATATAGGCCAGAGGCTAGATACTGGATAAGGATATTGAAGCACAAGGGGGCTGAAGAGGTCAAAGCTGAACAGAAAGAACGATGATGTATCATGCATGAGGCTGAAGGGTAAACACTCCCTCAGGGTTGGGAAAACGAGATAAGAGGCAAAGAGGAACAGTTAGGCAGCAGTGAAATGTCATGACAAGACATCACCCAGGGCAGAGGCATATAATTAGGCAAGGCAACGAAGGCAAGGTGAGGGTGGGCCCAAAACAAGTTCTGGGGCTCACTATTGACTTTCTGCAGTTGAGCCACCGAGATTGACAGCTTGTTGTTAAGGCGCTGCCTGCGTCGAACCGCGAATGCCGAATGATCCGCATCGCGGTGATTGTTAGCGCAAAAGGAGCAGGCGTGCGTGGAAAAGTTAAGCAGCAAAGGCAGGCCACCTTCCTCCACGAAAATGGTAGCCGCGATGCGCTGGAAATGCGGATCATCAGCGGGTGGAGTGGGAATGCCGTCAAGGACCGTGAAAGCGACGCATTCATAAGGGTCTGAGACACGGTGGAAGTGCTGAAGGTCCTCCAGCCATGGGAGACCGTCATCCGTCACAGCTTCAAGGAGAAAGTCCTTGATGTCATCAGGTTCGTAGCCAATGGGAACGTTTCGGATAGTGAGGGTCGTAGCCCCACCCGCCTTAGCGGCAGTGTAGTCCGGGTGTGGGTCCTCATAGACCTTAAGAAGGACAGTTCACGCGTTAGTAGGTAATACTGTTGCAGGTAAAACGGATGCATGTGAAATGGTTGCAGGTGAAACGGCTGTAGGTAAAACGATTGCAGGTGAAACGGTAGCAGTTGATATTGTTTCAGGTGAACTGGATGTAGGTAAAACGGAAGTAGGTAAAACGGTTTGGGTCCTAACGATTTCAGATAGAACGGCTTCAGGAGAGGTGGTTGTTTGGGGAAAACGCAGCCAAAACTAGAGGCTAAGAACACAGGGAGGCAGCAGTTCAGTGTTCGGGCAAAAGAAAAAGAGGCGAGGAATTGCTGTACTCAAAGGGAAGAGCATAGGCAGAGGCCATTGCATTTCCAAAAGGCGGATTGGGAGCCTAAGCGGCGTCCCGAATCCAAAGGCCATGGCGGCACAAGACTCAATCTTCTTGGGGAGTCTTGTATGGTAAATCGAATATCTAGGGAAGAGCTAGGGATACGAGACATAGATCGTGAAGAAGAGGGGCCGGGGGAAAGTGAGGCTGGAATATCCAGTCTCATGTGCTGGAGGGTGAGATCGGGGGGCACGCGCGGATGTGTGGATGCGGGAGGCCGTTTGTGGCTGAGCAAGGTGGCCAAGCCGAGTAGGAGAGGATTGGAGCAGATGATGGGAAGGGATCGGACCAGGGCTCTTGCTAGGATCTGAGGGCGTCTGATTCTGTCAGACGGGTCCCCCAGTCAAAACAACTGTTTCGTCTGATCTAGATTGGAAAATCAGATGGATATAAAAAAATGAGTCTGGAAATCAGACCATCAGACCAAAATGGTCTGATAACGAGAGTCCGATCATCGGACGGCTGACAAAAACAACAGCTGGGGTGGAAGGTTCAGGGGAAAGGACCAAGAGAAAAATAAAACAGCGATGGCAAATGAAAACGAGCTGCAAAAGCGGGGGGGGACATAGGTAGACATGGAAATCGAGAGGGCAAACCTGGTGTGATAAACCAACCGTTTGGAGTTGAGAGGGCTGGGGCAGTTAAAGGGCTGAAGTGGAAAACGCAAAACTGTCCTGGCATCCCTAGCTGACGGGCTGAGTGAAGGATCTTGGTTGGGTTGAGAAAAATGCATGCAGGCTGCAAAGAAAATGAACAACAACCAAAACACAGCAAACACCACACAAAAACAGAGCTTACCTACCAACCTACCATGTTCCAACGGAGGTCGAGGAAGAGGAACCGGCCGAAGTGGCGACAGGCTTGACCTACGAATGTTTGGGTAGGGCGAAAGCTGCAGCTGTGCATGGTCGCTGATCGATCAAGCTGTTTCGGCAGCCGAAGCTGACCCCAAGCACGATTATGTTACTGCATGTATTCAGTATGTGTAGCCACTATTAAGCCGTCTCCTCACGTTTGGTCACATGGGTATCACGAACAGTCATAGTACAGTTCATACCTATTGCGAGAGATCATAGCGCTATCACGGATAGTCACACCTTGCCCCACGACTCTATCACGTTTGGTCACAGATGAAGCGCCGAATTGAAAAATTAACTCGAGTCACTGTGGGGATTCTAGGGGAGTTCTAATGTATACGCACTTTTATCCGTAGCGCTGCGAAAGATTGTTACCACTGAAAAAGTCGTGATTGAATCCGCATATTCGTTTTATCGAAGACGTGCCTGCAAGTACGTTGATGTCGTGTTCCTAAAATCCACGCCAGTTTGACTGTTTGCGTCTTTAGGATTTGATTGCTTGTTACCTCGCACATGGTTTTTACCTAAGATATATGACAAAAAGAAACAAAAATAAACCCCTATAGGATGGCATGCCTTTTCGAAAAGCATCAACCCTAAATACCATGTGATATGGTTTTTAGGGCTGATGCCTTCCAGAAAAGAACCATCCCAAGGGTTTTAGTATATTTCATGAACAGCAAAATAAATTATTGTGTTTTACCCATTGCTGCAACAATTGAACAGTGAACACTATGTTACAAGGTAAGTTTCCTGAAATCTCTACAGTAACATTTTGAGCTTCAACTTCCCAGCATTCGTTTCATGTGTGACCAAACGTGGTAGCTATCCCGGGGAAGGTGTGACTATCCGTGATAGCACTGTGATCAGTCGCAATAGTTTGAAACTGTACTTAAATGCCTGTGAAACTCTTGTGACCAAATGTGATAAATCCCCTTTGCCTATATAATTCCTATATAATTCCCCTTTGCCTTGTTACTGCAGCTACAAAAGGAACACGTGTTTCGACTTTGAATCCTACTAAAAAACACCGCAACTGCCTTTAGTTTTTTTCTGGGCAAACGGAACCATATCTTAGAAAAACACTGGATGACGCAACGGCCAAATTCTTAGAGAATGTTTGGGTTCATTCAGCATAGACATGTCAGGAATGCAACACAAGGGAATGTTCATATGTTTTAGCATGTTGGGATCGTTCAATTATTCGACAAAATTCGGGGTCGATTGGCAGCAAAACTGGTTTGTGCACCTAACAATGGATTAAGCCTATCCGTGCAAAAGATAATATTAGGATGGGATCTTATGCCGGATCATCTCTAAGTGAGTGTTGGGGGCATGTCTAGCGCGTACATTTATTGCTCAACCTATATGGTTGACCGTGTTTCATCACAGAGAGAATTGGTGGGAAATGTAAATTGATTTACGCCTTCTGATGTCATTTTGCACCACGATAGATGAACCATAATTGAACTGTAAATGTATGTGCAGGACATGCCATGAGAACAGCCTTGCCCAACAAAGATGTACATCTTATGTGCAATTCATCGTTCCTTGCATACGCACATTTAATACAAGTTGAGAAAAGTGTGTACCCTGCTCTTTTTTTTTTTTTTTTTTTTTTTAACCAAACTGCGCACCTCCAAAACATCGTGCGTCAGTTTTACCAAACCCCGCACTAAATTACTTGGCCGAATTGGCCTATGCATCGGGACTAGCCCAGACCTAGCTGCTGGCACTGCACTAGCCAATTCGCAAGCTCGTAGAAGCTTTGCATGTTTCCTATAAAATGTTCGCTCACGCCTTCCTTCACATTGTTCACCTTTTGCTCAATTTTCTTCAATCCTCGCTCTCATCATTTATTGCGCTCGTAAAACTTGGCTATTGAAGCCCCTTTCCTTTACGAATCGCGCTTCACTGTGCTATTGGCCCCCTCAAAACTTTTGAATATCCACTCGAAGGGGCATACACACACCTACAGTAAGTACGCTAAGAACTGTTTTCTTCATGCTCCCACGCAAACGCGTATGGCCATGACTTCGCCTAGCAACTAGGGACGTCGACACACTTAGGGATGGTAGATTGGATTATTTTTGTCGAGATCACGCAGGAGTGCCTAGACAAACAGCTAATACAACTGCACAACAATTTACTGGAAACAACAACATTAATGGCATAATGACAATCGCTCCGGCGTGCGTCAATCCCTGCACCAACACAAGCACTCCAAACGACACCGGCAACAACAAAACCATCCTGACTTGAGATCGTAGGACTACGCTTGACCATGGCCATCAATGGCGCCGCGCACGAAGAAACCCGAGGCGTATAAGATACGACACACCCCGTAGGGACGACTGGGGCCGAATAACTGCGTTGGGACCACCGCCGCATCAACGTCAGTGGTTGAAAATGATGAGTCTGCGATATCCATGCCACTCAAGCCCTAGCGCCCCCGTGCTCTGATCCAAGTCAACAGGATGGTCCATCAGTTTAGCCATGGATCTTCATGATGAAAGTATTTTTGTACGCCAACTACGTAACGTCGGATGCAGCGAATATCCGATACGCCATGTCGGTACTCTAAAGACCAGCCATGGATTGGTGGTGTGTTGTCATCATTACTCCAAGTGACTATAAGCCATTATTGCAAGAGGAGGACCTGCCGAGCTCACAATCCACTAGGCACCATCATGTTGCAAAATAACCCAATATCGCATGTCGGACACATGGTGTCCATGACTTCGTGGGAGATTTGAGCCGAACTCGATATCAATGTGGGCGTCTCAGAAGTTGTACACTTGGCGCCAACTTGGGTCGGTTCAAGACTATACATGCGGATTACTTTCGCTCTGTGATGTTTTAGGAGAAGCTCATTGATTGCTATGTCGATTGATTAAAGCACAAAATCCAGCCAGTGTACACGTTAGCTCCACAACATCACCAACTTCAACGACATTCTCGCGATGGCGGAGAAGCAGGATATGCTACGCCATGTAGACGGGGTCCTCTTGCAACTAGGGACACCAAAAATGTGGGACAAGAGCACGCCATTACCACACCATTCAAGGGAAGCTGCATCGCATGCGGTCGGCCTTGGCATGGAAAAGTGAATGTCCAGAAGACAAGCGGGGTAAGGG